>OY720142.1:4082500-4682500 GCA_963082685.1 Cyclophora albipunctata
ACAAACGAAAAGTCTAACTCTTCAGCTTTGTATTAGTATAGTATAGATGGATGGATGGATGGATGGATGTTTCTTTTACTCAAAAAATACCCAGACCTAAAGCAAATTCGAAAAGATTAATGGCCAACCCTGTTGACGGTATTTTTCGACCACCATGGTCTTACGAGTGAAACAATCAGGACTGACTGCTTAAAGTGCCCTCCGAAGCACGGAAACGCTCAGATAGAAATGCCACTATCGGCCACCCATCCAAGTAGAGGTCGAGTTGGACATACTACAATGAACTTAAGCAAAGGCACGTGATATTAAATGTCAATCCTACTTCACTACATAGTATAAAATAAAGTCGTCTCTTTTTCGTGTCTGTCTGTCTGTTTGTCTGTCTGTATGCTTAAATCTTTGAAATTACGCAACGGATTTTGATGCGGTTTCTTGTAATAGGTAGAGTGATTCAAGAGGAAGGTTTTTATGTAAAAAAATTCCCGAAATTCCCACGGGAACGGGCACAACGCGGGTAAAACCGCGGGGCGCTGCTAGTATATTATAAACTGGCAGCGCTCCGCGGTTTTACCCGCGTTGTGCCCGTTCCCGTGGGAATTTCGGAAATTTTTATACATATAAACCTTCCTCTTGAATCACTCTAACTATTTAAAAAAACCGCATCGAAATCCGTTGCGTAGTTTTAGATCTAGGGACTGACAGCGGTAAGCGACTTTGTTTTATACTACGAGTACCTATGTAGTGATAGTGATGATGCGAAAGTTTGTGAAGATGGATGTATTTAATGTTTGTTACTCTTTCACGCAAAAACTACTGAACGGATTTGGATGACACTTTACAGTAATATAGGTTATACATCAGAATATCACATGGGATACATTTTATCCCGAAATTCCCGCGGGAATGGGTGCAACGCGGGAAAGACCGCGGGGCGCAGCCCGTTCTTCATACCTATCAGTACATATCATTAGCTACCCTGTTTACGTCGCACCCTGGCGCGCCTACCTTCGAAATGTTTCAACTTTGACCTCATTTTACTAATTCAAGGTCACAGATAGGCTTTCTCACTAATATATGTAACTAGCGACCCGCCCTCGCTTCGCTTCGGGTAATCAAGATTTCATGTAGGAAAATCGGGATAAAACATTGCGTGTCTCCCGCAGGAATATACACAATCAAAATTTCAAGTGGGAAATTGGGGATAAAATATTACATGTCTCGCGCGAGTATATATGTATATGTTACGGCTAAAATACCCGAAGTACGGCTACACCTAGTTCTAACCGGCTAAAACTAGGTGTAGCCGCACTTCGGGTATTAGAACTAGGTGCATATATATGTCATTTTAATGAAAAGAGAGAGTTTAAACATGAAAAAAAAATAACCCTAACCTACCGAATTACTTACTATTCGGTAGGTTAGGGTTATTTTTTTTTTTCATGTTTAAACTCTATCTTTTCATTAAAATGACATATATATGCACCTAGTTCTAACCGGCTAAAACTAGGTGTAGCCGCACTTCGGGTATTAGCCGTAACATATACACAATCAAGATTTCATGTGAGGAAGAATTCGGGATAATACCTACGTCTTCGTCGTTCGTAGTTCGTAGGTAGGAATATCCCCGCGCGCTTTGACCGCACGAAACAGTAAGTAGCCATAAGAGACCCGCCATCGAGCATTATTATTTTGTAAGCAGCGCCCCGCGGTTTTCCCTATTACAAAAAAACCGCATCAAAATCCGTTGCGTAATTTTAAAGATTTAAGCATACAGACAGACAGACACGAAACAGAGACGACTTTATTTTATACTATGTAGTGATACTAGCAGCGCCCCGCGGTTTTACTCGCGTTGTGCCCGTTCCCGTGGGAATTTCGGGAATTTTTATACATATAAACCTTCCTCTTGAATCACTCTATCTATTAAAAAAACTACAACAAAATCCGCTGCGTAGTTTTAAAGATCTAAGCATACATAGGGGCAGACAGCGGAAAGCGACTTTGTTTTATACTATGTAGTGATAAACACTTATTTTGCAGTAACAGGTTTATCATTTTAAAACCTTGGTTTCATCACAGTTGCATTGAAAAATGTAATTGTATGTTTATTTTTAGAACTAGATGATGAATACTATCTATACTACTACAGGGTCACCCACGATTGCAAAAAAGAGTTCCTACTTTTGAGAATTTGACACCTTAGTTAGTTTTTTTTGTCTATCCTATCCTACTTCCTACTAATATTATAAATGCGAAAGTTTGTGAGGATGGATGTAAGCATTGATGTATGGATGTATTATATTCTAAACTAGCAGCGCCCCGCGGCTTTGCCCGCGTTGAGACCGTTCCCGTAGGAATTTTCGATAATCCTTTCTTAGTGTGCACTTACGTCACTTGAAGAACCTTCCTGCCAAATTTCATGTTTCTAGGTGCAGCGGTTGAGGCTGTGCGTTGATTATCAGTCAGTCAGTCAGTCAGGACTTTGAATTTTATATCTATAGAAAGATGAAACGGGTCTATATCGCGTTAGATAATTTACCTAACGTTTATTACTAAAATACGTACCCGTACGTTTCGAGCCAATTACACCGCTCGTGGTCACGGGATTTAAAAAGTATGTATGTATGCACATATATTTGTTACTCTTTCACGCAAAAACTACTGAACGGATTTGGATGAGACTTTACATTAATGTAGGTTATATGTACATCAGAATAACAGAAACTATCAATCCGATTCGAATATTTCTTTTTGTAATGGATAGCCATATTCAACGGGAAGGTTATAACCTATTTTTCATCCCAAAATTCCCACAGGACTACACTACGCGGGTTAAACCGCGAAGCGCTGCTAGTTCTTATATATTTGGTAATCTTCTTCTTCTTCATCGAGTGGATGGTCAACCTGACCAATCCTGGTGTCAGAGTTATTGAGCTGCCAAAGGCCTTTGACATGGCTCATGTAACGACTACTATCCGTAGAAAGTAACCGGGACCGACGGCTTAACGAGCCCTCCGAAGCACGGAATCGTCTTACTTTTCGGGCAATCAAGTGATTCAGCCTGCAATGCCCTGACCAAACTGAGGGCAGTCTCACAAAGAGATTTTTGCGAGATATTGTCCCCACCGGGAATCGAACCCGGAACCTCCGGATCGTGAGCCGAGCGCTCAAACCACAAGACCACGGAGGCTGTTATTTGGTAATGATTTCCCAACTTTCCCACGAGATGTTTGAACCGAAACGAGGACAGGCCATCAAAATAATAGCGTGCGAAATTGTGCGTTACTATTTCGGTCAAAATCGATTCGATATGCGACCAGTTTATGTAGAACCGTGTTCAATTTACTTTTAGTTGAAACTAGCTGAGCCCCCGACTGCGTCCGCGTGGAATACGGTATTTTTTATTGGAACGAAGTTCCTTATCGCGCGTTGCGAAAGGGGGCTAGACGGAAAAAATGGTAACGACATATTTTAGGCCAGAGAGGGACAGACAGAGAAACTTGCGCACGCCAGAGAGAGACAGACAGAAACATGTGTCTCTGTCTGTCTCTTTCTCTCTCTTATAGAAAGCAAGCTAGATATTTTCGTTTCGTCTTTCTATTTCGCATTGAACAGTGTGGTGTCGCGACGATTATTTTTGTTGATAATAAATAAACTTCGTTCCATCCGCCTCTCAAGTTTTTCTTTCTGTTAACTCATCTTGTTATCACGTGTTCGAGACTAAAATCCGTTTTTTTATATCGCTATTATTTCCAGAGTTACAGGCGAAAATCCGCTTCTGAGATTAGTGGGACAGACAAAAAAAAATTGGTATATGTATATAGTAAAAAGCTGTCATTTTAATAATTATAACAAACAGACACTTCAATTTTATTTGTATGTATAGATGAGTATTGTTGTATAAGTAATAGGTCTGAATTAACTGGTGGCTATGGTTGATGTTTGTCTGTTTACTAGCAGCGGCGCGCGGTTTTACCCGCGTTGTGCCCGTTCCCGTCTGAATTCCAGGATGAAAAGTAGCCTAGAACCTTCCCGTTGAATGTGGCTATCCATTACAAAAAGAATCATTCGAATCGGATTGGCAGTTTCTAAGATTAGCGCGTTCAAACAAACAAACTCTGCAGCTTTATAATATAGATTAAAAACCGTGGTGATTTTATTTCTAGTTCAAGTGAGAGGTCTTACTTGATTGGTTGGTTTAGCGACCAATTTCAATGGAACCGTGGTTAGATTCGATTTGGTTTGAGCTAGGGCTCTGCATGTAATGGTTAGTTTTAACCTTGATTGTATTGCTATCCAGTTTGTCGTAGATTTTGTGTCATCTATCTTTTAAGTGACGCCTCGGTGGTCTAGTGGTGCACTCGCCTGCCAAGACTGAGGTCCCGGGTTCAACTGGGTTGAGCGAAAACATGTCTCCTACTTTCAAACATGGCTCGGGTTTGAGATCACCAACCCGTTAGTCAAGCGTGGTGATTACGACATCCTCCTCACTGTACTGTACCTTGCGCTTACTGTGTCGGAGGTTGCGGGCTCGATTCAACGGAGTAACTATATGTGAAGACATAGTTGTTGACGACGTCTATCAATTATATATTCTTACTAGCTGCGCCCCGCGGTTTCACCCGCAGCGCCCCCGTTCCCGTGGAAATTTTGAGATTTTTATTCCTTATTTTTCTTATATTAAAACCTTGTCCTGATAATAAGGAACATATAAAAAAATAATCATCCAATTTGGTGCAGTCGTTCTGAAGTTATGCGCTTACCAACACATTCAGCGATTCATTTTTATATTATAGACTAGCAGCGTCCCGCGGTTTTACCCGCGTTGTGCCCGTTCCCGTGGGAATTTCGGGAATTTTATTTACATAAAAACCTTCCTCTTGAATCACTCTACCTATTACAAAAAACCGCATCAAAATCCGTTGCGTAATTTTAAAGATTTAAGCATACAGACAAACAGACACGAAACAGAGACGACTTTATTTTATACTATGTAGTGATAACGTATTTGTGTATGTATAATGTATATGTAGTAGTATCAGTGAGTTAGATTCCATAACACAAGCTTAGAGCTTACTTTGGGTCTAATTGACCGTGAGTGAATTTGTCCGGGTATATTTATTTATTTAATTTTATAATAATATTGATATTAAAAAATGTGTTTTCTTTGTTTGCAGGTCAATTATTATGGTGCGCCTTGTAAAATAATTGTAATAGCTAAGTGCCAACTTAAATTTAAGTGTTACTTAAAATTTAATAATGGATCCCGGATATTTTGATATCGAGAGGAAACAGAATCCGAAGGAGAAAGCGAATATATTTTCAAAATTGAGTTTTTGGTGAGTACCAGTTTTTAGTGCTCCGTAGGTTCCATTTTTTAGGTGTTATAGCGGCAATAGAAATATATATAAATATAGAAATATATTTTTGACATTATTAACTTAACTTTAACTAATTTTACAACTTGTTAATAATGTAAATTGATTTATATAATGAAAACTTAAACTTTTTTTGTGTAATCTTACAAGACAGTTGCACGCCATAGTGGTGGTAGAATGTATGGAACTATAATTATAACTGTAAGACCTAATGTAACTACATTCAAGCAATAATAAACATTTCATTTCATTTCTTCATCTGTGAAAATTTGGACTGTCTAGCTATCACCGTTCTTGAGATACAGCCTGGTGACAGACGGACGGACGGACAGCGAAGTCTCAGTAATAGGGTCCCGTTTTTACCCTTTGGGTACGGAACCCTAACAATAAATATCCAAACACCCGTAATAAGTACTTAAAGTCACTTACTTCTTCATTTTAATTAATTATTTTAATAAAAATATGTTTGTTTGTATATTCCAGGTATACACGTGAGATATTTGCTAAAGGCAGAAAGGGTCAACTTAGTATATCAGATGTATACAGGTTGGTATATCTATACTAATATTATAAAGCTGAAGAGTTTGTTTTGTTTGTTTGTTTGTTTGTTTGTTTGTTTGTTTGTTTAAACGCGCTAATCTCAGAAACTACTGAACCGATTTGAATAAATCTTTCACTGTTAGATAGTCTATTTATCGAGGAAGGCTATAGGCTACATTTTATCCCGAAATTCCCACGGGAACGGGCACAACGCGGGTAAAACCGCGGGGCGCTGCTAGTATAACTATATATACATATATACTAGCTGCGCTCCGCGGTTTCACCCGCGTTGTACCCGTTCCCGCGGGAATTTCGGGATGATAAAAAGATGTCCGATTCTCAGGCCTTCCCGATATGCACACAAAATTTCATGAGAATCGATCGGGCCGTTTCAGAGGAGTTCAACCACGGTACCCGTTCCCGCGGGAATTTCGGGATGAAAAATAGACGTTGTCCGATTCTCAGGCCTACCCGATATGTACACAAAATTTCATGAGAATCGGTCGAGCCGTTTCAGAGGAGTTCAATTACGCACAACGTGACACGAGAATTTTATATACAATTAGATGATATGTTTCCCATGGGAAATTCGAGATTTATATGACTTATTAATCCTACGCGCCCCGCGGTTTCACCCACGTTGTACCCGTTCCCCCGGGAATTTCGGGATAAAATGTATCCCATGTGTTATTCTGATGTATAACCTATATTACTGTAAAGTTTCATCCCAATCCGTTCTGTAGTTTTTGCGAGAAAGAGCAACAAACATACATCCATCCATCCATACATACATCCATCCTCACAAACTTTCGCATTTATGATATTAGTAGGAAGTAGGAAGTAGTGCACGTGCTTAACAATCGCGATCTTTTCAGATGTACCCCCGGACATAGAGCGGCGCCTAGAGGCGACGATTTGGCGGTGAAATGGAAGGAAGAACTAAAAAAACAAGGTATGTTAGTTAATACCCTGATGTTTTTGCCTAGCAGTGGGACATTCCAGACTTTTATTGTCCCCACCGGGAATCGAACCCGGAACCTCCGGAACGTGAGCCGGGCGCTCAAAGCACAAGACCACGGACACTGTTAGAATATTTTTTTAAATTATTGTTTTAAACTGATTTTTGTGTTTTTTTTCAGAAAAAGGCAAGAAGCCATCCCTGCTGCGCGCCATTTTGAAAATATACGGCTTAAAGTTTATCATAGGCAATTTAATATTCGCCGTCATAGATGCCTCTATAAGGTACATTTATAATCAACTAGCAGCGCCCCGCGGTTTTACCCGCGTTGTGCCCGTTCCCGTGGGAATTTCGGGATTTTTTTACATAATAACCTTCCTCTTGAATCACTCTACCTATTACAAAAAACCGCATCAAAATCCGTTGCGTAATTTTAAAGATTTAAGCATACAGACAAACAGACACGAAACAGAGACGACTTTATTTTATACTATGTATGTAGTGATACTTACTCTACACTAATACATATTATAAAGAGGAAAACTTTGTTTGTTTGTAATAAATAGGCTCAAAAACTATCTTTCACCATTCGAAAGCTACATTATCCACGAGTAACATAGGCTATTTTTCATCCCGAAATTCCCACAGGAATGGACACAACGCGGGTAAAACCGCGGGGCGCTAGTAATATAACAAAGCAGAAGAGTCTGTTTGTTTGAACGCGCTAATCTCAGAAACTACCGATCTGATTTGTATAATTATGTTTGTATTGGATAGCCATATTTAATGAGAAGCTTAAAGAATCTATTTTATCCCGAAATTCCCACGGGAACAGGCACAATGTCGGTAAAATAAGAGATGAAACATAGCTAATAATGCAAGTGATTCCATTATGCAAGTGACTTGCATACAAGTTGCAAGTTGCATGCAAATTGTATAGTGGAAACCACAACTTGCAAACAAGTTGCAACTTGTATGCAATTACTTTTGAACTTGTACGCGCAACACTCAAGTTAGCTTATTTGCATACAAGTTGCAAGCGCATGTGCTCGTGTATAGAGGGAAGTGCAGGATTATTTTGTAAAAATGACTGCTAAGTGGAAAACTAACTTGTATGCCACTAAAATCTTGTATGCAAGCTGCAAATTGAACAATTTCGTGTTTCCGATTCAAACTCCTTGCATACAAGTGCGACGTCATACATGCATGCAAGCACTTGCATAATGGAAACGCTCCTTTACAAAAATAAACATTCATTCATTTTGAGAAGGTCAGTGGCCAACCCTGGAGACGGAGTTTTTAGACCGCCTATAGGCCTCCGACATGGTCTAACAATTTACAACCGGAACCAGAAGATGTGCCAGAAGTGAACACTTGAATATCAACGTCACAACGTGTTACGAATGTTCGATCAGGTCACGTGACCTGACGCGAGTTTAAAAAAATTTACCTTCACAATAAAGTGCACAAAGCCGCTAAAGAAGTTTTTATTTATAAAAAATCGTTTGTTTCCAGACTCTCCATCCCCCAGTGCCTGGAAGGGCTGATTAACTACTTCTCACCCTCACACGCCGGCGTGTCTTCTACGCACGCGTATTTATACGCAGCGGGCGTAGTCGGGTAAGCGTATTTTAATATACAGAGTAGTTTTATTAAATTGGTCAAAGGGTAAAAAGGCTAAGGGGTAAAAACAGGACCATAGGGTCCTATTAATAGGGTCAGTAATAGTATTGAGACTTCACCGTCCGTCCGTCCGTCTGTCACCAGGCTGTATCTCAAGAACGGTGATAGACAGTCACAGATGATGTATTTCTATTGCCGCTATAACAACAAATACTAAAAGTAAAATACAACAAATATTCAAGGGGGCTCCCATACAACAAACGTGATTTTTTGCCATTTTTAGAGTACGGAACCCTCCGTGCGCGAGTCCGACTCGCTCTTGGCCGGTTTTTTTAAACTTTCGTGATTTGTACACATACCGTCTTATTAATAAACGCTTTCTAATTAAAATACATATTATAAAGTGTTTTGTCTATTTTGCTCTTCGGAAAATTCGGAAAGTAACCGGGACCGACGGCTTAACGTGCCCTCCGAAGCACGGAATCGTCTTACTTTTCGAGCAATCAGGTGATTCAGCCTGCAATGCCCTAACCAAACTGAGGACAGTCTCACAAAGTGATTTTTGTGAGATATTGTCCCCACCGGGAATCGAACCCGGAACCTCCGGATAGTGAGCTGAGCGGTCAAACCACAAGACCACGGAGGCTGTCATTTTTTATAATTTTACTTCTAAATTCAAGGCTGATAGTAGTCAAGCGCGGTGATTACGACATCCTCCTCACTGTACTGATATCTAGTGAGATGAGAGGCCTTTGCCCAGCAGTGGGACATTACAGGCTAATATATACCTTTGTTTCAGTTTCATGGCGTTAAGCGCTGCGTTAATGCATCCTATGTTACTTTGGCTTCTCAATATGGCGATGAAAATAAGAGTCGCTTGCGGTTCGCTTATTTATAGAAAGGTAAACTAAATGTCTAAACACACCATGCCGAAATTACGCGACCGAAGTTCGTCGTGATTACGCCTGCAATGTATTTTCAATTACTAAAGACACGCTATACCGGAATTACGCGACCGAAGTTCGTCGTGATTACGCCTGCAATTTATTTTCAATTACTAAAGACACGCTATACCGGAATTACGCGACCGAAGTTCGTCGTGATTACGCCTGCAATTTATTTTCAATTACTAAAGACACACTATACCGAAATTACGTCGCGTTATGGCGTACAGCCGAACTTCGGTCGGGCGTAAGTTCGGCAACGATTCGGCGGCAATGTTTTGTTAGCAACACATTATTATACGCGACCGATGTTGTCGATGCGTCAAGCATACATAGAGTTCAGGCCATAAACCACAAGAGACATAAGAGTTTAAAAAATACTCTTTGTTACGACGCCATGACAACGCTCGAGACACTGAATACCCACACAAAATAACGCAACTGAATTTCAGCCGCGTTATTTCAGCTCTTATCTGGTGTGTCATATCATATCAGCCGAATACGTCGAAACGTAATATCAGCCACGGAACTTCAGTCGCGTAATTTCGGCATAGTGTGTTTAGACACTAATAATAAAAATGCGAAAGTTTGTGAGGATATATGTATGTTTGTTACTCTTTAACAAAAAAACTACTGGACGGATTTATTAAAGACTATAATTGACACCCAGACGTCGTCAACAACTGTGTTCACATATTGTTACTCCGTTGAATCGAACCCGCGACCCGCGACACAGTAAGCGCTCTCACTGCCACTGTGACAACGGGCTTGTCAAATGATTGAATGAATTTTATCATTTTCCTTTTCCAGCTCGATGCCTCAGTGGTGTAGTGGTATGTGCACTCGCCTGCCAAGACTGAGGTCCCGGGTTCAATTCCCGGGTCGAGCGAAAACATGTTTCCTACTTTTCAAACATGGCTCGGGTTTAAGATCACCAACCCGTTAGTCAAGCGTGGTGATTACGACATCCTCACTGTAATTATGTCTTCAGTGAGATGAGAGGCCTTTGCCCAGCAGTGGGACATTACAGGCTAATACTAACTCACTTTCCAGCTGCTGAGCCTCGACCTGACTGTCGGAGGTAAGGCATCCGAAGGTCTGACAGGTCACGTGGTGAACCTGCTGACGACGGACGCGCAGCGGTTCGACATGGCGTGCCTGTTCCTCGTGGACCTCGTGCGGACTCCGTTCGAGAGCGCACTGATCATATACCTGATGTACCGCCAGATAGGGGTCGCCACCTTCTCGGGGGTCGCGTTCCTGCTGGCCTTCATACCGCTGCAGGGTGAGTTGGCGACCAAACATACAGGGTGCATGGGGTTGTGTATAGTGAGATTGATGGAATGAGTGAATGATACAATGAATGAAGGAATGCCTGAATGAATAAATGAAGGAATGACCGAATGAATGATTGAAGGAATGACTGACTGAATAAAGGAATGACTGAATGAATGAATAACTGAATGAATGAATGAAGGAATGACTGAATGAATGAAGGAATGCCTGAATGAATGAATGAAGGAATGACCGAAGGAATGAATGAATCAATGACTGAATGAATGAATGACTGACTGAATGAATTAATTAATTATGTCATCTATAACTAATTAAAAAAAAACTCTATTTCTACTTTATAATTATCTACTTAATACTTTTCTATCCCACAGGATATCTCGGGAAAATCTCGAGCAAGTTGCGCCGGAAAACCGCCGTACGTACAGACAACCGGATCCGACTAATGAACGAAGTTATACTCAGTATAGAAGCTATTAAGATGTATGCCTGGGAAAGTGCCTTTGGGAAAATTATAGGAGCTGCTAGAAGGTAAGCTATATCTATAGGTCCGCAAGGTGGTCAACTGGGCCCGCAGAGCACTGAGCCCACGGGCTAAGTTGATCTTTTTTTTTTCTTTAGGGGCGACTCGACCCAAGAGTCAACCCAGCCCGCTTACTTAACGCCTTAGAGTCAATTCAGCCCGCGGGCGTAGGTACTATTCGGTAGGTTAGGGTTATTTTTTTTTTATCGACTGAACCTGTGGGCTGAGCAGGCCCTTATCGGTAAATAGTAGTCGTGTGATTAGTGTGGGTCGAGTCACCTATGAAAAAAAACGGAGTGGGTAACTGAACCTGCGGGCTCAGTGCTCTGCGGGCCCAGTTGACCACCAAGCGTATAGGTCACCTGTATATTTGTAGGTCACCTGTATATCTGTAGGTCAACTTTATAAGTGTAGGTCACCTTTATATCTGCAGGTTTTTTTTTATATTATGTGAATTCAATGCCTAGTAAGTAGGTTAGGGGTGTCGCAGTTTTTAGACCGCCTAAAGGACGACATGGTCTACGATTGAAACAACCGGGACCGACAATTTAACGTGCCCTCCGAAGCACGGTAGCGACCAGATAGAAATGCCACTATCGGCCACCCATCCGAGTAGGGATCGAACTGCACGTTGCTTAACAATCGTAACTAACATCGTATAGTCAAACTACGTCACGAACGCTACTGTTTTGGTGGAATTTTGTCTAACTTGTGCAGTCCCATTGCTGGGCAAAGGTCCCACACACCGCCACACGTCTTTTTCGATCACGCCCAACAAAATGGACACAAAATAGTTTTTTTTTAATAAAAATTATATTTAATTGTCATAATTAAATGCCGTGGATTTGACACCAACCTGTTTTTTTTATTATAAAAAAATTTCATCTATACTAATATTATAAAGAGGTTAAATTTGTAAGTTTGTTTGTTTGTATGTTCGAGGTAAGCTCAGGAATTATCAGTCCGATTTGAATAATTCTTTTTGTCATAGATAGCCACATTCAACGGGACGGTTATAGGCTATCTTTCATCCCGAAATTCCCACGGGAACGGGTACAACGCGGGTAAAACCGCGGGGCGCTGCTAGTTATTTATATAAATATTTTTATTTACAGAAAAGAAATGAGCGTTATAAAGAAAATGTCCTGGCTGCGCGCTGTCATGATATCATGTGTCAAACTCAACACGAAAGTCGCCATCTTGCTGTCAATCATTACATACATCTCCGCCGAAAACGATTTGACAGCTGCCAAAGTTTTTGTCATATTCTCTTACTATGACATTTTAAAGTACACTCTAGTGGATTTCCTGCCCCTGGCTATCACTTTCACTCTAGAAGCCTACGTCAGTGTCAATAGAATGCAGGAATTTCTGCTTCTGCCGGAAATTTCGACCCAGAGTGTTGACTTAACGACGATTGATGAAGAGAAATTTAAAACTAATGGAGTTTTTGAGAAGATTGGGAATGGGTAAGTTACGTGTTTAGGGTTCCGTACTGTAAGGGTAAAAACGGGACCCTATTACTGAGACTTCGCTGTCCGTCCGTCCGTCTGTCACCAGGCTGTATCTCAAGAACGGTGATAGCTAGACAGTTGTTTTCACAGATGATGTATTTCTATTGCCGCTATAACAACAAATACTAAAAATAAAATAAAATAAATATTCAAGGAGGGCTCCCATACAACAAACGCGTTTTTTTTTACCGTTTCTTGCTCGATACTAATAATTTTAATAGATCATGGTACGGAACCTTTCGTCTGCGAGTCCGACTCGCACGATTTTTTTATTTCCTGTAAAAGGGCCGACACGACAGATAAAAGTTTGTTTGTTTGTATGATCGAGCTAATCTCGGGAATTACAAGTCCGATTTGAATAATTCTTTTTGTAATAGATAGTCACATTCAACGGGCAGGTTATAGGCTATTTTTCATCCCGAAAATCCCACGGGAACGGCCACAACGCGGGTAAAACCGCGGGGCGCTAGTGTAAAATAAAAGCGAAGTGTATCCGTGGACGTAGTGTTAATTCAAAATGACTTTGATCTTGTTAAGGTACTGCCAGACGTGCTCAAAAAAAGCATGCTAATAAGCTTGCTTAAAATTAGCATGCTCTGCAAACTGTTCACATTTGCCAGAAATAAGCATGCTTGTTTTAATTAATTACATCAATTAATTGCATAAAACATGTTCAGACGTTTTCCGATCACGCCCCCCCCCCCCTACCCGCGCCTCAGGTAAACATGCTCTAAATAAGCATGCTCATTACAGTACACACGTGCTACTAATGAGCACTTGCTCAATAAAATGACATAAGCATGCTAGTAATGAGCACGTCTGGCAGTACCTTTAAGGTTTTATATTTCCAGTCAACAAGCGTACATCAAGTCGGAGACCAATTTGGAGACGATGAAACCTCAGATCCTGCTCAGCTTCAAGGACTTCTGCGCCAACTGGAGGAACGTGAACGAGTCGATAGACGGCAAGACTGCTGCCCTGACTGACATCAATTTAGTGGTTACTACCTAAACTACTAATATTATAAATGCGAAAGTTTGTGAGGATATGTATGTTTGTTACTCTGTCACGGAAAAACTACTGGACGGATTTGGATGAAACTTTACAGTAATATAGGTTATACATCAGAATATCACATTGGATATTTTTTGTCCCGAAATTCCCGCGGGAACGGGTACTACGTGGGTAACATCGCGGGGCGCGGCTAGTATAATAAAACTGAAGTTTGTTTTTTTGTTTGAACGCGTTAATCTCAGAAACTAACAATCCGATTCGAATTATTCTTTTTGTAATGGATAGACACATTCAACGGGAAGGTTATAGGCTAGTTTTCATCCTGAAATTCCCACGGGAACAGGCACGACGCGGGTAAAACCGTGTCGCTGCTAATGCACTTAGTTTCAGTGAGAGGACTTTGATCTGCAGTGTCTTACAGGACACACTTTATAACCTACTAGCAGCGCCCCGCGGTTTTATCCGCGTTGTGCCCGTTCCCGTGGGAATTTCGGGAATTTTTTTGCATAAAAACCTTCCTCTTGAATCACTCTACCTATTACAAAATCCGTTGCGTAATTTTAAAGATTTAAGCATACAGACAAACAGACAAACAGACAAACAGACACGAAACAGAGACGACTTTATTTTATACTATGTAGTGATATTTTCTTGCCATTATCTTACTGACTATTCTACTGACTATATTATACATCTCTTTCTCCAGTTGAAACCAAACACACTTACCACTATTGTCGGTATAGTGGGGTCGGGTAAGTCGACCCTGCTTCAGGCGATGATGAAGGAACTGACACCTGTCAAGGGACATTTACATGTCAACGGGAGCATTGCGTACGCGTCGCAGGACCCGTGGCTGTTCGAGGCATCGGTGAGTCATTTTGAAATTTTTTCGGAAATATATTTAAAAATCTATACATCTATATATCTGTATGTATAGATATATAGGTGTATACATACAATTTTTTTTATTCTTAAAAAAAATATATACACACGATACATATACCAAAACAATATTTAACAAAATGGCTGTCTGTCTGTTTGTTACGGCTAATCTTTGAAATGGCTGGACCGATTTTGACGGGACTTTCACTGGCTGATGTAACTGATGTCAACGGAGTAACAATATGTGTCAATTATATATTCTTATAAAGTATTTGTGTATGTATATGTAGTAGTATCAGTGAGTTAGATTCCATAACACAAGCTTAGAGCTTACTTTGGGTCTAATTAACTGTGAGTGAATTTTTCTTGTACATATTAATATTGTACCCTAGAGTTTTATTGATCATGAAGAAAAATGATGAATTAGAATATTTTGATTTTTTTATTCACTTTCCTTTTTGACCGGTCTGTCATTGTCGCTTCTATATCGTTGACAGGTCCGTCAAAACATCCTATTCGGGCGTGACCTCGACCTCCGCCGCTACAAGCAGGTCATCAAGTGCTGTCAGCTGAAGAGTGACCTCGAGATACTGCCGCACGGGGACAAGACCGTCGTCGGGGAGAGAGGTGATGCGTTTAACATATACTGACCCATTGTGAGTGTGAGAGAGAGAGAGAGAGAGAGAGAGAGAGAGAGAGAGAGAGAGAGGGGGGGGGCAGTGAGAGAGAGAGGGGGGACAGTGAGAGAGAGAGGGGGGGACAGTGAGAGAGAGAGACAATGAGAGAGATAGAGAGAAACAGTGAGAAAGAGATAGAGAGAGACAGGGACAGTGAGAGAAAGAGAGATAGACAGAGAGAGAGATATAGACAGTGAAAGAGAGAGAGAGAGAGAGAGATTCCACTATCTCCAGAAAGAGACATACAAATAATATTGACTCAGGGAGGGCGGAAAGTGAGAGTTGATATTTTTACAAGAGTGTAGCCGCGATGCAATATGTTTGAATATTTCAAAAAGTAACTGAACTCCTAAACGGCTGGACCGATTTGAATAATTTTTTTTATTCGTTTGGATGGCACCCTGGATGGCTTAGATTCACACTAGTGACATCTATTGGGCGGGACAGCTGGTATTATATAAAAGTAATGTTTCAACGAATATATTAATAATATTTTTTCTCCTATGTTCCAGGCGCCTCGCTATCGGGCGGTCAAAGAGCTAGAATTTCCTTAGCCCGATGCGTGTATCAGAATGCAGACATATATTTATTAGATGATCCGCTGGCAGCGGTGGACTCTAAGGTACATAATATATATTACTAGCCTCCGTGGTCTTGTGGTCTGAGCGCTCGGCTCACGATCCAGAGGTTCCGGCTTCGACTCCCGGTGGGGACAATATCTCACAAAAATCTATTTGTGAGACTTGCCCTCAGTTTGGTTAGGGCATTGCAGGCTGAATCACCTGATTG
This sequence comes from Cyclophora albipunctata, assembly GCA_963082685.1. Taxonomy (NCBI): domain Eukaryota; kingdom Metazoa; phylum Arthropoda; class Insecta; order Lepidoptera; family Geometridae; genus Cyclophora; species Cyclophora albipunctata. The sequence continues at coordinate 4,098,636 of OY720142.1, forward strand.
CCCGAAATGTAAGATGATTCTGTGCTTCGGAGGGCACGTTAAGCCGTCGGTCCCGGTTAGTTTCTACGGATAGTAGTCGTTACATGAGCCATGTCAGAGGCCTTTGGCGGCTCAATAACTCTGACACCAGGACTGGTCAGGGTGACCATCCACTCGATGAAGAAGAAGACTGGTTTCTCAAGTTGAAGCGAACACTACTCATTTTGTATTGAAACTACGTTTATACACTTCGCTTTTATTATACACAGGGCAGCGCCCCGCGGTTTTAGCCGCGTTGTGCCCGTTCCCGTGGGAATTTCGGGAATTTTTTTACATAAAAACCTTCCTCTTGAATCACTCTACCTATTATAAAAAACCGCATCAAAATCCGTTGCGTAATTTTAAAGATTTAAGCATACAGACAAACAGACAAACAGACACGAAAAAGAGACGACTTTATTTTATACTATGTAGTGATTTTTATCTGACGTTTCGGCTTAGAAGGTATTAATATTTATTTATGTATTTGCTTTTTTCTCCAAAATTGTTTCTAAAAAAGTTGCTCTTTGGAGTGCACCTACCAAATTTTTTTTCGGTTTTTTTTATGGGATTTTTTTGAAAGTCCTTGGGACATTCTTAAATCCTTTTTCCATTTAGTTTCCGGGTTTTTTTTATCACTTCTTTTTAATTTTCCCCCCGTTTTCGCCGGATTGTTTACAGTTTCTTAATTCATTTTTATTTTAATTATTCCATGTTGTTTTTTTCCGTAAATTTTTTAAGCTCCCTAAGACATTTCTAAATTCATTATTCTATTTTATTCTCGGGATTATTTTTTTAAGATCCTTTCTAATTTCAATATTTTTTTTAAGTTCCTTATTTTTATTTTCATTTTTACACCCCCCCCGCCCTTTTTTTCAAATATTTATTTGTCCCCTTTTTCTCTTACAGGTAGCCCAATCGATCTACGAAGAATGCATCCGTGGTTTCCTCCGCGACGCGGCCACGGTACTCGTGACGCACAGAGTGCAGTATGCGAGGACCGCGGACACTGTGCTCGTCATGAACGACCAAGCGGTAAGTACCCGGTTAATACCCGTTCCACTTAGATTTTGGGGATGGATTGTACCCTGCGATTTGCTCGCTGAATCTAGCTGTGTGGTACGGAAAGAATTATTGGAATCGGATTGGTATTTTTTAAGGGTTCCGTACCTAAAGGGTAAAAACGGGACCCTATTACTGAGACTGTCCGTCCGTCCGTCTGTCACCAGGCTGTATCTCAAGAACGGTGATAGCTAGACAGTTGAAATTTTCGCAGATGATGTATTTCTATTGCCGCTATAACAACAAATAAAATAAAACAAATATTCAAGGGGGGCTCCCATAATATTCACGTGATTTTTGCCGTTTTTAAAAGTACGGAACCCTCCGTGTGCGAGTCCGACTCGCACTTGGCCGGTTCGATAAGCCCGAGCCATGTTTGAAAAGTAGGAAACATTTTTTCTCTCGGCCCGGGCATTGAACCCGCGACCTCAGACTTGGCAGGCGAGTGCATATACCACTAGGACACATGTTTTGCCTTTGCTTCGTCAAGCTTTTGCCCAGCAGTGGCCCATTACAAACTAATACTTAACATTTCTCTTCGTTCACAGATCGTAGCACAAGGCACATACAATGAACTGAAAAATGGCGTCGCAGCTTTTGAAAAATTGATCGAGCTGGGAGAAAAAACTGAGGAGGAAAAACAGAAATTGAAGTCTACTGTGTACGAGAATCAAGAGACTATGGTAACAATCATTCATTCATTCATTCACTCGAGTAGGTCAGCGGCCAACCCTGGTGTCGGAGTTGTAAGACCGGCTAAAGGAAGACATGCTCTGACGAGTGAAACAACCGGGACCGACTGCTACCGCCTAAAGGTGACTTCTTCACCGAGTGGATGGTCACCCTGACCAACCCTGGTGTCAGAGTTATTGAGCCGCCAAAGGCCTCTGACATGGCTCAAGTAACGACTACTATCCGTAGAAAGTAACCGGGACCGACGGCTTAACGTGCTCTCCGAAGCACGGTAGCGTGAACATAGAAATGCCACTATCGGCCACCCATCCAAGTAGGGGTCGAGCTGCACGTTGCTTAACAATCGCAATGAGTTCACATCAAACGAAGTGGTAATTGTGAAATCGCTAAACCTTTTTCCTCTGGGAAGGAATTTATTAAATACTAGCTGTGCCCCGCGGTTTCACCCGCAGCGCCCCCGTTCCCGTGGGAATTTTGAGATTTTTATTCCTTATTTTTCTTATATAAAAACCTTGTCCTGACAATAAGGAACACATTCAAAAAAGAATCATCCAATTTGGTGCAGTCGTTCTGAAGGTATACGCTTACCAACACATTCAGCGATTCATTTTTATATTATAGATATAGTCCCACTGTTCCACTGCTGGGCAAAGATTATATTAATTAAATTTTGTTTAAAGGTATACAGTGCGGTAATGACCGATAGGCAAGACTTGAAACGAAGCGTTAGTTTATTATTTTTTATCAAAATCAGCTTAGCATTTTGATTTAAGTATTTATACATTATTAGATTATAAAATCAAAATCGCTCTCTTTAAAAAAGTATTATCTAAAGTAGCTTAGTAATTTGGAAGTTAATATTTTAGTTCGATAACAAAATATTTGACTGGTTCGATGAATGGACACTTAGCTAATTGAGGTTTTTAATTTTTCATACATTTCATGTCAAATTCACTAATTTGATGTCATATACCCTAATTAAATGTCATATTCCTTAATTGAATGTCATATTCCCTAATTGAATGTCAAATTCACTAATTTGATGTCATATACCCTAATTAAATGTCATATTCCTTAATTGAATGTCATATTCCCTAATTGAATGTCAAATTCACTAATTTTATGTCATATTCGCTAAGTCAATGTCATATTCACAAATTAAATGTCACATTCACTCATTAAATGTTACATTCGCTCATTAAATGTAATATTCCCTAAATTAATGTCAAATTCACTTATTCAATGTCACATTCACAAATTAAATGTCATATTCACTCATTAAATGTAATATTCCCTAAATTAATGTCAAATTCACTTATTCAATGTCACATTCACTCATTAAATGTCAAATTTACAGGAGTATGGTATTCAGACCAGCTGTTGAATTTTTCATGTAACTTTTTTCAGGAGCACAATTTCAAGCTTCGATCTCAGCGATCTATGTCGGAAGCGTCGCAGCTGTCTTTCAATCTAGATCTAGATAATAATTTGGATCCTAAATATGAAGGTATGTCTATTTTAAGTGTGCGTTTAATTGACTGTTATTAAAAGTGTACAATTCTAGAGATGAATTTAGTAAAATAACTAAAATTATGATCAGACCTGAAATCAGAAACAAAATCGATTAATAATAAAGAAATTATAAGCTCTGAAAGATTCTCTCCTGTCCCTTTTTTGCAAAATGATTGTTTGTATGCGACGTCTACGGAGCTACAAGCTTGTGACGTCACAGGCCTGTAGTGCTGTCTCTATCTAATCAGCAACTTTGACCGCCTGTAACTCTGGAAATAATAGCGATATAAAAAAACGGATTTTAGTCTCGAACACGTGATAAAAAAATGAGTTAATCTACACTAATATTATAAAGAGGAAAACTTTGTTTGTTTGTTTGTAATGAATAGGCTCAAAAACTACTGGACCGTTTTTAAAAATTCTTTCACCATTCGAAAGCTACATTATCCACGAGTAACATAGGCTATTTTTCGTCCCGAAATTCCCACAGGAATGGACACAACGCGGGTAAAACCGCGGGGCGGTGATAGCAGAAATAATAAAAACACTGTGAAATACCCTATTGAAACGGAGCTGTGTGGAGCTATACTGACAAATCAGAACGCATTACGAAACGATTTAGACAATGACAATCAAATCAAATCAATTTATTGCAGAAATGTAGTTACATAGATGTTATAATACAAATAGTTATGGACACATACATTCTACCACAACGATGGCATGCAATATTTTAAATCACAATCACATTAATATTAATATTCACACATTCAGACAATGCCTTGTCTTTGGTTAATTGAGCTCTGCTGCGCTGCAATGGAAACGCACCAGCACCCCGCGGTGTTACCCGCATTGTACCCGTTCCCGCGGGAATTTCGGGATAAAATGTATCCCATGTGTTATTCTGATGTATCCTACTAATATTATAAATGCGAAAGTTTGTAAGGATGGATGTATGTATGGATGGATGTATGTTTGTTGCTCATTCACGCAAAAACTACTGAACGGATTTGGATAAAACTTTACAGTAATATAGGTTATACATCAGAATAACACATGGGATACATTTTATCCCGAAATTCCCGCGGGAACCGAATCAACGCGGGTAACACCGCGGGGAGCGCCTAGTAACCTATATTACTGTAAAGTTTCATCCAAATCCGTTTTGTAGGTTTTTCGTGAAAGAGTAATAAACATACATACACTACGCCCCGCGGTTTTACCCACGTTGTGCCCGTTCCCGTGGGAATTTCGGTATTTTATATACATATAAACCTTCCTCTTGAATCACTTTATCTATTTAAAAAACCGCGTCAAAATCTGTGCAGTAGTATTTGCGTTTATCGTGGACACACAGACAGACGAGGCCGGGGACTTTGTTTTATAATATGTAGTGAGTTGTGATACATCCATCCTCACAAACTATCGCATTTATAATATATATACAATTCTTATATCAAAAATATTGAATTTTAAACATTTTAACACGACTTCAAAGTAAGTAAGTATTAGCCTGTAATGTCCCACTGCTTGGCAAAGGCCTCTCATCTCACTGAAGTTATCAGTACAGTGAGGAGGATTAGGCATAATCACCACGCTTGCCAAATGCGGGTTGGTGATCACAAACTCGAGCCATGTTTGAAAAGTAGGAAACATGTTTTCGCTCGACCCGGGAATTGAACCCGGGACCTCAGTCTTGGCAGGCGAGCGCACATACCACTAGACCGAGACGACTTCAGAACATAGAGAAAATTTACCTTTTAACTCACACGATTTGCTCTCATTATACTGAATGAAACGGGTCTGTATAATAATATATAAAATACGTTAAATTATCTAACGCGATACAGACCCGTTTCATTTAGTATATAGAAAAAATTCTTTATATGTTAAATTTTTTTCAGGCGAAATTCAACAAAAGGGGTCCGTAGACAACAGCGTCTACATGGCGTACATTAAAAGCGGAGGAACTAAATTATCTATGGCTTTGCTGTTCGTTCTGTTCATTTTGGCGCAAATATTTTATTCTTCGACAGATATTTGGCTGAAAGAATGGTAAGTTGGCACGTGTTAGGGCTCCCACACAAAACTGCGATGCGATGCGATGCGAATTCCATTTAATATATTCATCTCTTTTCTTTGTACTGTAGTAATGGCGATAGATATAACTATTTCAGTTCGCATCGCATCGCAGTTTTGTGTGGGAGCCCTTAATCCTTCACTAATAGTGCCTTGCGACTTTACTCGCGGTTTACCCGTTCCCGCGGGAATTTCGGGATAAAATGTATCCCATGTGTTATTCTAACAGCCTCCATAGTCTTGTAGTTTGAGCGCTAGGCTCACGATCCGGAGGTTCCGGGTTCGATTCCCGGTGGGGACAATATCTCGCAAAAATCCCTTTGTGAGACTGCCCTCAGTTTGGTTAGGGCATTGCAGGCTGAATCACCAGATTGCACGAAAAGTAAGACGATTCCGTGCTTCGGAGGGCACGTTAAGCCGTCGGTCCCGGTTACTTTCTACGGATAGTAGTCGTTACATGAGCCATGTCAGAGGCCTTTGGCGGCTCAATGACTCTGACACCAGGACTGGTCAGGTTGACCATCCACTCGATGAAGAAGAAGAAGACCCGTTCCAGCGGGAATTTTGGGATAAAATGTATCCCATGTGTTATTCTGATGTATAACCTATATTACTGTATAGTTTCATACAAATCCCACACAAACTTTCAAACACGGGGACAGGCACCACGCTTATATTAATATTTTTATTTATTCCAGGGTGAATTTGGAAGAAGCAAAAAGCGCTTTGAACCCCAAAAACAGTTCAGGACCAGGTATGTATATCTCATTTATTTTTCTCCTCACTGTACTGATATCTTCAGTGAAACGAGAGGCCTTTGCCCAGCAGTGGGATATTATTTTTAACCTTATACGAGAAACGTTGGGTATTGTAAGTTTAATTTCGATGTCTGTGCATGTCTATTTTATTGTATCTCTCAAACAGATGGACCGTTTTCGATGCGGTTTTTTCCCTTTTAGAGAAAGTTTCTCTGTTACTAAAGCCCATAGCACACGGCGTATTTTATACGCGTAGGCGACGCGCGTATTAGGAACGCACGTCTTCGGCGCCGTAGACGCTGATTGTTGCGTTTGCATTGATGATACAAGCGCGCGCATGAAGCGCGTATACGCGCTTTTGAAGCGCGTTTTTTTCTTTTTAAAAGAAGTACTAAAGCCAGCGTAAGCAGTGTTGTTTCAACCGACGCCATTGTACAACTGGAAACTGGAGGAGTCTCTGGTCAAAACGCAAAGGCTACGAGCGGCTACAGCGCGTATACGCGCAGGAGACGCATGTTTCATGATCGCCCCGTGTGCCTAGGTTACAAGGTTGCGTTCTAATCTCGTTTGAAGCTCGTATACGCGCGTCATCTGCGCGTCGCCTGCGCGTATAAAATACGCTGTGTGCTATGGGCCTTACTAAGTAAAATCGAGTAGGTTTTTGGGCAACCCTGGTGTCATTTTTAGACCGCTTAAAGGCCTCCGACATGGTCTAACGATTGTAACAACTGGGCCTGACTGCTTAACACGCCCGGTAGCGCTCAGATAGAAATGCCACTATCGGCCACCCATCCAACTAGGGGTCGAGCTGCATGTTGCTTAACAATCACAATGGACTAACATCGCTTAGTCAAACTACGCCACGAGCTAGAAGAGCGGGATTTACTAGACACCCTCACTGTACTGATATCTTCAGTGAGATTAGAGACCTATGCCCAGCAGTGGGACATTATACTGATACTACATCTTCTTTTGCAGGAGTAAACTTTGAAGATGTTCCTTCAAACACGTTACATATAACGCGCGAACAGTGTCTGTATGTGTATGCAGGTCTGATAGCTATATGCATATTCTTCACCTGGAACAAATTAGTTGTCTTTTACAACACCTGCATTAAGGCATCTGTTACACTGCACGATACTATGTTCAGGTGAGTGTGTTTCTATAATGGTGCGTTTATATTAAGGGTGCCTGTCCATTGACGCGGAGCGAGGCTGCGGAGTGGAGAAACGGAGAAATATAAACCTTAATTGCATAAAATATCTGACCGCAGATGTTATGCAAACCTATTGGTTTATATAACAGCCTCCGTGGTCTTGTGGTTTGAGCGCTCGGCTCACGATCCGGAGGTTCCGGGTTCGATTCCCGGTGGGGGAAATCTCTTTGTGAGACTGTCCTCAGTTTGGTTAGGGCATTGCAGGCTGAATCACCTGATTGCCCGAAAAGTAAGACGATTCCGTGCTTCGGAGGGCACGTTAAGCCGTCGGTCCCGGTTACTTTCTACGGATAGTAGTCGTTACATGAGCCATGTCAGAGGCCTTTGGCGGCTCAATAACTCTGACACCAGGGTTGGTCAGGGTGACCATCCACTCGATGAAGAAGAAGAAGAAGATTTATTAAGAGGAATTAAAATATATTGATACAGGGTGTCAAAAATCATCAAACCTGCCCGGCAAGCATATAAATAAAATCATTTATTGAAATGCTTGTCCGTAGTTTTTGTGTACAGTTTTATGCTTGGCCTGTAGTTGTCAATATGTTTTGTTTCAGAGGTGTGACGAGCGCCGGCATGTGGTTCTTCCACCACAACCCCTCAGGCCGCGTCCTGAACCGCTTCTCCAAGGACATGGGGCAGGTGGACACGCTGCTGCCCGTGGCGCTGGTCGACTGCCTCGGGGTGAGTACTATTGTACCCGGGGTTGAAATATTCCTTACGGGGTGAGTACTATTGTACCCGGGGTTGCATTATTCCTTACAGGTTGAGTACTATTGTACCCGGGGTTGAATTATTCCTTACAGGTTGAGTACTATTGTACCCGCGGGGTTGAATTATTCCTTAGTACACATTTTGTTTGAACGCGCTAATCCTAGAAACTACTGGTCCGATTTGAAAAAATATTTTTGTAATGTATAGCCACATTCAACGGGAAGATTATAGGCTACTTTTCATCCTGAAATTCCTACGGGAACGGGTACAACGCGGGTAAAACCGCGGGGCGCGGCTAGTGTAAAAGCGAAGTGTATCCGTAAACTTAGTTTCATTATATTGTATATTTATGAAAGTATTTGTTTTCCGACACATCAGTTCTTCCTGGAGGTGATAGCTATCCTCGTGGTGGTGTGTTTGGTGAACTGGTGGCTGCTGGTGCCCACGGGGGTGGTGGCCATCCTGCTGTTCCTGTTGAGGGCTCTGTTCCTCTGCACCAGCCGCGAGCTGAAGCGAGTTGAGGCTATTGGTAAGAAATATATATTTATAAAAAAATCCTACAAATATTATAAATGTAAAAGTTTGTGAGGAAGTATGTATGTATGTATATAAGACGACTACTCCTGAAGAGGAAAATGGTTTAGTGATTTCATTTCATTCTTACTATCACTAAACCTTTTTCCTCTTCAGGAGTAGTCGTCTTCGACTGGAAAATTGACGACATTGGTCCACATTTCGGGACAATCACTAAAAAATATAGCATACATCCATCCTCACAAAATAGTTTATATTCTGTCTCTTTCCAGCCCGCAGTCAGTCTCTCAACCATCTTTCCGCCACCGTGTCGGGTCTAACCACGATAAGATCGACGCGACACCAAAAGATTTTGGCTCAAGAATTTGACAAACTGCAAGACTTACACAGCTCATCTTGGACACTAGTGTTAAGCAGCAATCGGTGAGTTGTGACATAAAGTAGAAAGTAAGTTCGGGTAGGGTAGCGTTGTGACATAAAGGAGAAAGTAAGCTTGAGGAAGTTATAGAATAATTTTATTTGTTAAACATGTTTTGTAAGTATTCTCATTCTTAAGTAAAAAAACTTGAGAGGTGTCAAGGGACACCCGGATGGAACGAAGTTTATTTATTATCAACAAAAATAATCGTCGCGACACCACACTGTTCAATGCGAAATAGGAAGACGAAACGAAAATATCTAGCTTGCTTTCTATAAGAGAGAGAGAGAGAGAGAGAGACAGACGGAGACAGCTGTCTGTCTCTCTCTCTCTGGCGTGCGCATGTTTCTCTGTCTGTCTCTCTCGCGCATGTTTCTCTGTCTGTCTCTCTCTGGCGTGCGCATGTTTCTCTGTCTGTCTCTCTCTGGCGTGCGCATGTTTCTCTGTCTGTCTCTCTCTGGCGTGCGCATGTTTCTCTGTCTGTCTCTCTCGCGCATGTTTCTCTGTCTGTCTCTCTCTGGCGTGCGCATGTTTCTCTGTCTGTCTCTCTCGCGCATGTTTCTATGTCTGTCTCTCTCTGGCGTGCGCAAGTTTCTCTGTCTGTCCCTCTCTGGCCTAAACAATGTCGTTACCATTTTTTCCGTCTAGCCCCCTTTCGCAACGCGCGATAAGGAACTTCGTTCCAAAAGTAAGTTCGTATAGGTCAGCGGCCAACCCTGGTGTCGGAGTTGTTAGACCGCCTAAAGGACGACATGCTCTGACGATAAGGGTCTGTTTCCATTTAAGGTTTCTACCCATTACACCGTATCATACCATGACCGTGCTATAAACGTTTCAGCACCGGCAAAATATTAGGTGAGAATAGTCGACGTTGTTGGTTGGTGACGGAACGGTCTAGTGAGCATAGTCCCATACTTTTCAATACAAAGAATACTTTTTTGCCTGACACGTTCATAGCACGGTCATGGTATGAGACGGTGTAATGGGTGGAGGCTTCGATCAATAATACACAACTAGATATCGGGTCACGTACAAAATCAAAGCTGAATACTGTCCGCGTGGATGACGTGTGACAGGCTATTTTGTTTACTACCGAACTGAAAAAAAAGTTTTTAAACAGTTCGAAGTTCAACCTAATTACAACCATGACACCTAGCAATTAAGTAGCATCTTATGAATAATATAAGTGAGAATAACGCCTCACTTTTCAAATGAGGCGTTATTCACCGAGACGTATTTTTTGCGCCGACCCGACATCTAGTTGTGTATTGTTGATCGAAGGGTGGAGGCCTTAAAACGGAGCGGACCTGTGCGGAGATCAATCACTACATAGTATAAAATAAAGTCGTCTCTTTTTCGTGTCTGTCACACTGTTTGCCTGTCTGTATGCTTAAATCTTTAAAATTACGCAACGGATTTTGATGCGGTTTTTTGTAATAGGTAGAGTGATTCAAGAGGAAGGTTTTTATGTAAAAAAAATCCCGAAATTCCCACGGGAACGGGCACAACGCGGGTAAAACCGCGGGGCGCTGCTAGTTAATCAATAACAACGAATTACGAAAAGATTTTGACAATGTCATTGCGTTGCGATTAATATAGATACCTTTTCGAACATTGCTCGGTTGAGATCACCAGCCCGTTAGTCAAGCGTGGTGATTACGACATCCTCCTCACTGTACTGATATCTGAGAGATGAGAGGCCTCTGGCCAGCAGTGGGACATTACAGACCTAAGTCTTTTTCAGTTATAGTTATATAGTGACTATGCCTTATCCTCCTCACTACTATATATCCAGTGAGACTTCCTTTGCCCAGCAGTGGATGTTATAGACTAATGTATTTTTCAGTGCGTTTGGATTCTGGATGGATATGGTGTGTTGTCTGTACTTGGCGTTTGTTACATTCAGCTTCTTCTTGTTTGCAGATGAAGGTATGTCACTACTCTACTAATTTTAGTTTTTTAGAGTTCCGTACCCAAATGGTAAAAACGGGACCCTATTACTGAGACTTCGCTATCGGTCCGTCCGGCTGTCACCAGGCTGTATCTCAAGAACGGTGATAGAACGGTGATTGCTCCTGAAGAGGAAAAAGGTTAAGTGATTTTATTTCATTCTTACCCTATCTCTAAACCTTTTTCCTCTTCAGAAGCAATCGTCTTCGGCTGGAAAATTGACGACATTTAGCCACATTTTGTGCCAATCCAAAAGAAATAGATTATACAGGCTCATACTTTTGCTGTTACTTTCAGACACTATTGGCGGTAGTGTCGGCTTGGCTATCACTCAAGTGATCGGGTTGGTTGGCATGTGTCAATACGGCATGCGGCAGACAGCCGAGGTGGAGAACCAGATGACTTCGGTATGTATACACAAGTACACCCGGACAAACTCGCACACGGTTAATTAGACCCAAAGTAAGCTCTAAGCTTGTAATATGGAATCTAATTCACTGATACATACACAAATACTTTATAAGAATATATAATTGACACCCAGACGTCGTCAACAACTATGTCTCACATATTATTACTCGGTTGAATCGAGCCCGCAACCCCCGACACAGAAAGCGCTCTCACTGCCACTTGAGACATTACAGGCTTCTTCTTCTTCATCGAGTGGATGGTCACCCTGACCAATTCTGGTGTCAGAGTTATTGAGCCGCCAAAGGCCTCTGACATGGCTCATGTAACGACTACTATCCGTAGAAAGTAACCGGGACCGACGGCTTCACGTGCCCTCCGAAGCACGGAGCCATTACAGGGTGAAACTTTACTTTTTTATATATTTTCAGGTGGAGAGAATACTAGAATACACGAACCTGCCTTCTGAAAGTCCAGTGGAACCGGACTACAAGGCGCTGAAGACAAACCATCCGGATTTGGACTTTGACAAATGGCCGACAAAAGGTAAATATATAAAACTAGCAGCGCCCCGCGGTTTTGCCCACGTTATCCCCGTTCCCGTGGGAACTTCGGGAATTTTTATACACATAAACCTTCCTCTTGAATCACTCTATCTATTTAAAAAAACCGCGTCAAAATCCGTTGCGTAGTTTTAAAGTTGTAAGCATACATAGGGACAGACAGACAGCGGAAAGCGACTTTGTTTTATACTATGTAGTGAAGCTTTGACGGAAATCATCGGTATTGGTTTAATTACAAAATTATTAGAAGCGCGTGGTGATTACGCCAAGTCCTCCTCACTGTACTGATATCTTCAGTGTGCCGAGAGGCCTTTGCCCAGCAATGGGGACATTACAGTCTAAAACTATACTACTATCCTAGAATACTTCATTGAATAAAATTAATTCCTTTCTCAGGTGAAATCTCCTTCAAAAACGTGTCTCTAGAGTATGAAAAACCGCCGAAAAAAGACGCTGAAATCAAAGAAGAATCTTCTTATGCCATCAAGGATATCAGCTTCACAATCAAACCATCGGAAAAGGTGGCCGTAGTGGGCAGGACTGGAGCCGGGAAGAGCTCTTTAGTTAACGCGCTTTTTGGGTAAGTTCCCGTGGGAATTTTGGGATGGTAAATATAAAGGGACGTTTGTGGTGAATTGAGCTGTAAGTAGGTGAAAATTTCATGAATATGGGTAGGTTAGTTTTTAGCTGACACACAGACGGGGAAAATTTTAGACTTGTTTTATTCACTACTAGCAGCGCCCCGCGGTTTTACCCGCGTTGTGCCCGTGCCCGTGGGAATATCGGGATGAAATATAGCCTATGCTCTTCCCGTTGAATGTATCTATCTATTAAAAGAAGAATTATTCAAATCGGACAGGTTATCCCCGAGATTAGCTCGAACATACAAACAAACAAACTTACAAATTTTACCTCTTTATAATATCATTTTATATTTTATTCACTATGTTGGTCACTAACCAATTAGAAATTAATGAATGAATGATTTATTAGTCTCTTTAAAACCAGGGTAGGCTCCTAAACTATTTGATTCCAAGGGAACAAATGACTACGTACTATAAATGAATGACTACGTACTATGAACGAATGACTACGTACTATGAACGAATGACTACGTACTATGAATGAATGACTACGTACTATGAACGAATGACTACGTACTATGAATGAATGACTACGTACTATGAATGAATGACTACGTACTATGAATGAATGACTACGTACTATGAATGAATGACTACGTACTATGAACGAATGACTACGTACTATGAACGAATGACTACGTACTATGAATGAATGACTACGTACTATGAACGAATGACTACGTACTATGAATGAATGACTACGTACTATGAATGAATGACTACGTACTATGAATGAATGACTACGTACTATGAACGAATGACTACGTACTATGAACGAATGACTACGTACTATGAATGAATGACTACGTACTATGAACGAATGACTACGTTCTATGAATGAATGACTACGTACTATGAATGAATGACTACGTACTATGAATGAATGACTACGTACTATGAATGAATGACTACGTACTATGAACGAATGACTACGTACTATGAACGAATGACTACGTACTATGAATGAATGACTACGTACTATGAACGAATGACTACGTACTATGAATGAATGACTACGTACTATGAATGAATGACTACGTACTATGAACGAATGACTACGTACTATGAACGAATGACTACGTACTATGAATGAATGACTACGTACTATGAACGAATGACTACGTACTATGAATGAATGACTACGTACTATGAATGAATGACTACGTACTATGAATGAATGACTACGTACTATGAATGAATGACTACGTACTATGAATGAATGACTACGTACTATGAACGAATGACTACGTACTATGAACGAATGACTACGTACTATGAACGAATGACTACGTACTATGAACGAATGACTACGTACTATGAACGAATGACTACGTACTATGAATGAATGACTTAAGTAGTGTGTTTGTTGTGTGGCGCAGCCTGAGCCGCACCACGGGGCAGATCAGGGTGGACGCGCTGAGCATCCCGGAGGCGGGGCTGCGGCGCTGGCGCCACGGGCTGTGCGCGCTGCCGCAGCGCCCCGCGCTCTTCGCCGCCACGCTGCGCGACAACCTCGACCCCGCCGGCGCCGCCACAGACGAACAGATATACCGCGCGCTCGACCAGGTGGGCTCCTACACTATGCGTAAGCGAGCGAACAGTTGGGCTCTTACACTATACCGAAGCGGGGCTCCTAGACTATGCGTAAGCAAGCGACCAGTTGGGCTCTTACACTATACCGAAGCGGCGCTCCGAGACTATGCGTAAGCGAGCGAGCGACCAGGTGACGGGCACATATACTAAATATGAGCCACGTCCAAATGAGGGGCTCATATATTAAATATGAGCGATCGACCAGGTGACGGGCTCATATACTAAATATGAGCGACTAGGTGACGGGCTCATATACTAAATATGAGCGACTAGGTGACGGGCTCATATACTAAATATGAGCAATCAGGTGACGGCTCATATACTAAATATGAGCGACCGACCAGGCTCCTAGACTATAAACCAGAATAAAGTAGAGATTTCATACTAAATATATCAAAAGTAAAGCATAAAAAAATATAATTATATGTAACTATATAAAATCTTCCCAGGTGGAACTAACAGACATGGTGTCCAAAATGCCAGCCGGTCTAAACACCAAGGTGGGTGACGGCGGCGGCAACGTGTCTAGCGGACAAAGACAGCTGCTCTGTCTCGCCAGGGCGGCGCTGCAGGACTGCCGCGTGCTTGTCTTGGACGAGGCGACGGCCAACGTCGACACAGAGTGAGTTGGCCTGTAACATTGTACTGTAATACATAGACAGGTTGCCGTTTTTGAATCGGCCAGCATGGCAAGTTCGAAACTCCAAGAGATACAAGATCTATTCTAAAGAATCTTGAACAAAATTTTAGAGAAGCGCCCATGGTTTTAACGCGTTGTGCCAGTTCCCGTGGGAATTTCAGGATGAAAAATAGCCTGTAACCTTCCCCTTAAAATGTGGCTATCCATTACAAAAATAATTATTCGAATCGGACAGGTAATTCCTGCTATTAGCCGGAACATACAAACAAACTAAATTCAAAAATTTTAAATTTATAAGACAGACGTGACAGTGACGTGGCGTGACAGACGTGACGCCTCTTCCTTCTTCGCCTTCTCTGTCTGTCTCTCTCTGGCGTGCGCATGTTTCTCTGTCTGTCTCTCTCTGGCGTGCGCATGTTTCTCTGTCTTTCTCTCTCTGGCGTGCGCATGTTTCTCTGTCTGTCTCTCTCTGGCGTGCGCATGTTTCTCTGTCTGTCTCTCTCTGGCGTGCGCATGTTTCTCTGTCTGTCTCTCTCTGGCGTGCGCATGTTTCTCTGTCTGTCTCTCTCTGGCGTGCGCATGTTTCTCTGTCTGTCTCTCTCTGGCGTGATCATGTTTCTCTGTCTATCTCTCTCTGGCGTGCGCGTGTTTCTCTGTCTGTCACTCTCTCTCTCTTATAGAACGCAAGCCAGATATTTTCGTTTCGTCTTTCTATTTCGCATTTAACAGTGTGGTGTCGCGACGATTATTTTTGTTGATAATAAATAATCTTCGTTCCATCCGGGTGTCCCTTGACACCTCTCAAGTTTTTTTTATAATATGTAGTGATTAATTTACTTTGCCCACAGCACTGACAAACATATCCAGCAGACGATCCGCACCAAGTTCGCGGACGCCACAGTGCTGACTATAGCTCATCGGTTGAACACCGTCATGGACTACGATCGCATTATAGTGATGGACAAGTGAGTGATATACATATATATTTTATTTACCCGCATTGTACCCGTTTTTAAAGGAATTTCGGGGTAAAATGTATCCCATGTGTTATTCTGATGTATCTACACTTCTACACTAATATGTATTATAAAGAGGAAAACTTTGTTTGGTTGAAATAGGCTCAAAAACTACTGGACCGTTTTTAAAAGTTCTTTAACCATTCAAAAGCTACATTATCCACGAGTAACATAGGCTATTTATCATCCCGAAATTCCCACAGGAATGGACACAATGCGGGTAAAACCGCGGGGCTAGTAGGATAAGGAATAATTTTCGGTTACTTTTGTTTATTTTCACAGAGGCCGTATAGCCGAGAGTGGGCATCCTTATGAACTCCTAACTCTTTCTCCCACTGTTGGGAAAAATGAGATCCCACGGCGGTCACTACTGTCCAAGAGTCAGGTATGTATACTATCTGTACTAATATAATAAAGATGAAGAGTTTGTTTGGACGCGCTAAAGGGGCCCATACACGGTAAGATTTGTCTGTACGATTCGTCGCGTCTAACCGACGCGACGATCTTGACATACACCATCGATTCGTTTCGATCCGTCAGATCGTACCGTGTATGGGCCCCATAACGCAAACTACCAATCCAATTATCTATTTCCTTTTTTAAATATGTTGTTGTATTACTAGCAGTGCCCCGTGGTTTTACCCGCGTTGTAGTAGTATTTGAGTTTATCGCGAACAGACAGACAGACGCGGCCGGGGCTTTGTTTTATAATTAGTGATATGGAAGGTAAAGTTGAAGGAAAGCGAGGTAGGGGAAGGCCTAGAATCAGGTACACGAGTCAGATTAAAGAAAGAGTGTCTGTCATGTCGTATAGAGACGTGAAGGAGCTAGCACTGAATAGGAATGGATGGAGAAGTCTGCATCGGACTCCCGACAAGAGACGAGCTCTTACATTTTTTATGATGATTGATATCTTTCATAATATTAGACGCTATTTTTATTTCCAGGCGCCCTTGGCGATACCTGAAAACTTCACTTTCGACTCGACGACGGGCGAGCGGCTGGAGGAACAGAACGAGACACTGGTCCTCGCCAGGGACCGGATACGGACCTACTCCAGCAGGTGATATGATATCTATACTAGCAGCGCTAGCAGCGCCCCGCGGTTTTACCCGCGTTGTGCCCGTTACCGTAGGAGTATAAGAACCGCTCGACCGATTTTGTGCTTCACATAAACCATCTACTGAATAGTCCGAACAAAGCCGAAACATCTGGTTGGGATAGGTGAGCCCGTTCTTGAGTTATAACATTACAACGAATTTGTCCGGGTGTATTTTATACTAGCTGAGCCAGCAAACGTTGTTTTGCCATATATAATTTAGGACTGGACTACCCTTAGTATTTAGGGGCATAAAAAATAGATGTCCGATTCTCAGACCTACCCGATATGCACACTAAATTTCATGAGAATCGGTCGAGCCGTTTCGGAAGAGTTTAACTACAAACACCGCGACACGAGAATTGTATATATTATACTTTGCCCGCGTTGAGCCCGTTCCCGTAGGAATTTTTGGAAAATCCTTTCTTAGTGTGCACTTACGTCACTTGAAGAACCTTCCTGCTTTTCATGTTTCTAGGTGTAGCGGTTGAAGCTGTACGTTGATTATCAGTCAGTCAGTCAGGACTTTCAATTTTATATATATAGATTATTTGTTGCAGGTCTGAGACGAGTGAAACCGAAGGCACGGTCGGTATATTCAAGACGCTCGTGGAACAGACGGGGCCCGAGACCGCCGCCATGTTGTACAGAATGGCGGAAGAGGTAAACTATTATATTATCTACTAGCTGTGCCCCGCGGTTTTACCCGCGTTGGTCCCGTTCCCGGGGGAATTTCAGGAATTATTATACATATAAACCTTCCTCTTAAATCACTCTATGTATTTAAAAAACCGCGTCAAAATCCGTTGCGTAGTTTTAAAGATCTAAGTATACAGATAGACAGACAGACAGTGACTTTGTTTTATACTATGCAGTAATACTCCTCACTGTACTTATATTTTCAGTGAGATGAGAGGCCTTTTTCCAGCAGTGGGACATTACAGGCTAATTATTTACTTATCTATATAAATAAAAATGAATTGCTGTTCGTTAGTCTGCTTAAAACTCCAGAACGGCTGAACCGATTTGGCTAATATGGTCTTGAAATATTCATGAAAGTTCAGGGAAGGTATAAACGGTAAGCAGTGAGGAAAAAAATGCAGGTGAAACCGCAGGGCACAGCTAGTTAATTTATATTTTTCTTTCACAGAGCTACAAGAAGCATTTGGAGAAGAAGAAGAATTCGTAATACTCTTATGAAAACCGCGGCCTTAATATAAGCAACTGAGATCTTCCAGAAATAATTTGAACGGAAAGTTTATGTCATTATTGTACAACCCCTGACACATACAGATACACAAAAAATACACACTGACACATTTTCATATGGACATTGTCACACACACTCATATACATGTTTTACATACACTTGTTCAGAAAATATACACAGTCACATACAGACGTTTAAATTCGTAAAGATACACATTTACATACACACACAGATACATACACTTACACATATTTTCATACTCATATTAATAATATACACACAGATACACAAACATAAAAAATTTCAACAATATTTTTGTATCATGGATAAAAAAAATACATTTATTTGTAATACGTGCATTATGTTTAAAAAATATTGTAA
This sequence comes from Cyclophora albipunctata, assembly GCA_963082685.1. Taxonomy (NCBI): domain Eukaryota; kingdom Metazoa; phylum Arthropoda; class Insecta; order Lepidoptera; family Geometridae; genus Cyclophora; species Cyclophora albipunctata. The sequence continues at coordinate 4,117,141 of OY720142.1, forward strand.
TGGTGCTTTTACACTAAGTAATTTAGGTGCCAGTAAGTATTTTAGTACATACTTATATTAAAATACTGCCATTTTTACAGGTTATTAAATAACAAATAACTAAATATTTGACTACATTTTGATATAAATATGTCCAAAAAATGTCGATATTACACTGCAATAATCAGAGAGGTCATTTAAATCAACCATTAACTAATTGATATATTGTTAGATTCAAAGTCAAAAAGTCAATGTCAAATATTTTTATTCAGTTTTGGCCCCATAGAGGCTCTTTTGAACGTACCACCCATTCGGAAGAACATCAGCAGAGAAGAATGGGCAAGAAACTCTGCTGGTTATTTTTTTAAGTCAAGGTATAATACAATTTAATACTAATAAGAAAGATTACATGTCAAAATCAGGTTGTGTTGCTGGTGCAGGAATTTGACTCCAGACATATTTGTCCTCAATGTAATCAGTAACGCTATAGTATGCTTTAGTCAATAAAACGTCTTATTATGATTACATGTCAAATCCCTCATTAACCACTTGTTAGGAAGCATTTGATATCTCTTAGTGACCCGAAAGTTTACATTTAGTTTTGAAAACATCGACGCAAATCGGCTGGACCGATTTTCACCAAACATAGCTAAGTACCACCGCATGGATACTGGCTTAAATGAAAAAACACCCCTCACTATATTTTGAAAAGCCAGCTTCATTTTCATTTATTAACGAATTTAAAACATGTTTTTTATTGTGATGATACCAAACATATATATACTTTCAAAATTTGGACATGTTAAAATCAAAATCTAGAACTTAATATAAAAAATAAAATTGTGATAGTGAAATGTTACCAGTATTGAAATAATCTCCACTCAGACAAGCGAATTTATTTTATTAAAAGAACAAGTATTTTTTTGTTAATTTTAATTTATAATAGTTAAATTTTAGTTAATTCCGAATAGCAAATAGCGAGCACTAATGTAAAGTATCGTCCTATAAGACCCTGCAGATCAAAGTCCTCTCACTGAAGATGTTAGTACAGCGAGGAGTACACGTGATCACAAGCGAGCACTAATGTAAAGTATCGTCCTATAAGACACTGCAGATCAAAGTCCTCTCACTGAAGATGTCAGTACAGCGAGGAGTACACGTGATCACAAGCGAGCACTAATGTAAAGTATCGTCCTATAAGACATTGCAGATCAAAGTCCTCCACTGAAGATGTTAGTACAGCGAGGAGTACACGTGATCACAAGCGAGCACTAATGTAAAGTATCGTCCTATAAGACATTGCAGATCAAAGTCCTCTCACTGAAGATGTTAGTACAGCGAGGAGTACACGTGATCACAAGCGAGCACTAATGTAAAGTATCGTCCTATAAGACATTGCAGATCAAAGTCCTCCACTGAAGATGTTAGTACAGCGAGGAGTACACGTGATCACAAGCGAGCACTAATGTAAAGTATCGTCCTATAAGACATTGCAGATCAAAGTCCTCTCACTGAAGATGTCAGTACAGCGAGGAGTACACGTAATCACAAGCGAGCACTAATGTAAAGTATCGTCCTATAAGACATTGCAGATCAAAGTCCTCCACTGAAGATGTTAGTACAGCGAGGAGTACACGTGATCACAAGCGAGCACTAATGTAAAGTATCGTCCTATAAGACACTGCAGATCAAAGTCCTCTCACTGAAGATGTTAGTACAGCGAGGAGTACACGTGATCACAAGCGAGCACTAATGTAAAGTATCGTCCTATAAGACACTGCAGATCAAAGTCCTCTCACTGAAGATAGAATACTTTATATAAAATTATTAATTAGTTAATATTATTTTTAGTTGTATATTATTTTATTATTATGATTGAAATTATTAGTTAATTTGCTTAATGTACTCAATCAAGTACTTAATTTTTAAATTGTAACTTTACTTAAAAAGCAACTGATTACTTAAATTTTTACATTCTACAACTGAAAAAAATTACTTAAAAACGCAATTTAAGTAGATGCTTAAAATGTATGTAATCTGTACTTTAAATATACCTCAAACCGAACAAATCCGTTATAAAACATTTCCTACTTTTGTAAGTATTACTTAAATAAGATCCGTCAAGAATTTGAAGTCATTTTACTTCAAAATAAAATGGAAAATTACTGCAATAAAATTGTATGTCATCTTTAAAATGTTATGTAATCAATAAAAATTGCTATATTAAATTGTAATCGATTTTTTGCGGGCAATAAAAGTTGCTCTACAATTTTTTTACATGTTGATAATGTTGCAAGTGTATTAGTGGCTTAAGACGTAACCTAGTGGTTATGTAAGCATAAAGGCGTCTTTCCACCAGAGCTATACTACGTAGTATAGCATAGCTTTTGGTTGAAATGCACCAACCGTGTTTTACACGTTAAAATGCTTATTTATATGATTATGTAATATAAAATATTTATAATACTAGCGATATCTTGCTTCACCCGAATTGTACCCGTTCCCGCGGGAATTTCGGGATAAAATGTATCCCATGTGTTATTCTGATGTATAACCTATATTACTGTAAAGTTTCATACAAGTCCGTTCAGTAGTTTTTGCGTGAAAGAGTAACAAACATACATCCTCACAAGTTAATTATGTTCGTATATTTTCACAGTTACACGGCTGGACTAGTTTTATCCCCAATACCCACTAGAACGAGTACAATACGGGGCAAAGCTAGTTCTTAATTTATTTTTAGGAATGTATATTTAAAATGTTATATATTACAAATGTGCCTACGCATTTTAATTAGCGAATTTAAATAGTATAATTATTATTAAATTATGCCAATTTTGTTTATTATTATTGTATAGTATTAAGGTATACGTCCAACATTGACAGCAAGCTGCATGCTGCAACTGCAAACTGCATTAATTTTATAAATAAACGAAGCAGGATTATATTGAGTATGAACTAGCAACGTTTTCTACAAAACATACTTTTTAAACTCACACGATTCGTACTCATTTTACTAAATGAAACTGATCTGTATCGCGTTAGAATATATAACGTATATAATTCCATGCATGGCAGCACTGCAGTCTGCAGCCGCGAAATGCAGCGCCGCCGCATACTACAGCACTAACTTCACAGATTTCTATAGCCTATCTCAGTAAGTGTTAAGAATCTCTAAGCAATTAATTCCAAGCGTGGCGGCACTGCAGCAACGACATGCGGCAACCGCAGACTGCAGTAACAATTTCATAGAGTATCATACAAACTATAGAATCACCTGCAAGACTTATTGATGTCATATGTTTTTCATTTAATAGATTTATAGAAACTATATAAACTATATAGTTGGCTGCAGTATGCAGTTTGCAGACAATGTCTGACTTGTACCTTAATAATAATGTGTACAATCAAACTAAGTTAGGAATCGACTATTTTTTATATTTGCTTTTAATATCAATGCTAGTTAGCTAGTAAATGTAATTTTACGAATTCATTCTCTAGTGAACTCAATAAATGTAAGGCTGCGGAGCGGAGAAACGGAGAATTATTGGGGTATTCCCTGTAGTGTTGGACTACTGGGAATTTCCTTCCCAATAGACTTACTACTAAGACCATTGGGGGGTTATTTTTTTTTTACGTAACTGATACAAAAAAAAATAACCCTAACCTACCGAATAGTAAGAAAATTGTTTAATTGTTTTTGTTAATAACGATCAAGTCCAATCGAGATCAACACAAAATTCCCAATGGTCTTACTAGTAAGTCTATTGGGAAGGAAATTCCCAGTAGTCCAACTGGTAAGACTACGCGGTAAGACTACAGGGAATAGGAAGAATTATTTACCAATAGGATTGCATAAAATATCTGACTGGAAATTTTACGCAATCCTATTGTTTTATATTTGTCCGTTTCTCCGCTGCGCAGCCTCGCTCCGCGTCAATGGACAGGCACCCTATAGCGGTTTAGTCCGTTTTCGCAATTGCAGTTTCACAATTGGCTGCGAAAGAAGAATTATTTTTCACTGTTTCGTAATTAACTTTCAAACAAGAATTTATTTTCTGTTATAGTAATTGAGTTTCGTAATTAACTACGAAATAAGATTTTATTTACTGTTTTATAGCTATATGCTAAGATACTATAAAAAAAATAACCCTAACCTACCGAATTGCATGTATTTTACGAGTACTTTGAGTTATTTCTTTGAGATTTATTGTGAAAACAGAAAATAAATTCTTGTTTGAAAGTTAATTTCGAAACAGTGAAAAATAATTCTTCTTTCGCAGCCAATTGTGAAACCGCAATTGCGAAAACGGACTAACGGCCTATAGCGAATGTTAAATAAATCGATTGTTAACTTAATTGATTGTACTTTAGCGGTTCGGTTATCATTCCGTTAAAATAATGTGATATATGAATAAAGAAATAGATGAAATGTATTGAGTTTTTATTTTTCAAGTGATTGAAGAAATACATTTACCCCACAGATATACTCGAGTTCCCCGCGGATTTACCCGCGTTGTGCCTGTTCTCGTGAGAAGTTCGAACTAAAAAATAGCCTGTAACCTGCCCGTTGAATGTGGCTATCCATTACAAAAAGAATTTAAGGGAACATAAAGCACAGTGTGAAAACCGCATTAAAATCTGTTGTAGTTTTTGAGAAAAATGTATTAGTTTTGTTACAATAGAATGAAATCTCATTATTTGTAACTTTCTTCTTCTTTCTAAGTGCCAAGCGGTCATAAGTGTAGGGCCACATCTGCGGAACGTACGGCGCCGAACCTTCCGCTAAATACGCTCGTAGTGTATTTCAAGTTATCTATGACACATCAGTACGCGGCGTAATTTCGACTGATGTGTCATAGAGCGGAAGGTTCGGCGCCGTACGTTCCGCAGATGTGGCGCTACACTATCTCATGCTATTTTATTAGTCCTTAAAACAAATGAAATTCGGAATTCGGTGCAAGCAACTAATTGAAGCATTCTTATAGTGTCAATATAAGCCTGTAATGTCCCACTGCTGGTCAAAGGCCTCTCATCTCCCTCAGATATCAGTACAGTGTCGTAATCACCGCATTATAGTTCCGCTACTCCCCGCCAGAGGGCTACCTGGCAATTACTTCCGCATTTCATTGTTTAATTCGATTCTAGTCAAACCAACGTCTTTTTAAGACGCCATGGTTTTAGTTTATATCTAAAACTTATTTTTATGAAATCACATCTACCCAGGACCGGAGTGACTTGGACAACTCTTCAAGGGCTTTCAAATGACATAAGTTATGTCACTGTTGAGCAATACCATCAGGGTCAACTGCACATACACCCAGTGTCGATTCTTCGGTGGTCGAAAACACCGCGTTGGCGGTCGATTTCGATATAACTGTCAAAGAGTGACTTGTAGAACTCTTCAAGAGCTTCAAATGACATAGGTCATGTCACTGTTGAGCAATACCATCAGGGTCAACTGCATATACACCCAGTGTCGATATTTCGATGGTCGAAAACACCGCGTTGGCGGTCGATTTCGATATAAGTGTCAAAGAGTGACTTGTACAACTCTTCAAGAGCTTTCAATTGACATAGGTCATGTCACTTTTGAGCATTAGCATCAGCGTCAATACTTCGGTATGGCATAGCCCAACTCCATTCTTCGGTGGTCGAAAACACTAAGTTGGACGGCGATTTCGATATAACTATCAAAGAGTGACTTATACAACTCTTTATGAGCTTTCAAATGATATGTGTCATGTCACTGTTGAGCAATACGATCAGTGTCGATACTTCGGTGGTCGAAATCACCGAGTTGGTCGTCGATTTCGATATAACTGTCAAGGAGTGACTTGTAAGAGCTTTCAAATGACATTAGTCATGTCACTGTTGAGCAATACGATCAGGGTCAACTGCACATTATTGCACATACACCTAGTGTTTTTTCTTCGGTGGTCGAAAACACCGAGTTTGGCGTCGATTTCGACATAACTATCAAAAAGTGACTTGTAAGAGCTTTCAAATGCGTAAGTCATGTCACTGTTGAGCATACCGTCCAGGCTCCACAGCACCTCCAGTGGTAATTCTTCGGTGGTCGAAAACACCGAGTTGGCCATCGAATTCGATATAACTGTCTAGGAGTAACTTGTACAACTCTTCAAGACCTTTCAAGTGGCATGGGTCATGTCACTGTTGAGCATTGGGGCAGGCTCCATAGTTACCTGCCCGAGGACCTTAATTTTGACATTTCTGGAGCGTGTAGTTCAATAACGGTTTGGAATATGCAAAAAGTGGATAGAATTAAAGTTATAGAAAATTTTATAAGCTTTCATTTCATCATACACTTTTTTTTGCTAGATTGCACCGTTTTTCAGATATTCGCGAAAAACACTTTTTTTTGACATTTGACCTTGAATAAAAAAAATTCCATACACGGGAATGATGGGGAACTTTTACACATTGTTTGTAATTATGTTTTGAACAATTTTCCTGATTTTCAGCTTGTTGGGACTTTATGCACTCTTACCCTCATGTTTTGGTTTAAATTGACCGGAGTAATCATTTTACTTTCCAAATGTAAACTAGTTTTTTGGTATGTACCGTAAAACTTTGTAGTCTAGCCTGGCTACCAATCTTACCAATCTTCGCCTCCTTTTAAATAAATTGAAGCTGTTACATATACTTTAATGTAAGTACTAGCCGTGCCCCGCGGTGTTACCCGCTGTGTTGTATGTTATTCTGATGTATAACCTACATTACTGTAAATTTTCATCCAAATCCGTTCAGTAGTTTTGCGTGAAAGAGCAATAAACATACAATCATACATCCATCCTCACAAACTTTCGCATATAAAATATGAGTAGGATAGTAGGAAGTAGGATGTCATAAATGCAATATTCTTTCTTCTATTTATATATTTCGCATCCTGTGAACTAATTTCTGTCTGTCCGTCTCATTCATTATCGTTGTCAAATTCGTGAACAGATTTTGATGAGAAATCTCATACCTCAAAAACTATCAATACGATTATTATAATTATTTTTGTAATGGATAGTCACATCCAACGGAGATTTTACAGGCCATTTTTCATTTCGAAATTCTCACGGGAACGGGCACAGGACGGGTAAAATTAACCGCTAGTAGTACTAGTGTTATATTAAAGCCTACCTTACCTTGCTTGCGGAGTGAACCAAACCAGCGCTACAGCGGAGCGGAGAAAAAGGCTAAAACTCATGATAAAATCACCATTTTGAAGTGAAAACTTCTTTAACGGGTGTGGCTATTTTTATAATGGGTAAAAAAATAAACTCTTGTCAGGACACGTGACCTGACCGAACATTCGTAACACGTTGTGACGTTCATATCAAGTGTTCACTTCTGCCGGCACTCGCGGAGCAACCCGTTGATTTTTTTTGACAAACCCGTCCAAATTTGAATAGCCGCGTACCCACCTAGCGCACAGGCTCGCGAGCCAGTCTCAGTAGTTTTGTTCAATTTACACGAGGCCGCCTCGCGAGGCAGGCTGAGCCATCATAAGTCGTGTATATTCAGCTGCAGCTATTTTCCTAGCTTCGCGCGCGAGCCAAAACATAACCGTACCCACCTAGCGCACAGGCTCGCGAGCCAAATGCTCGGCTGGTGTGGACGTGCCTCGGGCTGCCTCGGGCGCGCGTTTGCTCGGCTGAGCACGGCTCGGCCCCGAGCCATCTGTTGTCGGTAAACTTGACGCGCTCAAAGGTGCCTCGGTGAGCGCTGTGTGTTAGGTGGGTACGGTTATGTTTTGGCTCGCGCGCGAAGCTAGGAAAATAGCTGCAGCTGAATATACACGACTTATGATGGCTCAGCCTGCCTCGCGAGGCGGCCTCGTGTAAATTGAACAAAACTACTGTGCGCTAGGTGGGTACGCGGCTTATCATGCATCTTTGTTTTTCCTGCTGTACTGCAAACCATTGATGATGTCTAAAACCTGTTAAAACATATGGTTAGAGCGACCAGGACTGGTAGCGCTCGACGCACACTGCCCCAGAAACACCGAACAATTTTTATTCGCGACGCCTCAATTTTTTTTTACAAAATACAAATCAAACTCACAAGTCATTCTTTTCTCGTGTTACAAAATCAATTAATATTTTTTTATTAAAACATGGCGTCGCTTTTCATTGACATGAAAAAATATTTTTTTTGCCGCATAAATTTTTTTACGGTTACAATTCAGTGTATTTTTTCAAATATCGTTTATATTAAAATGTTTTATACAACACATGTTTAAAACTAATATTAATAACTATACAATATACTTATTTACATGAGGGTGGGTATTTATTTAGTATTCGAATGTATAAGGGTGGGTATTCCACTGATAGAGCTAAGCTATCATTAACACAAGCGATCGAAGTATCGTATATAAGGAATATTTTCCACTAAACACGTGACAAGATATATAGCTTAAGCTGCGTATTATATCTATGCTTATAAATGAATATTTGTTTATACATATTTATTTTCATAATCAACTAAATTAAATATATAATATATTTTTACAAAAAATGCCTAAATTCCGCATTCAATCACTACACGGTAGTATCATAGCTTAACATCGCTTAGCTACGTCGCTGTTTTATGGAAACCCACCCTTAGAAGTGTTTAGAAAACTCCCCCGACAAAAGATATTAATGCAGTGAAGAATACACATGGATAGTCTAAGAATTATATTTATATAACATAACGAATACTAAATAAAATCCCACATTTGATGTATACATACAAACTGTGTTTTATAACCATTAATTATGTAGATTTAACAGTACGTTATATTGTGATATAACTAATTATAATGATAATATTGCTTTTATTAATTGTCTTATATTATTCATATTGCGAACAGAATTACAGTTAAAATTATACGAATTTACACCGTTATATAACAGACCATCATATTATAACACACCGTTACTTATAATATTCCGTAATATAACATAACATTATTAATAACAAACACTTATATAGCACAGAGTTATAATAAGATCGAAAACCAAAAACAAAATGTCTCGATACAACACAATTTCAAAATGTACCAATGATGTCAAAACATATATTTTTTAATTTGAAAAATCAGTACAATATATAATTGATATTTAAATTCTTACAATCTTAACTATATAATGTTCACAATATACTTATTTATATACAAATTAATGGTAATGTACAAAAACGATTTTAATAAAATTTGTCGTAGATTTTGCTATCCCAAAATTCCCCCGAGAACGAGTGCAAAGCGGGTAAATTCACGAGGTATACCTAGTATATATTATTAACGCATTAATTTGTATATATGTCCTCTATTTCGTACAAACAAGACACAGTTTCTATGTATATACCAATTTTCAATATATATATATATATTTATTATAAGCACACAAATATACAAAACGGAATCAAAACTGGTAAGATATAAAATTATATTGCCTTAATTAGGTTCTGTACTAAGCGAATATAAGCGAAAATAATCGCTTAAAAAAATTGGCTTATTTGAAAGAAATTGCTTAAAATACAGACATTTTGTCAAATAGCGTCATCGAAAACTGAGCGCTGTATTCGCTTATTTAAGCGATTTAGAAACCAAGCGATATCGATTTTTGTGAAAATAACAGATAACATTAAGTTCATTTGAAGAAATTAATTTACCAAAGTTCACTTTTTCGACAACAAGCTACATAATCCCGCTATTCATATAAATAAGCGAAATTTCGCTTATTTTTAAGAATAATAAAAAAATCCGCTTATCGATAGATATGAGCGACAATTATGCTAGCACGTATTAAATAATTGTAACTAATTTGCTTTCCTAACTGGTTAGTAGCTTATTTTGCTCATAAACTGAAATAGAAATTAGGTATTTTGCATTTCAAGCGCGCTTACTTATTTTTGTTTAAAAATATATATATTTGTATATATTTTCAGTACGTCTATTACCTACAATACGATATTGTATATGTAAATATGTTAAATATTATTTTATTGCTATTTCTCGTTAATTATGTATGGATGATAGCTTACTCTAAAAATTTCACTGATATTAAGGCTTGGTGTTTCAGTGTGTCAATCTGTCTATACTGATATAATAAAGCCGAAGAGTTTGTTTGTTTGAACGCACTAATCTAGAAACTACAGGTTGAATTCGAAAAAATCTTTTAGCTTATGATACTCCCAATCAAGAGTTTTAACTACGTCCTATTTGAATAATTCTTTTTGTAATAGATAGCCACATTCAACGGGAAAGTTATAGGTTATTTTTCATCCCGAAATTCCCACAGGAACGGACACAACGCGGGTAAAACCGCGGGGAGTTGCTAGTCATAAATAAATCTATTATTATCACTACATAGTATAAAATAAAGTCGTCTCTTTTTCGTGTCTGTCTGTTTGTCTGTCTGTATGCTTAAATCTTTAAAATTACGCAACGGATTTTGACGCGGTTTTTTGTAATAGGTAGAGTGATTCAAGAGGAAGGTTTTTATGTAAAAAAATTCCTGAAATTCCCACGGGAACGGGCACAACGCGGGTAAAACCGCGGGGCGCTGCTAGTTTCTCACTAAATCTATTTCATAATCTTTTTAAGGCATTAGGTACCATATTTATTCTTTACACAGTACAGATTCCATTCTCGAAACACAATATACAATAACTATATACTTCATTTAGCGAAGTCGGTTGAACGGGACAAAAAATCACAAAAATAATAAAACAAAACTAGTTGCTAAAGAAAAAAACACCTTAAATTATAAGCAATAAAGACTAATTTTATGTAACTTTAAAATACCTTTTATAGAAAGGCTATGATGATATAATAATGTATTAACAAGTTAAAGCAGTCGATAAAGCGAATTTACTCGCTACTAGCCGATTGAACTATCTGCTAAAAACACGTTTTGTGATATCACTAGCATTGATTTCATTAAACAAGTATTATTAGATAGCAAATTAATTGGCTAGTAGCTAATAAACTCGCTACATCGGTACTTGCTAGTATAATCTATTTTTTGGATTGGCACAAAATGTAACCACATTTTGTGCCAATTGCTTCTGAAGAGGAAAAAGGTTTAGAGATAGAGTAAGAATGAAATAAAATCACTAAACCTTTTTCCTCTTCAGGAGCAATCGTCTTCGGCTGGAAAATTGACGACATTGGTCAACATTTTGTGCCAATCCAAAAGAAATAGAGTATATAGTGGTATATTTTGGACGATACGTTTTTACTATATTTGTAGTAAAGTTGTTTAAAGGTGTTAGCTCACTATAGTGTAACATAAGATTTGATTTATTAAATGTCATAGAGGCTTGTAATGTCCCACTGCTGGACAAAGGCCTCTCATCTCACTGAAGATATCAGTATAGTGAATAAATAAAATTTAAAAAAAAACACATTACATATTTGTGTATGTGTATGTAGTAGTATCAGTGAGTTAGATTCCATACACAAGCTTAGAGCTGACTTTGGGTCTCATTAACAGTGAGTGAATTGCTGGGCATAAATCTATCATATCGATGGCGGTCTCTCTTCATTACCTTCAAGATAAGTATTTAACAAATAAATTACTGTATTCGATTGGACCTTAAAACATTACTTCATATGTTACACTGCAGTGAGTATAGACCTTTATCGCACAATAAATAAATCAAAGGTTTAATTCAACCTTTAAACAATTCCAAAACAGAAAAACGTCAACATTTCGTATGTACATGTACAGAAAATTTTTGAATTTTCAATATTTTTTTTTGAAAATAAAGATTTTTGAAAAACGCGTTTTTTTAAACATATCCGTTGAGCCTCCTAGAAAGATCTTAAAACAAATTAAGAGTAATAAAAACAGTTAATAAAATTTGAAATAAAATAATCAATACTTTGTATTTTTCAAACTATTTCCGATAATTTTCTCTCATTTATTTTTTTTAGTATTTTTAAAAATTCGACCGACGTGTAATTTTTAGTAATTTTAATTTCGTATCAGTTTCATTCTGTTTAGGTGTCTTTCCACCAAAGCCATACTACGCTTCGCTACGTTTGACCCAACAATCATAGCCATTGATATAGCATTGGGTTTAAACTTAGCTATGTTTTTGTATGGAAAGCGTGCTACAGAAGCGTAGTATAGCATAGCTTCTGAGGAAAAGCATTTTAAAACTTTTCGGAAAAACCTAAGTCGTTAAGTCGAGAATTTTTCTTGAAAAGAAATCCAAAATTAATTTACAAAAACCCAATGTTTTTTTACCATTGAAAACCTAATTACGTCCCCCAAAAAGCTAACAACGCATTTCGATGTAATTTAGACTCTGAGCCGTCAAATTAAACTGTCCATTTTGTATATATATAAATCTTTCTTTATACAATATATATATATTTCTAGCAGAACTAACTTTATCAACAATTTCTTCAAAAGTCACTGATCAATATAGAAAACTCAAAATAGACTTACTATTACTACATCAAAATCTAGTTCAACATTTTGAAAGTACCGCTTTTTTCGAAATTGGTTCTTCTTCTTTTTCTTCATCGAGTGGATGGTCACCCTGACCAGTCCTGGTATCCGAGTTATTGAGCCGCCAAAGGCCTCTGACATGGCTCAAGTAACGACTACTATCCGTAGACAGTAACCGGGAACGACGGCTTAACGTGCCCTCCGAAGCACGGAATCATCTTACTTTTCGAGCAATCGGGTGATTCAGCCTGCAATGCCCTAACCAAACTGAGGAAAGTCTCACAGAGATTTTTGTGAGATATCCCCACCGGGAATCGAACCCGGAACCTCCGGGTCCGGCTGTTGGTTCTAATAAGACCATTCTAAGTCCTTAATATAGGTATTTGAATTTTTTGTTTGTTTGAGCTTGCTCATCTAGGGAACTGTTAGTCGGATTTGACTAATTCTTTTTGTAATGTATAGCTTCGTTCACTAGGAAGGTTATAGGCTATTTCTATCCCGAAAATCCCACGGGAAAGGCCATAACGGGGGTAAAATAGCGTTGCTAGTCTATAAGAATCAGTGACAATTGAATAATGAATAAACTCGAATTTTTAACGACTAATCAATAAATTATTTACTAATTAGATAAAAATTTGTATTCTCTTCATTAAAATTACACTACGCATTAATCCTATTTTATTTTAAAGAAAGATTTTTTTTTGGGAAATTCAAAAACGCTCGGGGTAAAACATCAAAACGGTGAATAAACAAAGGTTTCCGAAAAAAAGGCACAAGACAACGACAATTAATTGTACTATAATTTGACATGTCATATGACAATTATGTCACATGACATTCTATAATAGAATAGTCATTAGATCTTTGACATTATTTTTTATTATATTGACGGGCATGACATTTGATACCTGTCATTAATTTGACTATTGTCACTGACAATAATCATGCCACTTGATTCTGTCACAAGTTTTACTAACTGTCATATCAGTCAATAGGTATGATTCAATTAAATTTTTGTTATTGGGGTCGTATGTTATTTGACACTTAGACAGACACACGTGGGTAATGTCATGTCACTTGTCACTTGATGTTTGTCTGGTACGATATTCGTCATTAATTAAACATTTGTCTAAGTCAAGTGAAATATAAAAAATGACATTTAAAATGAAAAATCCAGATATTTTTGTTTACGTTCGATAACTTTGACCGCTTTTAGCTAAAAGCCTCAATTTACATAGAGCGAGATTACAAGCTCACTAGCCACGTATTTACTATCTACTAATACATGTCTTATGTAAAAGTGCATGGCTATGCAAGCGGATCGGAACTGTCAAACTCACCGACAAATCACAACGAAAAGATTTTGACAATCTCAGTCATTGGTGGATTAAACTTCGCACAGCTGCGCTACTAGTGAATAGGGTGCCTGTCCATTCTTCTTCTTCATCGAGTGGATGGCCAACCGGGTGTCAGAGTTATTGAGCCGCCAAAAGCCTCTGACGTGGCTCATGTAACGACAATTATCCGTAGTAAGTAACCGGGACCGACGACTTAACGTGCCCTCCGAAGCACGGAATGGGATGACAATGGAATCTATTAGCAGATAGTAAAGCTGGCCTGTAGCTTGTAAAATCGTTAATAGCAATTAAAAGCTTATCATTGCTATATAGCGATCCCAGAGTATAGAACGTTTAGACAGTTTAAACTTCGCTTTAGCGAAAATGAGTTTTGAAAACTACCAAAAGCATTTCTTTACTAACCGACGCAAAAAGGGGTGTTATAAGTTTAACCGCTATGTGTGTTTGTCTGTGGTAAACGGATAGACCGATTTTAATGTAGTTTTGCTTGAACGATGCTTACTCCGAGAGTGTTTTAAGCTATGATTGAATAAAAAATCAGTCGGGGTCTATGCAAATTTTTAAATTTTCGTTTTACTAAAAAGATGCTTTGATTTTGGTAGTTTCAAAACTCAAAGATTAGGTAAAATAACTATTTTGTTGTAAGTAATAAGTACGGTATAACATAGTTTAAAAAACAAAAGGTGACTCAATCTAATAGTATAGTCGAGTCGAATTAAAATTGAGTCGAGATATATCTGAGTCAAATTAAACAAATTTGAAGTAAAATCAAAATTAAATATATAATTCGACTTCTAAACAACATAACCCACTTCAAATTTTATTTAAATTGAAGTCAAATCAATATGCAACATGTAATTTGAAGTGTCACCTAAAATTTGACACAAACATAACTTCCTCAACAACAAATCGACTCAAACGCAATTTCAACAAAAACCAATACACAAATGTACACGTCCGGCCCGACACAACGTCCCTACAGCTAGTGGCGTCAACGCCGCGTAATCGCCGCGTCAACGGCGCCACGAGCGGTCCTCCTCGCGTTCCTCTTCGTCTTCCTCCTCGAAGAGAGAGGTGTCTGCTATGTGGTGGTGGATCTGTGAGGGTGAGAGGGTATAGTTTTCTGTTCACTGTTAAGGGTTTAAATTAGTAAACAATGTGAGTCGAACCAACGCCCCAGCTGGCAAGCATACAAGTGAAGATAATATATGTCTACTCTTTCCGAGAGTTTGATGTGTCCACTTTCTCTATTATGATTGGCTGGATATTTTATGACAGTGACATGTTTGACACCGTTTCATTTACTTTGATTTTAATATGTTGTTTAAGTTAATGAATTTATATTTAAATTGTTTTTAAGGGATCCAAAATAAATATTGATTTAAAAAGAAACAATGCCGTCTGGAGGAAAAATACTTTAAATACTAAACATAGGACGTTACAATCAAAACAAACATGCCATTTTGAATTGAAACTTCGTTCACGGATACACTTCGCTTTTATTTCACATTTTTATCTGACGTTGGAGTGTGACTGCGGCGCCCCAGACCAGGGCATGGTTCTCCTCTTGTCCTGTCCTCTGTGCCCTACCACCTGCACTAAAGAGGACTTACTGAACGTATCAGACGCTGCCCTCTCTCTTGTGAATTACTGGTCCGGGAAAATATAAATACTAAAAATTATTTTGCGCCATTGACTCGAAAGAAGAAGAATCTGACGTTTCGGCTCTACAGGAACCCTACAGGAACCGCGCTCACAGAAGACTGAGTAGTTTCAATTCAAAATGAGTAGTGTTGGCTTAAACTTAAGAACCAGCTAAACTTGCCTTTATATGAAACATAGTAACACTTAACGATAAGGGCATATACTTGACATTTGACATGACACAATCGTTATAATAGTTTTACCTCAAGAGCGCCCCTGAGCCATACTTGTAGTTGTAATGAGTGCAGACACGCGTCTCTGTGTGACACTTGTCATAATTTTAGTTATTTTACTAAATTCGTCTCTCAAATTGTACACTTTTAATATCAGTCAAATACCCTATTGTGACAGTATTTTGACGCGGACCATGATGCACACTAAGACAATGTGTATGTGCAATTACCTACACAAGCATGACTCAGGGGCGAGTGAGATACAACTACTATTCTGATAACCTTAAAAACTAAAAAAACTATCCTACTAATATTATAAATACGAAAGTTTGTGAGGATGTATGTTTGTTACTCTTTCACGAAAAAGCTACTGACGGATTTGGATGAAACTTTACAGTAATACAGGTTATACATCAGAATAACACATGGGATACATTTTATCCTAAAATTCCCGTGGGAACGGGTTCAACGCGGCTAGTCCTATACATTTACCTCCTCCTTATTTTCATTGGTAGTCGCGTCTCCGTTGAGTGCGGCGCGCTCGCCCGGAGTCGAACCCGGGACCTTCGCGTTCGTCACCCACGTTATCTGAACAAAAATATCACGGTTACCAAGCTTTAAACAAAGTACAACGTCCGGTTGTTGTATTTTTGGAAACGTATCCCAACGGGTACACGTCGGTTAAAACTTCCCCGCAACGGGTAGAATTCGGGTATCAACACACCCAACGGGAACTAGCCGGGTGGTAACCGCACCAAAACGGGTACATATATGGTGAACATATGCTAGGGGTGGCTGGAAACCAGCGCTGTTCCAGCGGACAGCACAGCTGACCCATTGCCTTTTGCCCTCTCAATTTTTTTTAGAGGTAAAATTTGTAAGTTTGTTTGTATGTTCGAGCTAATCTCAGGCATTATCAGTCCGATTTGAATAATTCTTTTTGTAATAGGTAGCCAACATTCAACGGGCAGGTTATAGGCTATTTTTCATCCCGAAGTTCCCATGGGAACGGGCACAACGCGGGTAAAACCGCGGGGCGCTGCCAGTTCATAATATATTGTTGTACTTAATTTATGAATATTTAGTAAGCATCGTACCGAGAGCGTGCGGTCGTTGTAGTGCCGTCCGTGCAGCAGCGCCTGCTCCGCGTGCGCGCGCGCGCGGAACTGCAGCACCAGCTGCGGCACCGCCAGGTCCAGCTCCTTGCTGCAGATCTCGCCGAATTGCTGCACAAAAACAATGGCAACGTTAGTTTGATTCAGTAAGTTAGAGTTCAGTGGCCAACCCTGGTGTCGGAGTTGTTAGACCGCCTAAAGGCCTCCGACATGCTCTGACGATTGAAACAACCGGGACCGACAATTTAACGCGCTCTCTGAAGTACGGTAGCGCTAGTACTCGGGGGTGTAGATGTGTGCTGCGCTTTCTCTAAACGTTACTCGCGTTGTTATGCCCTTTAACACTTCCACCCCCATTATTATTTTAGTGTTTCTCCTCGGAGTCACGGGACAAGCCCGGTCATTTTGAGAGGCATCCGAGAGGATACAGATCCAACTCGTAGAGGCCACGAGGAGATGTTTAATGTAATGGATTTAATTAATTAGCCATACATGTCCCACTGCAGGACAAATGCCTCCCTACCCTCCTTCCACTGATCTCTATCCTGAGCTATTGTGGGCCAGTTATTTTTGTGTTGGTCTAGTTCGTCCCGCTATCGCTTGCGGGGTCTTCCTAGGAGTCTTTTTGTGCTTGGAGTCCAAAAGGTGACGGATTTCGCCCAAAAAATACTTACTGCAAAATGCTTGTAAAGCGAGTGAGTGTCGTCAGTCTCGAAGCCCGATATGAGCAGCGCCCGGGGCCTGTGGTCGACCGACTGGTTCATTGTGAACACCTTGTTGATGCCACCGCGGGTGTAGCGAGTCGCCGTGTTGAATCTGCCGCCCCTGTAAGAGATTAAGGGATGAAATACTGTATTAAATGTACGTAGGGGTGTTACGGATATTACTATACGTATACGTATAAAAGCGGAGAGTTCAGATGACAGGACCGTAATGCATTACGAAAATGTATGATGATGTATTTACATTATCCTACTAATCACTACATAGTATAAAATAAAGTCGTCTCTTTTTCGTGTCTGTCTGTTTGTCTGTCTGTATGCTTAAATCTTTAAAATTACGCAACGGATTTTGATGCGGTTTTTTGTAATAGGTAGAGTGATTCAAGAGGAAGGTTTTTATGTATAAAAATTCCCGATATTCCCACGGGAACGGGCACAACGCGGGTAAAACCGCGGGGCACTGCTAGTATAATTATAAATGCGAAAGTTTGTGAGGATGGATGTATGTTTGTTACACTTTCACGCAAAAACTACTGGACGCATTTGGATTAAACTTTACAGTAATATAGGTTATAAATCAGAACATGTGATACATTTTATCCCGAAATTCCCGCGGGAACGGGTACAACGTGGGTGAAACCGCGGGGCGCGGCTAGTAGCAAATAAATAAAATAAAATAACACTTTTTCACGAAAATTACACTTTTGACAGATTTCTGGACCTCATCAGTTGTTAGACCGCCTAAAGGCCTCCGACATGGTCTGACGATTGAAACAACCGGGACCGACTGCTTAACGTGCCCTCCGAAGCACGGTAGCGTGAACATAGAAATGCCACTACCGATCACCCATCTAAGTAGGGGTCGAGCTGAACGTTGCTTTACAATAGCAATGAACTAACATCGCTTAGTCAAACTACACTATACATAAAGAAAGTATATAAGGGCGGTCATAATGCGCTTGGGAGAGAAGTGTGCTGACACAAGCTACATGCAACATACCTTATCTTCCTTTTCACAATACGAAAGCTAACAAACAACATATATTTTATATGATTTAATATTTATGTGATCTACACTAAAATTATAAAGAGGAAAACTTTGTTTGTTTGTTTGTAATGAATAGGCTCAAAAACTACTGGACCGTTTTTAAAAATTCTTTCACCATTCGTAAGCTACATTATCCACGAGTAACATAGGCTATTTTTCATCCCGAAATTCCCACAGGAATGGACACAACGCGGGTAAAACCGCGGGCCGCTGCTAGTATTAAATAAAAAAAGAAAATAAATCCACATATTGTACTTTTACACCACAAATTTTTCTTATGAATTTATATCGATATACATATATATAAAAGAAAGTCGTGTTAGTTACACAATTCATAAGTCGAGAACGGCTGTACTGATTTTGATGATTTTATTTAAAATTGTATTTATCTTGATCAGGAATAGGATATTAAGTAATATAAATCCTCAAATTCCCGCAGGAACGGGTGCGCTGCAGATGAAACCGCGGGGCACAGCTAGTGATATATATGTACAATCATTTATATTTCTCTGTTATGAGAATATAAAGATTTATTTATTAAAAGAAGACTGTGTAAATATGATGATTTTACAAAATTTGACAGAAATTTGAAAGACATATGACATTTGACAAATAAATAATGTAAACATAACCCTATTTACCTGGAATGCGGTCGTCTGACAGTGACATGGGTCGGGAACTGAATCGCCATTTGTTTCCTCAATTCTGCTATTTTCTTTGCTAGCTCGGTTACATCTTGTCCTTCCTACAAACAAACATAAAAAAACACATTTATTACAAATGCAAAAGTTTGTGAGGATGGATGTATGTTTGTCACTGTTTCACGCAAAAACTACTGAACGGATTTGGATGAAACTTTACAGTAATATAAAATATAAATTATACATCCGAATAACACATGGGATACATTTTATCCCGAAATCCAGACAGGAACGGGCACAACGCGGGTAAGACCGCGGGGCGCTGGTAGTCTCTCTATATGTATATTTTTACTTACATTCTGTTTAGTAAACATGTCCAGTTCTGCATCGAGAATTTCCTTTTGCGCTTCTTCTCTGGTTTTAGGCCTTTTCGTGTTGACCTGTACGACAAAATACAGTATATAGTATCGGCCTGTAACAGCGGATGGCATAAGGACTCTAAAATATGTTCATTACCTAAATATGTTTAAAAAACAAAAGCTGCTCGTTCAAAATTGTATTTTATTTTGTACCAAATAGAACACAATTTATTTATTTTATTCACACACGGTTAATTAGACCCAAAGTAAGCTCTAAGCTTGTATTACGGAATCTAACTCACTGATACTACTACATACACATACACAAATATTTTATAGGAATATATAATTGACACCCAGACGTTCGTCAACAACTATGTCTCACATATTGTTACTCCGTTGACCGACCCCGCAACCCCCGACACAGTAAGCGCTCTCACTGCCACTGGGACAACGGGCTTGTTGAAAAGGACTGCCATTTGTTTTTTAAACATATTTAGGCGGTAAATAATATTTAAAATGCTTATGCAATCCGCACTAAATGAAGATAATATATGTAAGTATATATAAGTAAGTATTAGTCTGTAATGTTAAGCAACGTACAGCATGGTTAAAACTCGGATGGGTGGCCGGTAGTGGCATTTCCATCTGAGCGCTACCGTGCTTCGGAAGGCACGTTAAATTGTCAGTCCCGATTGTTTCAAACGTTAGACCACGTCGTCAGCTATAGGCGGTCTAGTAACTCTGACACTAGGGTTGGTCACTAAGCTACTGGAAGTGAATGAAGCCTGTAATGTCCTATTGCTGGGCAAAGGCATCTCATCTCACTGAAGATATCAGTATGGCGAGGATGGTCTTGTATGTAAAATTAATAGTAGATTCCATGTTAACTTTACGAGTCGGTTAAGAGTACATAATACTCTATTTTTTCTTGATTGCCCCAAAATGTGGACCAATATCGTCAATTTTCTAGCCGAAGACGATTGCTCTGAAGAGGAAAAATGTTTAGGAAATTTTGTTTCATTGTTACTCTATCTCTAAACCTTTTTCCTCTTTAGGAGCAATCGTCTTCGGCTGGAAAATTGACCACATTTTGGGATAAGTAATACAAAATAGAGTATGACAAATGTTAAGACATTAAAAAAAATATTTCTAGTTTGTGTCACATTATTACAATTTACATATTTAAGTTATTTATTAATATGCAGGTTACTTTCTACGGATAGTCGTTACATGAGCCATGTCAGAGGCCTTTGGCGGCTCAATAACTCTGACACCAGGACTGGTCAGGTCGACCATCCACTCGATGAAGAAGAAGAAGAATATGTAGGTATTTAATTTATATTGATACATTTATTTATTATTAAATTAATATGTATTTACAACAAGATACATCAGCTATTACTATTTACAATACATATTACGAATACAATCAGAGAATTCAACGGTAGACCATTTTTACTTGGATAAACTTCCTCTTTCTAGAGGAACATGGATCTTGATTTTTTATCTTCAATACCTGGTCTTTCGCAAACTTCTCTAAAAAGAACAAATATTTTAGTAATTTTACTACCACAATTAATACGGGTGTGCCATCTACATATGTACTCCATTTTTTCTTGATTGTCCTAAAATGTGGACTTAAGTCGTCAATTTTCCAAATCGTTTTCGGCTGAAAAATTGACGATATTGGTCCAAATTTTGGGACGATCAAGAAAAAATAAAGTATAATATATAATTTATATTTTATTTTTTGTTTGTTTGCGCTCATCTCTGGAACTACCGCTTCGATTCGAATAATCCTTTTGGTCATTACCAATGGTTATCCATTGATAACCACATTCAAGAGGAAGGTTCTGGACAATTTTTCGTCCCGAAATTCCCACGGGAACGAATACAACGCGGGTAAAACCGCGGGGCGCTGCTAGTGATTAAATAAAAAATCTATCAGAGGTTATATTTATTTTAGAATAATCACTTTTGTATGAGATAACCACATTCAACGGAAAGGTTATAGGCTAATTCCTATCCCGAAAATCCTATGGGAACGGACAACGAGGGTAAAACCGTGAGGCTTTGCTAGTGACTGCATAAAAAACAAGGGTTATAATCATTTTAGAATAACCATTGCTGTCTTGGAAAGTCCCATTCAATATTAAAGATTAGGGGCCGTTCACAAAATACGTTCGCGTTCAAGGGGGGGAGGGAGTTTGCTGAGTGTGACAAGATGTGACAAGGAGGGACGGGGGGTCTACGGCAACGTGATGTTCGCCGTTCATTTCACACAGATTTTCACAGATTTTAAATTATTTTTTCAATAAATACTTTTTCTCAATTTTGATCATGATACAAATTCAGGGGGGGGGGGGGGTCTTAGTTTTTGTGACGAAATATTTACATGGGGGTCACAGAAAGTGTGACACAGCGTGACAATAGGGGGGGTTAAAAAAAGTTGATTATAGCGTGACGTATTTTGTGAACGGCCCCTTATAGGTTATTTTTAATTCCGAAATTCCTAAGAGAATGAATAAAAAATCAGTCAGGATTTATGTATGTATGTATGTGTGTATTAGCCTCTAATGTCCCTCTAATGGTGGGCAAAGGAGTCCAGTGAGGAGGATGTCGTAATCACCACGCTTGACTAACGGGTTGGTGATCTCAAACACGAGCCATGTTTGAACAGTAGGAAACATGTATTCTCTCGACCCGGCAATTGAACCCGGGACCTCAGTTGTGGCAGGCGAGTGCACATACCACTAGACCACCGAGGCGGTAGAATAAAAAAAAAATTAAATTTTCAGATTTTCATAGAAAAGCACACCCCTAATTCTACACAAAATACTATTTATAATTACAAACGACTATTAATTACAATGATCCATGAATGATTTTACAAATGAGTTGTGACGTTATATACGATGGGTGTTATATAACATATAACATAACATGGGAATGGACGTTAGATGGTTTACGCATGTTTTAGTACTTCTAGGGCCTTATGTAGTTAACTAATTATATATCCTACTAATATGATAAATATGAAAACTTATGAGGATGGATGTATGTATGTTTGTTACCTTTTCACGCAAAAACTACTGATCGGATTTTTATGAAACTTTACAGTAATGTAGGTTGTACATCAGAATAACACATGGGATACATTTTATCCCGAAATACCCGCGGGAACGGGTACCACGCGGGTAACTACTAGATCTCTCCGGGTTGCTACTAGAACCAATATATAAAGAATAGTTTGATTATTTGTTTGTTTGAACAAGATAATCTCAGAAATTTGAAATCCGATTTGAATCATTCTTTTTGTAATGGATAGCCACATTCAACGGGAAGTTTACAGGCTATATTTCATCCCGAAATTCCCACAGATACCGTAGGGCGCTGCTAGCGACTAATGCGGGTTGGTGATCTCAAACCCAAGCCATGTTTGAAAAGTAGGAAACATGTTTTCGTTCGACCCGGTTGAACCCGGGACCTCAGTCTTGGCAGGCGAGTGCACATGCCACTAGACTACCCACGGTGTAATATCGTACTACAGGACAAAAGTCTCTCTCTAACTAAAGGCATTACAGAGAAAACGATAGTAAAAACACACACAAAGAATAATATATGAAGAAAGAAAAACACTTCCATGCATTTTCTATTTAATGGTACCTTTTAGATTTCGCACTTTTGGATAATGCAAGTTTTCAGTCGAATTGTAATGGATCCTTGATGAAATGATTGTTCACATCACTACATAGTATAAAACAAAGTCGCTTTTCGCTGTCTGTCCCTATGTATGCTTAGATCTTTAAAACTACGCAACGGGTTTTGTTGCAGTTTTTTAAATAGATTGAGTGATTCAAGAGGAAGGTTTATATGTATAAAAAATCCCGAAATTCCCACGGGACCGGGCACTACTCGGGGAAAACCGCGGGCGCTGCTAGTTAAGATATAGTGCATAGTTTATTCTTAGCATACAGATTTAATATTTGTTAAACCACCCTGTATTCTGTACGGGCGACCCAATGAAGGTTTTCACGAAAATTACACTTTTGACAGATTTCTGTACCTCACGTCTCAATGCCGCCGCCTAGTGGGTGTCATTTCCGAAAACCCTCATTCAAAGATGGTGCATAGCTCGAATGTCAAATCCGTGAAAAGTTAGTCAATACAACACAAAACGTATATGACATAATGTGTATGACTGATTTTGAATTGAACCTACGTTTACGGATACACTTCGCTTTTATTTTACATTTTTATCTGACGTTTCGGCCCCTTTACAGGAGCCCTGCTCACAGTAGACCTGTCTAGTCTTGTCTTGTCTTGTCTTTCTTGTCTTGTCTTGTCTTTCTTGTCTTGCCTTGTCTTTCTTGTCTTTTTCTTGTCTTGTCTTGTCTTTCTAGTCTTGTCTTTCTTGTCTCGTCTTTCTTTTCTTGTCTTTCTTGTCTTGTGTTGTCTGTGTTGTCTTATCTTTCTTGTCTCGTCTTTCTTGTCTTTTTCTTGTCTTGTCTCGTCTTTCTTGTCTTATCTTTCTTGTCTTGTCTTTCTTGTCTTGTCTTTGTTGTCTTGTCTTTCTTGTCTTGTCTTTCTTGTCTTGTCTTTCTTGTCGTGTCTTTCTTGTCGTGTCTTTCTAGTCTTGTCTTTCTTGTCTTGTCTTTCTTGTCTTGTCTTTCTTGTCTTGTCTCTTTGTTTAATCACAGAAGACCTGTTCAGTCTTCTGTGACCACGTCACATAAAAGATGTCAAATAAAAATGTAAAATAAAAGCGAAGTGTATCCGTAAATGTAGTTTTTCAAAATGAGTAGTGTTCGCCACTTAAGAAACCAGTCTTTATATATATGTATGACATTAAATATTGTATGTATGAATGTAAAGTGCACAAAACCCATGCGCAAACGCATCCATCGTCCAAGTACCTGAGTCAATTGGAGGCGAGACATCGACCGCGATACAGTCTCGTCCTGTACACATTAAATAGCCTGTAACTTGCAGGACAAAGTATGCAGTAAAGATTTTTAATATATAATGTCTTAAAACAACTATAGTGTTGAGTTGTCGGTACCGACTGTTTCAACGGACAGACGACTTTTTGCAGTGTTTAGAATATACTTGTCGGTAGCAGCTATTTTAACGTTTTTAACGTAGTATTTCTTAGCTTGTCATCAACATCATAGATGTTAAAAATCATCTTGAGAGTACACGTTAAATTGTCGGTACCGGCTGTTTCATCGACCACACGACAAAATACGTACTTGTACGTAACGAATATCAACATGCTCAGTATCCGTAAACGAGATCGGATATCTGTAATAATAAAAAAGCTATCCGTATCCGCAAATAATCGGATAGTGGCAGATTTATAATGAGGCATGCATAAATTTTGTATTCAAACAAAAGTTTTTAGGCTATTTTTCATCCCAAAATTCCCACGGGAACGGGTAGAATTCGGGTAAAACGCGGGTCACGACTAGTAAGTATATTATTGTCAGTACATACCTGTAATTGTTTGATAGTTCCGTTGTACGCGACGAGCTCTTTCCGCAACTTCTCGATTCCTTCTTGCGCGGAATTAATTGCTTCCATTAGTGCCGTCTTTTGAGGGCCCGTTACGTTGCCTGGAATGTAGAAAATGTTTGTTTAGGTCACAAATATCCTACTAATACTATAAATGCGAAAGTTTGTGAGGATGGATGTATGTTTGTTGCTCTTTCACGCGAAAACTACGAAACGGATTTGGATGAAACTTTACAGTAATATAGATTATACATCTGAATAACACATGGGATACATTTTATCCCCAAACTCCCGCGGGAACGCGTACACCGCGGGGCGCGATTAGTAGTTAAATAAATTAGAGTCATCCCTGCACTCACCCGACTCCAACTTGTTGATCAGCAGTCTCTGCTGATGCAGCTGTGTCTGCAGCAGCTCCTGGCCGCGCTTGTACATCTCCATCACCCGCTTCCCTTTGTCTACCGGGACCGGCTTCACCGCTTCCTTCTTGGGCTCTTGGCCGTTTTCCATCTGTTTGCTTTCCTTTTCCTGTGGGAAAGTGTTTGGTTTTAATTAGTCTTTACTGTCCTACTAATATTATAAATGCGAAAGTTTGTGAGGATGGATGTATGGATGTATGTTTGTTGCTCTTTCACGAAAAAACTACTGAACGGATTTGGATGAAACTTTACAGTAATATAGGTTTACATCAGAATAGCACATGGGATACATTTTATCCCGAAATTCCCGAGGGAAACGATACAACGCGGGTAACACCGCGGGGCGCTGCTAGTACAATATATATGTGTATGTACAAATAACTAAAACTGAAGTGTCTGTTTGTAATATTAAAATAACCGCTTATTACTAAGTGCATATAGATATACACACGATACATATACAAAGACAACAATTTTGTTTTAAATTTATCTGTCTGGTTGTTCCGGCTAATCTTTGAAATGGCTCGACCGATTTTGACGGGACTTCCACTGGCAGATAACTGATGTAAAAAGGAGTAAGTTAGGCTACTTTTATCCCCAATTTCCCGCGGGAATGGGTACAACGCGGGTAGTTTAACAACAATATACTCTCCAGCTGTATTACGTACGTAAGTGGAGGCGTTACCTTGTCGATGTTGGCCTGCTTGGTGTCGGCGGTGGCCTTGATGTTGTCTCTGTTGATGAGCACCTTGTTGTGCGACATGGGATGCTGCGCGTGCGCGCGCTCCGCCGGCTTGCCCGCCGGTTGACCGCCCGGCGCCAGGTTCTCTTGTTTATTCTGTCAACATGAACAAAATTAATAACATTGAATTATTTATCACTACATTGTATGAAACAAAGTCGCTTCCCGCTGTCTGTCCCTATGTATGCTTAGATCTTTAAAACCAGCAACGGATTTTTATGCGGTTTTAAATAGATAGAGTGATTCAAGAGGAAGGTTTATAGGTATAAACATTCTTGAAATTCCCACGGGAACGGGCACAACGCGGGTAGACCGCGGGGCGCTGTTAGTTATATAAATATAGACTAGCAGTGCTCCGCGGTTATACCCACGCTATACCCGTTCCCGTGGGAATTTCGGGATGAAAAATGGCCTATAACCTTCCCGTTAAATGTGGCTATCTATTACAAAAAGAATTATTCAAATCGGATTGGTAGTTTCTAGGGTTAGCGCAATCAAACAAACACACTCGTCAGCTTTATTATACTCTTCGTCATTAGTATCCTACTAATATTATAAATGCGAAAGTTTGTGAGGATGGATGTATGTTTGTTACTCTTTCACGCAAAAACTACTCAACGGATTTAGATGAATCTTTACAGTAATATAGGTTATACATCAGAATAACACATGGGATAAATTTTATCCCGAAATTCCCGCGGGAACGGGTACAACGCGGCTAGTAGTAAGACAAGTATACTGACGTCGGGGTTGTGCCAGAAGACCTTGATGAATCTGTTGTTGAGCACGGCCTCCGTGCTCTTGTAGGCGACGTTGGCCTCCGCCGGCGACGAGAACGTCATCAGCGCCGCCTCCGGGTCGCCTTCGTAGCACACCTGCGGGCAAACGGCGGTCAGTTGGCGTAGTATAGGGGTGAAGGGCGGGAAGAGTTACGGAGGTCAGTGCGAAGGTGGGGGAGGGTTCAGGGGATGAGTGGGCACGTAATAGGGGGGTACAGGAAATGATAATGGGGCAAGTTTCTGGGGATACAGGAATACAGGATTGTGAGGCGAATGACTGGGGAAATAACATGTGATTATCGCCTGTGATTAACAGCAAATTAGGTAATTAATAAGATTTGAGATAATAATAATATATTTTACGTGAATCGCCATATTTGTTGATACTAAAATTCTGTATATCGATGTATCGAAGTACCTCTATGGGCCCATAGAATAATGTTTCTAACAAATTATGCTACATACTGCTTTCTTAAGTTTAAGCGTGACACTACTAATTGTGAATTGAAACTACATTGAAACATATGACATTTTATGCGGCGTCTTTACAGGAACCGTGGTCACAGAAGACAAAATTCAAAACAATGCTATTTTAACAACTTCCTGTATTTAGTCTTTTTTAAACTTACACGATTTGAACACATAATTTAAACGTACTCACACGGGTTTTTTCGCGTTGGAAAGTTTATAAAGCAAGTAAATAACTTACTTTTTATTTCCCGACGTTTCGAGGGGATTGCACCTCTCGTGGTCGCGGGTGAACTGAAGACATTGGAGTTACCGCTGTGATGGGAGGGTAGGCGTTCCAAGTGTTGGAAGTACCCTCACATGGTCAATGTTAGAGTTTATTGGTGCGTTCACATTAGACAGACACACAACACTGACAGTATCCTGGCACTTGGTCTTTTGAGCACGTCTCGAACACTTATAAGTTATTACCGGATTCCGTACCCGTGTGAGTACGTTTAAATTATGATTCCTGTATTTAATAACACCCAGTTACAGGAAACATTTGTTCGCTCGATCCGGGAATCGAACCCGTGACCTCAGCACGCAGTAATACTCCACCGAGGCGTCTCCTGTATATTAATAAGTATGTACCTGTATATTAACGATCTTGCCGAACTTGCTGAAGTGATTATTCAGATGCGTGATGTCGTTGAGTCCTCGCGGCACTTTCTTCACCTCCAGCGAACAGTTGGCCGCGTTCGCCGGCAGGGGGGGCCGCGGCATTCCTGCGGGAAACACGGGATACATTACATTGCGGGATACTTCCTACTAATATTGTTCCGTAGTGAATTTATAGGTATAGTTTCATATGTATCAATGTGTGATTTGGGGAACGAATCCGGTCAGTGACCAATTTTCTAATCATACAATAAAGAGAGCTGGGTTTCACTCGTTCAAATTTCCCGCGAATGGCGGTGATGAGAGACCGAACTCACGAACGGCGCGAGTGAGACCCCGAAAGACACTTCATTCACTTCGTTTTTTTGAACCGGTGTGAATCGGTACGCGCTCCACCGAAAAATTACAAACTTTGATGTGTTCTCCACATTTCCCATCAAAACGGTGCAATTTCGTTGTGTCGTGCTTGTGACACAAGCACAGACAGCCCGAAAAGGTGAACTGCTAGCCCCGGTGGAAATTTCCTGTGCGCTAAGAAAGACGGCCGTCTCCCGCAGGACATCGCCAGGAGTTGTTCAGGTGAGCCCAGCCTCTTTCGTAGACAAATATTATAAATGCGAAAGTTTGTGAGGATGGATGTATAGATGTATATTTGTTGCTCTTTCACGAAAAAACTACTGGACGGATTTGGACTAAACTTTACAGTAATATAGGTTACTATCACCGCCCCGCGGTTTTACCCGCGTTGTGTCCATTCCTGTGGGAATTTCGGGATGAAAAATAGCTTAGTTACTCGTGGATAATGTAGCTTTCGAATGGTGAAAGTATTTTTTTAAACGGTCCAGTAGTTTTTGAGCCTATTCATTACAAACAAACAAAGTTTTCCTCTTTATAATATTAGTGTCGATATATCAGAAAAACACATGGGATACATTTTATGTAACACCGCGGGGCGCGGCTAGTAATGTATAAGCCTACCTAGAGGACACGTGATCACTACATAGTAAAAAACAAAGTCCCCGGCCGCGTCTGTCTGTCTGTTCGCGATAAACTCAATTACTACTGCACGGATTTTGACCAATGAATAGAATGATTCTTCCGCAGTTTCATGTGATATATTAAGTGAGTCGAGAGACATATTATTTATGATTGTAAGTCGACGTTTGTCAGCAGAATGGGGCATTACAGGCTTCTTCTTCACCGAGTGGACGGTCACCCTGACCAGTCCTGGTGTCAGAGTTATTGAGCCGCCAAAGGCCTCTGACATGGCTCGTGTAACGACTAGTCACTATAAGTATTAGAGGCTGATAGTGGTAGTGCGGTGGTACGCACCGATCCGGTTGTAGTCGAAGCTCTTCTTGGGCGGCGGCGCGTGGCGCGGCGCCGCCGGCGCGCCCGGCGCCGGCTGCCGGACTCTGCGGACCAACGAGCATATTGAGACACAGACATACAGCATCACCAACACATCAGAGGTATAGCCTAATAATCTATAAAGAGTGAAAGAGACAGAACACTTTTAACCAGTGTTTAAGTTAAATATAGTTTATGAATAGGCGGTAGATGTATGATGAGCTAGTTGGAGTAGGTACCGCGGTATGGGGATGAGCTCCCGCGGCGGCGGCGGCGGGTAGGCGGCGAACGGCGCCTCCATCCAGATGTTCGGCGCCAGCGGGTTGTACTCTGCAACATTATGTATTCAATTATATACTGACTAGCATCGCCCCGCGGTTTTACCCGCGTTGTACCTGTTCCCATAGGAATTTCGGGATGAAAAATGGCCTATGACCTTCCCGTTGAATGTACCTATCTATTACAAAAAGAATTATTGAAATCGAATAGGTAATTTCGGAGATTAGCTCGAACATACCAACAAACAAACAAGCTTACAAAGGCCATGGCAGGGTAAGGGAACATCTTGTGCCTTAATAGCTTTTCCGCTTGATTTTTTTTCTGATGATAGGTCATGGCGATAGTAAATGCTACACAAAATTTCAGCATTCTCCACTGCTTATTTTTGAAGAAAAAACATAAATAATAAAAATTATTTTTCATGAATATCTCCAGTTTACTAGAACGAATAATTTCGTGCTTCATACATATAATGCACTTAACTAAAACACATAATATGTCACTATAAGCCGCATGACATTCCATACAGAAAAATAAAAATAAATGTGTTGACATTTTTCAAAATATTTTTTTTGTTACTTTTAATTTAGAGACACCTCCAGTTTTTTTACTAATAATAGCACTTTTGATTAACTACAACATATTTTAATTTCGAGCTTCTAGCATTGGTGCATCGTATCAAAAGAAAGGCTCGACTCAATCGTCCTCGTCACTATTTTCATTAATAACAATACTTAAGCCATTTTTAAACAGATTGCTCAGTTTCTCGGCTGGTCTTGGTATTTTATTTAAAAACCTACCATGTGATAAATAATACACAATCGCAGCAATATGGGAGCAGCAGCTGACTGTACGTAAACCGGAAGCACACTCACAGAAGAAACTCTTAATACCATCTATTTCATTGCAATTTGGAATATATTCGACAAAACAACGATAACGTTTTCTGGACATGTGTCTGGACTGGACTTGAATTTTTAGAGAGATCGCAGACGACAGACTTTTTGTGCGATCGAGTCTGCGGCGCACAAAAATTTGGTCGCGGATTGTCGCGGATTTTTGTGCGTCGTGTGCGTTACTGCATATAATTACATAGGTTCTATTTTCACAGACTAAAAAGTGCGTCACGGATAGTCTGTCGTCTGCGATGGGCCTTAATATGTTAGATTGGTCTTTTACGAATTGCATGTTGACAGTTCCATCATCCAGAATCATTTCACCCAAATACGACGTAGCTTGACCCATTTGATATATACCGGTAAAAAAAAATATTAGTTGTTGTTCTGTCAATTCCGGAAAGTCAATGATTTCTGTACTATTTATTGGTTGTAATGGCAATTTTCTCCGGAGCCATCCATGTTCTTCGACTTGTTTAATTAAAATATTTTCTTAAATTTTTTTTTTAATTTTTTATTTTTATTTTTTATTTTATTTAATATTTATTTTTTATTTAAATGTTCGTACCTACGGCAGGATAATTCGTTTATTCTGTTCACAATGAATATTCTTTTTGTTGATGTGTCAAAAGAATGTCCAACATCATAATTTCGAATTTGGAAACAGTATTACGTACCAGGCCTGGTCACTGGCCAGTTACATTTCATACATACACAATTGCAAGAAGGTTTAATTTAATTTAGTTTTAATTACGTCAAGGGGACACA
This sequence comes from Cyclophora albipunctata, assembly GCA_963082685.1. Classification (NCBI taxonomy): domain Eukaryota; kingdom Metazoa; phylum Arthropoda; class Insecta; order Lepidoptera; family Geometridae; genus Cyclophora; species Cyclophora albipunctata. The sequence goes on from OY720142.1 coordinate 4,148,579, forward strand.
CCACCTTTTTTTAATTTTTGTTTTGATGCACCAATGCTAGAAGCTCGAAATTAAAATATGTTGTAGTTAATCAAAAGTGCTATTATTAGTAAAAAAACTGGAGGTGTCTCTAAATTAAAAGTAACAAAAAAAATATTTTGAAAAATGTCAACACATTTATTTTTATTTTTCTGTATGGAATGTCATGCGGCTTATAGTGACATATTATGTGTTTTAGTTAAGTGCATTATATGTATGAAGCACGAAATTATTCGTTCTATTAAACTGGAGATATTCATGAAAAATAATTTTTATTATTTATGTTTTTTCTTCAAAAATAAGCAGTGGAGAATGCTGAAATTTTGTGTAGCATTTACTATCGCCATGACCTATCATCAGAAAAAAAAATCAAGCGGAAAAGCTATTAAGGCACAAGATGTTCCCTTACCCTGCCATGGCCTTTTACCTCTTTATAATATTAATATAGATAAACACATTTCGAATAGTCAGTGGCCAGTGGCCAACCCTGATGTGGAATTTAAGATCGCCTAAAGGCCATCCACACCTTATCGGTCAAAAAAGGACGACACTAAGGCTAGCCACTAACCTGCTCGTAATGAATGAATGATTGATAGATTGAATGAACGAATTCATGACGTGTTATATGTAGTATTTAATGACTGAATGAATGATGCTTTACAAGAAGTATTTAATGAATGAATGATTGACATAAGTAGAATTTAATGAATGAATGAATGACAAGTAGAATTTAGTGAATGAATGACGTTTTACAAGTAGTATTTAATGAATGAATGACGCGTTACAAGTAATATTAATGAATGAACGATTGAATGAATGAGTGAATGTAGACCGTGTTGGGAGCGGTACGTACCGGGCACCTGCAGCAGGGAAGTATCTTCGAGCACGACGGGGTCGAGCCCGTGAGTGTATGAACGTGGTGTTATATCAGTACGTACCGGGCACCTGCAGCACGGAAGTATCTTCGAGCACGACGGGGTCGAGCCCGTGGTCCCACTCGCACAGGTCGCCGCGCATGCAGTATCCCTTCTCTGAAATTTATTCATAATAAACATTACATTTTCTAATACCACTAATAGTTATTACAAATGCGAACGTTAGTGAGGATGTATGTATGTGTGTATGTTTGTTACACTTTCACGCAAACAATTGGATACAACTTTGCAGTAATATCCTACATCCTACTATCCCATCTTATCCTGTCCTTCAAAAATTATAAATGCGAAAGTTTGTGAGGATGGATGTATGTTTGTTGCTCTTTCACGTAAAAACTACTAAACTTATTTGGATGAAACTTTACAGTAATATAGGTTACACATCAAAATAACACATGGGATGTATTTTATCCCGAAATTCCCGCGGGAACGGTCAAAACTCAGGTGATACCGCGAGGCGCGGCTAGTTAGTAATAGGACTTAATATCCTTTCAGCCGAGTGTACCTAAAGCGCTTTATGCCTACTCGCGTCACGACTAGACGTAACGCGAGTAGGCATAAAGCGAAATAGGTCAACAGATATTTTGACCATCAGAGTTGTAGATCTATAGCGAAATAGGTCAACAGATATTTTGACCATCAGCTTTAGTTGTAGATCTATAGCGAACAAAATATAAGCGAGTATATACATATCACTGAACCCTTTAGGACCACAAGGTTGAATTCCTAAAATGTTGAAATCCCGAAATGTTGACTTTCCCAGAACGTTGGATCTCATAATCCCCCGTAATGTTAACCGATAACTATGGAACTAGTAAAAAAAAATAACTAACCTACCGAATAATGTTAAAAAAAATAATAACCCTAACCTACCGAATAATGTTATTACTTATTTAATTGTCGTTTAGGCATAACGCGATTAAGGCTTGTACTGATTATGACTGGTAAAGATTTAGCACTACTGAGAAATAGGCAGTCTAAGATTTAGCACTACTGAGAAATAGGCAGTTAACTAAATAGTCCAATATATTTCTAGGCCAACAGCTCTTTTATTATGACATTAAGTCGTAACGCGACTTAGTCAATCTACGCTTTAGGTACACTCGGCAATATATCTCACCGACCCGCATTTGGCAAGCGTGGTGATTAAGACATCTTCCTGACTGTACTGATATCTTCAGTGAAATGAGAGGCCCTTGCCCAGCAGTGGGACATTACAGGCTAATACTTTTTTTACTTTTTTATATCTCACCATCGAAATCCCGGCATCGTCGTTTGAATGCGTCGTTGTGTTCGAGCCGAATGTCCCGCGGGGAAGTGGACCCGCGGGATCTGTCGCGGGACCTCTCACGGGACCTGCGAATAAGAGAACAAGTTAAAATGAAAACAACTGACAATAACGGCTCGACCGATTTTAGTAAACTTAGATAAGAAACGTGGAAATAAAACTGGCTTTATATTAAGAGGGAAAAAATAGTGCATGTTAAATTGTCGGTCCCGGTCGTTTCGATCGTTAGATCATAGCTCTTGAGGCGGTTTATAAACTCCGACACCTGGGTTGGCCACTGACCTACTCGGACATACCTTAACAACAATTATATTGATAAGAAAAACATCACATTAACACCCGTGCATCAACTAACTATTGTTAAAATTAACGATTAGTCGTTAAAATTAACGTTTACTGTCAAAAAATGATTAATCAACACTTAGCTTTAAACACTAATTTTAACTATGAACGCTAGTGTGTCATCAGACGTGAATTAGTTGCCAAAGATAACCTCAAAAAGTTATCAAAAAGGCAAAATATTTGACACCTAATATTACGTACTACTTCTTGATCTTCTACTATCCTGATGGTTAATTTTGACATTGGCGTATCGCCATTTATTAACGAACTAGCAGCGCCCCGCGGTTTTACCCTCGTTGTGCCCGTTCCCGTGGGAATTTCGGGAATTTTTTTACATAAAAACCTTCCTCTTGAATCACTCTACCTATTACAAAAAACCGCATCAAAATCCGTTGCGTAATTTTAAAGATTTAAGCATACAGACAGACAAACAGTGTGACAGACAAGAAAAAGAGACGACTTTATTTTATACTATGTAGTGACAAGAGGTACAAAAATGAAATGTGCGATGCACAGTAAATGATAATGATGACACATGGTTAAGTTAAAGTACTGATTAGGGTTAGGTTAGCTTCCGTGGTCTTGTGGAACAGCCTCCGTGGTTTTGTGGTTTGAGCGCCTGGCTCACGACCCGGAGGTTCCGGGTTCGATTCCCGGTGGGGATGTCTCACACAAATCTCTTTGTGAGACTTTCCTCAGTTTGGTTAGGGCATTGCAGGCTGAATCACCTGATTGCTCGAAAAGTAAGATGATTCCGTGCTTCGGAGGGCACGTTAAGCCGTCGGTCCCGGTTACTTTCTACGGATAGTAGTCGTTACTTGAGCCATGTCAGAGGCCTTTGGCGGCTCAATAACTCTGACACCAGGATTGGTCAGGTTGACCATCCACTCGATGAAGAAGATTAGGGTTAGGTTAGATTAGCCGTTAACTGTACAAAATAAAGGATGTTGATGCACACGACCGTATAAGTCTAAGTAACAAATACGTTCAACGTGACAGTACCTCTCCCTATCCCTATCCCGGGACACCCTGTCCCGGTGTTCCCGGTCGCGCGACATCCTGTCTCGCTCCAACTCGCGCGGCGCTCGCACTCGCTCTCGCTCCAGTAGCTCTCTGTCGCGCACGGGGACGGGCGAGCGGGATCTGTGGACGAAGCAATTATATTAACATAATTAAAAAAGGCAGCTGTATAATCATTTTTTTTTTGGATTGGCACAAAATGTGGACCAATGTCGTCAATTTTCCAGCCGAAGACGATTGCTTCTGAAGAGGAAAAAGGTTTAGAGATAGAGTAAGAATGAATTAAAATTACTAAACCTTTTGATCACAGAGATCACTTATTAAAATAATGTACTTCAAGCCATGGAAATACCCGACACAGGATCTTTACACAATTAGTAATCTTCTGACCGTAAGAAAATTATACATCTTGAACATTATCCTAAAAACTCATACACAAATACCTTTTGACTCCACTAAACTAAACCGTAGATGTAATCACTTCGTAGCACATTCCGATAAAGTCCATAAGGCTTTTGCCCTGAGGCAATATATTAGTCAGTCAAGTTATATTTATAATAAAATTAATAAAAAGCTAGATATTTACCCAAAAACAAGCTATAAATGTAAAGAAGTAGTTATAGAATGGCTCAAATCATTAACTTACGAAGAGACTGAAGATATACTAAAACGAATTAATTAAATATTTAGTACTTAACATTAATATTGTATTTGTATTGTAATCGTTATTTATATATATCGCACTTAAAACACACACACTCACACACCCACTCACACACACACACACACACACACACACACACACACACACACACACACACACACACACACACACACGCACGCACACTCATATTTCCTTTTTCTTTATTGTAATGTTTCTAAATAGAAAATAAAACTAAACTTAACATAGTAAAACTGTAAAGGTATAGAGCGAAACAACTCTAACACAAGTGTTGGAAAACTACTTAAAAGAGATGTTTCACAACTTGAAGATAATGTACTTTATGTTAATAAATTATTTTTATTTATTTTATTTATTTATTTTTTAATAATCCAGATATCTTCAGTGAGATGAGAGGCCTTTGCCCAACAGTGGGATATTACAGGCTCATACTTTTATACTTTTTATTTATATAAACAACAAGTCACACCACACGTTTTTCCCGCGTCGTATCATTTCCCGTAGGAATTTCGGGATAAAGAATAGCGTATAACCTTCCTCCAGCATGTAGCTATGCAATACAAAAATAATTATGCGTATAGGACGTATAGTTCCCGAGATAACCCTGAAGATACAAACTAAAACAGAAATGCTACGCTTTCCGCTGTCTGTCCCTATGTATGCTTAGATCTTTAAAACTACGCAACGGATTTTGACGCGGTTCTTTAAATAGATAGAGTGATTCAAGAGGAAGGTTCACATGTATAAAAATTCCCGAAATTCCTACAGGAACGGGCACAACGCGGGTAAAACCGCGGGGCTGTGCTAGTAGATGATAAATGTTACCTGGAGCGACTGGGCTGTCTCTCTGTCGGGGGACTCCTGTTCCTGTACCTGCGCGGGGAAGGGGACCGGGACGCCACCCGTCTACTGAAAACAATATACATTCTAAAATACCCGATTCGTACCCGTTCCAGAGGGAATTTCGGGATAAAAAGTAGCCTATAAGCTTAATTTTGAATGTAAGTATATGATAGAAAAACAATAATCCTACTAATATTATAAATGCGAACTTTTGTAAGGATGTATGTATGTATGTTTCTTACTCTTTCACGAAAAAACTACTGGGCGGATTTGGATGAAACTTTACAGTAATATAGGTTATACATCAGAATAACACATGGGATACATTTTATCCCGAAATTCCCGCGGGAACGGGTACAACGCGGGTAACGCCGCCGGGCGCAGCTAGTCTAGCATCACCCCGCGTTGTACCCGTTCCCGCGGGATGTAACAAACATACACCCATACATCCATCCTGAAAAACTTTCGCATGTATAATATGAGTAGGAAGTAGTATGACGAGTGGCGCGGGCCGTACTTGCGGTCGTCGTAGTGCGGGTGGCGGCGCGGGCGCGCGCGGCGCTCGGCGGAGCGCGAGCGGCGCCGCCGCCGCTCCTCCTTGTCCCGCAGCTGCAACACAACACACTCCTATATCTATCACTACACTTATAACACACGATCCGGAGGCTCCGGGTTCGATTTCCGGTGGGGACAATATCTCACAAAAATCTCTTTGTGAGACTGGTGAGTATTGGTTAGGGCATTGCAGGCTGAATCACCTGATTGCCCGAAAAGTAAGATGATTCCGTGCTTCGGAGGGCACGTGAAGCCGTCGGACCCGGTTACTCTCTACGGATAGTAGTCGTTACATGAGCCATGTCAGAGGCCTTTGGCGGCTCAATAACTCTGACACCAGGACTGGTCAGGTTGACCATCCACTCGGTGAAGAAGAAGAAGAAGAAGAAGTGTGTGTGTCTGTGTTTGTGTGAATGAGAGCAAAGAAGTGTATGAAAGATTCCTTAAGTGCTTTAAATGTGTGTCTTTCCACTTGAAAGACACACTTGGTATGTCTTTATAACGCAGTGTTTATACGTGTGTATGAATATTTAAAATGTGTGTGTTTACCGATTCGACCCTGCGCTCGCGCCGGCGCGGCGGCTGGTCCACTGGCTCTTCCAGAAGCTCATTTAATGGCATCACCTGGAATACAAAATGGTGTTATATTAAAAGGTTTTTGACAAAGTTTTTAACCAACTATGAACAAGCGGGAGTCTAATTTGTTTGCGACTAGCCTTGCCCTGCGGTTTCACCTAGTTGTACCCGTTCCCGCGGGAATTTCGCGATAAAAAGTATCCTATATCCTTTCTGAGACTCTGGACTAACTGTGTACCATTTTTTTTTCAAATCGGTTCAATAGTTTTGGCGTGAAAGCGTGACAGACAGATGCGAAAGTTTGTGGAGATGGATGTATGTTTGTTACTCTCTCACGCAAAAACTACTGGACGGATTTGGATGAAACTTTACAGTAATTTAGGTTATAATTCAGAATAATACATGGGATACATTTTATTTCCCGCGGGAACGGGTACAACGCGGGGTGCGGCTAGTGATCTTATAAAATAAAGGCATTTTAATTTTGAATTTTTTGAATTATTTTTACAAAAATGGTATAATAAATGGTATAATTACCTTGACAAGTGTTTGCTCGGTGAGGGGTGGACGCGGGGGCGGCGCGCGCACCACCACCCGTCGGGGGCTGCGCGGGGCGGGCGGGGGGACATCGCCTGCTGCCGACAACATTATCAAAATAGGGTGTGTGACAGTTTTATTCTATTCTTTCTATTAACTCATCTTGTTATCACGTGGCAGAGAATAAAATCCGTTGTTTTATATCGCTATTATTTCCAGAGTGTCAACAGGCGGTCAAAGTTGCTGATTAGACAGAGACAGCACTACTAGTTCTGTGACGTCACAAGCTTGTAGCGCCGTAGACGTCGCATACAAAACATCGTTTTGAATGTGCCAGTAAACTAATATGCATGTAGAGATTGTCCAAGCTGAAATGACACGCCCCACCTCCGCATTTACGCATACTAGCAAATTTTAAATATGGACGCAATACACATAAACATGCAATTATAATTGGTCGTTCAGTTGCCGTACTCGCCGTACTCGCTAAGAAGTGCAATTCTCGGATTTGTTGTCCAACTAGTTTAGTTGATCGTGAACGCGCGAGAGGAGAGGACGTCTTGTTTCATACAAAGTGACGGCGCTGTTCCATAGAGCGAGCGTTTTCGGATTTATCACCCGACTAATCGGCCGACATGTGCACATAGAAATCAATAATTGGCGCTCCCACACAGATGAAGTGCCGCTATTAATATTTACACTCACACATCTAAATAAAGTAATTAAGTAGTGGGGCGCGTCATTTCAGCTTAGACAATCTCTACATTCTCTTAAAGAAATAAGGTTCTGGAGCGCTCGTGAGATAAAAATACTATACATACTTGCATACTACTACCGAGCGACATGTTTCCTACTGTTCAAACATGGCTCGTGTTTGAGATCACCTACCCGTTAGTCAAGCGTGGTGATTACGACATCCTCCTCACTGTACTGATATCTAGTGAGATGAGAGGCCTTTGCCCAGCAGTGGGACATTACAGGCTAATTCTTTACTCTTAGTACGTATATTGATAAATGTACTCACGTATAACAGGGGCCGGGGGCTCGGGCTCCGCCTTCTCGACCTCGGGCTCCTCTGGCGGTTTGTCTCCTTCACGAGGCTTCAGGTACTCCTGGCACTCCAGCGATTTGAACAGCATCTCAACGAATGGCTTGGTTTCTGAGGACAAGAAGATGTACTCATTAATAATCACTGCATAGTATAAAACGAAGTCGCTTGCCGCTGTCTGTCCCTATGTATGCTTAGATCTTTAAAACTACGCAACGGATTGTGATGCAGTTTTTTTAATAGATAGAGTGATTCAAGAGGAAGGTTTATATGTATAAAAATTCCCGAAATTCCCACGGGAACGGGCACAACGCAGGTAAAACCGCTGGGGCTCGGCTAGTTACATATATATCGGCGTGACTGTGGCAACAAGCGTCAGAATTAGGATTTTATTAATTGGTTTAACTATTGTAACATCAAAAACTGTTGTAAAATAATTCTGTACGAAAATGGTTGTTATTGAGTGTCTATAAATAACACTGCTCGACGCTCCGCAAGTCATTCTGGCGCGGATCGTCGAACAGTCAAGAGCTCCTGAGAACTATAAGAATAACCTCCAAATTAAAAGATTAAGTTGACAGCAGAGTTTCTTGCCCATTCTTCTCTGCTGATGCTCTTCCGAATAGGTGGTAAATTCAAACCTGAGAATTATAAGAATAACGTTCAAATCGAAGAAGCGTTTCATTTCAAAACATCCAAAATGGAATATCCCGATGGAAATGAAATCAGTGACGTCAGCTCAGCTGACGTCACGGTTTTTAAAAACCATTGGGGTGTCCCAGCTCCGTTATATATAAAGACATTGTGCTATTAGCATGTTCCACTTACCCTGCTGTAGGAACACATCCAGCTGGTCCACCATCACCTCGCGCAGCTCCTCCACGGGTTTGTCCTTCTTGACCAGAGCGTACACATACTTAGCCAGCGCAGCAGGGTCGGCATCGCAACTGGAACAAAAAACAATCAAATAATTAATTTTCATGCGTTACATGAGCCACTAGCAGCGCCCCGCGGCTTTGCCCGCGTTGAACCCGTTCCCGTAGGAATTTTCGAAAATCCTTTCTTAGTGTGCACTTACGTCACTTGAAGAACCTTCCTGCTAAATTTCATGTTTCTAGGTGTAGCGGTTGAGGCTGTGCGTTGATTATCAGTCAGTCAGTCAGTCAGTCAGGACTTTGAATCACTACATAGTATAAAATAAAGTCGTCTCTTTTTCGTGTCTGTCACACTGTTTGTCTGTCTGTATGCTTAAATCTTTAAAATTACGCAACGGATTTTGATGCGGTTTTTTGTAATAGGTAGAGTGATTCAAGAGGAAGGTTTTTATGTAAAAAAATTCCCGAAATTCCCACGGGAACGGGCACAACGCGGGTAAAACCGCGGGGCGCTGCTAGTTTTATATATATAGATGTCAGAGGACTTTGGCGGCTCAATAACTCCGACACCAGGACTGGTCAGGTTGGCCATCCACTCGATGAAGAAGAACAAGATTAATTTTCAAATCTATACTAATATTATATAGCTGCAGAGTTTGTTTGTTTGTTTGTTTGACCGCGCTAATCTCAGAAACTACCAAACCGATTCGAATAATTCTTTTTGTAATGGATAGACACATTCAACGGGAAGGTTATAGGCTAATTTTCATCGCGAAATTCCCACAGGAACGGGCACAACGCGGGTAAAACCGCGGGGAGCTGCTAGTCATATCATATAACGCCTCGGTGGTCTAGTGGCATGTGCACTCGCCTGCCAAGACTGTGATCTCGGGTTCAATTCCCGGGTCGGCCAAAAATATGTTTCCTAATTTTCAAATCTGCATTTGGCAAGCGTGATTATGGATATTCCTCCTCACTGTACTGTTCCCATGAGAATTTCCGGATAAAAAATAACATTTAACCTAGTCATTGAATGTAGCTATTCATTGTAAAACGAATTATTCAAATCAGATCGGCAGTTTTTATGCTTGAAGAAGTTATAAATACATGAAAGAAAAGTAATGTTGTATTGAATGACATTGATAAGGTATCCAATAGATAAGGAAATTTTATACATTAGATAAAGATATAATGTGTCGTAAACCATGCAACATTACACAACAATATGTTACCACATTTTAATATTATAACCGTGTGATAAAAATATAAATTACTATCCGCGCCCCGCGGTTTTACCCGCGTTGTGCCCGTTCCCAAGGGAATTTTGAGACGAAAAATAGCCTATAACCTTCCCTTTGAATGTGGCTACCTATTACAAAAAGAATTATTCAAATCGGACTGATAACTCGCGAGAATAGCTCAAACATACAAACAAACAAACTTACAAATTTTACCTCTTTATAATATTAGTGTAGACTAGCCCCGCGGTGTTACCCGCGTTGTACCCGTTCCCGCGGGAATTTCGGGATAAAATTTGTCCCATGTGTTATTCTAATGTATAACCTGTATTAGTGTAAAGTTTCATCCAAATCCGTTCAGTAGTTTTTACGTAAAAGAGCAATAAACATACATCCATCCTAACAAACTTTCGCATTTATAATATTAGTAGGATAGTAGGACTACTATCAGCACACTGAGGGTGGGTTGCTTCAACTTACGCACACTCACCAGTAACCGTTAATACAATGTTAGTCTCAACAGACGTTTAAATGAAAAATCGTGGATGTCTACTCACAGCCTGAATAACTTAAACACACTGTCATTTAAGTTATGAAACAACAATAACTACATTCAAGAAGGTTATAGGCTATTTTTTATCCTGAAATTCCCACGGGAACATATAATGGTCACACAGCTAGTTAACATATGTCCAACTTATAACATCACTATAAATGCAACTAACTTTAAAAATAGTCAAGTACAGACCAACACAGTGCGGTAATTATAAATTGATGATATAAATAATCTTTCCATGAGGTTTTTAGTATATTTAGTGACGTTTATCCTGTGGAGGTTACCACAATATTTATTATTATTGATGCCACTACATAGTATAAAACTAAGTTGCTTTCCGATGTCAGTCTGTCCCTATGTATGCTTAGATCTTTAAAACTACGCATTGGATTTTGATGCAGTTTTTTTAAAAGATAGAGTGATTCAAGAAGAAGGTTTATATGTATAAAAATATCCCCGAAATACCCACGGGAACAGGCACAACGCGGGTAAAACCGCGGGGCACTGCTAGTGACAAAATAAAGCTGAAAAAGGGGAGTTTGACTTTTGGTTTTGTTTAATATGCTAATCTCAATAAATACTAATGGCCACATTAAACGGAAATGTTATATACTATTTATTAACCAAAATTTCCACTGGAAAGAGAACAAGGCAGGTTAAAACACTAGGTAGTGCTAGTTAGTAATCTTCTTCATCGAGTGGACGGTCAACCTGACCAATCCTGGTGTCAGAGTTATTGAGCCGCCAAAGGCCTCTGACATGGCTCATGTAACGACTACTATCCGTAGAAAGTAACCGGGACCGACGGCTTAACATGCCAGTTAGTAATAACATGTACTATAGAAGTATGACAAAGTACTTAATATGTTCAATGTTTTCATAGGTAGACTGTACGTAATTTATTATTACATCAGGAACCGATTCACCTGCTTAGCATTGACAAGTTAAACACACACTTTCACATTTTTATGTATTAGTATGTGTGTGTGAATTGCTAAATGAAATAAATATCTTTCAACAATTCTCTGGTAGCGTGAAGCTATGTATGTAAATTACTTTCTTTACTTGTGGTGTGAATAAAGTAAGTTTATAAGCTATTTTAGTTATAGGCATAGGTAGAATGGATCACTATTTTCAATGTATATTAGATGCGTAGTAAAATTTAGAATTTTCATCATCTACGTAACCTAATCGTCATTGAAATATTTCAATATCAAACTTGCGATATGAAGTTCAGTTTCAATCAAGTTTTTACCATGTGTAAATACTTAGCAAACACGCCAATTGCTATTGCTACCGATGCTAATTTTGTAACCTGATCTTATCGTAACCTTATAAAGAAACGTACGAAATAGTCGAAATATAGCCATAAATAAATGATTAGATAACATTGAAGGGTTATTTTTAAATGGTTCTAGAAATTATAGGTGTAAATAAATAAAATTCTAAAATGGCAGACACTTACAGGGGTTCCAATATGGATGTCAACCAGGACTTAAAAACGTCCGGATTTTCTATGATCATCTTGATTTAAATTAAAAATATTGTTCACACACAACAAACCATCAAAAATATAATTAATTATGCACTAATATAACTCTAGAATATCACGGAAATGTTTGAAATTTCTCTTGAAAATTTCACGTTTCACGTCCTTCACGTTCAACTATTCTTCCTTTTTTTTAATTTGATTTGACTTGACGAATGACGTTCGCCATCATTATCAAGCAAAGCAAGCAATGCCAACCAAGCCAAATGCCAATGTCATTCATTTAATCAAACAGTTACCATTGTAATAAAAATAAAATCTACTATTTCTGATTTTTTCAGATTCGACGCAAGTCTAAAGAAGAGTTTTGTATTTCGGTATCGTTTTAATATTAAACTAAGATGATATTATGAATTGTATATAATTTTAATATTATTGTATCTGATTTGTATAAATGCTTTTAGAAGATTTGGCTGCCTCCTGGTTTTGAACCTCCTGGTTTTGACTTGGCACACACTCAACCGTCTCCGGCCGGACAGGAGTAGGTCGCTGCAGGTCAAACTTTATGGCCATAATTAATTAACACGGTGTAATTCAAAAACTGTTACGCTGTTTTTTGTCTCTTTTGCTCATCGGAAAATTGCATATTATGTCAGAAAGTGACAAACTATTTGATAGCTAAAATTTTCTTTATTTATTTATTTATTATTTATTAATTTTTTTTTAGGGCTAAATTCTTCTTAATCGCGTTAATTATTATGGCCCAGTAAGTGGGGCTACTCCACTAAGTTGGAGTGTGACTGTAATGCTCCAGACAGAAAGAACATGGCCCTTCTCTTTTCCTGTACTGGAGCACCTAATGAGCGTACCAGACGCTGCCTTTTTGAAAACATAACTAAATATCTACAATAATAATTTGACGCAATTGATTCAAAAGAAGAAGTTCATTGTATCATTCAACTGCTGTATTGAACTGCACTCTTAATCACAAAAAGTAACTGCATCTTTTATATTTTTAACTTCATTATTTTTTACATCTTCTAATATATAAAATTCTCGTGTCACAGTTTTCGTTGCCATACTCCTCCGAAACGGCTCGACCGATTTTGATGAAATTTTTTGTGCTTATCCGATATCAATGAGAATCGGCCAACATCTATTTTTCATCCCGAAATTCCCGCGGGAACGGGTACCGTGGTTGAACTCCTCTGAAACGGCTGGACCGATTCTCATGAAATTTTGTGTACATATCGGGTAGGCTGAGAATCGGACAACATCTATTTTTCATCCCGAAATTCCCGCAGGAACGGGTACAACGAGGGTGAAACCGTGGGGCGCAGCTAGTAATTTATACACTTTGCAATAAAAAAAAATCCGCCTAATAATTCTACCAGATCAGTTAATATTTCTAGACTGGCAATTTCAACCAGCAGTAGCGCCATCTACACGGTTCTTAGTAAACCAAGAGGAATGTTTTATTTCAGCTTAGTTCCATGCAATGAAAATTGATGGCGGTAAAATGAAAGCACGTGAAGTTATGTAAGTTTGAATTATCTATCAATACTCAATTAGTTAATTAAATATGAACAATAAAGTCTGAAATTCAATAAGTTTTGTTAGTAATAAAATATAGGCAAAGTTAGAGAGCCTGGGACATAATGATCATTTGATATTCATTCTCCATAGTTAATGTAACAACTATTATTTAATTTTTCATTGGTAGGCTCAATTTTACTATTTAATAACATCGCCCCGCGGTTTTACCCGCGTTATGCCCGTTCCCGTGGGAATTTCGGGAATTTTTAATATTATAAAAGAATCACTCTATCTATTAAAAGTTTGCATGTTTTATAAACTTTTTACCGCGAAAAACCTGTTTAAAAATGATTCTTACGATAAAAGCTTGTGGCGAGCTGTTGGTGAGTAGCGACACCACGGGCGATTCCCGAGTGCCCCAGAGAGTCGGTCAGGGCCCTCGTCTCCGGCGAGCCTTCCCCGGGCGGAGTGGACCCCAAGGGGGCCGCAGGACTCTCAGCTCTGGCTTGCCTTCACCGGCCGGCCAGAGGGGGGTCGTTAGAGACACAGTAGTTATCTGCTGTGTGATGCGCAGCACACCTCTCTACCCCCCCGAGTCACCCACACCGATGTTGCCCCTTTGCCGTCTTTACGTCGGCTGTTTTGGGGGGCCCATCTAGTGGGCGGCGAGCTACGGCCTGCCTTCGATAACTTGTTCTCTACTTGTTATGGCAGGTGCCGACCTCTTTGCAATATCCCATTTCCAGTCCCTCCAACCTTCATTTCCATAGCCCAGTCTTTTTCTTTCATTTTTACTTACAATAGTCCCTACTTCTGCAGGTACACAATCCCGGATATACTCGTATTGTACTGATGTGGTCGGGAGTGTGTCCCTGCAGTTGTAATCCATTACATTAAACATCTCCTCGTGGCCTCTACGAGTTGGATCTGTATCCCCTCGCATGCCTCTCAAAAAGACCGGGCTTGTCCCGTGACTCCGAGGAGAAACAAATAATTAAGTATATGATGTTTATTTAACTTATATTAGTATTTAATTTAATACGCGTACGCGATCCGTGCACACAAAATAATATGAAGACAGTGCAGAAAGAATATGTATGTATGTAGCACGTACGGGACTCCAACACGGCTCGTGTTCACCACGGTGTGAAGTGTATCAAATCTATACTAATATTATAAAGCTGAAGAGTTTGTTTTGTTTGTTTGTTTGTTTGTTTGTTTATACGCGCTAATCTCAGAAACTACTGAACCGATTTGAATAATTCTTTCACTGTTAGATAGTCTATTTATCGAGGAAGGCTATAGGCTACATTTTATCCCGAAATTCCCACGGGAACGGGCACAACGCGGGTAAAACCGCGGGGCGCTGCTAGTAACATCAACGTGTTTAAATCATCTTTAAACCATACAAGCAATAAACTAAGTAACTAAAATAAACTCCTTTACATTTCCACACTATCATAATCAAGTTCATCGGGATCACGCGACGCGTGTTGTCTACAACTCACTCAGCACAACAGCGCTTCAAGCGACCGAACCGAAATTAATTCGAACTGTTCGAACGTTTTATATCGCAGCAAGGTCAGAAGTTGTTATGATTTCGGCAGTCATCCCGTGTTCGGAACATGAAATCTCGCGTGTCGTATAAATGAACATCAAACTTGATACTTACATTTAAATAATTAATGTTTTTCACTTGATAATGTATGTTATGGATAAAGCGTGATTGAAAAGCGTAAATTGATTTAATTATTTTAAACGCGGGAATGACAGTCGGTCGGTATTAGTTGCGCGGGAAGACGTGTGACATAATATTTTTTTTCTATTCCTCTATAAGTTATGGTTTTAGTGTAGTGTTGTGAAAGTTTTTATTTATGTTAACAATTGGTTTAGTTTTAGGAATTATATTTATCTGTTACGTTTTTAAGTTATTTTTAAGACAGGAAGTGACAAGTAAGTTTCGTTATTTTGATTTTTTTATTTCATTAATGAAAATGTGGGTTTTCTAAGACGTTGTTAGATTGTCTATTTAAAATAAATGTTACAATTAATTCTGTATTTATACAGCTGGTAGTCACGACAAAATTAATTAACATTGTATAATATATTAAAGCTTTTCGGGGCGATTAGTATCTACATAATATTAAGTTATGTTATATGAAAAATGTTTACTCACTTAACAACCAATTTTGAAAATTCTGCTTACCATAAGTTTTATTTCTAGTCTAGATGTTTTGTTTATTTTTCACTAGCAGCGCCCCGCGGTTTTACCCGCGTAGTGCCCGTTCCCGTGAGAATTTCGGGATTTTTTATACTTAAAAAAACCTTCCTCTTGAAACACTCTATAAAAAAACCGCGTCAAAATCCGTGCAGTAGTATTTAAGTTTATCGCGAACAGACAGACAGACGCGGCCGGGGACTTTGTTTTATAATTTATGAATTGATTATGCAGATACAGTACTTTCGATTTCTTTATGCA
Organism: Cyclophora albipunctata; assembly: GCA_963082685.1. Classification (NCBI taxonomy): domain Eukaryota; kingdom Metazoa; phylum Arthropoda; class Insecta; order Lepidoptera; family Geometridae; genus Cyclophora; species Cyclophora albipunctata. The sequence continues at coordinate 4,164,596 of OY720142.1, forward strand.
ACCAGGCCTTTAAATTTCCGTGCATTGCAAAGCTTAAAGCCTATACTTTGTACAAAAACATTTATAATTAAAACCCCAACAACTCATACGTAATTCTGACGTAATAATTAATGTTATTTTATGTTAATTCATTATATTATACCCAGATTTCCTTAAATGGTAACTTGTACCGACTAGTAATGAATTAACGTAAAAAAAAACGGTCAAGTGTGAGTCGATCACGCACTTGTTGGGTTCAGTCTATTAAAAAAAATTGAAAATAAAAATACACCATCTGTGAAAGAATCAACTGTCTATCTACCACGGCTCATGAGATATAGCCAGAGACAGACAGACATACAGAGAGACAGAGAGACTGACAGACGGACATACAGACAGAGAGACGGGGTTTGATTTTTATCCTTTTTGGGTACAGAACCCTAAAAATAGGACTAGTTTATGTTATAGCTTGTAAGCGTAATTTTTTAAAGTGTGACGACCTTCTGAGGTCGTCTGGTGAGCGGTGGCGAGTCGGCACTGTCGGCAGTGGTGGTTATGGGTTCGAGTCTCGGTCTAGTTGAATCTATACAAGACTTAATAGAATAAAACTGAAGATTTGTAATTTTTGTTTGTTTGGTGTGGTAATCTCAGAAACTGCCAATCCGATTTGAATAACTATTTTTGTAATGGATAACATTAACTATTTAATTGAAACGAGTTCTTCAACACGTTTCGGCCACATTCGTCGACCTTCATCAGGAGTAGGGTGAAGGGCTCGCGACAGCTTCTCTCCCCGCAATGCGGAGGAGGCTGGGTTCCTCAACAGTAGCCTCCGTCGTACGTAAGTTCCCATTTAAATAAATAATTATAACATTAACATTCAATGGCAATTCATTGTCGGTCCCAGCCAGTTGTTTCAGTTGTTAGACAATGTCGGAGGCGTCTAGGTCTAAAAACTCCTGGTGTCGGAGTTTTTAGACGTTGGCCACTGACCAACTTACTTACTACAAGTTACTCGCTCGCTCTAAAATGTTAGTAGTGAGTGATCTAATCACTGACTTGTTAAGTTGTAGCGATTTTTACTTTTATTATTTCCGATTTTTTAAGTAGATTTTGGAACGAAGTTCCTTACCGCGCTTTGCGAAAGGGGGCTAGACGGAAAAAATGGTAACGACATTTTTTAGGCCAGAGAGGGACAGACATAGAAACTTGCGCACGCCAGAGAGAGACAGACAGAGAAACATGTGCACGCCAGAGAGAGACAGACAGATCTGTCTGTCTCTCTCTGGCGTGCACATGTTTCTCTGTCTGTCTCTTTCTCTCTCTCTTATAAAAAGCAAGCTAGATATTTTCGTTTCGTCTTTCTATTTCGCATTGAACAGTGTGGTGTCGCGACGATTATTTTTGTTGATAATAAATAAACTTCGTTCCATCCGGGTGTCCCTTGACACCTCTCAAGTATTTTTTTTAAATATTTTTTTTTTCAATTTTACACGTTTCTGTTACATCAGATAGGTATCTATCAAAAACTTTCGTTTTTTTTGTCAAATAGGCTAGATAAAATAATCGCGCAAAACGCACGTGGTGATTACGACTTCCTCCTCACTGTACTGATATCAGTCAGTCTTCTGAGTCTGAAAAGTCTTACTTTCACACTCACAGACGTCCATTAACGGACACTTAACTAATTGGCGTAGTTTTTCATACATGGCATGTCAAAATCACTCATTAAACCCGAAATAGAGAAGTTAAGCAGAAAGTAATACTCTTCCGTGTCATTAAATCTCTATACTCTATTTTTTCTCACTTGTCCCAAAATGTGGACCAATGTCGTCAATTTTCCAGCCGAAGACGACTACTCCTGAATAAGAAAAAAGTTTAGTGATTTTATTTCATTCTGACCCTATCTCTAAACTTTTTTCCTCTTCAGGAGTAGTCTTCGGCTGGAAAATTGACGACATTGGTCCACATCATTTTGGGACAATTAAAAAAATGGAGTTTACTAAAGAAGCATTTTTGTACATCGTTTTTTTTTGTACCGTGACATTATCCACGTACGCACACGTGGTGTACCCAGGTTGATATACATACCGATCGCGCGACGACTTGACATCTGATCCCTCGGCCCAATTTGAATATAATGAACAGTTCATTATAATACTTTGCGTTTGGGATACATAGTTACGTGTTCACGGAGCCGGGCTTCAGGAAAATAGGGAATAATCACTTTTTAAAACAAAAAAAACATTGTAACTGAATTATGAGTGATTTTGTACTTTTAGTCGAAAAAAAACTATTTTAAAACAGTTTTTTCTGACTATAAGAACTATGTTTTTTACGAATGTTTGTGGGGATGGATTTATGTATGTATATTTGTTACGGCTTCACGAAAAAACTACTGAACGGATTTGGATAATACTTTACAGTCATATAGGTTATACATCAGAATAACACATGGGATACATTTTATCCCGAAATTCCCGCGGGAACGGGTACAACGCGGGTAAGACCGCGGGGCGCGGCTTGTATAGCATAATACCAGGAACACAACAACACGTAAGCAATTGATTCTATTGTTGTCAGAAATAGAGTGAGGCAAATACACGCGGTCAGACTTGACAGTTGCTAGAGAAATAAGTTCTCGGAGAGTATTTCAAAAATATTCATATATCGATGTCTCGGAGGTGTAATGGTAGGAGACGAAAGGCCTTTGCCCAGCAGTGGGACATTACAGGCTAATATTTTATTTTTTTTGTAATAAAAGCCGTCTTCAAACTGTATTTTATGAGAATATCTATATTTTTTTGAATCGGTTGAAAATGATTTTATTCCATTCATGAAAGACGTCAGAAAAATCTTTGAACATCCTTTTACCAGTTTAGGCCCATCTCGTAGCCAGATTTGGTAGCTAGCTACGAAATGAGAAAAGTGTTTTCCCATCTTGTAGCTAGCTACTAAATGGGAACGATCTATTCGGTAGGTTAGGGTTATTTTTTTTTTACTAGTTAAAATCCTAAATCTTGGACTTTCGAATTCGTATTTCGTAGCCAGCTTCGAATCGGGATTATTTCTCCCATTTGGAAGCTAGCTACCAAATCTGGCTACGAGATGGGCCTAAACCCTTTTACCTACCCTTTCATAACCGTTTCATTGACATTGTTAAAAATCTTTTCGTAATGCGTTGTGATTGGCTAGTTGACCTCCGCACAGCTCCGCTCTGTTTCAATGAAAACGCCCTTTAACCCATAAATATAGAACGTCGCTAGTTCTATAATCACTACATAGTATAAAAAAAAGTCGTCTCTTTTTCGTGTCTGTCTGTTTGTCTGTCTGTATCCTTAAATCTTTAAAATTACGCAACGGATTTTGATGCGGTTTTTTGTAATAGGTAGAGTGATTCAAGAGGAAGGTTTTTATGTAAATAAATTCCCGAAATTCCCACGGGAACGGGCACAACGCGGGTAAAACCGCGGGGCGCTGCTAGTCTATACTAACAATGATTTAGTGACGTAGTCTTCTTCATCGAGTGGATGGTCAACCTGACCAATCCTGGTGTCAGAGTTATTGAGCCGCCAAAGGCCTCTGACATGGCTCATGTAACGACTACTATCCGTAGAAAGCAACCGGGACCGACGGCTTAACGTGCCCTCCGAAGCACGGAATCATCTTACTTTTCGGGCAATCAGGTGATTCAGCCTGCAATGCCCTATCCAAACTGAGGACAGTCTCACAAAGAGATTTTTGTGAGATATTGTTGTCCCCACCGGGAATCGAACCCGGAACCTCCGGATCGTGAGCCGGACGCTCAAACCACAAGACCACGGAGGCTACGGAGGCTACGGTGACGTAGTTCTCTGATGCATACTCTTCTTCGGTGCCAACTAAATGATCAATTAAATGTTATTGCGTTTCATATTTCCTACGCAGTTTCAGCAGTAAGGATCGGTGGAAAAAACGCTGCGCATAATTGCGTAACGTTGGAACAGACAAATCATAACATCCTTTCCTACTACTAATATTATAAATGCGAAAGTTGTGAGGACGGATGTATGTATGTTTCTTACTCTTTCACACAAAAACTACTGGACGGATTTGGATGAAACTTTACAGTTATATAGGTTATACATTAGAAGAACACATGGGATACATTTTATCCTGAAATTCCCGCGGGAACGGGTACAACGCGGTTAAGAACTCGTGGCGCTACTAGTTGTACTTATGTTAGTAATAAATATTCAACCTTGCACACTTGACCGATGCGTATGTGCGTTTTTACTAACTTAACTACGCCCGACGTATTTTTCATCAGATATGCATCGACCTTAAGGAAGGACCAATAAGGAAGTGTAATGATACACTTTGCTACTTTGTTTTGATGAAACCTTAAGTGTAGTCATATCCAAGTCATAGCTTTTACGTCTACAGAAGGTATTGTCTTTGGTTGGAAAAGAGGCCACATTAAGGTCGTCTCCAAGCGGAGCTGAGCTGAGTGGAGCTGAGTTGACCAATCACAATGCGTCACGACAATATTTTGTCAATCCCAATGCGCTGTGATTGATTAATTTGATTTTTAAAAGTCTTTATTGATATAAGTAATATAAACAAAGTAATACAAAAAGATCTTATTCTAATCGTATTCTAACATACAAAAAGCTTGTTTCACAGGCTGAGAACACCTTTTTAAAACAATTTTACAATATATATTTATAATCTATTTAAGACATGAGTTTGTGAATGAAACTATTCAAATAACTTGACGTAAATTTTGATTAATTTACGAAATACATTTTTATTTGTGCATTCATCGCGGTAAGTAAGTATATGTAACGTACTTAAAATGGTCATTTAAAACCATTTAGATATAATGTTAAAGTAATATAGTAGTTTATTTGGATAAAACAATACAAATTAAAAATTTGAGGGTAAGCTGGAACATTCGTAGTGCGCGCCGATCAGCTGGTGAGAGAGCTTGCGCTGTTATTGGTGAAGCCGGCTCCACACCGCTCTGCTCCCCTTCAACTCGAGGCAAAGAATAGATTACGTCGCACTATGCCCTTAAAAATAAGTCCTTCTGCTATTTTCTTTTAACAAAGTTATTTATATTAAAAAACTAGCTGTGCCCCGCGGTTTCACCCGCGGCGCCCCCGTTCCTGTGGGAATTTTGAGAATTTTATTCCTTATTTTTCTTATATAAAAACCTTGTCCTGACAATAAGGAACACATTAAAAAAAGAATCATCCAATTTGGTGCTGTCGTTCTGAAGTTATGCGCTTAGCAACAGATTCAGCCATTCATTTTTATATTATAGATTTTAAAATGAATCGTATAGGTATATCAATACTAATATTATACTATTAACGCGCTAATCTCAGAAACTACCAATCCGATTCAAATAATTCTTTTTGTAATGGATAGCCACATTCAACGGGAAGGCTATAGGCTACTTTCATCGCGAAATTCCCACAGGAACGGGCACAACGAGAGTAAAACCGCGGGGCGCTCCTAGTATTACAAATAGTCAGGGTGACCTACTAACCCATTTAGATTAAATTTAAATAAAAATACGAATGAAAATGATTAAGAATTGATTAAAATTTAAAATAGTGAATTAATACATAGTATAGATTAATAAATAAATAATATGATAGGTTGGCTAAATTAGATGGAAGGATTTGGATGAAATGTGAAAAAAAAAATTTTTTTCTCGAAATTCCCAGAACGGAAACGGGTACGGGGCAATATGAGGTCAATTTATAATCGTACAGACAAAGCGGGTAAATTCACTGGGCGCTGCTAGTATTATAATAACTATAGAACCAATTATAAACCAAGATAATAACAAAAAGGTTCTCTAGAAGTCTGTAGGTCTGTAGGGCATAACCAAACTTCATTTAGCTTTTATAGTGGGAACTTCCGACTGTGTCCTTCATTTATCATTTTGTCCTCTTTCACCTTCAAGAATGTGCATAATGTAATACACGACACTTGACATATGACATTAACGATAAACTTATTATTAGTAATGATAAGGTACACGCGGTAAAATAACGATCACTTTATCGTTATTTTTGTTGGGTAGCGTTCCTTCCTTGTCGCAACACTATTACCTACTACTCCTACTAGGTAATGTATTCGAACTTTTTGGTTTTGAAAAAGGAATGGATGTTTTTTTTTTATATTTTCATAGACAATAATCAAACCGCTGTTTTCTTCTAACATTTTACCAAGTATGTACTTTATATTTGTACTAGCCGCGCCCCGCGGTGTTACTTGCGTTGTATCAGTTCCCGCGGGAATTTCGGGATAAAATGTATCCCATAAGTTATTCTAATGTATAACCTATATTACTGTAAAGTTTCATCCAAATATGATCAGTAGTTTTTGCGTGAAAGAGTAACAAACATACATCTATCCATACATCCATCCTCACAAACTTTCGCATTTAATAGGATGTTATTTAACCTCCTTTATTCATAACCCACCTATTTTCTCCTACCTCCGTGGCGGGCGCGGAATCTAAACGATTTCTTAATGAAATGCCGGCGTTCCCGCGCGTTCTCGCCAAGATGGCGGTTAGCATCGAAATACGATTACAGGATGATATCCGCATTTTATTATAGAAGGGTCTTTAGTTAATGTAGATTGTTCAATTAAATTAAATGAAAGATCTTTTTAATTAAGTAGTACATTACATTACATCTATCTCTACATAGTGTAAAACAAAGTCGCTTTCCACTGTCTGTCCCTATTTATGCTTACATCTTTAAAACTACGCAACGGATTTTGATGCAGTTTTTTGAATAGATAGAGTGATTCAAAAGGAATGTTTAAAGTATTTAAAAAAATCCCGAAATGACAATGGGAACGAGCACAACGCGGGTAATACCGCGGGGCGCTAGTATACTTATAAAAGGCAAACCTGACTGATTGAGACTTTTATACGAGTTTATCAACGCACAGCCGACACTACTGTACCTAGAAACTTGACATTTGGTACAGCCTGTACCTTACAGGGGTTCCTCTAAGATGTGAGTGAGCACTGAGAAAGGATTTTAAGAAATTCAAGTCCTAACGTTGTGTGCGAAGGCTGCGAAGTGAAGCGAGTGCGGGCCGCATATACATACTTAAAAGTTTTCCAATCGAAAATCTACTTAGGAAAGCTATAGAAGATTAGATCATAATTATATTGTATTTGTTTTTATGTAAAAACATGTGAGATTCTCCATTTATTCACATTAAAAATCTGCCGTCTGAAACAGTCAGCAGAAATAGATAGTAATGCTTGGAATTTATCAGGATTGGTCAAGTTGACCATCCACTCGATGAAGAAGAAGAAGAATTTATCATCGCGCCTAGAACCTTTCTTAGCATCACATATGCATGCGTTTTGCTATTAAAATAACAGCAGGCGTTATTGTTTCAGCTTCCAATATGTCAGAGAACGAGCCAGCGAGGTGCTCGTCCAGTGAGAGCGATAATTTTGAGAAAATAGACTCGGAGGAAGGGGCTGAACATGTGAGTAATATTCCATACTTATTTATCCTCCTCACTGTACTGATTTCTTCAGTGAGATGAGAGGCCTTTGCGCAGCAGTGGGATATTAGGATATTACAGGATTAGGGCCTTCATAAACAAGTATAAACAGTACTTTAGCTAACAAATGGGTTGTCCCTTTCCGACATACGCAATTTGCCATAGAGCAAAAGAGAAAATCACTTTCACGGTAATACGTTTTACCCTTTCAATCTGTAGTGCTGGTGGCGTTGACTAAGCGATGTTATTACGATTGTTAAGCAACGTGTAGCTCGACCCCTACTTGGATGGGAGGCCGATAGTGGCATTTCTATGTTCACGCTACCGTGCTTCGAGAGCACGTTAAATTGTCGGTCCCGGTTGTTTCAATCGTCAGACCATGTCTTCCTTAAGGCGGTCTAAAAACTCCGACACCAGGGTTGGCCACTGACCTACTGTTCCTTACTTACCTCTCGTCAGGAGCCGCCCAAGTTCACCGCGGGCTCGGAGTCCGACCCGGAGGAGGACGGGCCGGCGCACGAGGGCCGGGACTCCTTCCCCAACGCGCCGCCGCCCAACATCCGGAGAGGGCTCACGCAGGCGCAGCAGCTCGCCTTGGCCGAGAAGAGGGCGAAGTTGAAGTAAGTACTTAGGGCTTCGATCAACAATACACAACTAGATATCGGGTCACGTACAAAATCAAATCTAAATACTGTCCGCGTGGATGACGTGTGACAGCTTATTTTGTTTACTACCGAACTGAAACAAGTTTTAAAACAGTTCGAAGTTCAACCTAATTACAACCATGACACCTAGCAATAAAGTAGCAAATCTTATGAATAAAATAAGATCTCACTTTTCAAATGAGGCGTTATCAGCGAGACGTATTTTTTGCGCCGACCCGACATCTAGTTGTGTATTGTTGATCGAAGACTTAGGGCCTAAGGGCCTTACGCATAGAGACAACACTTTATCTATCAAATGGTTTGTCCCTTTCCTACATACGCTATTCGTCAAAGAGCGAAAGAGACAAAACACTTTGAAACACTGTTTTAGTTAAATCACAGATTACTAAATAGTTACTACGTGTTAAATATCGTATTATGAATAAGACGCCAATTCACCGCACTGGCCGATAGTGGTATTTTAATCTGGGCCAGACTGACCATCACACCACCCTGTCACACTAGTGTGGTGGTTAGGAATTCTATTTCTTAACTGTCACACCGACAAAAGAAGATCGAGAAAATACGATAATATCAAGTAGGTATGTTTAATAGTGTGAGGTCACATTCGTACAATTCCACATTCGTACAATTCCACATTCGTACAATTCCACATTCGTACAAATACTTACTATTCGGTAGGTTAGGGTTATTTTTTTTTTACTAGTTCCATAGTTATCGGTTTTATAGAACCTATTTGTACGAATGTTAGTGTGACAGTTAAGAAATAGAATTCCTAACCACCACACTAGTGTGACAGGGTGGTGTGATGGTCAGTCTGGCCCCTTTTAATCTGTTCCTGTTGTCGTGCATGGTTTTTCTAATCGTCAAACCATACCGTCACCTTGAGGCGGTCTAAAAACTCCGACACCAGGGTTGACCACTGACCGACTCGGACTTACCGTTCTTCTATATCGAACGGCCGTTGGTACGTTCAAAAGAGCCTCTTTGGAGCCTCTCAGGAGCTAGTCCGAAATAGTCACTAGGCAATAGGCATGTTGGGGGCTCCCTGTTGCTAAAATAAAACTGCGTAAGTGCCTACTATAATTGTATGAGCAAAATCGTACTATACTTGTTAGTTAACTTTTCGTAATGTACTTGTTAGTTAACTTTTAAAACGTAAAACAGTAACAAAATGGTTATAGGTACGTAATAAGAATAACATCTTCTTTCTTTCTTCTTCTTCTAAACTTAAGAGCTGGGCTCTTGTCGATGGAGTTCTTTCCACTTTCCTCTGTCATCTGCCATCCTCTTCAGCTGTTCGTACGACACGACTTTTGCTCTTTCCTTCAGTTGGTCTGCTTATGCCTTATTTATGCCATATAATATATTCTTAGCCTTCCTCTTCCTCTCTTTGCCTCTATGTGTCCTTCTGTTATAGTTTTTAAGAATAACATACGTTCCATTAATTTTAAAAGAAATAATTAATATGTAACAATTGCAATGAGGTCATTAACTTGGATGATTAAACTTCCATGCTATGCTATACTTACTACTAATTGATTGTTAAGCCCGGTTTCCACTGCGAGCGGAACGGACCCATTAATGCCTCCGTTTGGCAGCCATTGCGTGTTTTGTTAAGACTTTTTGTTTTTGCGTGTTATGCGTCTATACAAGTAACGCAATGGTAATTAAACGGAGTCATTAATGAGCCCGCTCCGCTTGCAGTGGAAACCCTGCTTTATGATTTGTGGATACGGCCTCGCCATCGATCGCATGCTATCGCAGTTCGCTTTTTCAAGTTGCTATGCTATACTATACAAATCTCTTTATTTGAGAGTTAATAGTGAGCTAATGTCATAGTTTTTCCTGCCTACTACGTTTCCTCCTGAAGAGGAAAAAATTGGTTGAAAATTCTGTCTTGATAGGAATTATAACTCGTTGAAAAATAAAATATACTACGTATGATATGGCTGGTGAATAGTATACCGAACGTGGTATAGCAACGTAAATATATCTCTACGAAAACAACGTAGTATAGCATAGCTATGCATTGCTATAATGGTAAGGCAACTTTAATGTAAATACATAGCATTTTTTCTTCGAAAGGTATTCCTGACTACCTACTCCAGAGTACCTGTAGCATCTTTAGTATTCAATTAGCAAAATTATTATAGATCGAAAGTAACAAAGCATTGCGCAATAATAGAATAGAATACAAATGAAAATATTTACGTAATAGCCACATTATATCGGCCATCTTGAAATGTCATTACTATGTGACGTAAAGACGGCTGTCAATTTGGCGCGAAAGCCTTCAGTTGAAATCAAACCTTTGAGGTTCTCGCCTCTTTGGTGGCTCGCGGTAAAACGTTTTAATACTTTTTAAAATAATAAGTTTTCATTTTATTCGTTATTTGTGAATGGTAATTGTGTATTCATTGAAGAAATATTATTTATAGATTTTAGTTGTGTTTTAAAAATATGATTTACCTAGTGGTGCGTTTATAAAAAGATTTTTGATTTATTGTTTTGTTTTGGTCAAGTGTGTGTTGGATTACTAGGTTCCGTACAATATTATTTTAAATTAAAATAGTTTCAAATGAAATAATTCTTTGTGCATGACCACAGAATATAACTGTCATATTTTCAAGAGTAACTAATATACTAACATCCATTTAAATAATTAAACTGCATACACTTACATTGTTGTCTTAAAGCCAATCTCAAAATGCAACAAAATCCTGATTTTAATCGCATTTTTAGTCATGTTTCCATAGTTACTAGACTTAAATGTTTCCAATCCATAAATTATTATACATAATGACCTATTTCTCTTTACAATGGTAATAACGCCGGCTTTAATGACTAATTACAGTAATATTATTATAGAATTCTTCACGTCATCTTGTCAAACATTTTAAACTAATAATGATGGAATTTGAAACAGCTATGAATATCTGATTATCACACAGATAACCAGTAATCGAAAATAATATCTGTAAATATAGATATAGTGCTATCATTTTCGAAAACTGCCAAATTTATATCAAATGTTGTTGATTGATAAATTGATTGATAAATATATTTTTTTGTGAGTTTTAGTTGTATATCGTTTAAAAAAATATGTTTTTATAGATTTATTGGTGTTAACATGAAACAGGCGCATGACTCTCATTTTTTGGGGTATGTTATTGTTTTGTAAATGTACGTACCTAATTAATAAGACTGTTAATATTTCATATTCACTTGATTCCCACATGATTGCCAAACGAGTTTATATTTTATTTATATTTTTATTTTATTACTTTTATTTAGGTATCTGTACTGATAACTGTAATAGGGCTGAAAGGTTTGATTTTTTGTATGAACACGCTTATCTTGTAAACTATCACTTCAATTTGAATATACTTATATGTTTTTTTAAATAGATAGCATTTTCAAAAGGTAGGTTATATAGGTACTTTTTTCTTTTTCTTAACCTATATCGTCCCACTGCTGGGCAAATAGGTACTTAGGACTTTTTATTCATCCCGAAATTCCCACAACACAACGCGGATATGCCGCTATGGTAGTCTATAATAAATATTAATGTTTTATAAAATATATACAAAAATAGACCTCAATCAGGTTAATAAAATTTTGGGAAATCTGTTAAAAATCTTCTGATTTTCAACCTGCATTTTTCAAATAGTGTAAAGTACTCATATTTGTCAGAAATTCGGAATGTGTGCTATTTTCGAATAATAATAAATACGGTTTGTTATAAACAATTTTAGTCACGTTTAGAAGAAGTAAACTCTATCATGACATTATGTAGAAGACTGCAGGGCAAAGGTCTCTACTCATTGAAGATATCTGTACAGCAAGTGAGTTGGTGTGGGCTAGTGGCCAACCCTGGTTTCGGAGTTTTTAGACCGTCTAAAGGCTTCCGACGTGACCGAACAACCGGAACCGACTTGGTATTTTACGTCCCCTTTTCGACACGGTAGCGGTCAGATAGAAATTCAACTATCGACCACCCACCCACGTAAGGGCCGAGCTGCACGTTGCTTACATACAGTAGGTAAAACCAGTGTCCGAAGCAGCATGCACACAGCATCAGATGGTTCTAGATTCTACCACAGGTGAAATAGAGGCGAATTTATTTTGTAGGGTGCATTTATAGAAACGGAGCTGCATTGTGATTGGTCAATTGACCTCCGCATATCTCCACTCGGCTTTATTTGAAATGCAGCCTTATTCCAATGACGAATGGTACATGTTTGATGTTTAATTGAAGGAATTTTCCAAACTTTATGTGTGCCTGTTTCTTTTGTGTCTTTATATACTTTTTGTTGGAGGTCAATCCGTTTTTCTTATATGTTTTTTCTCGAAAACATTGGGCATATAAATGACATTGTCGTATTCAAGATTCTGTAATGCCTGTAATGTAACACAGCTGGGCAAAGACTCTCTGAAGATATCAGTACAGTGAGTCACTTGTTATCACAATACTTGTTAGAGAAAGAGTTTAAACACTCACAAACTATGGCTCCAATTTGAATAATTCTTTTTGTATTAAATAGCCACATTGAACAGGAAGGTTCTAGGCTATTTTTGATCCCAAAATTCCCACGGGATCGGGCACAGCGCGGGTAAAGCCGCGGTGCGCTGCTAGTTACCAATATTTTAGTGTTTATTGGTAAATTAAAAACTACATCCTTAAACAAATTGCATTTTTTAAAGATTTGAACAACAACAATTTATTTTATCTTCATTGGGTACCGATTATCCAATTTGTGGTTAAGGCACTGCTTAAATAATAGTTAGTATCGTTGGATCAATGCGGAACAAAATATGAAAAAAATACCGTATGTTTTTATGCATATCTATTAAATACATATGTATGTACATTGTAGCTAAAAATAAACGTTAATATACCTATTTACGACGTGCCTTCCAATACAAGGTACTGCTTAGATGAAAATCTACCCATCCCAGTAGGGGCCGAGCTGCACGTTGCTTAACAATGAGTTAACATCGCTTAGCTGAACTATCACCAGCGCTATCTAAGAGAGCAGAGAGAGTATCTGAGCGCTACCTTGCTTCGGAGGGCACGTCAAATTGTCGGTACCGGTTGTTTCAATCGTTAGACCATGTCGGAGGCCTTTAGGCGGTCTAAAGACACTGACAACAGGGTTAGCCAATAATCTACTTGAACTTAAATACGAACAATTTAATTTTTCATTGAAATCATGTTTACGGATAGATCGCTTCACTACATAGTATCAAATAAATTCGTCTCTGTTTGTCTGTTTGTCTGTATGCTTAAATCTTTAAAATTACGCAACGGATTTTGATGCGGTTTTTTGTAATAGGTAGAGTGATTCAAGAGGAAGGTTTTTATGTAAAAAAAATCCCGAAATTCCCACGGGAACGGGCACAACGCGGGTAAAACCGCGGGGCGCTGCTAGTTGACTATAAAATACAAAATAAACTTAAAAAGATGAAGGTAACTTTAACTGCGTCATGTTTTTGTATCACTATCCCTATAAATTATAAAACAAAGTCCCCGGCCGCGTCTGCCTGTCTGTCGATAAACTCAAATACTACTACACGGATTTTGACACAGTCTTTTTAAATAGATAGAGTGATTCAAGAGGAAGGTTTATATGTATAAAAAATCCTGAAATTCCCACGCGAACGGGCACAACGCGGGTAAAACCGCGGAGCGCTCCTACTTAAATATAAAATGAATGACCGAAACGTCAACAAAAAAAGACATTATGATATGAAAACTTTCCAGCGACATTATATTACATGCAGTAAAGAACTAAGAATGAGTACTCGAATCCATCATTACATAACGCGACCTTGCCAACCGGTTGTTTGCGTTAAGCACGAAAATGAATCCCAATCAATGTTTTACTTGTTTACTTATAAGCAGGATTTTTTTACTATGAACTAGCAGCGCCCCGCCGTTTTTACTGTGTTGTGCCCTTTCCCGTGGGAATTTCTGGATGATATATAACTTTTTAGTTGAATATGGCTATCCTTTACAAAAATAATTATTAAAATCGGATTAGTAGCTTTGGAAGCGTGTTGAAACAAACAAAAAAATATTATAAATAAAAAGAAACTCTTAATTATATTAATACAGATTTTTATCTGACGTTTCGGCCTCTTTACAGTGCTCTTAGCATATACCTAAACAAAACTTACATGAGCCATATCAGAGGCCTTTGGCGGCTCAATAACTCTGACAACAGGATTGGTCAGGTTGACCATCCACTCGATGAAGAAGAAGAACAAAACTTAGCTACAAGCCCAAAACCCGGAAAAAACCTTAACTACAACCTATTATACAATTATTAATTTCCACAGCACAATACAAAAAGCGTATATTTTAAAATTCCTTTGCTTACTTGTATTAAATGAATTAAGTAAAGTTTAAAGTGCCGAGGCCATCTGTTATTTGTCTTTCAATGCTAATAATACCCAAGTGCGGTGGCGTCAAACGATACATAAATAAGTTTAACAAGGATTCTCAGCTGATTTGTGATTGGTAGCTCATATACAGTACTTGCTTGGTACTTGAAACATTGTTTTTTCCTTATTTATTCAGTCCCAAAGCTGGGCATAGTAAATATTCAACCATTTAAACCATTTATTTATACAATTTACTAAAATTTAACAGAGAGCAAAACAATTTATGATGCAGAGGAGCAGACTCAGTGTCCGCTGAGCCGCTGGTGCGACACAGCACTGATTGTCAGTCTGTCCACTAAATAAACTATGTGCTTATTAAAATATTAGCCTGTAATGTCCCATTGCATATAATTTCATCAAACACTAGCTGTGCTCTACGGTTCCACCCGCATTTTTTCCGCCACTGCTTACCGTTGAAACCTTCCCTGGATTACGACAAATATTTCAAAACCTAAACCAGCTAAATCGTTCCACCCGTTCTCGAGTTTTAGCGAGACTAACGAACCACGGTTGATTTTCACATACTTATATAGATTTAAACATTACAGAAGATAAGACGTATCTTAGTACTTCAAAATACTACTTAAAAAAAAAAAGACGTGTGGCACTCGGGGACTGCCGCGGTAAAGCTATTGCATAGTTATTTTTTGTATCACTAGATGGCGTTAGTGGGTAGCGTAAGGTTTTTTCACGTGAGGTTTTTTCATTACGGAATTTCTGGATTCGGTCCCCGCGCTCAAGGCCCGCGATAGAAACTATGCAATAGCTTAAAAGTAATCAGAAAATTTAAATTGACAAGCAAATACTATGTCCGATATCTGACGTCTCATGAGTTGTTACGTCATCACTAAGGGCCATAAACATCCGTTTAATTAACTATTATATGAACGAGGAAAACGTATTACAATAATACTAATGTTTGTTATTTAAATATGCGTTTTTGTAATGGTAATAACCGTTTGACTATCATTTAGATTGAGCAGGTTGGCCGTTGCTTGTTCTATAGAACGCAAGAAAGCGAGAGTGAGGAGAACTTTAAGAGTCTCTTAAAGTTCCCCTTTAACTCTCTTCTCCTATTCTCTTTACGTAAACGAAGTCTCACTAAACTCGTACTAAAACATTTTTTATTAACCTTTTGTTTGCCGGGATTTTAGAAACAATAGAAAATCAATTGTGTCTGTCTTGGATCTACGTTCCGGCATATGAGGAGTTAAAAGACACCTACAAACTGAGAACCTTCTTTTTTGCCGTCGATTAATGACGTAAAGAACATCCGTCTAATTAAGATCTTCTAATTTTAAAATCAGTTATTTATTTGCATACCCTATGGGTTTGTAAATAGATGTAACAACTATTTACGCAAATAAATTATTTGAATTTGAACATAAATTATTTGTTTCTGTGATACGGATCTCCAACGGAAGTCGTCATAGGTATTTTTTATTAACTTTTTTAATAATTTTACGGAATAAAATATTGTTCGTTTCTGTGATACGGATCTCTAAACGAAGTCATAATATTAACGAATTTTACTAAAATGCAACGCTACGGAAATGTTATTTAATTAAGATACAATTTATTTCAAATTTGACTTGAAATACTTAAAAATGGACTAAAATATTATTTCAACTTGAATTCTTCTATTACCTATAAAAGTATTGCCAGTCTATAAAAAATACCAACACACACTTTGACCTTACCTCATAAACCTCTTTTCAAAAACAGAACAACCAAAGACAACCTATAAAATGTTTAACAAATAGTGAAGTCCAACATTTATGCTAAAATCGATATCGATAAAATTGTGCAGTGGTACTAATTTTATGTGGAGTATTTTCAAAATGCTGAAACGTCGGACGTCGAAGCGTTTCGTGCTGGGCGACAGCAGTGATGTGCAGAACTTTGACGATGATGAGCCGATTGAGGTTATACCTCCGAATGTCGGTCAGAAGTTCCAAATGACGCTTGAAGCGGAGCCGGAAAGCGGTTCGAAGGCTGAAGAAAGCGCTGTGGGTGAACAAAATGGGAAATTACTTAGACCGCCTGCTGGGACGTTGCAGTAAGTTCGTCTTAATAAAGATTTATGTAACTAACTGATTTGTAAAATACTAATGTATTTTTTTTTACGTAACCTCGCTGTCCCACTGCTGGGCAAAGGTCTCCTCCAATTCTTTCCATTTATCTCTGTTCATGGCCAACTCTTTCCACTCCTTTTTAAAATCGTCCAGCTCTTTTCGCCATCGAGTCGGAGGCCGACCTGGGGGCCTGCGGGCATCCTGGAGCTCCCATTCCGTTGTAATCTTTGCCCATCTGTCCGGGTGCATCCTGCTCACGTGTATGTATTAACATCGTAAAATATCTTGTTATATTGAACAGATTAGCGTTTTCATTGAAATAGACCGGGAGCGGTTCACACGATAATATATATACACGATATTTGAATTGTGACACCTGATTAAATAACATCAGAATTCCGTTAAAGACAGTACAGAAATAAACGAACTAAATATTTTAATTAACTTAAAGACTTATGAATTGGTAATGAAGGCCCGTTAATGGTTTATTAAATTAACCTTGATTTGAACTAACAAGGAATAAATTAATGATCATTTTTCTCACACGTAGTTAAGTTAAAAATACGTATATAAAGTGAACAAAACTACTTCGCCTTTATTTTACAGGAACTAAAACGTCAGATAAAAACGTAAAATAAAAGCGAAGTGTATCCGTAAAAGTATTTTTCATTCTAAATGAGTAGTGTTTGCTTAAGCCTAAATAATAGTAAAGGTTTGAACTACTTGCACATATACTAGTTATAATTATTGAATTACAAAATAGTTATAAAAAGTTGAAATAATTTCTCCCAGCTTCATAGTAAAACAAAAAAGAGTCACATCGCCATTTCATTGGATACATCTTCTTTAACTTAAGATCTGGGCTCTTGTCGATGGAGTTCTTTCAATTTTTCTCCATCTTCTGCTATCCTCTTCAGCTGTTCGTACGCCGCGACCTTTGCTTTTTCTTTAGTTGGATTATTTTAGTAAAAAGCTGTAAATGATATATCACGATGACTACAATTTGATTTGATTATCTTAGTAAAAAAGTTGTAAATCATATCACTCCATGACTACCAAATGTGACAGGATAGGACATTATATGATAAACTAGCAGCGCTTCGCGGATTTACCCGCGTTGTGCCCTTTCCCATGGGAATTTCGGGAATTTTTATACACATAAACCTTCCTCTTGAATCACTGTATCTTTTTAAAAACCGCGTCAAAATCCGTTGCGTAATTTAAAAGATCTAAGCATACATAGGGACAGACAGACAGCGGAAAGTGACTTTGCTTTATACTATGTAGTGATAATGGTTATTCATTGTTCATCAATCAATAACCTTATCATATACATATCAATGACTTGAATCTCAAATATATGACGTATCATCACACAGTACATATCACACAACTAATATTCGCTAAAATGTGCTTTGTTAACTCAATCGACCAATCACAAAGTATTGAAATTGTCAAACAACGCATTGACATTGTCAAAAATCTGTTCATAATGCGTTGTGATGAATTGACCACAGTTGAGCTCCACACAGCTCCACTCCACTTCTTTAAAAACGCACCCTTAATGGTTAATTGAAACTTCTGGTATCGATATATCCTGTTGTATTTAGTAAGCGTTACTTGTGATATGACATTTTCCTTCACAAATATAGGTATCTAATTATTAATGAATGTTTTTTTATCATTTTTTTTTAAAAGGACCTTTACCCAAGCAATGCATGCCAGTCCCATCATACCCTAATCTTTAAAAAACACCTATTGTTCTTTGTCTAATTATTTTTAATGTAATATGTCTTGATTTCTAACACTAATTAAATGGTATAATATTTGACAGGTCTGTGCTTATAGATTCCGAGGATAAGGATGGGTAATACATAATTGTGACATAATTATTTATTATCATTTATAAATAAATAGCTAAGTTAATAGATAAAATAATTAGTTAACTACCTATAATTATAATTGAAGCGAAGGTTTGGAAGTGCGCGCTTAGTAATGAGTCACTTCTCTAATATTCTCTCTTCTCTCTACATTTTAAAGAAAATGGTTAATATCTGCTTTTTATACCAAAATATCACAGAAACCTTCGTGTTGAATGTGGTTGGCTATCTATTACAAAAATAATTATTCAAATCGTAATGGTAGTTACTGAGATTAGCGTGTTTATGTAAACAAAAAACAAAATATCGAACTTTTTTTATACCCGCTTTGTGCTTTATTTAGGTTATACCCGCTTTGTGCCCGTTCCCGTGGGAATTTCGGGATTTTTTTTACATATAAACCTTCCTCTTTAATAACTCTATCTATTAAAAAAACTGCATCAAAATCCGTTGCGTAGTTTTAAAGATCTAATCATACATAGGGATAGATAGACAGCAGAAAGCGACTTTGTTTTATACTATGTACTATGTACAGACTAAAGATTGATAGATAAATAAGATATGTAGAAGGATTATATTTTTATTAGGAGTATATTTTGGACTATTTTATTAATCCAAAAGTGATTAAAGTAAAAGATTATACAAAAATATAAAACTTTAAATGTACATTACTCGATATGGACCGAGCCTTGACATGGAAATTGAAACTCGTTCCGACGACCTGACAATCGAGTCTCGACGAATTTCCATAACACTATGGCACTCGGATATTCGGAATATAATAAATAAGAAAATAAATGGTCTTGTTTTCGAAAACTGGACGGATAAGACTTACACTCGCGTGGAGAGGGTTCCGTACTTCGGTTATTTGAAAACTTTTAATTATTAAGCATACTTAATAGAATAATAGTTTTTTTTACATTAGTTAAATATGTCAGGGTTTTTTTTATTTTAAGAAAATATTCATCTAGTTTTTTTTTAAGTATACCTATATCGGTTTCGGAGATAAAAGAAAAAAAACAATAAAAAAAATGGATAGTCTACCCAAAATATTCTACTCCAAAGTAAACACAATAATAACTCTTTCAATTGAAACTCAGGTCACACGAAATATTTTAAGGTATCCTAAAAATGGGTGACCTTTGTGGTTAACGGACATTTTGGGTGTCGTTTATGACTAAATGAGAGATAATTTGGTAAAAACGTGGTATTAGTAACGTAAGAATGTATAAAAATGTAATAATACTAGGAAATTTAATCATGTTATTTGATTGATCTTACTTTTTAATTGTGCTAATTTCTGGATAGAACAGTCGAATAAAATACTAAAATGTCTAAAAACTCTGACACCGAATTGACTGATAATGTTGTCTGTCCGACTGCTGGGCATAGGTCCAAATGACGCTAACCGTCAGTATCCTTCTGTAAAATTACTATCATGGATCATAGATAGTCAAACTCTTTTTGCCTTATTCATAAACGCTGTAAAAAGTGTTTTGTCTCTTTCACTCTTCGGAAAATGGCGTATGTCGGAAAGGGACAAACCATTTGATAGCTAAGATTCTGTTTATGGAGAAGGCTCTTAGTCTATAGTCACTTCAGCTAATTTTCCTTTAAAACTAGTTCAGTAGCTAATTAAATCAAACAATTATTATAATAATAGTGATCTTGAGCGTTAATGACTCTCAAACTGACCTTCATTTTATTTCAATGACATTACCCTAACGTTATGTTTAATTATTGAAATCATATAAAAACTGACTGAATTAGATTTAATTGATGAAACTTTTCAGTAATATAGCTTAAAGCGTCCGCGAGACGATCAAGTGCACTTGACAAGTCTACGGGCTTGAAGTGAATATTGATCGTTTACAGCGTTGACTTGACAATTCCCGTCAAGTATCTACGTGCTGGACATGACTTGACAATAATTTTGATGATAACTTGACAACAAATTTGAACCAACTTGAGCTTGATGCGACTTGACGCGACTTGACAAGTTTTATTCATTTGCGACTTGTCAAGTGCACTTGATCGTCTCGCGGACGCATAACATCAGAATAACAAATGAGATACATTTTATCCCGAAATTCCCGCGGGAACGGGCACAACGCGGGTAACACCGTGGGGAGCGGCTAATCTTTTATATTAGGTGACGAAAAATATAAAAAAAACGTTCATAAACGGCGAAGGTACTTATGGAGTAAGTAACATACAAAAAACGTGAAGTAAGTTTTATAATTGACAACCTTCTCGGGTTTTTTAAGTTGGTTAAAAGCCTGTATTACACCCTTTGCGGGTATTCCCGCGTGAAACCCGTTCTAGTGGGAATTTCACAAAATAATATTCAAGATTTTACTATTAAAACGTACGTTAATGTCATTATTGTTTATTTAAACGGGAACTTACGTACGACGGAGGCTACTGTTGAGAGTTCCTCAA
Organism: Cyclophora albipunctata; assembly: GCA_963082685.1. Classification (NCBI taxonomy): domain Eukaryota; kingdom Metazoa; phylum Arthropoda; class Insecta; order Lepidoptera; family Geometridae; genus Cyclophora; species Cyclophora albipunctata. The sequence goes on from OY720142.1 coordinate 4,185,620, forward strand.
CACGTTTCGGTCACATACGGTGACCTGCATCAGGAGGTGGGTGAAGCGCTTGCGACAGCGTCTCTCCCCGCACTCAATGTACGTAAGTTCCCGTTTAAATCTTTCTTATACTCGTATATAAAATTCTCGTGTCACAATGTTCGTTCCCGTACTCCTCCGAAACGGCTTGACCGATTTTCATGAAATTTTGTGAGCATAGTGAGTAGGTCTGAGAATCGGCCAACATCTATTTTTCATCCCGAAATTCCCTCGGGAACGGGTACCGTGGTTTAACTCCTCTGAAACGGCTCGACCGATTCTCATGAAATTTTGTGTACATATCGGGTAGGCCTGAGATTCGGACAACATCTATTTTTTATCCCGAAATTCCCGCGAGAACGGGTACAAAGCGGGTGAAACCGCGGGGCGCAGCTAGTAAATAATAATATTCAAGATTATTACTCATATGTATATATATATTTTATGTAATTATACTTAATACTAATATTATAAATACGAAAGTGTGTGACGATGTATGTAATGTATGTTTTTACTTTTTCATGAAACAACATCTTGACGAATTTGGATGATACTTTACAGTAATATAGGTTACACATCCGAATAACACATGGGATACATTTAATCCCGAAATTCCCGCGGAAACGGGTTCAACGCGGGTAACACCGTGGGGCGTGACTAGTAGATTATATGACACTTTTTACGGAGTGCCATAGTCTAGGCGAGACTACAACGAACTTAAGCTTATCAAGTAAGGTTAAAAAAAATCGTATGAATATTTAAATTTTAGCAGAAGCAAGCACCTTTGTCAAGCAGAGCAGTGGGCAGTAAAGGTTACAAAAAAATCAACGTGTTGCACTCCGGGAGTGCCGGCAGAAGTAAAAACTTGAATTTTAACGTCAAAACGTCTTACGAATGTTCGATGATCACGTGTCCTGACGCGAGTTTAACATTTTTTAACCATCACAAAAAAGTGCACAACGCCTTTAAAAAAGTTTTCACTTTTAAAATATAATCTATACTTCTATACTAATATTATAAAGAGGTAAAAGTAAGTTTGTTTGTTTGTTTGTATGTTCGAGGTAATCTCAGGAATTATCAGTCCCATTTGAATAATTCTTTTTGTAATAGATAGCCACAATCAACGGGAAGGTTATAGGCTATTTTTCATCCCTAAATTCCCACTAGAACAGGCACAACGCGGGTAAAACCGCGGGGCGCTGCTAGTTATAAATAAAAATACTGTGAAGGATTTGGCTCTAGCTTCATTTTGAATGCGTCACTGTCAATTTGCATATAACTTGAACAAGTTAAGTTGACTTTTTTGGTTACACTATTTAAACTATACGATATGAACACATTGTAAACACTAATCTAGACGGGACTTTATCGCGAATAAAACATTTAATGCATACCTTAACGTTTCGGTCGTGTCGCATCGGCCGTGTTCGGATCTAATACAATTTTGGTTGATGTGGGTAGTTTGCGCCCCTTCAACCAATAGGTAAACAACACTCGCAATCCAGTACCCTCGTGAACACGGCCGTTGCAACACGACCGAAACGTTGAGGAATGCATTTAATGTTTTATTCGCGATTAAGTCCCGTTTAGATTAGTGTTTACAATTTTTTGGTTACCATCTGAAAAAATATAAAATCATTATTTATTATTAGCAAGGAGTTAAGACAGTTTTTAAGATTAGATAACAAATAGATAAGTAATAATCGCATTGACGAAAATAGATAAGGATAATTAATCACTTAGTTACTATGTACTTGACAATCGTTGTTTTTGTTATTATTAGTAGTTTGTATTAACAAACTAACAATGTCACGCGGTTTCACTAGCGTTTTAGCATTTGAAAAAATAATTAATTGTTAAATGTGTTCTGAGAGTCCAAAATGACAATCTGTCCAGTACTTTTGTCGTAGTAAAAGAGAAACTAAAATAGAACAAAGTTTCGTGTATCTCTATGTTATTTGCAGTTATTTATTTGCCGTTATAATTTCGCATCTAATATTGCAATATTAATTATCAAGAAAATAGTAAATAGGCCAAGACGTTATCGATAAACTTGAACTTTCCCAGCACTAGTAAACATAAACAGAAATTACGCAAAACCTCCTTGCAATTTCCTTCTAATTAAATAGTGGCAACTTTGAACGATTTAGTCCGTCTCTCTCGCACTGCGACTGATTGGTGTGTTAGAGGGAGTCAGTATGATCGTATGATCCGTCATTCGAGTTCCATTGGATTGGTTGGTGTACGTCAAATGAAAATACGAAAACAAAAAATTGTATCATTCGCTGCTTTGATTAAATGATGGATTTATTATAAAAATACTGTTTTAAATAACAAATAAATAGTTTAAACGAATTGTTTATTGTTTTTTACGTGTGTTTGATGTGAGAAATGTATGCAGGCATGAACGGATTATATTCGGATGCCCCTTACAGGTTAGACCATTGAATGTTTTATTTCAAACGCAATTTTCTTGTTTATTTATTGTTTTAATACGTTTAAAAGTGTTCATAGACCCTTCCTTGTGTATTTAACTCTATATCCGTCAAGTAGTTTTGCGTCTAATTGCATTTTTCTACTAATTATGTCAAGAATTCAGAACGCCTAATTTCTCCAATTTCACTATTGAGTAAAGTAATACATAAATGAATAAATAAATTGTGTTTGCATTCTATTATGTTTGTATGATTTTTGTGTTATTCAGAAATATTTATTTTTGATAAATCCTGCTTATTATCTTACTTATATTATTTTGATTCGTTTTGAGATTAGATATTATAATAAACCTAGGTATTAAAATTAATACTTATATAATAATATAAAATTAAAATCATATTCAATAAAATGATTCTGTCTTTCATAGTTTTGTAAGGGTTTTCTATGTCCTGGGTAGCAGGTTTGACTCCCGCCCGGAGTCAACTATATGTGTAAAGATAGTTGTTGGTAATAGGCTCTGGATATTATGACTTATTCTTTGTTGAAGTATATGAAATAGTGTTAATTATTAGATTTTATAGAACACGCCATAGCTTGGTTTGTTTCTATCAAACTCATCATGATAAATTTGAGAGCCAGGCTCTTGTCAGTGAGTCCGATGCAGACTTCTCCATCTATTCCTATTCAGTGCAAACTACATATCAAACTTATTAGAGCCAACTTTGGGTCTCATTAACCGTGTGTGAATTTGTCCGGGTATATTATATGAGAGAATATATTTATAACAATACTAGCTGCGCCCCGCGGTTTCACCCGCTTTGTACCCGTTCCCGCGGGAATTTCGGGATGAAAAATAGATGTTGGCCGATTCTCAGACCTACTCAATATGCTCACAAAATTTCATGAGAATCGGTCGAGCCGTTTCGGAGGAGTACGGGAACAAACACTGTGACACGAGAATTTTATATATAAGATTTATAGTTTAGAATGGACGGGTAGTTTTATCGTTGCTTTCTTATTGGATCCTTCTTTGTAAATGGATCTATTTATGAATTGAAACTACGTTTACCTATACACTTCACTTATTTTTTACTTCTGTCAAGTCTAACTTAAACTTTTTCCTCTCTAACTATAATATCAACTTTTGTCCAACTGTCTCTTCCTTACTTCTGTGAGCTCGGTTCATGTAAGGAGCCGAAACGTCAGATAAAAATCTATACTAATATTATAAAGCTGAAGAGTTTGTTTTGTTTGTTTGTTTGTTTGTTTGTTTGTTTAAACGCGCTAATCTCAGAAACTACTGAACCGATTTGAATAATTCTTTCACTGTTAGATAGTCTATTTATCGAGGAAGGCTATAGGCTACATTTTATCCCGAAATTCCCACGGGAACGGGCACAACGCGGGTAAAACCGCGGGGCGCTGCTAGTATAAAATAAAAGCGCAGTGTCTCGTAGTTTCAATTCAAAATGAGTAGTGTTCACTTAAACTTAATAAACCAGTACGGATTTATTTATTATTATGCACTAATACATTTTTTGACAGTATAAAGACTATTTAGCGTCTACGGCCCGTTCACACATGTCTCCGTTTTACTGTTCCGTTTTATCGTGTACGTTTTTTTTTCGTCGATGGCGTATGTAGTTGTATGAGCGACTTCACTCATGGCACAGTATTCCGTATACAGTAAAAAATATCGTTCCGTAAAAAAATGACATTCCGTTTTGTCATCGAATACTGGACGACGGAATAGTAAAAATATTTGTTTTTCTATACTAATATTATAAATAGGTAAAGTTTGTTTGTTTGTTTGTTTGTTCGAGCTAATCTCAAGAATTACCAGCCCGATTTGAATAATTCTTATTGCAATGGATAGCCACATTCAAAGGAAAAGTTATTTCTCATCCCGACATTCCCACGGGAACGGGCACAACGCGGGTAAAACCGCGGGGCGCTGCTAGTTAAATATATTTAAGCGCTATTAATTAATAATATATTAATTAAATATATTTAAGAGTTTTTGTGCAATTCAGCCTTTACGTTATTTAGAACATGATGTCATGAGATCACCTCTCGTATATATACCTAGTTATTTATTGGGCATAATTGAATAACTATTGTACATAGGTATGTGTAAAGGAGCGTCTATGGGGCTAAAATTGAATGAAATATTTGACATAATCGAATTTGAACTTGGGTGGTATGTCCAAGGGAGCCTTTTTGGGCTGAAACTGATTAAAATATTTGACACTAGCAGCGCCCCGCGGTTTTACCCGCGTTGTGCCCGTTCCCGTAGGAAATCCGGGATAAAATGTAGCCTATAGCCTTCCTCGATAAATAGACTATCTAACAGTGAAAGAATTATTCAAATCGGTTCAGTAGTTTCTGAGATTAGCGCGTTTAAACAAACAAACAAACAAACAAACAAACAAACAAAACAAACTCTTCAGCTTTATTATATTAGTAGGTATTTGACATAATCGAATTGATGGTGGTTAACAAATCACCCCCATCCCTTGTTTCTACGAGTTTTCCGATAAGACGCGGTGCCGGTCCGTGACCTTTTGCGGTGCTTCAACGATCCTTGAAACCGGAACTATTGTACGAGGGTGGTATGCTCAAGGGAGCCTCTTTGGGACCAATATTTAATAAAATATTTGCCTTTGACTTCATTCATCCCGGACTCAATAACTTCAGTTAACCAATATATCTGTCTGCAGGCCGTCGATGTCCCAAGGAACGGTGATCCACAGCCACCGGTTCCAGGAGAAAGACTTCACTATCGCCACACCCGAGGAGTTTGTGCGGCGCTTCCAGGGGACCAGGCCTATTAATAAGGTAAGCTGTTGTCTTGAGTAATCATACATCTATTCTATACTAACATTAGCAGCGCTCCGCGGTTTTACCCGCGTCGGGCCCGTTACTGTGGGAGTATAGGGATGTAAAATAGCCTATAACCTTCCCATTGAATGTTGCTATCTATTACAAAAATAATTATCGATATCGGATTTGTAGCTTCTGAGATTATTGCATTCAAACAAAAAAAAAAGGAAAATCATCTCTGTTCGGGTTTATTATATTAGTATACTAGCAGCGCTCCACGGTTTTACCCGCGTTGTGCCCGTTCCCGTGGGATTTTCGGGAATTTTTATACATATAAACTTTCCTCTTGAATCACTCTATCTGTTAAAAAAACTGCATCAAAATCCGTTGCGTAGTTTTAAAGATCTAAGCATACATAGGGACAGACAGCGGAAAGCGACTTTGTTGTATATTATGTAGTGATAGATTCTATCTGGGTAGAGGCGGTTAATATCACATATCCACGTTGGTTCCAGGTGCTCATAGCCAACAACGGCATTGGCGCGGTGAAATGTATGCGCTCTATCCGAAGATGGTCCTACGAGATGTTCAAAAACGAACGCGCTGTGCGCTTCGTCGTCATGGTGAGATTATTGTATTATATTTACTAGCAGTGCCCCGCGGTTCGACCCGCGTTACATCCGGTCCCGTTGGAATTTCGGGAATTTTTATACACATAAACCTTCCTCTGGAATCACTCTATCTATTAAAAAAAACTGCATCAAAATCCGTTGCGTAGTTTTAACGATCTAAGCATAAATAGGGACAGACAGCGGAAGGCGACTTAGTTTTATACTATGTAGTGATTTACTGTTTTCTTTAGTTCCACTCGCGACCAATAGATGGCGCCATTGTGAAAATACTTATGTAACGTTTAGTGGGGACACTTCCTACACTTACTTTTATACTTATTTCGAATATATGATCACGAACATGGTACGTTTGAAAACGTATGTTTTGTACACTTACTTACTTTTCATCATATTTACTTTTAAACTTATTTTCAACATACTTTTTCACTTGTTTTTTATAACTTACTTACTATCACTTCCTTATCAACATACTTTTCCTTTTGCTTAGTTTTAAATATAATTTCCTTTTTTACTTATTCTCAACACATACTTTTTCACTTACTTTTATAACATACTCACTTTCTCACTCACTAAACTCGTGTCGAGTTTGACTGAGCAATGTCCACTCATTGCGATTGTTAAGCAACGTGCAGCCCAACACCTAGTCGGATGGGTGGCCGATAGTGGCATTTCTATCTGTCGCTTCTACCGTGCTTCGGATAGCACGTTTGTCGATCGCGGTACCAATCGTCCGACTTTTAGCCGGTCTAAAAACTCCGACACCAGGGTTGACCTACTGGAGCTGTCTTCCTCTGTATTCAGGTGACGCCCGAGGACCTGAAGGCGAACGCGGAGTACATCAAGATGGCGGACCACTACGTGCCCGTGCCCGGCGGCTCCAACAACAACAATTATGCCAACGTCGAGCTCATCGTCGACATCGCCACGCGCACGCAAGTGCAGGTCACTAATAATCTATATCTATCTATGCTAGCAGCGCCCCGCGGTTTCACCCGCGTTGTACCCGTTCCCGTGGGAATTTCGGGATGAAACATAGCCTATAACCTTCCCGTTGAATGTGTCTATCTATTACAAAAAGAATTATTCAAATCGGATTTATAATTCTTGAGATTACCTCAAACAAACAAACTTACGAATTTTACTTCTTTATAATATTAGTATAGATATCTATACTAGCAGCGCCCCGCGTTGTACCCGTTCCCGCAGGAATTTCGCGGTTAAAATTTGCCTATGTATGTCTCAGGCTCTGGACTAACTGTGTACCAAATTTCATTCGAATCGGTTCAGTAGTTTTGGCGTTGAAGCGTAACAGACAGACAGAGTTACTTTCGCATTTCTAATATTAGTTGGATTTATACATCTATGTACATACAAATGAATAAAATTGAAGTGTCTGTTTGTAATATTAAAATAACCGCTTATTACAAAGTGCATATAGTGCGCACGCCAGAAACAGACAGACAGAGAAAATGCGCGAGAGAGAAAGACAGAGAAACATGTGTACGCCAGAGAGAGACAGACAGAGAAACATGCGCGGCGCGCATTAATACACACGATACATATACCAAAACAACATTAAAAAATATATATATTTGTCTGTCTGTTTGTTCCGGCTAATCTTTGAAATGGCTGGACTGATTTTGACGGGAATTCAATTATATATTCATATAAAGTATTTGTATATGTAGTAGTATCAGTGAGTTAGATTCCATAATACAAGCTTAGAGCTTACTTTGGGTCTGATTAACCGTGTGTGAATTAGTCCAGGTATATTTAGTTGTGCCACTGTACCGATATCTCCGGTGAGTCGGGAGGTGTTTGCCCAGCAGTGGGACTGTAGCGAGTGTGTCGGCAGGCGGTGTGGGCGGGCTGGGGCCACGCGTCGGAGAACCCGAAGCTGCCGGAGCTGCTGCACCGCGCCGGCGTGGTGTTCATCGGGCCGCCCGAGAAGGCCATGTGGGCGCTGGGGGACAAGATCGCCTCCTCCATCGTGGCGCAGACGGCCGACATCCCCACGCTGCCGTGGAGCGGCTCGCGTGAGTACACACCCCCTGGAGTGACGGCCTTCGGGCGGTCTACTCCATCGTGGGGGACAAGATCGCCTCCTCCATCGTGGCGCAGACGGCCGACATCCCCACGCTGCCGTGGAGCGGCTCGCGTGAGTACACACCCCCTGGAGTGACGGCCTTCGGGCGGTCTACTCCATCGTGGGGGACAAGATCGCCTCCTCCATCGTGGCGCAGACGGCCGACATCCCCACGCTGCCGTGGAGCGGCTCGCGTGAGTACACACCCCCTGGAGTGACGGCCTTCGGGCGGTCTACTCCATCGTGGGGGACAAGATCGCCTCCTCCATCGTGGCGCAGACGGCCGACATCCCCACGCTGCCGTGGAGCGGCTCGCGTGAGTACACACCCCCTGGAGTGACGGCCTTCGGGCGGTCTACTCCATCGTGGGGGACAAGATCGCCTCCTCCATCGTGGCGCAGACGGCCGACATCCCCACGCTGCCGTGGAGCGGCTCGCGTGAGTACACACCCCCTGGAGTGACGGCCTTCGGGCGGTCTACTCCATCGTGGGGGACAAGATCGCCTCCTCCATCGTGGCGCAGACGGCCGACATCCCCACGCTGCCGTGGAGCGGCTCGCGTGAGTACACACCCCCTGGAGTGACGGCCTTCGGGCGGTCTACTCCATCGTGGGGGACAAGATCGCCTCCTCCATCGTGGCGCAGACGGCCGACATCCCCACGCTGCCGTGGAGCGGCTCGCGTGAGTACACACCCCCTGGAGTGACGGCCTTCGGGCGGTCTACTCCATCGTGGGGGACAAGATCGCCTCCTCCATCGTGGCGCAGACGGCCGACATCCCCACGCTGCCGTGGAGCGGCTCGCGTGAGTACACACCCCCTGGAGTGACGGCCTTCGGGCGGTCTACTCCATCGTGGGGGACAAGATCGCCTCCTCCATCGTGGCGCAGACGGCCGACATCCCCACGCTGCCGTGGAGCGGCTCGCGTGAGTACACACCCCCTGGAGTGACGGCCTTCGGGCGGTCTACTCCATCGTGGGGGACAAGATCGCCTCCTCCATCGTGGCGCAGACGGCCGACATCCCCACGCTGCCGTGGAGCGGCTCGCGTGAGTACACACCCCCTGGAGTGACGGCCTTCGGGCGGTCTACTCCATCTTTGACACAATTTTAAGAGGCCTTTGGACGGTCTCATAATTTACCACTAATTGTAATTCTTACAAATAAATTCTACTCGTAATACAAAGACTTATTTCCTATTTTTAAGCATAATATTAATTCAATTCATTCTCTTTACAGAGTTGAAAGCTGAATACAATTCGAAGAAAATAAAAATCTCGTCTGAATTATTCGCCAAGGGGTGCGTCACATCCCCTGAACAAGGGCTGTTAGCCGCTCAGAAGATAGGTAAGAGCTATACTTATACTGGTTTTTTAATTATAGGCGAATACTACTAAGGTTCTTCTTCTTCATCGAGTGGACGGTCAACCTGACCAATCCTGGTGTCAGAGTTATTGAGCCGCCAGAGGCCTCTGACATGGCTCATGTAACGACTACTATCCGTAGAAAGTGACCGGGACCGACGGCTTCACGTGCCCTCCGAAGCACGGAATCGTCTTACTTTTCGAGCAATCAGGTGATTCAGCCTGCAATGCCCTAACCAAACTGAGGGCAGTCTCACAAAGAGATTTTTGTGAGATATTGTCCCCACCGGGAATCGATCCCGGAGCCTCCGGATCGTGAGCCGTGCGCTCAGACCATAAGACCACAGAGGCTGTTAAACGGTTCCTGTAAAGGACCCGGAACTTCAGATAAAAATTTATTGTATAATATTATAAAGAGGTAAAGTTCTAACTTTGTTTGTATGTTTGTTTGTTTGTAAGGACTATATTCAGTGAGATGAGAGACCTATGCCCAGCAGTGGGATTTACTTACTTTCTTATTGTGACAGGGTTCCCCGTGATGATCAAGGCGTCTGAAGGTGGCGGTGGTAAAGGTATCAGGAAAGTGGAGAATGCTGACGATTTCGCAAACATGTTCAGACAGGTAACAAGCAGTTTAAAATCATCAAATTTGTGTTTTAAAGGTACTGTTACACATGCTCTAAAATAGCATGCTAAAAACCGTGCTATTAAGTTAAGTATGCTCAATACGAGTATGCTTATGAGCTGTTTACATTTGCTGGCAATAGGCATGCTAGTTTTAAGTATGCTCCTGAATAAGCATGCTCAAAGCATACACATGATTTTATAGCGTGCCTTCTCGCTCTCTGTCAGTTCAAACAAAGTCATGGACAATCCACAAAGCATACTTAATAGCACGGTTTTTAGCATGCTATTTTAGATCATGTGTAACAGTCCCTTAACAGTCATAAATCTATATCTATAATCCTACTAATATTATTAACTAGCAGCGCCCCGCGGTTTTACCCGCGTTGTGCCCGTTCCCGTGGGAATATCAGGAAATTTTTTACATAAAAACCTTCCTCTTGAATCACTCTACCTATTACAAAAAACCGCATCAAAATCCGTTGCGTAATTTTATAGTAGTTTATGCAACTGCATATAAAGAAGGGTATTAAAACAAGAGTGAGTTTATGAAACGAGCGCAGCGAGTTTCATAATAGTAACGAGTGTTTTAATACCCGTGTTATATGCAGTTGCATACACTACTTTATCTTCACTACTTAATCTTCACTAAAATTAACAAAATTTTAAAAACAAAACACATTGCGAAACATTAAATTCACGCGTACGTGTATTGTCACTCACAGTGAACTTGCCGCCATTCAAATCTAACCAATGAGAGCGCAGCTGCGCGTAGGGCCAATCAGGAGCGAGCGAGACCTTACCAAAGAGTTTTGTGTATGTAGTTTCGACGAAGTTTTCACGTATAACCCAACTGTTTTCAAAAGCCAGCCTAATATCAAAATTTTATACAACTTGTATGAGGATTTTGATATAAGGCTCGCCAGGTTAATTGGTCGCATTATAATGATGTTAAAATAAGATTTTTTGATATCGATGTGGATATTATAACATCATTTAGTGTAGATAAAAGATTTAAGCATACAGACAGACAAACAGTGTGACAGACACGAAAAAGAGACGACTTTATTTTATACTATGTAGTGATGTAGTGATGCGAAAGTTTGTGACGATATATGGATGTATGTTTGTTACCCTTTCACGCAAAAACTACTGAACGGACTTGTATGAAACTTTACAGTAATATAGGTTATACATCAGAATAACACATGGGATACATTTTATTTACAGGTACAAGCTGAAGTGCCCGGCTCGCCTATATTCGTGATGAAGCTGGCCAAATCCGCGAGGCATTTGGAAGTGCAGCTATTGGCCGATCAGTACGGTGAGTTCAGTCATTCATTCACTCACTCATTCATTCATTCACTCATTCATTCATTCATTCATTCACTCATTTATTGATTCACTAATTCATTCACCCATTTATTGATTCACTAATTCATTCACTCATTTATTGATTCACTAATTCATTAACTCACTCATTCACTCATTCATTTTCTCACGCATTCACTCATTCATTCACTCACTCATTTGCTCACTCATTCACTCATTCATTCACTCATAAATTTATTCAGCCATTCATTCACTCACTCATTCATTCACTCATTCATTCACTCATTCGTTCACTCATTCATTTACTCATAAATTTATTCAGCCATTCATTCATTCACTAGTTTACTCTTCACTCAATTGTTCGTTTATTTATTAATTTCCTTAAATTCGTAACACTTAGTACCTGCACCTCACTGTACTGATATTTTCAGTGAGAAGAAGGGTCTTTGCCTAGCAGTGGGACAGTACACGCTAACAGTTTACTTTAAGTTCATTAGCTACTCATTAATATCTTTTATTTTCATTTATTAATTCCATGAAACATGCATTAACTTTCACTCACTCATTCCCTCTCTCTCATATCCAATCCGTTCACCCATTCACTATTCGTTGACAGGTAACGCGATATCTCTGTTCGGCCGCGACTGCTCCATCCAACGGCGCCATCAGAAGATCATTGAGGAAGCGCCCGCGGCCATAGCTAAGCCGGAGGTCTTCATTGAAATGGAGAAGGTATGTTGTACCCGTAACGTACTCGAAATGTACCCGTTATAATGGGACTGTCGCGTTATGAAGTAAAGTAAAATATATTTTCTTCAAGTTAATGATTTTTTATTTGTCAACCCGACCAATCCTGGTGTCAGAGTTATTGAGCCGCCAAAGGCCTCTGACATGGCTCATGTAACTACTACTATCCGTAGAGAGTAACCGGGACCGACGGCTTCACGTACCCTCCGAAGCACGGAATCATCTTACTTTTCGGGCAATCAGGTGATTCAGCCTGCAATGCCCTAACCAAACCGAGGACAGTCTCACAAAGAGATTTTTGTGAGATATTGTTCCCACCGGGAATCGATCCCGGAACCTCCAGATCGTGAGCCGAGCGATCAAACCACAAGACCACGGAGGCTATAGATGTAGATATTGACTTTTGCTGTTATATAATGACTTGCTAGTTCTAGGAACCATATTTTGACTTTTAAATGATTTGATTTGAAACGAGTAAGAATATTCGACTTGAACGTTGACAGGCGGCCGTCCGTCTCGCCAAAATGGTGGGGTACGTGAGCGCGGGCACGGTGGAGTACCTGTACGAGCCGCTGACGGGCGCCTACTACTTCCTGGAGCTGAACCCGCGGCTGCAGGTGGAGCACCCCTGCACCGAGATGGTGGCCGACGTCAACCTGCCCGCCGCGCAGCTACAGGTACGCACTACTACACATGTACATATGTACACACAAATTGCATTATTGTACACGCGTGTACACACAGAAATACATACGTGTCCACGCATGTACACACGTGTACATATTTAAATATACACGTGTACACATGTACACACGTTTACACACAAGTACATTCTGGTACACGCGTGTACACACAGAAATACATACGTGTACATCCAGAAATGTATACGTGTACACGTATGTACACTATTGTACACACTCGACACGCATGTATACACAGATATAAAAGTAAATACTGGTACACACGTGTACACAAATGTACACACTGAAATATACACGTGTACACACTGAAATATACACGTGTACACACGTAAGCACCAGTGATGATAATGTTTGATGCCGTGTACCCCAGATCGCGATGGGGCTGCCGCTGTACCACATCAAGGACATTCGTCTGCTGTACGGCGAGTCCCCGTGGGGCTCCGCCCCGCTCGACTTCGACGCGCCGCGCCAGCGCCCCGAGCCCTGGGGACACGTCATCGCCGCCCGCATCACCTCCGAGAACCCCGACGAAGGTACGTTGTACCCAGGTCGATTCCCGGCCGAAGGAAGGTTTAAAAAAATCATGAATGCAGTTTTTGTTGGCACTTAAATTGATGACGTGGTTGCTAAAGGGGCTCCTAGACGGGCCATATTTTCACGAAAATGTTTAGCTGCAATAGTGTGGCCGGCATCATCAGCCATCATTTACGGCCAGACTCTGCAACACTTTGCAATATTTTTAGTATATCCGGGATATGTTGTCACATATTTTCAGTATGGCCGATGAATGTTTAGGGTCTCGGCAATATGGCCGGAGAGTTCGCTTCGCAATCGAAAATACTGCAATATTTCTCAGCCACTTTTATTGTTGTCTCGCTTTACGGCATAAGTGCGTCCCTTTTTCATGCTACGTAAAGTTTGTCGCGATTCGTTTTTTCTCGGAAATGTTCGTTTTTGTCTTACTACTTCACTCGCACTCAGTCAGTACCCATGGAAACATCGTCAAACGGGTAGTTTGACATTTGACATTGATAAATAAAGTATGCGATTTATTTGATACCTACACCATGGAATTAGTAAGTACTACCGGTAGTACTTACTAATTCCATGACCTACACGTTAAGGGGCTCCTAGACGGGCCATATTTTCACGAAAATGTTTAGCTGCAATAGTGTGGCCGGCATCATCAGCCATCATTTACGGCCAGACTCTGCAACACTTTGCAATATTTTTAGTATATCCGGGATATGTTGTCACATATTTTTAGTATGGCCGATGAATGTTTAGGGTCTCGGCAATATGGCCGGAGAGTTCGCTTCGCAATCGAAAATACTGCAATATTTCTCAGCCACTTTTATTGTTGTCTCGCTTTACGGCATAAGTGCGTCCCTTTTTCATGCTACGTAATGTTTGTCGCGATTCGTTTTTTCTCGGAAATGTTCGTTTTTGTCTTACTACTTCACTCGCACTCAGTCAGTACCCATGGAAACATCGTCAAACGGGTAGTTTGACATTTGACATTGATAAATAAAGTATGCGATTTATTTGATACCTACACCATGGAATTAGTAAGTACTACCGGTAGTACTTACTAATTCCATGACCTACACGTAATTTAATAATACCATGGAATTAGTAAGTTGTACGGTAGTACTTACTAATTCCATGAATAATACAGTAATTCATAGACACATCGGCACCATTCGGGTGTTATCGTTGTTCCGAGTTTTGCCGATAGGAAAGGAGTATTCACTACATCTTTATGTGGCCCATGTAAAGACAAAATATTGAGCCATATACTGCATCAGAAATATTGCCGAGATAAACATTTTCCAGCCTTATGCTGCATTAAAATGTTTTTAGTATTGCCGGGATATAGTCGGCAATTTTGTGGCCACATATTTCATCAAAAGTATGGCCCGTCTGGGAGGGGCTTTATTTAATAATACCATGGAATTAGTAAGTTGTACGGTAGTACTTACTAATTCCATGAATAATACAGTAATTCATAGACACATCGGCACCATTCGGGTGTTATCGTTGTTCCGAGTTTTGCCGATAGGAAAGGAGTATTCACTACATCTTTATGTGGCCCATGTAAAGACAAAATATTGAGCCATATACTGCATCAGAAATATTGCCGAGATAAACATTTTCCAGCCATATGCTGCATTAAAATGTTTTTAGTATTGCCGGGATATAGTTGGCAATTTTGTGGCCACATATTTCATCAAAAGTATGGCCCGTCTGGGAGGGGCTTAAGAAAAACCATATTTGACATATGTATGTTTGTTACTCTTTCACGAAAAAGTACTGGACGGATTTGGATGAAACTTTACAGTAATATAGATTATACTTCAGAATTGCACATGGGATACATTTTATCCCGAAATTCCCACGGGAACGGGTACAACGCGAGTAACACTGCGGGGCGCGGCTAGAAGTACTATCACTAAATAGTATAAAACAAAGTCGCTTTCCGCTGTTTGTCCCTATGTATGCTTAGATCTTTAAAACTACGCAACGGGTTGTGATGCGATTTTTTAAAAATAGATAGAGTGTTCAATACGAAGGTTTCTATGTATAAAAATTCCCGAAATTCCCACGGGAATGAGCACAACGCGGGTGAAACCGTGGGGCGTCAATGCCTTGTCTAACTATTTCAATGAGTTGTGATTGGTTGAGCGAACAACAACACTATCCCTGACTCCATCTCCGCAGGCTTCAAGCCGTCTTCAGGAACAGTTCAGGAGCTGAACTTCCGCTCGTCGAAGAACGTGTGGGGCTACTTCAGCGTGGCGGCGTCCGGAGGACTGCACGAGTTCGCAGACTCGCAGTTCGGGCACTGCTTCTCGTGGGGGGAGACCAGGGAGCAGGCGCGAGAGTGAGTGGAGGGGGGATAGGAGGGGACTGTAGAGGGTGGAGATAAATATTAAATTGTTGATAATTAAAATTTTAAATTTGGATGTACTCACCCCCTATTACACATACTAATTGCGCTCCTGAAAACTAGTAATAACGTCATAGTTAAATTATTAACTGGTGGTTACCACTCTCCCCTTAAATGTCGTCATTATTTCAACTATCTTTCCATTTCTCCGTTAAATAACATCAATGCTTTTCATCTTCCTGCAGAAAATTACAATTTTATACCCATTTTAGCCAATTTAAAAAAGTATTCATCCCCCTTTCTACCTCCATTATTTTAAATTTCAACCCCCTTACAATCTCCATTATTTTTAATTTCAACCCCTTTCAATCTCCAAATTAAAAATTTCAATTCTCTCCCATTATCATTATTTTAAACTTCATCCCCTTTCAACCTCATTTTCATATATTTCCAACCTCCATATTTTTAATCAACCCCCCTCCACATCTATCCCAAAGGAACCTGGTGATAGCCCTCAAGGAGCTGAGCATCCGCGGAGACTTCAGGACTACGGTGGAGTATCTGATCACTCTGCTGGAGACGACTTGCTTCCAAGAGAACAACATCGACACGAGCTGGCTGGACGCTTTGATAGCGGAGAGGGTGAGCGATTTTGTTCATTCACTCATTCGTTCATTCGTTCCTTAGATTATAGAAAGTACTAGATGTAGCATTCAAATGTATTTACAAGCTACACGCTGTGTCCAAAAACAGAACAAAGTCCCTCGCGTAGTGTTGTTAGCTCTCGCATTATTTGCCCATTTTTGGGGTAAATTTTGGGAGTTTCGAAGGTAATATGATAAAGTAAAAGTAAAGTAAAGTAATAGCCTGTAATGTCCCACTGCTGGGCAAAGGCCTCTCATCTCACTGAAGTTATCAGTACAGTGAGGAGGATTAGGCATAATCACCACGCTTGCCAAATGCGGGTTGGTGATCTCAAACTCGAGCCATGTTTGAAAAGTAGGAAACATGTTTTCGCTCGACCCGGGAATTGAACCCGGGACCTCAGTCTTGGCCGGCGAGCGCACATACCACTAGACCACCGAGGCGTTAAAATAAAAATTTTCCTTTTCTTTATAACTATGTACCTACCTGATTATCTCAAGAAATAGATAGGTATCTATACTAATATTATAAAGCTGAAGAGTTTGTTTTGTTTGTTTGTTTGTTTGTTTGTTTGTTTGTTTAAACGCGCTAATCTCAGAAACTACTGAACCGATTTGAATAATTATTTCACTGTTAGATAGTCTATTTATCGAGGAAGGCTATAGGCTACATTTTATCCCGGATTTCCTACGGGAACGGGCACAACGCGGGTAAAACCGCGGGGCGCTGCTAGTATTAAATAAAACACGGTGTTAAGGTGGATGTTTGCACACTTTTATCGGGTGATGGAAAAATTATATATTTTTATTTTATTTTATTTTATTTTAAAGTATTCGGAAAACTTACAGCTAGGTACAAGAGTTACATAAAAAAAGAATAATAACTTAGGGCCAATTACAATTTTTCACTATCTAAGATGGCTTATATAGAAACATAATTTTATACCCGCTCCCCCTCTCCCCTTCTACCTCACACGCACACCAAAAATTTGTTTAGAAATCCTATAGACTAACATACTTACTATTTAATAGGATTGTTAGGTTAGGTACATAGGAGCCGCACTTACGCTTTATACTTTCTTTTTTCAAGTTGGTTATTTTTTATTATATTACTTATTAATATTCTACAACGAATTAAAGCCCTCAAAAGGTAATAAAAAGAAGGGTAAATCAAAACTCTTATATTGGCAACACTAGCATAGATTGACGCATCACTCTCTATGACAATTGAAATCTGAGAAAATAATTAAATATTTAAATAAGACGATACCTAAATGCGATACTTACACGTGAAATGTGATCCCATCCTGTTTCTTTTTCAGACTCACTGCATTTTTACAGGTAGGAATGACACAAGACGGCATAGTTTCGTGAAATTGGTCACGGGTAAAACACGTTAGCGCGTTCCGACGGTCACAAAGTGACTGATCGGTTGCGCATCAAACTACACTATTTAAGGCTAGTTTGAGTAGCTACAGTATTATGCGCGCTCACGGGTTCTGGTTATTCTGTATTCTGAGATTCGTTCCAAGAGAACAACATCGATTCTAGCTGGCTTTGATAGCGGAGAGGGTGAGGGATTTTGTTCATTCATTCATTCGTTCATTCGTTCATTAATTTGTTCATTAATTCATTCACTCATTCATCCATTCGGTCGTTCGTTCATTCGTTCATTCTTTAATTCGTTCGATCCGTTCGTTCATTCATTCATAAAAATTGGGAATGTTCATTTATTTATTAAAAGGGTTTACCAACGATTGTTACAATAATAATTTCATATTATTATAATAAAATCTAGAAGTATAATTAAGTGCGTAATCAATTTTAGGTAAATTAATTATTTCGTTCGTTCTTTCATTCATCCATTAATTCGTTCATTTCGGTCAGTGACCAACCCTGGTGTTAATTTTAGAAGGTAGTTTTTGGAGAAAATACAATTTAAAATAAAATTTCATACATTCTCAAAATTATATATTTAATTGTATTATTCTTTCATATTGAATTGATTCTACTTTTCAAACATGGCTCGTGTTTGAGATCACCAGCCCGTTAGTCAAGCGCGGTGATTACGACATCCTCCTCACTGCACTGATATCTGAGAGATGAGAGGCCTTTGCTCAGCAGTGGGACATTACAGGCAAACTGCCTTTTACATAATCGCTCTCTAAATAAACACTGTTAGTGAGTGTTGTGTCTCTTTTGCTCTTTGGAAAATAGCGTATGTCGGAAAGGGACAAACTAAAGCTGAAATGCTGCTAGTAAGTGTTTATGAAAAGGGTCTTAATACTTTACTATTTACATTTATTATTGGGAAAAACTGAGGGCAGTCTCACAACAATCTCTTTGTGAGACTGCCCTCAGTTTGCTAAGGGCATTGCAGGCTGAATCACCTGATTGCTCGAAAAGTAAGATGATTCCGTGCTTCGGAGGGCACGTTAAGCCGTCGGTCCCGGTTACTTTCTACGGATAGTAGTCGTTACATGAGCCATGTCAGAGGCCTTTGGCGGCTCAATGACTCTGACACCAGGAGTGGTCAGGTTGACCATCCACTCGATGAAGAAGAAGAAGATTATAAAACCTATCTTTTACCATCAGGTTCAATCCGAGAAACCAGATATAATGCTGGGAGTGATTTGCGGATCCATCCTCATCGCTGACTGCATCATCACGGCGCATTTCCAGGAGTTCAAGAGTGCACTCGAGAAGTAAGTGGAGGGAGAGAGAGCTCACAGTGTCCGGGGTCGCGGGTTCAGAAATTATCGGTCCGATTTGAATCATTCTTTTTGTAATCGATAGCCACATTTAACGGGAAGGTTATAGGCTATTTTTCATCCTGATATTCAAACGGGAATGGGCAGAATATGGGTAAAACCGCGGGGCGGTACTAAGTGTCTTAGTATGTTTGTTTCAAAAGCCCGTTATCCCAGTGGCAGTGAGAGCGCTCACTGTGTCGGGGTCGCGGGCTCGATTCAACGGAGTGACAATATGTGAGACATAGTTGTTGACGCCATTACTAAAAAAATATTTATTTATAAATATATCAGCAGAGTTTTTTCTACGCTGATATTCTTCTGAATCGGTGGTACCTTAAGAGCCTCTGACCCAAAACTGAATTGAAATATTTGACTTTGACATGACCCGAACTCACTTCTTTACTTTTCGGCCAATATTCTATTCAAAAGAGCCTCTTTTACACAAAACTGACTGACATTATTCCCATGTCCTTCCCAGAGGTCAGATCCAGGCGTTCAAAAGAGCTTCTGCCCTAAAACGGACAAACTATTGAAATGTCTTGGGCAGAGGTCAGTTCCAGGCGTTCAAAAGAGCCTCTTGCTTTTGGACCTAGAACTGAGTGACATTGTTCGTCTCCCCCAGGGGCCAGATCCAGGCGTCGAGCCAGCTGTCGAACACGGTGGAGGTGCAGCTGCTGCACGCCGCCAGCAAGTACCGCGTGTCCGCCACCAAGTACGGGCCCACCTCCTACTTCATCGTCATGAACGGGGGCTTCAAGGAGCTCGAGGTGCACAAGCTCACGGACGGCGGTGAGTCCACTCCTTGACATGTGACACTATATGACTTACTTCATCTTCATGAAATTATGTATAATTCTCTATCTCAAAACATACTTTTTCAAAAATATCCCATAATATTCCTTCACCGGGACATAAATTTTTCAAAATCATCCCAAAATCTTCTTACGAGTAAGGTACTTGTAAGCCTACCTACCTCCATTCCTTAACATTCCCCTCAAAATATTCAAAATTCTCACCCAATTCCACTGACCTCTATTATATACACACTGGACTGGCTGTTACCATACAATTGACAGCTAATTTTGTGTGGCAATTTGAAGCACCGCTGCGAGTGTCCCGAGAACTAATTTTTACGTTCACTGCAAGCAAATAGGGGTACCACAGTCGACTTAAGTCATAACTAATTTTAGTTCCATGGACTTTCGTATCTGCCTACAGGGGCCTACAGCGCCAAAATGGCGACACTCAAATAGGCACAAAATTATTATGACAGCAGCCTGTCCAGTGTATAAAATAGAGTTCAGTGCCCAATTCCCTTCACATCATCTTACTTTATCACAATCTTCACACATGTTATCTCCACAGGCACGTTACTGTCAGTGGACGGCGCGTCATTCACGACGTACCTGAAAGAAGAAGTCGACAAGTACCGGATCGTGATCGGCAACCAGACGGTGGTGTTCGAGAAGGAGAAGGACCCGTCGAAGCTGCGCGCGCCGTCCGCCGGCAAGCTCGTCAACACGCTGCTGGAGGACCGCGGGCACGTCGACAAGGGACAGCCCTATGCGGAGATTGAAGTGAGGATATCTATATACATACTAGCTGCGCCCCGCGGTTTCACCCGCGTTGTACCCGTTCCCGCGGGAATTTCGGGATGAAAAATAGATGTTGGCCGATTCTCAGCCTACCCGATATGTACACAAAATTTCATGAGAATCGGTCGAGCTGTTTCAGAGGAGTTCAACCACGGTACCCGTTCCCGCGGGAATTTCGGGATGAAAAATAGATGTTGGCCGATTCTCATAGATACCGGATAAGCACAAAAAATTTCATCAAAATCGGTCAAGCCGTTTCGGAGGAGTACGCGAACGAACACTGTGAAACGAGAATTTTATATATAAGATATTAAATTCAAAGTCCTGACTGACTGACTGACTGATAATCAACGCACAGCCTCAACCGCTGCACCTAGAAACATGAAATTTAGCAGGAAGGTTCTTCAAGTGACGTAAGTGCACACTAAGAAAGGATTTTCGAAAATTCCTACGGGAACGGGCTCAACGCGGGCAAAGCCGCGGGGCTCTGCTAGTTACACTATGTGACACTAATGACACACTTGAATCCTTTTACTATTAATTGAAACGTACGTTAATGACATTATTATTTATTTGAACGGGAACTTACGTACGCGGAGGTTACTGTTGAGTTGTCCCTCAACACGTTTCGGTCACGTACGGTGACCTTCATCAGGAGGTGGGTGAAGCGCTCGCGACAGCGTCTCTCCCCGCACTCAGTGCACTTAGTGCACTTAGTGCACTAAGTCACTAAGTGGTAAATATAGTGTCACCTCCTGATGAAGGTCACCGGACGTGACCGAAACGTGTTGAGGGACAACTCAACAGTAACCTCCGCGTACGTAAGTTCCCGTTCAAATAAATAATAATGACACTTGAGTCCTACTAATATTATAAATGCGAAAGTTTGTCAGGACGAATGTATGTAAAATGTGAGGGAAAATTATATCTATGTGTACTAATATAATAATATAAGCTAGAGTTTGATATTTTGCTGAAACTACCAATCAGATTTGAATATTTTGTTTTGTAATGGATAGCCACAGTCAACGGGAAGGTTAAAAGCTATTTTCATTCCGTAAATCCCACGGGAACGGGCACAACGCGGGTAAAACCGCGGGGTGCGGCTAGTGGATAGAACAAATATGGATTTTGGGATTCAATATGTTTTTTATGTCTACAACATCTGTCTTTTTCAAACTTTTCTCGGAAATTATTTTCGGTAATCTTTAAATATATAATTCTACTGTACGTGTGTATGTCACTGAACTCCTAAACGGCGGGACCGATTTGAATGAATTGTTATTGTGGCACCCTGGATGGTTTAGATTCACACTAGCGACATCTATTGGGACGCTGGTGGAACTACTGCGCGGGACACCTAGTACGTAATATAAGTATTCATTATTAATTCCTCTTTGTTTACCCGACAGGTGATGAAAATGGTGATGACGCTATCGGCTCCGGAGGCCGGTAAGGTCACGTGGAACCTCAGGCCTGGTGCTGTACTGGAGCAGGGCTCACTTATTGGAACCTTGGGTAAGATAAGATATCCTAACTAATATTATAAATGCGAAAGTAACTCTGTCTGTCTGTCACGCTTTCACGCCAAAACTATTGAACCGATTTGAATGAAATTTGGTACACAGTTAGTCTAGAGCCTGAGAAAGGACATAGGTTACTTTTTATCGCCAAATTCCCGCGGGAACGGGTACTGGGAGTGAAACCGCGGGGCGCGGCTAGTAAGTAATATACTATATATCGAAATCGACCGCCAACGCGGTGTTTTCGACCATCGAAATATCGACACTGGGTGTATGTGCAGTTGACCCTGATGGTATTGCTCAACAGTGACATAACTTATGTCATTTGAAAGCCCTTGAAGAGATGTCCAAGTCACTCGTTGACATTTATATCGAAATCGACGGCTAACTCGGTGTTTTTTAACCAAAAATAAAAAAATATATGTACACATTAGTTAATAAAGGACCTTGAGAAAATTCCATTCTTCGGTGGTCGAAAACACCAAGTTGGCGGTCGATTTCGATATAACTATCAAAGAGTGACTTGGACAACTCTTCAAGGGCTTTCAAATGACATAAGTTATGTCACTGTTGAGCAATACCATCAGGGTCAACTGCACATACACCCAGTGTCGATATTTCGATGGTCGAAAACACCGCGTTGGCGGTCGATTTCAATATAAGTGTCAAAGAGTGACTTGTACAACTCTTCAAGAGCTTTCAAATGACATAGGTCATGTCACTTTTGAGCATTAGGATCAGCGTCGATACTTCGGTATGGCATAGCCCAACTCCATTCTTCGGTGGTCGAAAACACTAAGTTGGACGGCGATTTCGATATAACTATCAAAGAGTGACTTATAAAACTCTTTATGAGCTTTCAAATGATATGTGTCATGTCACTGTTGAGCAATACGATCAGTGTCGATACTTCGGTGGTCGAAAACACCGAGTTGGTCGTCGATTTCGAAATAACTGTCAAG
This sequence comes from Cyclophora albipunctata, assembly GCA_963082685.1. Classification (NCBI taxonomy): domain Eukaryota; kingdom Metazoa; phylum Arthropoda; class Insecta; order Lepidoptera; family Geometridae; genus Cyclophora; species Cyclophora albipunctata. Next base: position 4,208,749 of record OY720142.1, read on the forward strand.
GAGTGACTTGTAAGAGCTTTCAAATGACATTAGTCATGTCACTGTTGAGCAATACGATCAGGGTCAACTGCACATTATTGCACATACACCTAGTGTTTTTTCTTCGGTGGTCGAAAACACCGAGTTTGGCGTCGATTTCGACATAACTATCAAAAAGTGACTTGTAAGAGCTTTCAAATGCGTAAGTCATGTCACTGTTGAGCATTCCGTCCAGGCTCCACAGCACCTCCAGTGGTAATTCTTCGGTGGTCGAAAACACCGAGTTGGCCATCGAATTCGATATAACTGTCTAGGAGTAACTTGTACAACTCTTCAAGACCTTTCAAATGACGTGGGTCATGTCACTGTTGAGCATTGGGGCAGGCTCCATAGTTACCTGCCCGAGGTCCTTAATTTTGACATTTCTGGAGCGTGTAGTTCAATAACGGTTTGGAATATGGAAAAAGTGGATAGAATTAAAGTTATAGAGAATTTTATAAGCTTTCATTTCATCATACACTTTTTTTTGCTACATTGCACCGTTTTTCAGATATTCGCGAAAAACACTTTTTTTTGACATTTGACCTTGAATAAAAAAAATTTCATACACGGGAATGATGGGGAACTTTTACACATCTATACTAATATTATAAAGCTGAAGAGTTTGTTTTGTTTGTTTGTTTGTTTGTTTGTTTGTTTGTTTAAACGCGCTAATCTCAGAAACTACTGAACCGATTTGAATAATTCTTTCACTGTTAGATAGTCTATTTATCGAGGAAGGCTATAGGCTACATTTTATCCCGGATTTCCTACGGGAACGGGCACAACGCGGGTAAAACCGCGGGGCGCTGCTAGTTGTTTATAATTATGTTTTGAACAATTTTCCTGATTTTCAGCTTGTTGGGACTTTATGCAAACTCGAATGTCTAAATTGACCGGAGTATAACCTAATATCTGCCCCCCCCAGAGCTGGACGACCCGTCGCTGGTGACGACGGCGCAGCTGTACAAGGGCCAGTTCCCGCTCGCGGACAGCCCGCCCGTCTCCGAGAAGCTCAACCACGCGCACAATAAGTACCGCGCCATTCTGGAAAACACTCTCGCCGGTAAGTGCTTCTTCATTTTGTTTTTGGACAGAACTATGATATGCTATGTCATTGATACGCTTATTAGTTTCTAAATAATTTTAATGGTAAAACGTTAGATGATTATGCAATGTAAAAGCGAAGTGTATCCGTATATACGTATTTCAATTTAAAATGAAAATTGGTGATTATCTAATGAGGGGTCATTAGAGAGGAGTGGTGATTATCTAATGAGAGGCATAAGTGAGGAGTGGTGATTATCTAACAAGGGGTCATTAGGGAGAAGTGGTGATTATCTAATGAGGGGTCATTAGGGAGGAGTGGTGATTATCTAATGAGGGGTCACTATGGAGGAGTGGTGATTATCTAATGAGGGGTCATTAGGGAGAAGTGGTGATTATCTAATGAGGGATCATTAGGGAGGAGTAGTGATTATCTAATGAGGGATCATTAGGGAGGAGTAGTGATTATCTAATGAGGGGTCATTAGGGAGGAGTGGTGATTATCTAATGAGGGGTCATTAGGGAGGAGTGGTGATTATCTAATGAGGGGTCATTAGGGAGAAGTGGTGATTATCTAATGAGGGGTCATTAGGGAGGAGTGGTGATTATCTAATGAGGAGTGATTAGTGAGGAGTGGTGATTAGCTAATTACGGGTCATTAGTGAGGAGTGGTGATTATCTAATGAGGGGTCAATAGGGAGGAGTGGTGATTATCTAATGAGGGGTCATTAGGGAGGCGTGGTGATTATCTAATGAGGGGTCATTAGGGAGGAGTGGTGATTATTTAATGAGGGGTCATTACGGAGGAGTGGTGATTATCTAATGAGGGGTCATTACGGAGGAGTGGTGATTATCTAATGAGGGGTCATTAGGGAGGAGTGGTGATTATCTAATGAGGAGTGATTAGGGAGGAGTGGTGATTATCTAATGAGGGGTCATTAGGGAGGAGTGGTGATTATCTAATGAGGGGTCATTAGGGAGGAGTGGTGATTATCTAATGAGGGGTCATTAGGGAGGAGTGGTGATTATCTAATGAGGAGTGATTAGGGAGGAGTGGTGATTATCTAATGAGGGGTCATTAGGGAGGAGTGGTGATTATCTAATGAGGAGTGATTAGGGAGGAGTGGTGATTATCTAATGAAGGGTCATTAGTGCAGAAAGGTGATTATCTAATGAGGGGTCAATAGGGAGGAGTGGTGATTATCTAATAAGAGGTATTTAGGGAGGAGAGGTGATTATCTAATAAGGGGTATTTAGGGAGGAGTGGTGATTATTTAATGAAGGGTCATTAGTGCAGAAAGGTGATTATCTAATGAGGGTCATTAGTGAGGAGTGGTGATTATCTAATGAGGGGTCAAGAGCACAAGACACAAAACACTTTTAAATAGTCCCTTAGTGATAATGTTTATGAACAAGGCGGTTGATATTATGATGACATTGTCCGCAGGCTACTGCCTGCCGGAGCCGTACAACACGCCGCGCCTGCGCGAGGTGGTGGAGAAGTTCATGCAGAGCCTGCGCGACCCCTCGCTGCCGCTGCTGGAGCTGCAAGAGGTCGCTATCGCTTTCACTGTTACCTTCACCGGATAGTAGTCGTCACATGAGCCATGTCGGAGGCCTGTGGCGGCTCAATAACTCTGACACCAGGATTGGTCAGGGTGACCATCCACTCGGTGATGAAGAAGTAGCGCTCATGACGTAGTTTCACTAAGCAATGTTTATGATGCGATTGTTAAGCAACGAGCAGCTCGACCCCTACTTGGATGGGCTGATAGTGGCATTTCTATCTGTGCGCCACCGTGCTTCGGAGGGCACGTTAAATTGTCGGTCCCGGTTGTTTCAATCGTTAGATCATGACGGAGGGCTTTAGGCGGTCTAAACTCCGACACCAGGGTTGGCCACTAATCTACTCAAACTTACCTTAATACTGTTGTATACTTTTTAATAAAAAATCATTATACCCGAAAAAAATCACACTCACTATTAATTAGACCCTAACTAAGCGTGTATAATAGATCTAACTGATACTAATACTTGTAAATTGTTTTCCGAACAGGTCCTCTCGTCGACTTCCGGTCGGATCCCCATCGCGGTGGAGAAGAAGGTGCGCACGCTGATGGCGCTGTACGAGCGGAACATCACCAGCGTGCTGGCACAGTTCCCCAGCCAGCAGATCGCCAGCGTTATAGACCAGTGAGTTAACATTTTGAAAAAAGACAAAAAAAATAAGAAATAATAGTATAATCTATACTAATACTAGCTGTCCCGCGCGGTGGTTCCACCCGCGACCCAATAGATGTCGCTAGTGTGTATCTAAACCATCCAGGGTGCCACCCAGACGCATACAAACAAATTCATTCAAATCGGTCCAGCCGTTTAGGAGGAGTTCAGTGACACACACACGTACAGTAGAATTATATATATAAAGATTAAGAAAGAGTTGAATCATATAGCTTCAGTTAGTCACTACACTAAAGATTTTAGTTATTTTCCGTTCTAGTCCCTACCAAACTCTTTCCGTTCTGACCTATACCTGTTAATACTTTTCCTTCACAGCCACGCCGCCTCTCTGCCCAAGCGAGCGGACCGCGACGTATTCTTCATGAGCACACAAGCACTAGTGCTATTAGTACAGAGGTATAGGAACGGAATCCGAGGCAGGATGAAGGCTGCCGTACACGATCTGTTGAAGCTGTACTACCAAGTGGAGGCGAACTTCCAACTGGGTATGTACTATCTACTATAGTTTAGTTAGGTTAGGTGACAAGTCCGTTGTCACAGTGGCGGTGAGAGTGCTCACTGTGTCGGGGTTGCGGGGTCGGTCAACGGAGTAACAATATGTGAGACATAGTTGTTGACGACGTCTGGTGCCAAAATTCAAATTCAATATATAATATGTACTCGTAGTAGTAAGTATCAGTGAGTTAGATTCCATAATACAAGCTTAGAGCTTACTTTGGGTCTAATTAACCGTGTGTGAGTTTGTCCAGGGTATTATATTATTATTATCACTACATAGTATAAAATAAAGTCGTCTCTTTTTCGTGTCTGTCACACTGTTTGTCTGTCTGTATGCTTAAATCTTTAAAATTACGCAATTTTGATGCGGTTTTTTGTAATAGGTAGAGTGATTCAAGAGGAAGGTTTTTGTGTAAAAAAATCCCGAAACTCCCACGGGAACGGGCACAACGCGGGTAAAATCGCGGGGCGCTGCTAGTATTATACTATACAAACATTAGTATTAGTAAGATTCGCATACGTGTGTGTCGGATCCGATATACTTTGTTAACGATCCGGATTCGATTGGCCGGTTCATCACTAGTAAGTACCACTAGTTAGATACATTTTAACCCGAAATTCCCGCGGGAACGGGTACAATGCAGTTTGTATGAATATGAGCCTGTAACGTCCACTGCTGGACAAAGGTCTCTCATCTCTCAGATATCAGTACAGTGAGGAGGACGTCGTAATCACCACGCTTGACTAACGGGTTGGTGATCTCAAACACGAGCCATGTGTGAAAAGTAGGGAACATTTCGCTCGACCCGGTTGAACCCGGGACCTCAGTCTCTGTGCGAGTGCACATACCACTAGACCGAGGCGTTATGAATTCCTTTGCCCTGTGCTCCAGGTTCATACGACAAGTGCGTGGTGGCCCTCCGCGACAGATACAAGGACGACATGCAAGCGGTCGCCAACATTATATTCTCGCACAACCAAGTGGCTAAGAAGAATCTTTTGGTATGTATCGATTTAATATATAAAATGGCTTTAAATTGTCGCCTATAAATCTATATACTAATATTATTAATATTAAGCTGCAGAGTTTGTTTGTTTGTTTCATCACGCTAACTTCGGGAAATACCAATCAGATTTGAAAATCTTTTCAGTGTGGATAGTCCACTTATCCAGGAAGGTCATAGGCTATTTTTCATTCTGGAACGAGCACAACGCGGTTAAAACCGCAGGGAGATAGCGCCCCGCTGTTTTACCCTCGTTGTGCCCGTTCCCGTGGGAATGAAAAATAGCCTATGACCTTCCCGTTGAATGTGGCTATCTATTACAAAAATAATTATTCAAATTGGACTGGTAGTTCCCGAGATTAGCTCGAACATACAAACAAAGAAACTTACAAATGTTACCTCTTTATAATATTACGAGTAGTGTAGATTATTTTAAACTGATCACTCTGTAACCTCTGGCCGCTTCCCCGGCAGGTGACGCTGCTGATCGACCATTTGTGGTCGAACGAGCCGGGGCTGACAGACGAGCTGGCCGCCACCCTCAACGAGCTCACCTCGCTGCACAGAGCAGAGCACAGCCGCGTCGCGCTCAGAGCCAGACAGGTTTGTTATACACTAGATCTAGATTATTAACAGTTCTTCAGAATTAATTCCTAATCTCTACGTAAAGTAAAGTAAAGTAATTAGTCTGTAATGTCCCACTGCTGGGCAAAGGCCTCTCATTTCACTGATAATATCAGTACACTGAGAAGAATTAGACATAAATATCACCGCTTACTTAATGCGGGTCGGTAAGGACGTGTTAACATTTTACATAAATAATTCCTAATCTCTCTCTATGTAAAGTAATTAGTCTGTAATGTCCCACTACTGAACAAAGGCCTCTCATCTCACTGACAATATCAGTACAGTGAGGAGGATGTCGTAATCACCACGCTTGCCAAACAAGTTGGTGATCTCAAACCCGAGCCATGTGTAAAAAGGGCGTGTAATCATTTTACATAAATAACTCCTATTCTCTCTCTCTTCCTCTAATACCCACTCTTCTGTAACTGTTCTTCTGAACGTTCTAAAGAGCCTCTATGAGGCCAAAACTGAATAACATAACCAATCAATGACTTAATGACAAAGCTAACAAATCTATATAAATAAAAATGAATTGCTGTTCGTTAGTCTGCTTTAACTCGAGAACGGCTGAACCGATTTGGCTAATTTTGGTCTTGAAATATTCGTGAAAGTCCAGGGAAGGTTTAGACGGTAAGCATTGACTAAATAAATGCGGGTGAAACCGCAGGGCACAGCTAGTATCAAATATAAGTATTTTTTGGAAACAAGACACAGAAAACATAAGTCGAGTACCTAGAGTCGTAAGACTAATAATATGTGACTTTGACTTTGAGTTTCCCTCCGTCAGGTGCTGATCGCGGCCCACCAGCCGGCCTACGAGCTGCGCCACAACCAGATGGAGTCCATCTTCCTCTCCGCCGTCGACATGTACGGCCACGACTTCCACCCGGAGAACCTTCAGAAGCTGATCCTGTCCGAAACCTCCATCTTCGACATCCTGCACGATTTCTTCTACCATACTAACGCTGCGGTGAGTGTTTCATTATGATGTTGTTGTATCTCGCCCCTGTCACCTGATTGCCGGAAAAGTAAGATGATTCCGTGCTTCGGAGGGACGTTAAGCCGTCGGTCCCGGTTACTCTCTACGGATAGTAGTCGTTACATGAGCCATGTCAGAGGCCTTTGGCGGCTCAATAACTCTGACACCAGGATTGGTCAGGTTGACCATCCACTCGTTGAAGAAGAAGCGCCCCTGAGCCTTACTTGTAGTTGTAATATGTATAGACACGCGTCTCTGTGTGCGGACAATCAGTACCGTCGACAAGACCAATGTTTCTATACATTCGTCATTAGAAAAGTAAGGTGAAAATAAAAAATAAACCGTGAAATAACTGCTTTATTGTGCCTGAATCGTGTCTAATATTATAAACTAAGTTTATCTTCACTAATGTTGTAACATTCTACTTATGTTTCCAATACTTGACTTATAATTACTACTGTTATAGCGCAGACAACTAAAACTGCACATGATGTTATAATATCCACATCGATATCGTAAAATCTCATTATAACATCATTATAACGCGACCAATTAACCTGGCGAGCCTTATGTCAAAATCCTCATACTAGTTGTATAAAATTTTGATATTAGGCTGGCTTTTGAAAACAGTTGGGTTATACGTGAAAACTTCGTCGAAACTACTAAACTTACATACACAAAACTCTTTGGTAAGATCTCGCTCGCTCCTGATTGGCCCTACGCGCAGCTGCGCTCTCATTGGTTAGATTTTAATGGCGGCAAGTTCACTGTGACAATACACGTACGCGTGAAAAACTATTGTCAGCTTTTACTCTTGTTGTATGATTAATTGCATTAGTGAAGATAAAGTAGTGTATGCAACTGCATATAACACGGGTATTAAAACACTCGTTACTATTATGAAACTCGCTGCGCTCGTTTCATAAACTCACACTCGTGTTTTAATACCCTTCATTATATGACAGTTGCATAAACTACTATTATTTGATATATTTGTGCATTTCTAATCTATCTTATATATTAAATTCTCTTGCCGCGGTGTTTTTAGTTAAACTCTTCCGAAACGGCGTGACCAATTCTCATGAAATTTTGTGTGCATATCGGGTAGGTCTGAGAATCGGATAACATCCATTTTTCATCCCCCTAAATGTTAAGGGTGGTCCACCCTTTGATTTCAATATGGTAAAACGTGTGCCGGGTCAGCTAATATTAATATTATAAAGATAAAGAGTTAAATTTATTATTTGAACGCGCTAATTTTAGAAACTACCAATCCGTTTTTAATAATTATATTTGTAATAGATAGCCACTTTCAACGGAAAGGTTAAGGGCTACTTTCATCCCGAAATTCCCACGGGAACTGGCATAACGCGGGTAAAACCGCGGGACGTTGCTAGTAACCATTAACTTATGATCTTAGCAATGTGAACATTGAGTAAGATGTCTGCATTATCTGGAACAAGAAATAATGTTTATTTTTATTTTATTTTATTGTAGACAAAAATCAGTTACATATTACAATCTTACAGGTATCTATACTAATATTATAAAGCTGAAGAGTTTGTTTTGTTTGTTTGTTTGTTTAAACGCGCTAATCTCAGAAACTACTGAACCGATTTGAATAATTCTCTCACTGTTAGATAGTCTATTTATCGAGGAAGCCTATAGGCTACATTTTATCCCGAAATTCCCACGGGAACGGGCACAACGCGGGTAAATGTATGTATGAAAGTTTGTTACGCAAAAACCACTGAACGGATTTGGATGAAACTTTACAGAATTATAGTACACTAGCAGCGCCCCGCGGTTTTACCCGCGTTGTGCCCGTTCCTGTGGGAATGGGAATAAATAGACTATCTAACAGTGAAAGAATTATTCAAATCGGTTCAGTAGTTTCTGAGATTAGCGCGTTTAAACAAACAAACAAACAAACAAAACAAACTCTTCAGCTTTATAATATTAGTATAGATTTTATCCCAAAATTGGGTAACACCGCTGGGCGCGGCTAGTAGTTTAATATATGTAAAGAAATAGATAAAACTTTTCTTTAGTTTGCGACTCGCTCTGTCTCTAAAGTAGCGTGGTGTTTTGGCTGAACGTTGTGTACTGTCGGTAAAGTAGTGCTGACAATGCAGATTATGCGGAATACTTTTAGATTATAAGATTGAAAAAAGATGATATCATAATAAATTAATAATAATTGGCACTGTGAATAATAACGTTAAATGTCGTTAATTTCATTGACAAGAAATCCACATTACATATACTCTACGTTAGTTAATATGTAACCAACTACATTATCCACTAATTACTTAAATCTCCCCTCCTCCTCTCTCCTCTCCCTTCCCCCTCTGCCCCTTCCTGTCCCTCTCCCCTCCCCTCTCCCCTCCCCTGTTCCCTCTCCCCTCTCACCGACACAAACAGCTCCATATCAAAGGTCATCATGTGGAAGGCCCTGATCTCGAGCCCGGGCTGCGCGCGCGCCACCATGAACATCACCATCCGCCAGACGCGCGAGTCGGCCACACTCTCCCAGCCCGAACAGTAGATCCTGTTTGACGTTTCTGCTGACTGCGAAGGAAAGATGTGATATGAGCAGTGGTAGTTGGTTGGAGTGGCTACTGAGTGGTCATAGTATCAACGCTGTGTAGTTACTGTGTTGTCAGTGTGATTATTAAGTGGTTACTGAGTGGTCATAAAATGGTTACTACATGGTCACTGTATTCACGTTGTGTCGATACTGTGTGGTCAGTGAGTATTCATCAATTCATATTCAATTGAGTGATCATTTTATCGTCGGTGTATAGTTACTACGGTAGTGCTAGTCGAGTGGTTATTGCGTTGTTACTGGGTGGACAATTGGTTACCGAGTATCACAGTAGTCTAATGTTGTCATACTGGTCATTGAACGATCACAGTGGTCAATTATACAGGCTCTTGAATAGTAACTGTGTGGTTACTGTGGGACTCTGTGGTTACTGTATTGTCACTGTGTGGTTACCAAGTGGTCATAATATAGTGGTTAACAATCTTCTTATGTTCAGACATAGGTCCGTCATTAATGATTTTATTACCAAATACTTTATTTTAAGTTCAATCGAAGTCTAAAATAGTCCCTCATAAATTCTAACTTGTTTTTTTATATTTTTTGTCTGCTATTATCTGAGTTAATAAGATTTCTGTCTGCATTTATTACATACCAGAGCCTTGAGCTTAGCCGAGTATCTGCACGGTAGATAGATGTGTATAGTGGCACCCACCACGAATATCATGTATCGGAGATCAAATCCGTAGCCCTGGAATAGTATCGTCCTATATATAAAAGATGAAAAAAAATATTTGCCTGTAATGTCCCACTGCTGGGCAAAGGCCTCTCATCTCCCTGAAGATATCAGTACAGTGAGGACAATTAGGCATAATCACCACGCTTGCTAAATGCGGGTTGGTGATCTGACGAGCCATGTTTGAAAAGTAGGAAACATGTTTTCTCTCGACCCGGGAATTGAAACCGGGACCTCAGTCTTGGCAGGCGGGTGCACATACCGGTAAACCACCGTAATGTTCGCTTACAAAATGAGTATTCGCCTCAACTTAAGAAACCAGTTAGCAAGATTTCTCAATTTCCTTCTATCGGTATGTCAGATGACATCAACGAATTATTTGTTGGATTATGCGAGAGTTAGTACTTCGGAGGGCACGTTAAGCCGTCGGTCCCGGTTACTTTCTACGGATAGTAGTCGTTACATGAGCCATGTCAGAGGCCTTTGGCTCAATAACTCTGACACCAGGACTGGTCAGGGTGACCATCCACTCGATGAAGAAGAATTACTTACTTCAGTGATTTGGTATAGGCAAGTGCATATTTGTATCATAGTAGCCACGAATATAAGCCCAAGCCATATGTTAAACGTATCTTGTATAATGTCAACGAAACTGCAACAAATTTGTTTATAATAAATAAGAAAAATCGTGATACGAGTATATAAATATAAATAGTCGCGCCGCAATCCGTTGCGTAGTTGTAAAGATCTAATATTATACTAATATTATAAAGCTGAAGAGTTTGTTTTGTTTGTTTGTTTGTTTGTTTGTTTAAACGCGCTAATCTCAGAAACTACTGAACCGATTTGAATAATTCTTTCACTGTTAGATAGCCTATAGCCTTCCTCGATAAATAATCGAGGAAGGCTATAGGCTACATTTTATCCCGGATTTCCTACGGGAACGGGCACAACGCGGGTAAAACCGCGGGGCGCTGCTAGTCATACATATAGGGACAGACAGCGGAAAGCGACTTTGTTCTATACTACGTAGTGATAACCAGCAATCTTACTCAAACATCCTGCACTGTTCTCTAATGACCTCCGCGATCAGTTTCGTATCCCCACCTCTCTTCAAAGCGTCTTCCAACTTCTTGCAAAACATATCCATCTTCAAACAAGCATGATTGATAGACAGTCCGAAAAAACCGTCATAGCCGATGAAATTGATCACATATATCCCCGAGGCGTACAGGCTGTACAAATAGAGCAGCTCAAAATACGGTGACTGGAATCTGGTCTCTTTCTCCATAAACGGCAGATTCATGTCATGTATCATGTACTTAGTCGGTTCTGACGCGAATAAAAAGTTGTATGTGTTCTGCACTGTGGCCATTACGGGAAATGTCATGACGCAAAACATTACTACGACCACCCAGCATCTTTCGCTGTATATTTGACAGTTGCGTATGCCCTGTCGGGCTATTTTTTGGTAGTCTTCTGGTAGTTGGTTGTAGGAGATGTAGTCGTTATCGATTTCGTCTAGGATTTGTTTCGCTTGACGCCTTTTGTGGTAGATTAGGATCATCTGTTGGAAATTGGGAAGATTAGTCGTTTCATACTAATGTAAGCTCTTAATTTCTTGATTGTCACAAAATGAGGACCAATGTCGTCAATTTTCCAGCCGAAGACGATTGCTCCTGAAGAGGAAAAAGGTTTAGTGATTTTATTTCATTCTTACCCTATCTCTACCTTTTTTCTCTTCAGGAGCAATCGTCTTCAGCTGGAAAATTTACGACATTGGTCCATATTTTGGGACAATCAAGAAAAAATACAGTATAAGATGTATTACAATCCAATGGGAATTTCGGGATGAAAACTAGCCGCGCCCCGCGGTTTCACCCGCGTTGTACATGTTCCCGCGGGAATGTCGGGATAAAATGAATCAAATATGTTATTCTGATGTATAACCTATATTACTGTGAAGTTTCATCCAAATCCGTCCAATATTTTTTTTCGTGGAAGAGTAACAAACATACATCGATCTTCACAAACTTTCGCATTTATAATATTAGTAGCATATGACTGAGTTCCATACCTTGAACAGCCCTCCAAGAAACGGCCCCACCACGGTGCTGTGGCGTATTATATTGATGTAGTCGGCCTCTAACCAGCTGAAGTACATATCAATGAACATCATTGAAGCCAAAGGGGTGATGCTGAGGAGCACGATCGCTGTGAACAAATAACTAAACACTAACATCTCCCCGCGGTTTTACCGTTTTCCCGTGGGAATTTCGGGAATTTTCGTACATATAAACCTTCCTCTTGAATCACTCTATCTATTTTAAAAAACCGCGTCAAAATCCGTGCAGTAGTATTTGAGTTTATCGCGAACAGATGCGGCCGGGGACTTTGTTTTATAATACTAGCAGCGCCCCGCGGTTTTACCCGCGTTGTGCCCGTTCCCGTGGGAATTTCGGGAATTTTTTTACATAAAAACCTTCCTCTTGAATCACTCTACCCATTACAAAAAACCGCATCAAAATCCGTTGCGTAATTTTAAAGATTTAAGCATACAGACAGACAAACAGTGTGACAGACACGAAAAAGAGACGACTTTATTTTATACTATGTAGTGATGTAGTGACATAGGTACTTACGTATAGCTATCAACCTGTACATATCTGTCCTAGGATTTGGATAGATGAAGGATGTACTAAGCGTAAATGTAATTAAAGTATAAGTCTCCTTAAACGTCTTAAATTCTTCCATTTTAACAAGTTTATAAGAAATAAATTTCGAGAAAACCTGCGTTTAATGTCAAATCAGAAGTTACTCTGAATGTACTGGGCTAAGACTAAATAAAAATGTCACAGTGCTGCGAACAATATAGTGAAGCATGAAATATTACGTCCAGTGCTTTGAGCTGTTTCCACCAAATTATAGTTTACTAGCAGCGCCCCGCCGTTTTACCCGCGTTGTGCCCGTTCCCGTGGGAATTTCGGGATTTTTTATACATATAAACCTTCCGCTTGAATGAAGCTATCTATTTAAAAAAATGCATCAAAATCCGTTGCGTAGTTTTAAAGATCTAAGTAACGTGCAGCTTGGCCCCTACTTGGATGGGTGGCCGATAGTGGCATTTCTATCTGAGCGCTACCGTGCGTCGGAGGGCACGCTCTAAAACTAAAAAGGCGGTCTAAAAACCAACACCAGGGTTGGCCACTAACCTACTCGTACTTACTAACCTTTAGAAAAAATATCTGATATTTCAATTGTATTTAAAACTGGCTTCACTAGACCTTTGACAGCGCTCTGGCTCAACTTTTTATATGGTTTAAGGTACTGATGAATATGAATTAGCATTTTCTACTAATTTGACCGCGGGCAATACAATCTATTGCACATCTTTGATACAAAATTACTAAATAGACCTTAATGGGCCGATTATAAAATTATTGTGATTTGTAGTTTAATATTCTCTTTCGATATGGTCATTATAACTTTATAGATAATATGGTTTACCTGATTGTGTCTCAGAATTGGGAGGGTTTTGCGTTTGGACATATTTCTAACTAGCCGCGCCCCGCGGTGTGACCCGTCGTACCCGTTCCTGCGGGAATTTCGTAATAAAATGTATTACACTTTTAATTTTTTTTGTGTCTATCTGTTTGCCTTTATCTCTCCCTGCACGCTTGTGCGTGTGCGTGCGTGCGTGTATGTGTTAGTGTGTGTTATTGGAACGAAGTTCCTTATCACGCGTTGCGAAAGGGGGCTAGACGGAAAAAAATGTAACGACACTTTTTAGGCCAGAGAGGGACAGACAGAGAAACATGTTCGCCGCGCATGTTTCTCTGTCTGTCTCTCTCTGGCGTGCGCGTGTTTCTTTGTCTGTCTCTCTCTCCCTCTCTTATAGAAAGCAAGCCAGATATTTTCGTTTCGTCTTTCTATTTCGCATTGAACAGTGTGGTGTCGCGACGATTATTTTTGTTGATAATATATAAACTTCGTTCCATCCGGGTGTCCCTTGACACCTCTCAAGTTGTTTGTGTGTTAGTGTTAGTGTGTGTCTGTGTGTGCGTGTGTGTGTGCGCGTGTGTGTGTTAGAGAGAGAGAGAGAGAGAGACAGAGGGAGTGAGAGACTTTGTTGAGGGTGCGATACGTGTTTGTTATATGTTCCTGAGCAACACATCGCATTTAATATAATATGTAAAGTTTATTAGTAAATTAAACAGTGTTCTTACCCTTTTTATTACAATATTTGCTCCCCCGTCCAGGTATGCAACGCAGCGCTGGAGGTGTACGTGCGGCGCGCGTACACGTCGTACGACATCACGTGCCTGCAGCACCTCGGGCTGTCGGGCGAGCTCGGCGTCGTGCACTTCCAGTTCGTGCTGCCCACGGGACACCCCAACAGGTGAGCGGAGCGCGCGAGACTGACTGACTGACTGACTGACTGACGTACACGTCGTACGACATCACGTGCCTGCAGCACCTCGGGCTGTCGGGCGAGCTCGGCGTCGTGCACTTCCAGTTCGTGCTGCCCACGGGACACCCCAACAGGTGAGCGGAGCGCGCGAGACTGACTCACTGACTGACTGACTGACTGACTGACTGACGTACACGTCGTACGACATCACGTGCCTGCAGCACCTCGGGCTGTCGGGCGAGCTCGGCGTCGTGCACTTCCAGTTCGTGCTGCCCACGGGACACCCCAACAGGTGAGCGGAGCGCGCGAGACTGACTCACTGACTGACTGACTGACTGACTGACGTACACGTCGTACGACATCACGTGCCTGCAGCACCTCGGGCTGTCGGGCGAGCTCGGCGTCGTGCACTTCCAGTTCGTGCTGCCCACGGGACACCCCAACAGGTGAGCGGAGCGCGCGAGACTGACTCACTGACTGACTGACTGACTGACTGACTGACGTACACGTCGTACGACATCACGTGCCTGCAGCACCTCGGGCTGTCGGGCGAGCTCGGCGTCGTGCACTTCCAGTTCGTGCTGCCCACGGGACACCCCAACAGGTGAGCGGAGCGCGCGAGACTGACTCACTGACTGACTGACTGACTGACTGACTGACTGACTGACTGACTGGTGGTGAGACAGGATTTCTGATGTACGAGACTGGTTCCTTAAGCAGTTTTTATGGTTAAGACAGCGAGGGAGTGCTTATGGGCTATTTCCCTACTGTCTTTCAACAAACTAGGTAGACAGAGCTCTTCGGGAATTTCGGGAACTTTTGTACATATAAACCTTCCGGAAGAATCATTCTATCGATTGGTGAAAACCGCGTGAAAATCCGTGCAGTAGTATTTGAGTTTATCGCGGACAGACATACAGACGCGGCCGGGGACTTTGTTTTATACTTTATCAATTCATCAATTCATTTATTTATTTCAAATGTAATTACATTATATTTCGCTCAGTTATCGAGACATCACCTCACATGCTAGTATAAACTGTGTCACGGAAAGGTGATACCTCTCAAACCGAGCAACAATAAAATATAGCTTACATTCTACTTTATATAAATACCTTACAAACTAACATATATACATTTATATAACTATAACTATGGTCAGGGTTTATTCATCGATTTCGACATCGGCGATATACGACTCTTGTGGGCCAAAAGTCTGGAGAGAAAAACATTGTCTTGTACTTCGCAGGCACTTGAAGCACATACGACTTGAATGTCGTTTCCCTCGTTGACTCCAGGCGCCGCTGGTTGAGCCGTATAGTTTCCTTTGTCCAAAAACAAACTCTCTGCTGCACATATTTTAGGACGTCTTCGCCTGCGGTGTTAGAGTCCAATCTTGAAATGTACAGCGAAACAGTTGGCTCCACAACACGAAGAGTGACCTCTGTTGCTGTAGTCGCGGCGGTACCTCTTTGGTTGCGAGACGGTTTCGGTCGTCGTTTCTTTTCCACCAGGGTGAAGCCGTCCATTTATAGTGATTTAGCATGATTATTGTTACTCACCAATCACCTCACTGCACAGGATACCGCTCAGCCAATCGGAGATCGAGCTGGCGTCGGCCCAGGACCAGGAAGGCACGCCCGCCGAGCTGTGCTCGGCCGCCATGAAGAAGTGCCACCACCGCACCGGCGCGCTCGCCGCCTTCGACTCCTTCGAGCAGTTCGTGCAGTACGCCGACGAGCTCTTCGACTTGGTCTACGACTTCGCCAGCGACGCCAACGTCAGGAGAGAGGTCAGAGGGATACATGGATAGAGAGAGAGAGAGAGAGAGAGATATGATATACATAGTTCTAAAGAGTTTTGAGAGAGATGTCGTTAAAAGGAACAGGTAAATGAATGAACAGTTGTCAAAGTGATGTTACTGATACTGTTTCTGATAGCCCAAATAGTCACTGCTGGACAAAGGCATTACTGACACTCTTCTGTATGTAGGCCTATAAAAAATTGCCTAAAGTGATTTAAAAAAGTATTATTGAAAATTTTGCCATAGTAGGTAATTTAAGCAAACGAGAGGTTTTTCTATAGTGTATGTAATACCCCATTGTCCTACTAATATTATAAATGCGAAAGTTTGTAAGGATGGATGTATGTTTGTTACCCACTCACGCAAAAACTACTGAACGGATTTGGATGTAACTTTACATTAACATAGGTTATACATCAGAATAACACATGGGATACATTTTATCTCGAAATTCCCGACAGAACGGGTACAACGCGGATGAAACCGCGGGATGGGCTAGTATGTTAAACTAACCTGTATATGTTTGTTGCAGGATCTAGCGGCGCTCCAAGAGGGCAGCGAGAACAGAGACAGCACCAGCATCAACGTGGGCTCCGACTACAAGGTCATCGACACGGAGGAGGCGGTCGGTGCTCGCTTACTGACTTTAATTTATGGCATTTTCATAGACAAGGAGGGGTAAAAAGATGATATCGTTGCTGGTTCGGCTCACGATGGTGGGGTTTGGCTAAGGCATTGCAGGCTGAATCACCTGATTGCCCGAAAACTAAGACGATTCCGTGCTTCGGAGGGCACGTTAAGCCGTCGGTCCCGGTTACTTTCTACGGATAGTAGTCGTTACATGAGCCATGTCAGAGGCCTCTGGCGGCTCAATAACTCTGACACCAAGACTGGTCAGGTTGACCGTCCACTCGGTGAAGAAGAAGAATGCAAAAGTTTGTGAGGACGTATGTATGGATGTTGTTACTCTTCCACGCAAAAACTACTCAACTGATTTGGATGAAACTTTACAGTAATATAGGTTATACATCAGAATAACACATGGGATACATTCCATCCCGAAATTCCCGAAGGAGCGCGTCCTGTGCCAGTGCTAACAGTCGTCTCCCGACAGAACCTGGAGCCGATCCACATCGTGATGATCGGCGTCCGCGACTCGGGCGAGGCGGACGACAGCGGCGTGTCGCGCCGCTTCGGCAACTTCTGCCGCGCGCACCGACACACGCTGCACCAGAAGAGGATCCGCCGCATCACCTTCATGCTGCTCATCAGGCGAGTCCGGGTGGGGCGGATGTATGACGGAGTTTCACTTTTGGAACGAAGTTCCTTATCGCGCGTTGCGAAAGGGGGCTAGACGGAAAAAATGGTAACGACATTTTTTAGGCCAGAGAGGGACAGACAGAAAAGCATGCGCGAGGGAGACAGACAGAGAAACATGTGCACTCCAGAGAGAGACAGACAGAGAAACATGCGCGCCGCGCATGTTTCTCTGTCTGTCTCTGTCTCTCTCTCTCTCTTATAGAAAGCAAGCCAGATATTTTCGTTTCGTCTTTCTATTTCGCATTGAACAGTGTGGTGTCGCGACGATGATTTTTGTTGATAATAAATAAACTTCGTTCCATCCGGGTGTCCCTTGACACCTCTCAAGTTTTTTGAGTGCTTTTGGGTATCGTTGGGTAGATTTTAAGGAACCAGAAGAGGATCCAGAAGCACCTTCGTGTGGCTCATCATGTGAGTGATAAGCTATGGTCCGTTTCAGGAAATGAAAGAAAAAATAATACTTTTTATTATTATTTACTAGCAGCGCCCCGCGGTTTTACCCGCGTTGGGTGAAGTTCGGGAATTTTTATACATATAAACCTTCTCCTTGAATGACTATCTATTTAAAAAAACCGCGTCAAAATCCGTTGCGTAGTTTTAAAGATCTAAGCATACATAGGGACAGACAGACAGCGGAAAGCGACTTTGTTTTATACTATGTAGTGATACAAAACGTCAAAGTTCATTAACCAAAATCTCGTGTAATAAAACCAGTAATCTGACCAGTAACCTCTCTCCCTCACAGGCGCCAGTTCCCCAAGTTCTTCACGTACCGCGCGCGCAACGACTTCATCGAGGACACCATCTACCGCCACCTGGAGCCGGCCTCCGCCTTCCAACTGGAGCTGTACCGCATGCGCAGCTACGAGCTGGAGGCGCTGCCCACCAGCAACCAGAAGATGCATCTCTACCTCGGGAAGGCTAAGGTAATGTCCCACCGCTGGTCAAAGGCCTCTCATCTCACTGAAAAGATGAACTATATGTCACAATACGGACCCTTAAAAATGTCTAAGGACAGTGTCAAGCCACTTGAACCTTGGACTTGTAAATACAACGACCTCAGTTAAGTTTCGTATATTAAAACTGAGCGTATACTAAAACTGAGTGTATAGTAAAACTGAGTGTATATTAAAACTGAGTGTATATTAAAACTGAGTGTATATTAAAACTGAGTGTATATTAAAACAGTAGCGTAGACCCCGTACGATGCCAGAACACAATTACGTGTTCTAGGAATTGGCCAAACGAACGCCATCTATTGAATGATAAGTGAACTAAATACATTAACTTTACCTAACAAATTATGAATATTATACAATGTCCCACTGCTGAATAAAGGCCTCTCATCTCACTGAAGATATCAGTACAGTGAGGATTAGGCATGAACACGCAATACAATATTCGAACACGATACAGACCCGTTTCATTTAGTATGAGTTAAGCTAAGCCGTCGGTCCCGGTTACTTTCTACGGATAGTAGTCGTTACATGAGCCATGTCAGAGGCCTTTGACGGCTCAATAACTCTGACACCAGGATTGGTCAGGGTGACCGTCCACTCGATGAAGAAGAAGTGCGAGTCGTTTGAATTTAAAAAGTATGTTTCAAAGTATATTTTCTGTTGTACAGGTGAAGAAAGGTCAAGAGGTGACGGACTACCGGTTCTTCATCCGCTCCATCATCAGGCACCAGGACCTCATCACCAAGGAAGCCAGTTTCGAGTACCTCCAGAACGAGGGAGAGAGGTGACTATCTGCAGTACTAGCGCTCGGGACGCAGTTTGGCCAAGCGCTGTTGGTTCATTGCGACTGTTAAGTTCGACCCCTACTTAGATGGGTGGCCGATAGAGGCATTTCTATGTTCACGCTACCGTGCTTCGGAGGGCACGTTAAATTGTCGGTCCCGGTTGTTTCAATCGTCAAACCATGTCGGAGGTCTTTAGGTGGTCTAAAAACTCCGACACCAGGATTGGCACAGTGGTGGTATACGACACTGTGGTATGTGAGAGCGCTTACTGTGTCGGGGTTGCGGGCTCGATTTAACGGAGTAACAATATGTGAAGACATAGTTGTTGACGACGTCTGGGTGTCAATTATATATTCTTATAAGTATTTGTGTATGTATATGTAGTAGTATCAGTGAGTTAGATTCCATAACACAAGCTTAGAGCTTAGTTTGGGTCTAATTAACCGTGTGCGAATTATACTAGCAGCGTCCCGCGGTTTTACTCGCGTTGTGACCGTTCCCGTAGGAATTTCAGGATGAAAAATAGCCTATAGCCTTCCCGTTGAATGTGGCTATCCATTACAAAAATATTTTTTCTTATCGGACCAGTAGTTCTAGAGATTAGCGCGTTAACTATCAGTGTTGGATAGTCCACTTATCTAGGAAGGCTATAGGCTATTTTTCATCTCGAAATTCCTACGGGTACGGGCACAATACGAGTAATACCGCGGGGCGCTGCTAGTATAATTGGGCTTTTGAAAAAAATAATTTTTTTGTGATACTTAAATGGAAAGATTATATATTAGTTTTATAATACTATTTTTTTTTTCTTTTTTTTCGCTATAATTCAAAAGTTATTTCAAAATAAAAATTAATTTATTATAATTAATATAATTAAACCGAAGACACTCCGACAACTCCCGAACAAACCCGAGCGCGTGTGACGTCATAATGTTAGTTAATGTTAATGAAAAGAGGTTCGGTTACATCGCAAACTTTTTATATGTTTATGAAAAGAGGTTCGGCTACATCGCAAACTTTTGGAGGGAAAGAGAATAAAAGGGCGGGAATCTTGATTGTAAACGCTGTACGTACTTATGGTTAAATAGCTATAACATTATGACGTCACAACTACGGTGACCAATCTTGGCGCGTTTATAGTCACGTGATTTTTATTTAAATTTCATCAATTTTTAATTGTTTATAATTAATTGAAAAAATATTTGTTTAAGTTTTTTGCATTAAATATCAATATTATTAATAATAAAGTTTTCAAATACATTAAAAAAATCAATATTTTTTTTTTCAAAAGTCCAATTCGCACACGGGTAATTAGACCCAAACTAAGCTCTAAGCTTGCGTTATGTAATCTAACTCACTGATACTACGACATATACTGCTGGTATCATATAGTTTGGGTCTGATAACCCTTCCGCCAATCCATCTACATCCTCGCTACTCCGCAGAGTGCTGCTGGAGGCGATGGACGAGCTGGAGGTGGCGTTCTCGCACCCGCTGGCGAAGCGCACGGACTGCAACCACATCTTCCTGAACTTCGGGCCCACCGTGCTCATGGACCCCGCCAAGATCGAGGAGTCGGTGCTGGGCATGGTGCTGCGCTACGGGCCCAGGCTCTGGAAGCTGCGCGTGCTGCAGGCCGAGATACGGTTCACGCTGCGCAGCGGTGCGGCTTTATGTTCTTCTTCTGATTCTTCACCGAGTGGATGGTCACCCTGACCAACCCTGGTGTCAGAGTTATTGAGCCGCCAAAGGCCTCTGACATGGCTCATGTAACGACTACTATCCGTAGAAAGTAACCGGGACCGACGGCTTCACGTACCCTCCGAAGCACGGAATCATCTTACTTTTCGGGCAATCAGGTGATTCAGCCTGCAATGCCCTAACCAAACTGAGGACAGTCTCACAAAGAGATTTTTTTGAGAGATTTTCCCCACCGGGAATCGAACCTGGAACCTTTGAATCGTGAGCCGAGCGCTCAAACCACAAGACCACGGAGGCTGTCCAATTCCTCATACAATATAATCGTTAACACTTATCTAGACGGGACTTTATTTATCTAACTTATACTGTCCCACTGCTGGGTCCACTGCAAAGGTCTCCCCCAAACTTAGAATACATCATTTAATACATACCTTTGCCCAGCAGTGGGACAATATAGGTTAAATAAAAAAAAATACATACCTGAACGTTTCGGTCGCGTCAGAACGTTGGGGTATGTATTAAATGTTTTATTTGCGATTAAGTCCCGGCTACATTAGTGTTTACAATGTGTTCTTCGTGATAGTTTCGGTAGTGTAATAGCCCCTCCGTCGCCCGCAGGCCCCGGCGCGCCGACCAAAAACGTGCGCCTGTGTCTGTCGAACGGCTCCGGGTACTCGCTCGACGTCTACACGTACGAGGAGGTGTCGGACCCGCGGATCGGAGTCGTGAGTACATCCTAATCTATACTAATATTATAAAGCTGAAGAGTTTGTTTTGTTTGTTTGTTTGTTTGTTTGTTTGTTTGTTTAAACGCGCTAATCTCAGAAACTACTGAACCGATTTGAATAATTCTTTCACTGTTAGATAGTCTATTTATCGAGGAAGGCTATAGGCTACATTTTATCCCGAAATTCCCACGGGAACGGGCACAACGCGGGTGAAACCGCGGGGCGCAGCTAGTAATATTATAAATGTGAAAGTTTGTGAGGATGGATATATGGATGTATGTTTGTTACTCTTTCACCCAAAAACTACTGGATGGATTTGGAGGAAACTTTACAGTAATATAGGTTATACATCATACGGGAACGGGCACAACGCGGGTAAAACCGCGAGGCGCTTATAGTTTGGGGATAAAGTAGCTTAAGTTACTCCTTGTTACATCAGTTATCTGCTAGTGAAAGTCCCGTTTAATTCGGTCCAGCTATTTCTAAAATTAGCCGGAACAAACGTACGGACAAAATTTTTAAATAAATGTTTTGGTGTATGTATATGTATATCTATATACACTTAGTAAAAAGCGGTTATTTTAATATTACAAACAGACACATACATTTTATTCATTTGTTTGTATGTTGATACACTAATTATTGTTTTTGTTCCAGATAATGTTCCAATCATTCGGAGCTAAACAGGGCCCTATGCACGGTCTCCCGATATCGACTCCGTACGTCACGAAAGACTACTTGCAACAGAAGAGGTTCTTGGTCAGTATTCAACTATTTTATCGTGTCGTTAGATCTACCGGTGTAAATGAAACTACAGAATCATTAATAGGGTATTTGACTGTTATTAAAAGTGTACAATTTGAGAGATGAATTTAGTAATATAACTAAAACTATGATCAAAACTGAAATCAGAATCAAAATTAATGTAAAAATAAAGAAATTACAAGCTCTGAAAGATTCTCTCCCGTCTGATTCTGTCCCTTTCTTGCAAAACGATTGTTTGTATGCGACGTCTATTATTCTACAAGCTTGTGACGTCACAGGCCTGTAGTGCTGTCTCTATCTAATCAGCAACTTTGACCGCCTGTAACTCTGGAAATAATAGCGAAATAAAACAACGGATTCTAGTCTCCAACACGTGATAAAAAGATGAGTTAATAGAAGGAATCAAAACAACTAATTTAATTATTCCTTCAATGAACTCTCAACTTAAAGCCGCTCAAATAGGTACAAATGTTGAATGAATGATCTGGCTGGCTCATTATTAAGACACTCGTAAAATATATATACACTCAAATTTTTCTTACTTGTCCCAAAATGTGGACCAATGTCGTCAATTTTCCAGCTGAAGGCGACTACTGCTGAAGAGGAAAAAGGTTTAGAGATAGGGTAAGAATGAAATAAAATTACTCTACCTTTTTCCTCTTCAGGAGCAATCGTCTTCGGCTGGAATATTGACAACATTGGTCCACATTTTGGGACAATCAAGAAAAATAGAGTATAAACATATTATGCCGGGTTTCCACGCTTGCCAAGGCTCGACCAGCACAAGCACAAGCGTGTAAAGAGGTCGTTTGGCTCAGCTTGCGTGAGCTTGTGGACGCTTGTGTCCGATCCGGGCCAGTGTCGGTTTTTGGACACAGATCAAAGGGCGCTTGCGACGCGTTCACACGTTGGCGCGCGCTTAGTAGCCGTAGCTTTTGTTTTACTTTGCTTGTATTTGAAATAAAAGTAGACTAATCCAAGCGTAATAGCTGATACAAGTTCGGTGTCCGCCATGCTTGGATGTACGTAGCACACTGGCATTCACAAGCGTGCAAACGACGTCCAAATGCCAAGCGAGATTTGTGGACGCTTGTACCTTGTGGATGCTTGTCAAGCCTTGGCAAGCGTGGAAACGCACCATTATAATTAAATTTGTCCGTGTCATATTTTTTGGGTTTAGGCCCATCTCGTAGCCAGATTTGGTAGCTAGCTTCCAAATGGGAGAAATAATCCCGATTCGAAGCTGGCTACGAAATAGGAATTCGAAAGTCCAAGATTTAGGATTTTAATTAGTAAAAAAAAAAAATAACCATAACCTACCGAATAGATCGTTCCCATTTAGTAGCTAGCTACAAGATGGGAAAACACTTTTCTCATTTCGTAGCTAGCTACCAAATCTGGCTACGAGATGGGCCTAAACTATTTTCTGATTATGATTTAATGAATGGCATGTCTCGTGTGCAGGCGACGTCGCAGGGCACGACGTACGTGTACGACATGCCCGACATGTTCCGGCAGGTGGTGGAGCGGCGCTGGCGCGACTGCATCGACGACGGCAGCGTCGACGGTCAGCCCGAACTCCATACTATTATAATAAAGCTGAATAATTTGATTTTTTGTTTGTTGCCATCACAGAAACTGAATTGAATAATTAGGTTAGGTTTAAAAGACTTCATTTCTCACTAGCAGCGCCCGGCGGTTTTACCTGTTGTGCCCGTTCCCGTGGGAATTTCGGGAATGTTTATACATATAAACTTTCCTCTTGAATCACTTTATCTATTTAAAAAACCGCGTCAAAATCCGTGCAGTAGTATTTGAGTTTATCGTGAACTAGCGGTTTTATCCGGGTTGTGCCCGTTCCCGTAGGGATTTCGGGATGTAAAATAGCCTATATATAACCTTTCCGTTAAATGTAGCTATTTCAAAAATAATTATTCAAATCAGACTGGTAATTCCAAAGGTTAGCTCGAATATACAAACAAACAAACTTACAAATTTTACCTTTTTATAATACTAGCTGCTCCCCGCGGTGTTACCTGCATTGTACCCGTTCCCGCAGGGATTTCGGGATACAATGTATCCCATGTGTTATTCTGATGTATAACCGATATTACTGTAAAGTTTCATCCAAATCCGTTCAGTAGTTTTAGCGTGAAAGAGCAACAAACATATATCCATACATCCATCCATCCATACATGCATCCATCCTCACAAACTTTCGCATTTATAATATTAGTAGGATTCGTTTAGATTTAGATATGACCTATAATACTAGTTTTTACATCATTGTTTATTAATTCGGAATTAATTTTCTCCGCAGGTCCAATGCCGGACAATGTAATGTCATCCGTTGAGTTGGTTGTGGAGAACGGAACGGACGGGGAACGGAAGTGCGTGGAGGTGACGCGTCTCCCCGGACAGAATACCGTGAGTTTCGAATACTTAATCAATTTGGGATGAAATGTTTGGTCTCGGATGTTTCAGCTAAGTGTTATCTTATATTTTACGACATTCGCATACAGACGACTTCAACACATTCGGATGCAACTTTACCAAATTCGGATAAAATTTTACTGAATTCGGATACAATTTGGATACAAAAAAAACACCAGCAGAGTTTCTTGCCCATTCTTCTCTGCTGATGTTCTTCCGAATGGGTGGTACGTTCAAAAGAGCCTCTATGGGGCCAAAACTGAATAAAAATATTTGACTTTGACGTTGAAAATTTTACTAGATTTTACCATAGTCGGGTATAATTTTACAAAATCCGGATTAATTCTTTACCTGGTTCTACCAAATTCGGATTCAATTTACCAGATGCGGATACAATTTTACCAGATGCGGATACAATTTTACCAGATATTAAGTTTTTTATGTTCTATTTTATTTTTGTTATTTCACAAGATTAACAGTGTTTGAACCGCCGTTGTCGCCAATCTCTTTTTTATACTTCGCCATTGGTCTCTGCGATACACTTCGAGCCTAGTGCAGTATAATTTGCTTACATTTTTAACTAATGTAATTTTTTTTTCAAGGATGTAATGCTTTTTAGTAAATAAAGATTATTACTTAGATGCGGATACAATTTTACCAAATGCGGATACAATTTTACCCGATGCGGATACAATTTTACCCGATTTTACCAAATTCGGATACAATTTTATCCGTTTCGGATTACTCACATTTAAATTGTTGACCCGCAGGTGGGCATGGTGGCGTGGCGGCTGACGCTGCTGACGCCCGAGTGCCCGGCGGGCCGCGAGCTGGTGCTCATCGCCAACGACCTGACGCACTACATGGGCTCCTTCGGCCCGCACGAGGACTGGCTCTTCTACCAGGCCTCCGTCTACGCGCGCGAGAGGAAGATCCCCAGGGTCAGTGGGAATCTCTATATCCGTAATAGAGAAAAACATTTCATTCTTCCCACACAGCTACTATTACACATTTAAATCTCAATATCCGTAAAAAAATTAATTCTATAAAATTAAATATTGATATCTGTACCAAGGAAACCATTCGATTCTCCTTAACAGCTACCATTACACACTTCAATTTCAATACAATTTCGAACAAAAAAAAAGATTCACTAAAAATACTGAATAATCATATTTTTTCTCCGCACTAAAAAAAGAAACTTGCCATGTTTAATTCTTTATATCCGTCCCAAAAAACACCATTACATACTTCAATCTCAATATCCGTCCCAAAAAACAACATTACATACTTCAATCTCAATATCCGTCCCGAAAAACACCATTACATACTTCAATCTCAATATCCGTCCCAAAAAACACCATTACATACTTCAATCTCAATATCCGTCCCAAAAATACCATTACATACTTCAATCTCAATATCCGTCCCAAAAAACACCATTACATACTTCAATCTCAATATCCGTCCCAAAAACACCATTACATACTTCAATCTCAATATCCGTCCCAAAAAACACCATTACATACTTCAATCTCAATATCCGTCCCAAAAAACACCATTACATACTTCAATCTCAATATCCGTCCCAAAAAACACCATTACATACTTCAATCTCAATATCCGTCCCAAAAAACACCATTACATACTTCAATCTCAATATCCGTCCCAAAAAACACCATTACATACTTCAATCTCAATATCCGTCCCAAAAAATACCATTACATACTTCAATCTCAATATCCGTCCCAAAAACACCATTACATACTTCAATCTCAATATCCGTCCCAAAAAACACCATTACATACTTCAATCTCAATATCCGTCCCAAAAAACACCATTACATACTTCAATCTCAATAATCGTCCCAAAAAAACACTATAATACTCCCCAATCTCAAAATCCGCATAAAAAAAAGAATTTCATAATTGAATCTTAACATCCATACAAAAAAAAAACATCCAATTCTCCCCCACAGCTACTATTCCACCCTTAAATCTCGATATCCGTACCAAAAGCAACCCCCTCCCGCAGCTATACATCAGCGTGAACTCGGGCGCGCGCATCGGCGTGGCGGAGGAGGTGAAGGCGGAGTTCCGCGTGGCGTGGCTGGACGCCGAGCGGCCCGAGCGCGGCTTCCGCTACCTGTTCCTGTCGCCCGAGGCCTACAGCCGCCTGCTGCCGCTCGGCTCCGTCAAGACGGAGCTGATCGAGGACGAGGGCGAGTCGCGCTACCGGATCACCGACATCATAGGTAACACCCACGACACTTGTCTCTACTCTCTGTGTACACTGAGTGTGTCGGCAGGCAAGGAGGACGGGCTGGGCGTGGAGTGCCTGCGGGACGCGGGGCTGATCGCGGGCGAGTGTGTGTAGACTGAGTGTGTACACTGAGTGTGTCGGCAGGCAAGGAGGACGGGCTGGGCGTGGAGTGCCTGCGGGACGCGGGGCTGATCGCGGGCGAGTGTGTGTAGACTGAGTGTGTACACTGAGTGTGTCGGCAGGCAAGGAGGACGGGCTGGGCGTGGAGTGCCTGCGGGACGCGGGGCTGATCGCGGGCGAGTGTGTGTAGACTGAGTGTGTACACTGAGTGTGTCGGCAGGCAAGGAGGACGGGCTGGGCGTGGAGTGCCTGCGGGACGCGGGGCTGATCGCGGGCGAGTGTGTGTAGACTGAGTGTGTACACTGAGTGTGTCGGCAGGCAAGGAGGACGGGCTGGGCGTGGAGTGCCTGCGGGACGCGGGGCTGATCGCGGGCGAGTGTGTGTAGACTGAGTGTGTACACTGAGTGTGTCGGCAGGCAAGGAGGACGGGCTGGGCGTGGAGTGCCTGCGGGACGCGGGGCTGATCGCGGGCGAGTGTGTGTAGACTGAGTGTGTACACTGAGTGTGTCGGCAGGCAAGGAGGACGGGCTGGGCGTGGAGTGCCTGCGGGACGCGGGGCTGATCGCGGGCGAGTGTGTGTAGACTGAGTGTGTACACTGAGTGTGTCGGCAGGCAAGGAGGACGGGCTGGGCGTGGAGTGCCTGCGGGACGCGGGGCTGATCGCGGGCGAGTGTGTGTAGACTGAGTGTGTACACTGAGTGTGTCGGCAGGCAAGGAGGACGGGCTGGGCGTGGAGTGCCTGCGGGACGCGGGGCTGATCGCGGGCGAGTGTGTGTAGACTGAGTGTGTACACTGAGTGTGTCGGCAGGCAAGGAGGACGGGCTGGGCGTGGAGTGCCTGCGGGACGCGGGGCTGATCGCGGGCGAGTGTGTGTAGACTGAGTGTGTACACTGAGTGTGTCGGCAGGCAAGGAGGACGGGCTGGGCGTGGAGTGCCTGCGGGACGCGGGGCTGATCGCGGGCGAGTGTGTGTAGACTGAGTGTGTACACTGAGTGTGTCGGCAGGCAAGGAGGACGGGCTGGGCGTGGAGTGCCTGCGGGACGCGGGGCTGATCGCGGGCGAGTGTGTGTAGACTGAGTGTGTACACTGAGTGTGTCGGCAGGCAAGGAGGACGGGCTGGGCGTGGAGTGCCTGCGGGACGCGGGGCTGATCGCGGGCGAGTGTGTGTAGACTGAGTGTGTACACTGAGTGTGTCGGCAGGCAAGGAGGACGGGCTGGGCGTGGAGTGCCTGCGGGACGCGGGGCTGATCGCGGGCGAGTGTGTGTAGACTGAGTGTGTACACTGAGTGTGTCGGCAGGCAAGGAGGACGGGCTGGGCGTGGAGTGCCTGCGGGACGCGGGGCTGATCGCGGGCGAGTGTGTGTAGACTGAGTGTGTACACTGAGTGTGTCGGCAGGCAAGGAGGACGGGCTGGGCGTGGAGTGCCTGCGGGACGCGGGGCTGATCGCGGGCGAGTGTGTGTAGACTGAGTGTGTACACTGAGTGTGTCGGCAGGCAAGGAGGACGGGCTGGGCGTGGAGTGCCTGCGGGACGCGGGGCTGATCGCGGGCGAGTGTGTGTAGACTGAGTGTGTACACTGAGTGTGTCGGCAGGCAAGGAGGACGGGCTGGGCGTGGAGTGCCTGCGGGACGCGGGGCTGATCGCGGGCGAGTGTGTGTAGACTGAGTGTGTACACTGAGTGTGTCGGCAGGCAAGGAGGACGGGCTGGGCGTGGAGTGCCTGCGGGACGCGGGGCTGATCGCGGGCGAGTGTGTGTAGACTGAGTGTGTACACTGAGTGTGTCGGCAGGCAAGGAGGACGGGCTGGGCGTGGAGTGCCTGCGGGACGCGGGGCTGATCGCGGGCGAGTGTGTGTAGACTGAGTGTGTACACTGAGTGTGTCGGCAGGCAAGGAGGACGGGCTGGGCGTGGAGTGCCTGCGGGACGCGGGGCTGATCGCGGGCGAGTGTGTGTAGACTGAGTGTGTACACTGAGTGTGTCGGCAGGCAAGGAGGACGGGCTGGGCGTGGAGTGCCTGCGGGACGCGGGGCTGATCGCGGGCGAGTGTGTGTAGACTGAGTGTGTACACTGAGTGTGTCGGCAGGCAAGGAGGACGGGCTGGGCGTGGAGTGCCTGCGGGACGCGGGGCTGATCGCGGGCGAGTGTGTGTAGACTGAGTGTGTACACTGAGTGTGTCGGCAGGCAAGGAGGACGGGCTGGGCGTGGAGTGCCTGCGGGACGCGGGGCTGATCGCGGGCGAGTGTGTGTAGACTGAGTGTGTACACTGAGTGTGTCGGCAGGCAAGGAGGACGGGCTGGGCGTGGAGTGCCTGCGGGACGCGGGGCTGATCGCGGGCGAGTGTGTGTAGACTGAGTGTGTACACTGAGTGTGTCGGCAGGCAAGGAGGACGGGCTGGGCGTGGAGTGCCTGCGGGACGCGGGGCTGATCGCGGGCGAGTGTGTGTAGACTGAGTGTGTACACTGAGTGTGTCGGCAGGCAAGGAGGACGGGCTGGGCGTGGAGTGCCTGCGGGACGCGGGGCTGATCGCGGGCGAGTGTGTGTACACTGAGTGTGTCGGCAGGCAAGGAGGACGGGCTGGGCGTGGAGTGCCTGCGGGACGCGGGGCTGATCGCGGGCGAGTGTGTGTAGACTGAGTGTGTACACTGAGTGTGTCGGCAGGCAAGGAGGACGGGCTGGGCGTGGAGTGCCTGCGGGACGCGGGGCTGATCGCGGGCGAGTGTGTGTAGACTGAGTGTGTACACTGAGTGTGTCGGCAGGCAAGGAGGACGGGCTGGGCGTGGAGTGCCTGCGGGACGCGGGGCTGATCGCGGGCGAGTGTGTGTAGACTGAGTGTGTACACTGAGTGTGTCGGCAGGCAAGGAGGACGGGCTGGGCGTGGAGTGCCTGCGGGACGCGGGGCTGATCGCGGGCGAGTGTGTGTAGACTGAGTGTGTACACTGAGTGTGTCGGCAGGCAAGGAGGACGGGCTGGGCGTGGAGTGCCTGCGGGACGCGGGGCTGATCGCGGGCGAGTGTGTGTAGACTGAGTGTGTCGGCAGGCAAGGAGGACGGGCTGGGCGTGGAGTGCCTGCGGGACGCGGGGCTGATCGCGGGCGAGTGTGTGTAGACTGAGTGTGTACACTGAGTGTGTCGGCAGGCAAGGAGGACGGGCTGGGCGTGGAGTGCCTGCGGGACGCGGGGCTGATCGCGGGCGAGTGTGTGTAGACTGAGTGTGTACACTGAGTGTGTCGGCAGGCAAGGAGGACGGGCTGGGCGTGGAGTGCCTGCGGGACGCGGGGCTGATCGCGGGCGAGTGTGTGTAGACTGAGTGTGTACACTGAGTGTGTCGGCAGGCAAGGAGGACGGGCTGGGCGTGGAGTGCCTGCGGGACGCGGGGCTGATCGCGGGCGAGTGTGTGTAGACTGAGTGTGTACACTGAGTGTGTCGGCAGGCAAGGAGGACGGGCTGGGCGTGGAGTGCCTGCGGGACGCGGGGCTGATCGCGGGCGAGTGTGTGTAGACTGAGTGTGTACACTGAGTGTGTCGGCAGGCAAGGAGGACGGGCTGGGCGTGGAGTGCCTGCGGGACGCGGGGCTGATCGCGGGCGAGTGTGTGTAGACTGAGTGTGTACACTGAGTGTGTCGGCAGGCAAGGAGGACGGGCTGGGCGTGGAGTGCCTGCGGGACGCGGGGCTGATCGCGGGCGAGTGTGTGTAGACTGAGTGTGTACACTGAGTGTGTCGGCAGGCAAGGAGGACGGGCTGGGCGTGGAGTGCCTGCGGGACGCGGGGCTGATCGCGGGCGAGTGTGTGTAGACTGAGTGTGTACACTGAGTGTGTCGGCAGGCAAGGAGGACGGGCTGGGCGTGGAGTGCCTGCGGGACGCGGGGCTGATCGCGGGCGAGTGTGTGTAGACTGAGTGTGTACACTGAGTGTGTCGGCAGGCAAGGAGGACGGGCTGGGCGTGGAGTGCCTGCGGGACGCGGGGCTGATCGCGGGCGAGTGTGTGTAGACTGAGTGTGTACACTGAGTGTGTCGGCAGGCAAGGAGGACGGGCTGGGCGTGGAGTGCCTGCGGGACGCGGGGCTGATCGCGGGCGAGTGTGTGTAGACTGAGTGTGTACACTGAGTGTGTCGGCAGGCAAGGAGGACGGGCTGGGCGTGGAGTGCCTGCGGGACGCGGGGCTGATCGCGGGCGAGTGTGTGTACACTGAGTGTGTCGGCAGGCAAGGAGGACGGGCTGGGCGTGGAGTGCCTGCGGGACGCGGGGCTGATCGCGGGCGAGTGTGTGTAGACTGAGTGTGTACACTGAGTGTGTCGGCAGGCAAGGAGGACGGGCTGGGCGTGGAGTGCCTGCGGGACGCGGGGCTGATCGCGGGCGAGTGTGTGTAGACTGAGTGTGTCGGCAGGCAAGGAGGACGGGCTGGGCGTGGAGTGCCTGCGGGACGCGGGGCTGATCGCGGGCGAGTGTGTGTAGACTGAGTGTGTACACTGAGTGTGTCGGCAGGCAAGGAGGACGGGCTGGGCGTGGAGTGCCTGCGGGACGCGGGGCTGATCGCGGGCGAGTGTGTGTAGACTGAGTGTGTACACTGAGTGTGTCGGCAGGCAAGGAGGACGGGCTGGGCGTGGAGTGCCTGCGGGACGCGGGGCTGATCGCGGGCGAGTGTGTGTAGACTGAGTGTGTACACTGAGTGTGTCGGCAGGCAAGGAGGACGGGCTGGGCGTGGAGTGCCTGCGGGACGCGGGGCTGATCGCGGGCGAGTGTGTGTAGACTGAGTGTGTACACTGAGTGTGTCGGCAGGCAAGGAGGACGGGCTGGGCGTGGAGTGCCTGCGGGACGCGGGGCTGATCGCGGGCGAGTGTGTGTAGACTGAGTGTGTACACTGAGTGTGTCGGCAGGCAAGGAGGACGGGCTGGGCGTGGAGTGCCTGCGGGACGCGGGGCTGATCGCGGGCGAGTGTGTGTAGACTGAGTGTGTACACTGAGTGTGTCGGCAGGCAAGGAGGACGGGCTGGGCGTGGAGTGCCTGCGGGACGCGGGGCTGATCGCGGGCGAGTGTGTGTAGACTGAGTGTGTACACTGAGTGTGTCGGCAGGCAAGGAGGACGGGCTGGGCGTGGAGTGCCTGCGGGACGCGGGGCTGATCGCGGGCGAGTGTGTGTAGACTGAGTGTGTACACTGAGTGTGTCGGCAGGCAAGGAGGACGGGCTGGGCGTGGAGTGCCTGCGGGACGCGGGGCTGATCGCGGGCGAGTGTGTGTAGACTGAGTGTGTACACTGAGTGTGTCGGCAGGCAAGGAGGACGGGCTGGGCGTGGAGTGCCTGCGGGACGCGGGGCTGATCGCGGGCGAGTGTGTGTAGACTGAGTGTGTACACTGAGTGTGTCGGCAGGCAAGGAGGACGGGCTGGGCGTGGAGTGCCTGCGGGACGCGGGGCTGATCGCGGGCGAGTGTGTGTAGACTGAGTGTGTACACTGAGTGTGTCGGCAGGCAAGGAGGACGGGCTGGGCGTGGAGTGCCTGCGGGACGCGGGGCTGATCGCGGGCGAGTGTGTGTACACTGAGTGTGTCGGCAGGCAAGGAGGACGGGCTGGGCGTGGAGTGCCTGCGGGACGCGGGGCTGATCGCGGGCGAGTGTGTGTAGACTGAGTGTGTACACTGAGTGTGTCGGCAGGCAAGGAGGACGGGCTGGGCGTGGAGTGCCTGCGGGACGCGGGGCTGATCGCGGGCGAGTGTGTGTAGACTGAGTGTGTACACTGAGTGTGTCGGCAGGCAAGGAGGACGGGCTGGGCGTGGAGTGCCTGCGGGACGCGGGGCTGATCGCGGGCGAGTGTGTGTAGACTGAGTGTGTACACTGAGTGTGTCGGCAGGCAAGGAGGACGGGCTGGGCGTGGAGTGCCTGCGGGACGCGGGGCTGATCGCGGGCGAGTGTGTGTACACTGAGTGTGTCGGCAGGCAAGGAGGACGGGCTGGGCGTGGAGTGCCTGCGGGACGCGGGGCTGATCGCGGGCGAGTGTGTGTAGACTGAGTGTGTACACTGAGTGTGTCGGCAGGCAAGGAGGACGGGCTGGGCGTGGAGTGCCTGCGGGACGCGGGGCTGATCGCGGGCGAGTGTGTGTAGACTGAGTGTGTACACTGAGTGTGTCGGCAGGCAAGGAGGACGGGCTGGGCGTGGAGTGCCTGCGGGACGCGGGGCTGATCGCGGGCGAGTGTGTGTAGACTGAGTGTGTACACTGAGTGTGTCGGCAGGCAAGGAGGACGGGCTGGGCGTGGAGTGCCTGCGGGACGCGGGGCTGATCGCGGGCGAGTGTGTGTAGACTGAGTGTGTACACTGAGTGTGTCGGCAGGCAAGGAGGACGGGCTGGGCGTGGAGTGCCTGCGGGACGCGGGGCTGATCGCGGGCGAGTGTGTGTAGACTGAGTGTGTACACTGAGTGTGTCGGCAGGCAAGGAGGACGGGCTGGGCGTGGAGTGCCTGCGGGACGCGGGGCTGATCGCGGGCGAGACGGCGCAGGCGTACGAGGACATCGTCACCATCTCCGTCGTCTCCTGCCGCGCCATCGGCATCGGCGCCTACGTCGTGCGGTGAGCATACCACCCTTACTGCTCCCGGGGGGTTGGGTCCAAAATACACCCTATAGGCCATATTATACACGCGTATTACATTTTAGCTATCAAATGGTTGGTCACTTTCTGACATACGCAATTTTCCGAAGAGCAAAAGACACAAAACACAGTATAACAGTGTTGAAATAAATAAATATACCTGGACTAATTCACTCACGGTTAATTAGACCCAAAGTAAGCTCTAAGCTTGTGTTATGGAATCTAATTAACTGATACTACTACGTATAATACACAAATACTTTATAACAATATATAATTGTCACCCAGACATCGTCAACAACTATGTCTCACATATTGTTACTCGGTTGAATCGAACCCGCAACCCTCGACACAGTAAGCGCTCTCACTGTCACTGGGACAACGGGCTTGTCAAAAGTTTTAGTTACACCGCCTATAATTAATAAGACGGTATGGGACTTTCCTGACTCAAGTCTCTGTGCCAAGTTTCATCGGATCCTACGTCGTGCGGTGAGCAACATACCACCCTAACTGTTTCCGAGGGGAATCTGCGTTCATAATATACCCTATGTGACTTGCCCTGCGATGTTACCCGCGTTGTACCCATCCCCGCGGGAAATTCGGGATAAAATGTATCCCATGTGCTATTCTAATGTATAATATACTAGCAGCGCCCCGCGGTTTTACCCACGTTGTGCCCGTTCCCGTGGGAATTTCGGGAATTTTTTTACATAAAAACCTTCCTCTTGAATCACTCTACCTATTACAAAAAACCGCATCAAAATCCGTTGCGTAATTTTAAAGATTTAAGCATACAGACAGACAAACAGTGTGACAGACACGAAAAAGAGACGACTTTATTTTATACTATGTAGTGATGTTGCTGTAAAGTTTCATCCAAATCCGTTCAATAGTTTTTTCGAGAAAGAGTAACAAACATACATCCATACATCCATCCTCAAAACTTTAGGATGTCACTTTCCAGACTTTAGTATCTCTATGCCAAGTTTCACCGGCTTCTATGTCGTGCGGTGAGGAATATACGACACTTACTAGTTCCAGAGGGAAAATTGGGATAAAATGTATCCCATGTGCTATTCTGATGTATAATATATGTTGCTGTAAAGTTTCATCCAAATCAATCTT
Organism: Cyclophora albipunctata; assembly: GCA_963082685.1. Lineage (NCBI taxonomy): Eukaryota > Metazoa > Arthropoda > Insecta > Lepidoptera > Geometridae > Cyclophora > Cyclophora albipunctata. The sequence continues at coordinate 4,243,431 of OY720142.1, forward strand.
ATATATAAAATTCTCGTGTCACAGTGTTCGTTCGCGTACTCCTCCGAAACGGCTCGACCGATTCTCATGAAATTTTGTGAGCATATTGAGTAGGTCTGAGAATCGGCCAACATCTATTTTTCATCCCGAAATTCCCGCGGGAACGGGTACAATGCGGGTGAAACCGCGGGGCGCAGCTAGTTCAATATGATTTCGCGAATGGGCAACCAACATTCATATATCCATCTAGCCTCGTGGTCCACTTTGAAGATTGAAAATGCATTCACTAATTTGTTATTCAACAAAATAACTAGATTTTCAAAAAAAGATGAATGCCGTTTTTATTGTCACTACAATCGATGATATGGTTGCTAAGAAAAGATCTTTGTATCTCCTATAGTTGCAGACTTGTCCATACTGACCAGCTTAAAAAAGTCTAATTAAATATTTTTACTCAATTTTGGCCTCAAAGAGGCTCTTTTGAACGTACCAAAGCCCCCTGTATATCCAACTCTACCCGTATCTAATACTAACAGCTCCGGTTGTACCCGCGTTGTGCCCGTTCCCGTGGGAATTTCGGGCCTATAACCTTCCTGTTTAATATGGCTATCTAGTACAAAAAGTATCTTTCAAATCGGACTGGTAATTCCCGAGATTACCTCGAACATACAAACAAACAAACTTACAAATTTTATCACTTTATAATATTAGAATAGACTATAGATTTCTTCTTCTTCTTATCGAGAAGAATCTTCTCAATAACTCTGACACCAGGATTGGTCTCTCCCTCTTTCAGAGGCTCTGTCAGAGGCCCTCTGACCAATCCTGGTGTCAGAGTTATTGAGCCGCCAAAGGCCCTCTGACATGGCTCAAGTAACGACTACTATCCGAGAGTGTAACCGGGACCGACGGCTTAACGTGCTCTCCGAAGCACGGAATCATCTTACTTTTCGGGCAATCAGGTGATTCAGCCTGCAATGCCCTAACCAAACTGAGGACAGTCTCACAAAGTGATTTTTGTGAGATATCCCCACCGGGAATCGAACCCGGAACCTCCGGATCGTGAGCCGGGCGCTCAAGCCACAAGACCACGGAGGCTGTTTAGGCAGAGTTTTAGTAAGAGAGCGGCGTTTATGAATAGGCAGTAACAATCTATTTCGTCTGCAGCTTAGGCCACCGCGTGATCCAAGTAGAATCATCGTACATAATCCTGACCGGATACGCGGCGCTGAACAAGGTGCTGGGACGCGGCGTATACGCGAGCAACAACCAGCTGGGCGGCGTGCAGATCATGCACAACAACGGAGTCGCGCACGCCGTCGCGCCGACAGACCTCGACGCCATCCGGACGGCCGTCAGGTGGCTGTCCTTCGTGCCGAAGGTAAATATTATAGAACTAGCCCGCGGTGTTACCCGCCTTGTACCCGTTCCCGCGGGAATTCCAGAATAGATATATAAATACTATTGAGGACTTTTTTTGAGGAAAATTAGAGATATGACAGTTCCTTGATTCAGTGTGTTGTTTTTTCTGCGGGACAAAATGTCCTTCGTGCTTATAATCTACAATTACTAAATCTACCCTTTTGTCTGCGGGACAAAATGTCCCCCGTGCCTATAAACCACAACGACTACACTCTATTTTTTACGACTACTCCTGAAGAGGAAAAAGGTTTAGTGATTTGATTCCATTCCTACCCTATCTCTATACCTTTTTCCTCTTCAGGTGTAGTCTTCGACTGGAAAATTGACGGCATTGGTCCACATTTTAAGACTCGTAAGAAAAAATAGAGTGCAAACGTACCGTTTTGTGTGCAGGACAAGATGTCCCCCGTGCCCATGATGCGCGCGTGCGAGCCCGCGGAGCGGCCGGTGGAGTGGGCGCCGCCGCGCGGCCCGTACGACCCGCGCCTGCTGCTCACGGGCGACGGCGCGCGCGCCGGCTTCATGGACGCCGGCTCCTTCGACGAGGTCATGCGGCCCTGGGCGCAGACCGTCGTCACGGGTACCCTACCTCATACTTCTTCTTCACCGAGTGGCTGCTCACCCTGACCAATCCTATTGTCAGAGTTATTGAGCCGCCCAAGGCCTCTGACATGGCTCATGTGACGACTACTATCCGTAGAGAGTAACCGGGACCGACGGCTTCACGTGACCTCTTAACGTGAACTTCCGAAAGAAAGAAAATGTTATATGCATGATTTTAAATGTGATTTGCACACCGCGTGCAATTTGATCCAACTTGAAAGTAGGATAGCTTACATCTAAATGTATAATGATTAGGGTGTTTCCCCCCTTAATTTTTATATGCTAAACAACGTTTGCTGGGTCAGCTAGTACTATATATAGAACTACTAGCAGCGCCCCGCGGTTTTACCCGCGTTGTGCCCGTTCCCGTGGGAATTTCGGGAATTTTTTTACATAAAAACCTTCCTTTTGAATCACTCTACCTATTACAAAAAACCGCATCAAAATCCGCTGCGTAATTTTAAAGATTTAAGCATACAGACAGACAAACAGACAGACAGACACGAAAAAGAGGCGACTTTATTTTATACTATGTAGTGATGACTTTGACTGTGTCAGCAAATACAACAGAAATTACAAATGAAAAACAAAAATAAACTTTAAGATGATATATACATGTAAGGAACTGTGTTAACTTGTTACAGGTCGCGCGCGTCTCGGCGGTATCCCGGTGGGCGTTATCGCGGTGGAAACGCGCACCGTGGAGCTGACGCTGCCCGCCGACCCCGCCAACCTCGACTCCGAGGCCAAGACGCTGCAGCAAGCCGGCCAGGTAAATACAAGGCAATAGGACTAAAAGCTACGGGAAAATGGGGACAAATAGACGGAAAATACGTATACGCAGACGTAGCGGTCAGACGTAGCGAAGCAATGCAACGTAGCGGTCAGACGTAGCGTAGCGGTCAGACGTAGCGTAGCGTAGCAACGTAGCGGTCAGACGTAGCGTAGCAACATAACGTAGCTGTCAGACGTAGCGTAGCAACGCAACGTAGCGGTCAGACGTAGCGTAGCAACGCAACGTAGCGGTCAGACGTAGCGTAGCAACGCAACGTAGCGGTCAGACGTAGCGTAGCAACGCAACGTAGCGGTCAGACGTAGCGTAGCAACGCAACGTAGCGGTCAGACGTAGCGTAGCAACGCAACGTAGCATAATATCCCTGATACTTGCTGGTCATTATCGAAATTACAGCTAATAGTCATTTTGCTATAATATGTCAAAGCATGATTTAACGCCGAAGACTTTAAGGAATCTCTTAAAAACCTAACATTACCATACTTAACAAAAATCAATCATATTTTTCCATACTGGTTTGTTAAGTCATCTGTGAGCACAGTTCCTGTCAAGGAGCCGAAACGTCAGATAAAAATCTTACATATCTTACTAATATTATAAATGCGATAGTTTGTGAAGATGTATCGTATGCATGTTTGTTACTCTTTCACGCAAAAACTACTGAACGAATTTGGATGAAACTGTACAGTACTATAGGTTATACATCAGAATAACACATGGGATACATTTCATCCCGAAATTCCCGCGGGAACGGGTACAACGCGGGTGACACTGCAGTGTACGGCTAGTGTAAAATAAAAGCGAAGTGTATTCGTAAACGTGGTTTCGGTTCATATTTTCCAATCTTGCCCCATAGGTGTGGTTCCCCGACTCCGCCTACAAGACGGCGCAAGCTATCAATGACTTCTCTCGGGAGAATCTACCTATCATCATATTTGCTAACTGGCGAGGCTTCAGCGGAGGACAGAAGGGTATGTAATATAGTAGTTTATGCAACGTCATATAAAGAAGGGTATTAAAACACGAGTGTGAGTTTATGAAACGAGCGCAGCGAGTTTCATAATAGTAACGAGTGTTTTAATACCCGTGTTATATGCAGTTGCATACACTACTTTATCTTCACTATTTAATGCAATTAATCAAACAAAATTTTAAAAACAAAACACATTGCGAAACATTAAATTCACGCGTAGGTACGTGTATTGTCACAGTGAACTTGCCGCCATTAAAATCTAACCAATGAGAGCGCAGCTGCGCGTAGGGCCAATCAGGAGCGAGCGAGATCTTACCAAAGAGTTTTGTGTATGTAGTTTCGACGAAGTTTTCACGTATAACCCAACTATTTTAAAAAGCCAGCCTAATATCAAAATTTTATACAACTAGTATGAGGATTTTGACATAAGGCTCGCCAGGTTAATTGGTCGCGTTATAATGATGTTATAATGTTAAATTATAATGATATTATAACATCATGTGCAATTGCTTAAATTGAGTGTTTTAGTTGTCTGCGCTATAACAGTAGTAATTATAAGTCAAGTATTGGAAACATAAGTAGAATGTTACAACATTAGTGTAGATAAAAATTTTTATAGTCTTCTTCTTCTTCATCGAGTGGATGGTCAACTTGACCAACCCTGGTGTCAGAGTTATTGAGCCGCCAAAAGCCTCTGACATGGCTCATGTAACGACTAATATCCGTACAAAGTAACCGTAAAAGTAATTTCTCTTTTAGTGAAAACTTCTCTAAACTTTGTACACTTTGTTTGTGGTGGGTAAAAAATGTTAAACTCGCGTCAGGACGCGTGACTTGATCGAACATTCGTAACACGTTTCGACGTTAATATTCAAGTTTTCACTTATTTGTCGGCCATTGAGTTAGAATCTTCGATCAACAATACACAACTAGATATCGGGTCACGTACAAAATCAAAGCTAAATACTGTCCGCGTGGATGACGTGTGACAGCTTATTTTGTTTACTACCGAACTGAAATAAATGTTTTAAAACAGTACGAAGTTCAACCTAATTACAACCATGACACCTAGCAATAAAGTAGCAAATCTTATGAATAAAATAAGTGAGAATAACGCCTCACTTTTCAAATGAGGCGTTATTCACCGAGACGTATTATTGCGCCGACCCGACATCTAGTTGTGTATTGTTGATCGAAGGTTAGAATCCTATAGAGTCACAATCTTTAGTTGACAACACTCAAAAAATGTCCGAGCACCGTTCATTATATCGTTTGCAATGACACTCGCTCGAATGTAGACGTTATGTCACTTGTATAACAGCCTCCGTGGTTTTGTGGTTTGAACGCTCGGCTCACGATCCGGAGGTTCCGGGACCAATTCCCGGTGGGGACAATATCTCACAAAAATCTCTTTGTGAGACTGTCCCCAGTTTTAGGGCATTGCAGGCTGAATCACCTGATTGCCCGAAATCGAATCACCCGAAAAAGTAAGACGATTCCGTGCTTCGGTTCGGAGGGCACGTTAAGCCGTTAAGTTAACTGTACTTACTTAAATATCCCGGACAATTTGAATTTGATGTTATATATAAAAAAAATAAGAATAAATTTTGTCGGGAAATAATGTCTAGAATTTCTAATATATCTAGAATATCTCATACGTCTGGAATGTCTAATATGTCTAGAATGTCTAATGTGTCTAGAATGTCTAATGTGTCTAGACTGACTCATACGTCTAGAATGTCTAATATGTCTAGAATGTCTCATGTGTCTAGAATGTCTAATGTCTCTAGAATGTCTAATATGTCTAGAATGTCTTATATGAGTAATGTATTTTAAAAAAGTTAAAAAAGACGTGTGGCACTCGGGGACTGCCGCGGTAAAGCTATTGCATAGTTATTTTTTGTATCACTAGATGGCGTTAGTGTGCTGAATGTCTGCATCGCGCTAACGTTGTGTTCTGGGCTTATACGTAGGCAATGTTTGAGGAGCGTTACGTTTTAGAGCGTTAGGTTTTTTCATTACGGAATTTCTGGATTCGGACCCCGCGCTCAAGGCCCGCGATAGAAGCTATTAGCGGTGGGTCGTTGACGTATTTTCCGTCGACGCAACGAGACCGTTTATGGTAAACGATAAACTAGTTTAAAAAACAGTCCAATTTTCGACTAGTTTACTTCTTAGACTGAACGTGAGCAGTTGTACTACGCTACGGCGATTATTACAAAACTATTTAAAATAAAATAAACTGAACTCCACCTCATACTTTTCCAGGCTTAGGACTGGCAGGTTTATTTGTATGTAAAATTTTATGTTTTTAAAAGTGTTTTATTAATAAATATAAGGTGCACATAAACCTGGCGTATTTAGAAGTTCATTTCATTTTATATACATTTTCATGGGTATTTACACTATTTACACAATCAATTTATTTATATTTACAAGTAATTCTCGAACCTTTTTTCATTTAAATTAACATTTAAAAACATTAACTTTTCTACTAACGAATATTACGAATTTATTGTAAACAAACAAAATTTAAATTAATGATAAAGCAAAATGTACCTAAATAGAAAACATTAAGAGTCTATTTTAAATTATCATAATTACGACCAATCTCGCTTCGGTAATATTCGGCTACTTTCGTATTTCACTCGACGTCGACGATGACGTAGGTTTAAGTATCGTCGCGTTGTGAACTGTGAACTATAAACAGTCTACCGTTCTCTGATAAACTAGTTTATGAATGAACTACAAGCAACGCGTTCACAGTGTGAACTGTGAACTTCGCTCGACCAAAGCGCAACGCGTTGCTTGTAGTTCATTCATAAACTAGTTTATCAGAGAACGGTAGACTGTTTATCCGTTCACGCCTAAGAAACAGTCTAAAAAAACTGTTCGTTCATTAAACGCTCACCACTAGAAGCTATGCAATAGCTTAATAAAAAAAATGCAACAGCCAATGAAAATCAAGAACACAATGTTAGCGTGAGTTCTATTTTTCCACTAGCGTCATCTTTTGACAAAACCATGAAACTAGCGTTGACATTCCTCATTACGGACTTCAACAGGAAGATATTCTTACTACCTATAGTCTGTTTCTAAGTTCGAGATATTTTTGGAAACAAAGAAATGTCAAGATATGTCACTGTCAATGTAGCAGGTCAGATGTGTAGAAATTTCGGGTAATTTAATTTAAAAATAATAATATTATTAATTTACAAAAAATATATCAATATTTCTGTATGAACTGTTAAGAGCGGCCAACCCGTCTTACTTTTCATACAAACGCTGTTACGTGATTACGGCGTTGTTATAGATCTTTCTTTGAAACTTTTTAGCTAATAAGTATCTTATGCACTATATCTAGGTTTCTATCGTAACAGAAAATCTAAATTTTTAGAAACAAATTCAGTATAAGCCTCCGAAAACCGGCTTTTTGCACAAATTTTACCTGAACTTTGGGTGGTCATATTGTACTTATAAATTGTAAAATTAAAGAAAATATTATGATAGAAACCTCGTAAATATAATGGAGATTTTTAATAACAATCATTTATTTTACAAACATGCAAGGTTTTTAAAAAAACACGTATATCCTGGAACATGTTTTATGAAGATTCCGCACACTATATTTTGTTCAACGTTATCGCGGTCTCCCTTGCTTGTTGTCAAGTGACGGAAAGAGGTATGCGGGGGGCGAGTCTATCTATGAATGGCGCACTCACTCGCTAGCTCGCTAGTTCGGTCGCTCGCTCGCTTCGTATAGAACGTTCTTCGTTCTTTGTATTGTGCCTACGATATATATTTTACTAGCTGCGCCCCGTGGTTTTACCCGCGTTGTGCCCGTTCCCGGGGGAATTTAAGAACCGCTCGACCGATTTTGTGCAAACTTCACATAGACCATCTACTAAATAGTCCGAACAAAGCCTAAATATTTAGTTTGGATGGGTCAGCCCGTTCCTGAGTTATACAATTACAACGACAAGTGGCATTGATTTTTATATATTTCCATAGAATCCCACACGTATGCTCTCGCGAACTTATTTGTACGCAATAATGAGCAATGAGCAATGCAACGCAATGTTCGACATAATCAAAGTTTGATTATGTTGAACATTGTTTTTATGTATCACTAGCAGCGCCCTGCGGGTTTACCCGCGTTGTGCCCGTTCCCGTGGGAATTTCGGGAATTTTTTTACATAAAAACCTTCCTCTTGAATCACTCTACCTATTACAAAAAACCGCATCAAAATCCGTTGCGTAATTTTAAAGATTTAAGCATACAGACAAACAGACAAACAAACAGACAAAAATAGCGACTTTGTTTTATACTATGTAGTGATAATATCAATAGATTTAGCAGCGCACGCCAATAACCAACTTTGAAGCGAGTAGCGTGTAGCGAGTAGCAAGTAGCGAGGCGCGCGTACAAGACGATATCTAGATACTGTGATATTATTAGGCGACGATTACACGTAAAGTATTTACTGTGATCGTGGTATTTACTGAATGTGTAACCTAATGTATTGATGGATGTCAGTATTTATTGATGGATTTCTAGATTTCTTGATTCTGTAATGATGATCCGTCGGATTATGATTTAAAAAGGTGTTACTATTGTCAGAAGTTCTTCAAAGGTTCAGGCATTCGAAAATAATTCTCGTAATCATCCATTTCACCATGTAATTTAATTTCTGCCATTAAATTCAAATGTGTGTACCTTTCCCTTTGTTGTAACCAATTTTTTGCCCATCGCTTTCGCTTGGCCTTTTTATTTAAACTAAGTGCTAAAATAATAGCCACGCAACCTTTAATTTTCAGCTCTGTGGCCATTTTAGACGTGTAAACAGCAGGAGACCGGACACAATACTGACGTAATAAATACTGTACGTGTAGGCCGGTGTATTAATGCATCAGTAAATACTGAAATCCATCAATAAATACTGTATTGACGGATCACAGAAAATACTTTACGTGTAATCGTCGCCTTATGAATGGCATCGTACGTAACGTCATCGGCCGGCCGCCCCGAGTGAGCGACGAAAGTTATCGAATGCCAAACGAGCGCTCAGGCACTTGCTCACTCTTTTCGCAGTGCCTCTTTTTCTAACATTGCGCTAGTTGAAACAACAAGCTTTTCAATAATGTTCGCGTGGGAGATTGACGGCCCGGGAAGGGCCCTCTTAAGGCTTGTTTTTATTATTTACTACAACAGGACAACATATTTTATTCGAAATTAGGACAATAAAACACTGCAAGTTCATTAGGTACATACATTTATTCACTATCCGAAGAGATATTCAGTTATATACTGAGTCATTCGCATTTATAATAAAACTATCAGTAACTTAAAAAGAAAAAGATTAAAAAAAAATAGTTTTTAATGATTTTCAGCAAAACGGTAAGTTTTATCATAAAAACATCTCTTTTTAGATATAACGATTCAAAAAGTTTTAAAAGTTGTAATGGTCAATTATGACCAACGTGTGCATATTAATTATTAATGCACACGCTTCCACGCCACCTATGAGGTAGTGTACTTAGCGTGTTTTTTGGAGTCCGAAATACGAACCACGAATAAAATATAATGGCGACTCTAAACCCCCCCCCCCCCGACTAAGAACTATCTCTTCGTCTCCTCCTACCTCTTTAGTCTTATCACGTATCTCCACACTACATGTCCCCTCTCCCCGCTCTATATATCTCGTATCTCCACACTACATGCCCCCCCTCTCCCGTCTGTATGTCTCGTATCTCCACACTACATGCCCCCCCCTCTCCCCTCTGTATGTCTCGTATCTCCACACTACATGCCCCCCCCCCCCCTCTCCCCTCTGTATGTCTCGTATCTCCACACTACATGTCTCCTCTCCCCGCTCTATATATCTCGTATCTCTACACTACATGTCCCCTCCTCTCCCCTCTGTATGTCTCGTATCTCCACACTACATGCCCCCCCTCTCCCCTCTGTATGTCTCGTATCACCACACTACATGTCCCCTCTCCCCGCTCTATATATCTCGTATCTCCACACTATATGCCCCCCTCTCCCCTCTGTATGTCTCGTATCTCCACACTACATGCCCCCCCTCTCCCCTCTGTATGTCTCGTATCTCCACACTACATGCCCCCCCCCTCCCCTCTGTATGTCTCGTATCTCCACACTACATGTCCCCTCTCCCCGCTCTATATATCTCGTATCTCCAAACTACATGCCCCCCCCTCTCCCCTCTGTATGTCTCGTATCTCCACACTACATGCCCCCCCCCTCCCCTTTGTATGTCTCGTATCTCCACACTTCATGTCCCCTCTCCCCGCTCTATATATCTCGTATCTCCAAACTACATGCCCCCCCCCTCTCCCCTCTGTATGTCTCGTATCTCCACACTACATGCCCCCTCTCCCCTCTATTATCTCGTATCTGCTCAGTACACGCCCCCCTCTCCCGCAGACATGTACGAACAGATCCTGAAGTTCGGCGCGGAGATCGTGCGCGCGCTGCGCGGCGCCACGGCGCCCGTGCTGGTGTACGTGCCGCCGGGCGCCGAGCTGCGCGGCGGCGCCTGGGCCGTGGTCGACCCCTCCGTGCACCCCGCGCGCATGGAGATGTACGCCGACCCCGACGCACGGTCAGTACACACGCACTGACACACTGACACACTGACACACGTTCACTCGTACATACACTCACTGACACACACTGGCGGCGCCTGGGCCGTGGTCGACCCCTCCGTGCACCCCGCGCGCATGGAGATGTACGCCGACCCCGACGCACGGTCAGTACACACGCACTGACACACTGACACATATACATTCGCTGACATTTTTACACAAAATGTTGTGGCATACACACATTATAAACAGTTTCAAGATGATATAATAATATTTGAAACTGAATCTTTAGGGTTTGTCCACACATTGTTAGTTCGGTATAATCGCCTCGGCAATTAATGCCACTCGCGGATTGGCTGATTAATTTCGGCCCGAACATGTGTTTGTACCTTTAATTATCATGGTTTATAATCTCAGAACTTACTTACAAACTTTCGTTCTTACTAACCTTTCGTTCTTACTAACCTTTTACTTACTACTTAGGGTTCCGTACCCAAACGGTAAAAACGGGACCCTATTACTGAGACTTCGCTGTCCGTCCGTCCGTCTGTCACCAGGCTGTATCTCAAGAACGGTGATAGCTAGACAGTTGACATTTTCACAGATGATTCGCTATAACAACAAATAAAACAAATATTCAAGGGGCTCCCATACAACAAACGTGATTTTTTTTGCTGATTTTTGGAACCCCCCGTGCGCGAGTCCGACTCGCACTTGACCGGTTTTTTTTACTAACATACTTTTTATTTTTTTAGTAACTTACTTACTAACCTACTTACTTACTTAGTTACTTATTTCTTACTCATTAACTTACTTTATTTCAGAGGTGGTATTTTGGAGGCTGAAGGGATAGTGGAAGTAAAGTTCAAACAGCGCGACATTTTGAAAACGATGCACAGGCTGGACCCGGAGCTGCTGAGGCAGACATCTAGGGCTGCAGGTAACGACCTATACCTAGACTTCAGTTTTTATTGTTTAACTAGCTGTGCCCCGCGGTTTCACCCGCAGCGCTCCCGTTCCCGTGGGAATTTTGATTTTTATTCCCTATAAACCTCACGGAGCCCGAGACCTTTCCAACGAATGCAAAACCGTGGAAATCGGTCCAGCCATTCACGCGTGATGCCGCGACCAAGGAACACGGGTTTCATTTTTATATATATAGACTAACCGCGCGGTTCTACCCGCGTTGTACCCGTTCCCGCGGGAATTCGGGGATAAAATTAGCCTAAGTTACTCCTTGTTACATCAGTTATCTGCCAGTGAAAGTCCCGTCAAAATCGGTCCAGCTATTTCAAAGATTAGCCGGAACAAACAGGTAGACAGACAATTAAAAAATAAAATGTTGTTTTGGTATTTATATGTCCAAGTCACTTCTTGACATGTATATCGAAATTAACGGCCAACTTGGTGTTTTTAACCACCGAAGAATGGAATTTTCTCAAGGTCCTTTATTCAGCGTGTTTAGGCCCGCCCTTGCATCAGAATAGTATAAAAGTAGAGCGCAATGGAACTCAATAGATGACATTATGGTTTACAAAATCTAAAACGCGCGATAGTTGTGTTCCCGACCTGAAAGGGTGTCGTATTAGCAACCATGACATATTTGAGTTAACCTAAACATGTGCAGTGACAGTGAGTGATCGCTTTTTTATATTCTCAGATACTTTTTCGATAAAACTTACCGTTTTCGAGAAAAATCCAAAAAACCTAAAATTTTGACCTTGGGCCCCGAATAAGTCCCGAAGCTCACATGGGACTGATGGGGACTTTTGACACTTTATTCCTTGTGGTAAACCTAAGGTCTCTACGAAAATTTGGCTCTGTCGGAATTTTCTTTATTTCAATTGTTTAAAATGACCCGGCTATTAGTAGAAAGCGGTTATTTTAATATTACTTATACAGACAATTAATTTTTTTATTTATTTGTATGAATGTATAGATTGTGATTTCTGTTTTGATGTTTTTAATTTGTAAGTTTTTCTATTAAATAACTACAAAAAGATCGCTTCGAACGGTGGTCTAGTGGTATGTGCACTTGCCTGCCAAGACTGAGGTCCCGGGTTCTACCGGGTTGAGAGAAAACATGTTACCTACTTTTCAAACATGGCTCGTGTTTGAGATCACCAACCCGGTAGTCAAGCGTGGTGATTACGACATCCTCCTCACTGTAAAGATATCTAGTGAGATGAGAGGCCTTTGCCCAGCAGTGGACGTTACAGGCTAATAGTTCTACTATAAAAGTTTTAATACCCTTCAATTCATTCGATGTTGTCTCAATTTCAGAAATCAAAGAACAAATGAAGGAAATATCTAAGAATCTCGACCGTCGCGGCTCCATCGATGACGTTCTAGTTAAGACCGACACAGGCAGACAAGGTAAGCCACTTTATACCATTCCCCTGGGAATTTCGGGAATTTTTATACGTAAAAAACTTGAGAGGTGTCAAGGGACACCCGGTTGGAACGAAGTTTATTTATTATCAACAAAAATAATCGTCGCGACACCACACTGTTCATTGCGAAATAGAAAGACGAAACGAAAATATCTAGCTTGCTTTCTATAAGAGAGAGAGAGACACACAGACAGAGAAACATGCGCAAGCGAGAGAGAGACAGACAGAGAAACATGCGCACGCCGCAAAAAGCAACATCAAAAACATCGGCGTGCGCATGTTTCTCTGTCTGTCTCTCCCTGGCGTGGGCATATTTCTCTGTCTGTCTCTCTCTAACGCAAAAAGTGTCGTTCCATTTTTTCTGTCTAGCCCCATTTCGCAACGCGCGTTATGGAACTTCGTTCCAAAACCTTCCTCTTGCATCACTCTATCTATGTAGCGCTCTTGGCGTAGTTTCACTAAAGCAATGTAAGCTCATTGCGATTGTAAAGCAACGTGCAGCTCGACCCCTACTTGGATGGGTGGCCGATAGTGGCATTTCTATCTGAGCGCTACCGTGCTTCGGAAGACACGTTAAGCAGTCGGTCCCGGTTGTTTCAATCGTTAGACCATGTCGGAGGCCTTTAGGCGGTCTAACAACTCCGACACCAGGGTTGACCACTGATCTACTCGAAAATGAATGATGATGATGAATAAATAAATAAATACACCCGGACAAATTCACGCACAGTTCATCAGACCCAAAGTAAGCTCTAAGCTTGTGTTATGGAATCTAACTCACTGATACTACTACATATACATACACAAATACTTTATCACTACATAGTATAAAATAAAGTCGTCCCTTTTTCGTGTCTGTCTGTTTGTCTGTCTGTATGCTTAAATCTTTAAAATTACGCAACGGATTTTGATGCGGTTTTTGTAATAGGTAGAGTGATTCAAGAGGAAGGTTTTTATGTAAAAAAATTCCCGAAATTCCCACGGGAACGGGCACAACGCGGGTAAAACCGCGGGGCGCTGCTAGTAAGAATATATAATTGTCACCCAGACGTCGTCAACAACTATGTCTTCACATATTGTTACTCCGTTGAATCGAGCCCGCGACCCCGACACAGAGAGCGCTCTCACTGCCACTGGGATAACGGGCTTGTCAAAATTCGGCCGTATTAGTTTTAATAATAAATGAAAATTGAGTGAAGTTTTTTGTAATATTAATTGTTTTGTTCTCAGCTGAAACTCGTATCCGAGAGCTTGAAGCAGATCTTTTGGCCGCTGAAAAGGTTATCAAGAGTAGAGAGAAGGAATTGAGCCCTATCTACCATGAGGTGAGATGAGGAGAGATGAGATACTTCTATACTAATATAATAAAGCTGAGTTTGTTTGTTTGTACGCGCTTATCTATAACTACGTATCTGATTTGAAAAGATTTTTTATAAAAATAGCTGCGCCCCGCGGTTTTACCCGCGTTGTGCCCGTTCCCGTGGGAATTTAAGAACTGATTTTGTGCAAACTTCTAATAAACTATGAAGAGTTTGTTTGTTTGTACGCGCTAATCTATAACTACCTATCTGATTTGAAAAGATTTTTTATAAAAAAAAACTAGCTGCGCCCCGCGGTTTTACCCGCTTTGTGCCCGTTCCCGTGTTAATTTAAGAGCCGCTCGACCGATTTTGTGCTTCACATAAACCATCTACTAAATAGTCCGAACAAAGCCTAAACATTTGGTTTGGATAGGTGAGCCCGTTCTTGAGTTATAACATTACAACGAAAAGTGGCATTGATTTTTATATATGGAGACTAGCAGCGCCCCGTGGTTTCACCCGCGTTGTACCCGTTCCCGTGAGAATTTCGGGATGAAAAATAGCCTATAACCTTCCCGTTGAATGTGGCTATCCATTACAAAAATAATTATTCAAATTGGACTGATAATTCCTGAGATAACCTCGAACATACAAACAAACTTACAAATTTTACCTCTTTATAATATTAGTATTAATATGTAAAATGGTTTTATTGCAGATCGCAGTCCAATTCGCTGAATTACACGACACTGCTGAGAGAATGTTAGAGAAAGGGTGTATATTCGTAAGTAAATAAATAAATACTTGGACAAATTCACTCACGGTTAATTAGACCCAAAGTAAGCTCTAAGCTTGTGTTATGGAATCTAACTCACTGATACTACTACATATACATACACAAATACTTTATAAGAATATATAATTGACACCCAGACGTCGTCGCCAACAACTATGTCTGCACATATTGTTGACTCCGGGCGGGGATCGAACCCGCAACCCCCGACACAGTAAGCGCTCTCACTGCCACTGTGCCAACGGGCTTGTCAATAAAGTATTCACTATTTATACGTTCTAGGTGTCGGTCCCGGTGTTTCAATCGTCAGAGCATGTCGTCCTTTAGGCGGTCTAACAACTCCGACACCAGGGTTGACCACTGACCTACTCGAACAAATTTTTTCTTTGTCGAAAGTCGACCGTAACGGCCCGTTCACACATGGGAGTCCGTTTTACTGGTACGTTTTTAACGGATACGTCATAAATTTATGCTCTGTTCACACATAGGCACCGTATAACGTTCAACGGATCCGTCATTACTGGATGCGATGTGTGAACAGAAAACTCGCAGTATACCGCCGCTATTCTACTACAAGGATGGACGCTGTCAAAACCTGTCGCATCACTCCCCGCACACACCGCCCGCCACGCACACAGTATCTATCCGTTAAAATTCTACGTATCCGTATATTTCTACTATTCCGTCGTCCAGTATTCGATGACAAAACGGAATGTCATTTTTTTCGGAACGATATTTTTTACTGTATACAGAATACTGTACCATGTGTGAAGTCGCTCATACAACTACATACGCCATCGACGAAAAAAAAACGTACACGATAAAACGGAACAGTAAAACGGAGACATGTGTGAACGGGCCGTAATTGATATACATACAAGAGGTCGAATTTCGACCATAGTTTATTTGTCGAGCGGGTTTTATTGAACTAATTGAACTAAACGTAAACATAACTTATAGAGAGCATTTAGGTGTTTAAGTTTGTGCTACGTTTTATTAATAGTTTTCATGTATCTTTCACTAGTTGTCATTAAAAAACTTGAGAGGTGTCAAGGGACACCCGGATGGAACGAAGTTAAAACACTCAACAAAAATAATCGTCGCGACACCACACTGTTCAATGCGAAATAGAAAGACGAAACGAAAATATCTGGCTTGCTTTCTATAAGAGAGAGAGAGACAGACAGAGAAAAATGCGCACGCCGCACGGCTTACAATAGCTTATTATAGCAAAAAGTGTCGTTACAACTTTTCGTCTTAATTTTTTCCGTCTAGCCCCCTTTCGCAACGCGATAAGGAACTTCGTTCCAATAAATAAATAAATGAATAACCATAATATTAGGCATTTATTTGTCAAATAACTCGATTATACTAGAACTGTTTTGTCATTGCCTTGACACTACTACACTACTACCTCATTTATCCGTCGGTCCCGGTTACTCTCTACGGATAGTAGTCGTTACATGAGCCATGTCAGAGGCCTTTGGCGGCTCAATAACTCTGACATCAGGATTGGTCAGGACCATCCACTCGATGAAGAAGAAGAAGACCTCATTTATTTGACACTACTAGGCGGGGCATTGGTATCACCATCTTTGAACCACTTCCCTTATCCCACAGGACATCATTCCGTGGCGTGATTCCCGCCGCATCCTGTACTGGCGTCTGAAACGTCTGCTACGGCAAGACGAACAGGAGAGGCGCGTGCAGGCGGCGTGCAAGCATCACGCAGACATGGACCGCGGGGCTGCGGCCGCCACGCTGCGCCGCTGGTTCACCGAGGACAAGGGGGAGACGCAGGTAACGAGGGGGCGGGGAGGAAGAGGGTTGCGAGAGAGGTGAGACGGAGAGAGGGGAGATAGAAAGAGGAGGGAGATAAAATGAGAGAGGGTTACTCAGGGCTCTATAGTAGGACCATTATAAATTCTGGTGTATGTCTATGATCTGATCTACTTTGACTTGGATTTGAAAATAGTCAAGTTAATGATTATTTTCATTATTTGATTCAAATTTGATATAATTAAGTTATTTGCCCTAATTTTTTCATTGTTAGGCAACAGTACTCCCATTTATTCCAATCAGTGGTACGGTGAAATTGGTATCATCATGATACACGTCATTTTATTAACAATACTGTAACATCAACATATTGTATTAAAAATACGTCTACGGATACACTTGGCTATTATTTGACATTTTTAACTGACGTTTCGGCCCCTTAACATTTTACCCACAACCCCATAGCATACCCCACTATAACCGCTCCCCTTTGCCCACAGTCCCACCAGTGGGAACACGACAACGAGGCGGTGTGCACGTGGCTCGAGACGCAGGCGGGCGACGAGAGCTCCGTGCTCGAGCGGAACCTGCACGCCATCGAACAAGACGCCATCTTGCAACGTGTCAATAGTCTTATAATGGTAAGGTTTTCAGTTGTATTTGTTATTAGCTGTGCCCTGCGGTTTCACCCGCATTTATTCCGTCACTGCTTACCGTTTAAACCTTCCCTGGATTACGAAAAACATTTCGAAACCAGAATCATCTAAATCGGTTCAGTCGTTCTCGAGTTTTAGCGAGACTAATGAACCATGAATTATTTTTATGTATACAGATAGCACCGCTCCGCGGTTCTATCCGCGTTGTGCCCGTTCCTGTGGGAATTTCGGGATGAAAAATAGCCTTTAACCTTCCCCTTGAATGTTCCATTACAAAAAGAATTATTCCCGGGGACTTTGTTTTATAATATGTAGTCATGTTTTAATAAAACTTAATTCGAATTTCTTTTTTTCAGGATCTAACACCTTCCCAACGTTCAGAGTTGCTCAGAAAAATGTCCGCATTGGAGATGGAGCAATAGATGTACTATAATCTATCTTTAGTCTTATAGTATTGTCAGCGCAGTCGAGCAAATTGTTATATAGATGAACAACACGGCCTGTCCTAATAACCTCGCTAACACAACATATATTATAGTACTAGCAGCGCCCCGCGTTGTGCCCGTTCCCGTGGGAATTTCGGGATGAAAAATAGCCTATAACCTTCCCGTTGAAAGTGGCTATCTAGTACAAAAAGAATTAATCAAATTGGACTGGTAATTCCTTAGCTCGAACATACAAACAAACAAACTTACAAATACTTCTACATAATAATATATTATAGTGTGGACATTGTTTAAAATTGTAAATGATATGATGTCAAATTATGATGACAAGAATGTATTTGACATTTTGCTGTAGCAGATAAAGATATTATTTGTTGATATGGTTGTAAAATAAATGACAAATTTTATCGGATTTGACATCTATTTTGGCATATAACGTTATGACATTATGCCATGTTTGTCAAATAAATGTCAAATTTCGAAATTTGTTTGTATTTCATTGTACGAATTACTTTGTTTATCAATATATAACATGGTTTAATATGAAATATATTTATTAAATTTATTTTGATGCAATTCGCTATTGATAGATGTAGGTTATTGGGACAGGACTGGCTACTCTAAATATAGCTTCGAACATAATCTTACGAATACTCAGAACGACACAAATAAATTATATTTTAGCCGACTGCAAAAAGGAGGTACTCGGTTCGGTAGATATTATTTGGAGTAGCCTAGTAGTTTGAATTTGTATACATTATATCTTGGACCAAATAAAAACTGAATACAAAGTGCTATCGACAGAGAATTGAAGTTAGTTTTGTATGTGTGCATTGACGTCCTAACTCGAAATAAATAATTGGGTGTAATTTTCAATCTTTGAATGTTATTTTGTAGGTGTAGGGTGTAATTTTCAATACATGCATGTGATCTTCTTCTTCATCGAGTGGATGGTCAACTTGACCAATCCTGGTGTCAGAGTTATTGAGCCGCCAAAGGCCTCTGACATGGCTATGCATGTGATTGTAGGTGTTCAGTTAGCTGCAATACTATGTATACACTGTCAATATTAAAGGTTGATTTAATTCTTTTAATTATTTTATTTGTTTATGAATATCATTCTGTTATTTTCTTGGTCGGACATTGAACTATGCATAAAAGTAATTAAAATTTTGAAGAATTAAATATATCCATGAAGTTAATAGTCTAATGTGACTGTACACCGTATAGGGTGTAATTTTGTTATGCTTCAGTGAATTGTTTGCACTGGTCAGTTTTCAGCTTTTTATTTGGTCTAAGGTCAAATATACGGAAAATGATTATTTATTTGCAATGTAAATTTTTGAATATGTAAAATATATTTTGCAATAATGGTGTATATGAGTTTGTGTTATTGTCAATACGTCTATTGAATAGACTTTGAATTATTATATATTTATAGTTGATGGCAATTCAGTTGGCATATTCAGTTTTTAGACCGCCTAAAGATGACGGCATGGTCTAGCGATTAAAAACAACCGGGACCGACAATGTAACGTGCCCTCCGAAGCACGGTAGCGCTCAGATAGAAATGACACTATCGGCCGCCCATCCAAGTAGGGGCCGAGCTGCACGTTGCTTAACAATCAGTATGAGTGATAATTTAATAAAAGCATTATCCATACTAGTTTGCTTAGTTGAAGCGAACACTACTCATTTTGAATTGAGACTACGTTCACGGATACACTTCGCTTTTATTTGACACTAGCAGCGCCCCGCGGTTTTACCCGCGTTGTGCCCGTTCCCGTGGGAATTTCGGGATTTTTTTTACATAAAAACCATCCTCTTGAATCACTCTACCTATTACAAAAAACCGCATCAAAATCCGTTGCGTAATTTTAAAGATTTAAGCATACAGACAGACAAACAGTGTGACAGACACGAAAAAGAGACGACTTTATTTTATACTATGTAGTGATTTTTAATCTGACGTTTCGGCTCTACAGGAACCGCGCTCACAGAATTATCCAACTGAATTTGCCACTACTGTAATAATAAATTAAATATGGTTTTAAAAAAATTGTAGCGGCTTTTCACGGCTGTGATATTCTGATAGTATAGGGGTTTAATGTGAATGGATTTGTTTTTTGAATATTTTGAAGAAATACTTTCATTAGCGGACCATTGTATAATGTACAAAGTTATGAAGCGAAAACTTCTATACATTTTTGAAAAAATGTGAATGTAGTATATAAGTAGCAGTGCCCCGCGGCTTTGCCCGCGTTGAGTCCGTTCCCGTAGGAATTTTCGAAAATCCTTTCTCAGTGTGCACTTACGTCACTTGAAGAACCTTCCTGCCAAATTTCATGTTTCTAGGTGTAGCGGTTGAGGCTGTGCGTTGATTATCAGTCAGTCAGTCAGTCAGGACTTTGAATGTTATATATATGGATATACATATGTATTTAATATAAGCTTAGAGCTTAGTTTGGGTCAAATTAACCATGTGTGAATTTGTCCGGGTGTATTCATTTTATTGTATACACTAGCAGCGCCCCGCGGTTTTACCCGCGTCGTGCCCGTTCCCGTGGGAATTTCGGGGATTTTTGTGCATGTAAACCTTCCTCTTGAATCACTCTATCTATTTGAAAAAGTGCATCAAAATCCGTTGCGTAGTTTTAAAGATAACGCGCTCAGGTAACACTCTATACCGCTATAAAATACCGCTGTGTTTCTCTCGCGTCGCTACATTTGGAAACCGACTTGTATTCTTGGTCTATTTTTAGAGAGCTCGCTGAAGACAAGAGTTGTGCCAATGGGACAATATAGTATAAACAAAAAACTTGAGAGGTGTCAAGGGACACCCGGATGGAACGAAGTTTATTTATTATCATCAACAAAAATAATCGTCGCGACACCACACTGTTCAATGCGAAATAGAAAGACGAAACGAAAATATCTGGCTTGCTTTCTATAAAAGAGAGAGAGAGAGAGACTGCCCGTCTCTCTCTGGCGTGCGCAAGTTTCTCTGTCTGTCCCTCTCTGGCCTAAAAAGTGTCGTTACCATTTTTTCCGTCTAGCCCCCTTTCGCAACGCGCGATAAGGAACTTCGTTCCAAAAACAAAAATGTAAAGAAGTTTTCACTTTTATTATTCAGTCTTGTGACTGTCACATTTATTTGGATACATTCCTTTTTACTTTTCCAAAATATCCATTTTATATTTTTCCAAAATAATTTTTTAGGGTTGTATATTTGAGCAATACTTTTTGTAAGCAAAATTGTTGTACATGCTTATAAATGAATTTATTATACACTAGCAGCGTCCCGCGGTTTAACCCGCGTTTTACCCGTTCCCGCGGGAATTTCGGGATAAAAAATAGCCTGTGTGCTATTCTGATGTATTACCTATATTACTGCAAAGTTTCACCCCAATCCGTTCAGTAGTTTTTGCGTGATAGAGCAACAAACATTCTCACAAACTTTCGCATTTATAATATTAGTAGAACATTTCTTATTATATGTTAATCTGTATGTAATACATGTTATGTGTTGTTGAACTTGAGGTTTACCCGAGGTGAAAATAGGAGGGTTATGATTTCGACTTGTATGCATGTTTTAATGTGGGTATATTGTGTTTTATTTGTAGTGATTTTTTTGACAAAATTTTCGGTACTCAATTTTGGTGTGTCGCTTAAATATGCTAGGATAAGCGCAGGTATGCTTATTGAAGCAATGACCAATAGGTGCCTAATAAGCATAGCTGACCAATAGAAGCACAGTCAAGCCATTTTAGTCACTATAGACCAATTTCTACTTAGCTACTATTTGACAATATTTTTTGATTTTGTTGCCTAGTGTGCGGGCGGCCTAAACTTTTGAGTATCGGATATTTCTGTAGCGTTGTGTACGAGTCACCTTACTGCGGTAGCATAAACAATAATCATAGTTTGTCGAACTTTTAACAATAAAATAAAAACTATATTTGTGCAACGAAAATATTTATTAATAACGAAATAAACAAATAAGTTAGTTAATATATCATCATCATCATAATATATATAAAATTGAATATGAATGATTGTTTTGTACGCGTTTGGGTGGCACCCTGGATGGTTTAGATTCACACTAGCGACATCTATTGGGTCGCGGGTGGAGCCACCGTGCGGGACAGTTAGTATTATATAACTGTTTTATTTATGTAATATATATTAATGCTTGTCTATTTTTGATAAAAAATACTAATAATAGGAAATGTTTAATCAAAATTAAGGGCAATTTGAATCTATTAATTAAAATATCATTACTTAATCTACTTTTATGCCTACCGCAGTTTGAAACAGAATTATCTCTTAGTGTTCTGTACATATGTACATACTAGCCGCGCCCCGCGGTTTCACCCACGTTGTACCCGTTTCCGCGGGAATTTCGGAATAAAAAGTATCTCATGTGTTATTCTGATGTATAACCTATATTACTGTAAAGTTTCATCGAAATCCGTTTAGTAGTTTTTGTGTGAAAGAGCAACAAACATACATCCATACATACATCCATACTCACATACTTTCGCATTTATAATATTAGAAGGATTCGTCCTGAATAGAAAATTCAATGAACTGTTGTTCTTAGCCGACTATCACTGAACAGTGGACACGATAGCTCAAGTATTTACCTTAAGAACGAACACTTACTCATCTGTTAAGAACCGCAAGAACGATAACTTTTTTAGAACCGCAATAACGATTGCTTGTTCAAAAAAGATCCGAACCTCCACAGAACTTATTTAAGAACGCAAGACCAAATGTTAGATCAGAACTCTTAAGAACAAGAACTATTACTTGTCTAGAACAGTAAGAACGATTACTACAGCGAGACAAGCATATAAACGAAGACATATATCTCTACTCTGCCCGAGAGATTTGGCAGAGAAACCGATGTTACCACTAATATATCGCCTAATAACTCGACGTTGCAACACCGGATTCATTCATTCAATTCGACTGTTCATTCCGCTCTCTGTTATGATCGGCTGGATATTGTATGACAGTGACATGTTTGACACATTTTTAGTCTTCACTTGAGAATAAAATCGAGAATGTTGAACGTTGCATGTAGATATAGAGAAGATTGTCTATTAATTAAAGATAAGACGAAGAGAAAGCCTTTGTCTTCAGTTATATGCTTGCTCTGTTGAACAGTTAACACAGAACACTAAGTGAAAACTCTTATATTTATGTCTTTAGCATATTATTATATTAGTGAATTATTTATTAGCTAAATAACGACTGGGTACTATGGTGTAGCGGTAGCGGTGAGAGTCTGTACGGATGTGAATATATTGTTTATTTTGTAGATTGAGTTTCATTGTCTCCCCGTAGTTTTACCCGCTCGGTACCCGTCCCCTAATCCCCATCGGTTTACCCTGTATCACATTTGCATGAATAGATATTTGCGTGGCTACGATGCGGAGATGGGGGTGTGCTACGATGTGGAGGTGGGAGTGTGCTACGATGTGGAGGTGGGAGTGTGCTACGATGTTGAGGTGGGAGTGTGCTACGATGCGGAGGTGAAAGTGTGCTACGATGCGGAGGTGGGAGTGTGCTACGATGCGGAGGTGAAAGTGTGCTACGATGCGGAGGTGGGAGTGTGCTACGATGCGGAGATGGGAGTGTGCTCCGATGTGGAGGTGGGAGTGTGCTACGATTCCAATGGAAATAATTTCATCAATCGAGTCGTAGTATCACTACATATGTATTATTAATGGATAGAGTGATTCAAGAGAAAGGTTTGTATGTAGGTATAAAAATTCCCGAAATTCCCACGGGAACGGGCGCAACGCGGGTAAATCCGGGGCGCTGTTAGTACTAATATAATAAAGCTGAAGTATTTTTTTGATATTTTTTGATTCTATGTTTATTGGAACGCGTTTATTTTAAAAACTACTAATCCGGTTTCAATAATTATTTTTGTAATGCATTGAAAAGAGCTGGACGATTTCAAAAAGGATTGGTAGGAGTTAGCCATGGAAAGAGATAAGTGGAAGGAATTGGGGGAGACCTTTGCCCAGCAGTGGGAAAGCGAGGTTACGTAAAAAAAAAAATTACCACATCCAACGGGAAGGTTCTAGGCTATTTTTTTATCCCGAAATTCCCACCAGAACTGGTACAAAGCGGGTAAAACCGCGGGGCGCGGCTAGTTTAACATTATGGTCTCCGCCTTCTGTGACATCCTGATCACATCCATCTGTGACTTCTGTGTTGCGCTAGACGACAGCTGGACTAATATTTTACTTCATTTGTTTGTCACTTTCAATAATGTTACTTCAGAAAGCAATGAACTTGAAAATGCTTCGTAACTATTACAGTTCGATTGGACTCGTACAGTCGACTACATAAGTTTATTTTACTATTAATTGAAACGTACGTAAATGTCATTATTATTTGTTTAAACGGGAACTTACGTACGACGATTTTTACGATTTTCTGACGATTATAAATGATTGTAATGATCTGATATAATATAGAGATTTGAATTTGACGGAGGTTACTGTTGAGAGTTCCTCAACACGTTTCGGTCACGTAAGGTGACCTTCATCTGGAGGTGGGTACAGCGCTCGCGACAGCGTCTCTCCCCGCACTGCCGGCCGCCGCATACCTACCTCCCTATGTATATGTACCATTTACACTGAATACACTGAAGCGCTCGCGGCGTAAGTAGTGTTAGTTCATTGCGATTGTTAAGCAACGTGCAGCTCGCCCCCTACTTAGATGGGTAATAATAATAGCAGGTAGGTATTCCAAAAAAACGCTGCAAAATTCCATAAGTACTGATGTTTTATAAAATAGAATACTAGCAGCGCCCCGCGGTTTTACCCGCGTTATGCCCGTTCCCTTGGGAATATCAGGAATTTTTATACATATGTATAATACCTTCCTCTTGAATAACTCTAAGTAAGTAAGTAAGTATTAGCCTGTAATGTCCCACTGCTGGGCAAAGGCCTCTCATCTCACTGAAGTTATCAGTACAGTGAGGAGGATTAGGCATAATCACCACGCTTGCCAAATGCGGGTTGGTGATCTCAAACTCGAGCCATGTTTGAAAAGTAGGTAACATGTTTTTTCGCTCGACCCGGGAATTGAACCCGGGACCTCAGTCTTGGCAGGCGAGCGCACATACCACTAGACCACCGAGGCGTTAATAATAACTCGATGAATAACTCTATCTATTAAAAAACTGCATCAAAATCCGTTGCGTAGTTTTAAAGATCTAGCATACATAGGGACAGACAGCGGAAAGCGACTTTGTTTTATACTATGTAGTAATGATGATGCTCATCAACTTTTGTAGTTGTCTGTACATAAGTCAAATAATTTGAATAGTCTACTGTTACGAATTCATTTGTTGCTTTCCAATATTTACATAATTAAAACAATTTGTTGCGTCTGTCTGTTTATACGTAAAGAAATATATTGAAAGGGGAGAACACATTCTATACTAATATTACTAATACTAGCTGCGCCCCGCGGTTTCACCCGCTTTATACCCGTTCCCGCGGAAATTTCAGGATGAAAAATAGATGTTGTCCGATTCTCAGGCCTACCCGATATGTACACAAAATTTCATTGGAATCGGTCGAGCCGTTTCAGAGGAGTTCAACCACGGTACCCGTTCCCGCGGGAATTTCGGGATGAAACGGCTCTACTCCTCCTACGGTACTCCTCCGAAACGGCTAGATCGATTCTCATAAAATTTTGTGAGCATATCGAGTAGGGCTGAGAATCGGCCAACATCTATTTTTCATATTTTTTATCCCGAAATTCCCGCGGGAACGGTTACAACGCGGGTAAAACCGCGGGGCGCTGCTAGTAGAAATATAAAATTACCATATCACAATGATAGTTACCATACTCTACCGAAGCTTGGCCGATATGTTTGTTTGCGTCGACCGAAACTCATTCGACTAAGTAAAACAATCGGCCACCACTAGTTTAAAGTCGATACCTTAAAAACCGTTAACACACCCGATTTAAAATCGAATATCAACAAATTATTCCGCCCTCTTGACCCGGAATAATAATTAAATTTAAAGTAACCGTCGATTTGATTCATTCATTGTCGATGTTTGTACCGGACGGGTTTATAACCTTACTATTAAAATAAAGGGTATTGTCTGAAGTACTTGTCTGACATTACACACGTTAACAGGTGAGTCGATTTTACTTCTTCTTCTTCTTCATCGAGTGGATGGTCACCCTGACCAATCCTGGTGTCAGAGTTATTGAGCCGCCAAAGACCTCTGACACGCTCAAGTAACGACTACTATCCGTAGAAAGTAACCGGGACCGACGGCTTAACGTGCCCTCCGAAGCACGGAATCATCTTACTTTTCGAGCAATCAGGTGATTCAGCCTGCAATGCCCTAACCAAACTGAGGAAAGTTTCACAAAGAGATTTTGTGAGATATCCCCACCGGGAATCGAACCCGGAACCCCCGGACTAAAACCACAAGACCACGAAGGCTGTTAAAATTTTACTATTTATTATTAGAGTCATCTAGCATTGCCTCGGTTGTATTATGGCATGTGCACTCGCCTGTCTGTTTCAATTCCCAGGTCGAAAATATGGTTTCTACTTTTCAAACATGGCTCGGGTTTGAGATCACCAACCCGTTAGTCAAGCGTGGTGATCACGACATCCTCCTCACTGTACTGGTATCTTTAGTTAGATGAGGGCCTTTGTCCAGCTGTGGGACATTACAGGTTTATACTACGACTACTATTAGCACGGCGCAGTTTGACTTAGTAATGTGCGATTGTTAAGCAACGTGCAGCTCGACCCCTACTTGGATGGGTGGCCGATAGTGGCATTTCTATCTGAGCGCTACCGTGCTCGGAGCTTACGTTAAACACGTCGGTCCCGGTTATTTCAATCGTTATGTCGGTTACACTCCGATACCAGCGGGGCAAGCATATAGCTGAAGACATATCTCTACTCTTTCCGGGAGATTTTATGTCTCTCTCACGCGACAAAAATAGGACGCATGTTGCCGTTTGTAGACAAAATGTAGAGAAAACTCCCACAAATAATAGAACCATTCACATTTAGTCTTCACTTGGGAGTAAAAACGAGCGTTATTGACGTTGCATGTAGATATAGAGAAGATTGTCTTGAGATAAAACGAAGAGACATCCTATGTCTTCAGTTATATGCTTGCCGGGCTGGGTTGGTCACTGACCTACCCGAACTGACGTTACTGTAGTGTCCCTGTCCTGGTGTCTCTCTAATTTGCAAGTTAAAGACACACTTCCCGGTTTTCGATATAGCTGTTTTGCATATGCGCTTTGTTTGGATGCGTCATAGTTTTTACTATTTTTTGTATTATTTTATTTTCCAAAAAGTTTCATTCTATGTTTTTCTTTATGTAAAAACTTTAAGGCTTCGGTGGTCTAATGGTTGCCTGCCAAGACTCCAAGGTCCGGGGTCAAACGAAGCATGTTTTTAATTTCGTGTTTGAGATCACCAACCCGTTAGTCAGCGTGGTGATTGCGACATCCTCCTCACTGTACTTTGTATCTTTAGTTATCTTTAGTGTATCTTTAGTTAAATGAAAAGCCTTTGTTCTGCAGTGGGGCATTACAGGCTACTACTAAAAACTTTATACGCAAATCGTGCGTCATCACTACATAGTATAAAACAAAGTCGCTTTCCGCTGTCTGTCCCTATGTATGCTTAGATCTTTAAAACTACACAAAGGATTTTGACGCGGTTTTTTCAATAGATAGAGTGATTCAAGAGGAAGGTTTATATGTATAAAATTCCCGAAATTCCTACGGGAACGGGCACAACGCGGGTAAAACCGGGGCGCTGTTAGTTACTAATAAAATTAAATGTTTGGTTCTTTGCAGGTCCAATTTGTACTAAAAGTACTCAAATTCCTCTCCCTGAATTCTTCGAGCTGATAAGATGGAGTTCTTAGAAGACCGAGACTTCTCCAAAGTGCAAACTATACCCGAATATTATAAAGGAAAAACCATTTTAATCACCGGAGGTTCTGGTAAGTTATCTTAATTACATTTATACTACGGACGTTAACAACTGAGTCGTCAGGCCATAAATCATTTGTCTATTCTTTTCTCGCTCGCACTCGTAGGTCCTATGGAGCAGCATAGTGATGTGCGTAAGATGGTTGTAGGCGCATATCGATACTAAAAAAAATCAAATAGAAACATACTAGATCGTATTGTGGCTCTGAAAAGTGCCCTTTGTCATTAATGTTATTATATATGATATGTTTATCATAAAAAGGAAAGGAAAGGACAAGGAAAATAATACAATTTAACTAAAGAAGTTTATATTAATATTTATGTTTATGTATGGTATAATTACGTACATAATTGTCAA
Organism: Cyclophora albipunctata; assembly: GCA_963082685.1. NCBI lineage: Eukaryota > Metazoa > Arthropoda > Insecta > Lepidoptera > Geometridae > Cyclophora > Cyclophora albipunctata. The sequence continues at coordinate 4,271,553 of OY720142.1, forward strand.
ATGAGATCAAAAAAATGAGAATTAAGAATAATTAATAGAAAAAAACATTTGAAAAACAAATATTTTACAAATAATGTCTTAACAATAAAGGTTAATATTAACATTTAAGATTATTTAACAATAAATATTATTTAAATAAAATTTTATTCTTCTTCTTCATCGGAATCTTCATCTTCTGTATCATCCTGTAAATTGATTATGAATGGTGCTTGGTCTCTTATAGTGGCTTTCTGTAAGTCTGCGATTTGAAGATCCTCGGCATGCCTCACACACTTAATCCAGGTTTCCTGTGTAATGTTATCAATGGCTTTGTGAAGGAGGTTTTCGACATCTGCTATCTTGAACGTGTTATTTTCCGAAGCCACTTGTCCCTTGACCTGGGCCCAGATCAATTCTATCGGGTTGTATTGACAGTGGTAAGGAGGTAATCTGATGACTTCGTGGCCCCGTTCATTTGCCAAGTTATCTATAACATATATTTTCTGTGGGTTGCTAGCTTTCACTCTTCTTAATAGCTCCTCTTTTATTTCCCAATTTTCAAAATGTATATTTTTCTTCTTCAACCATTCTTGTATATCTCCTTTCTTCGTATTTGATGTTGGTATCCTTTCAAGCTGTATCGAATGATAGCTTGCATTATCGATGATGATAACCGAAGGCTCTTCGAGAACATTCAATAGGTCAGAAAACCAAGCCATATATGTTTCACCGTCCATTTCCGTGTGGTAGTCAGCATTATTTGATTTGACAGCTTTAAACACCATTTTTGCTTCCGGTACAAAACCAGTCTTCGCAGATCCAGCGTGGCAAACAATAAGCCTTTGCCCTTTTCCCACTGGCTGGTTCTTGAAGCCACCTTCATCATTACTTCCAAGCCACATGCGTTTTCTTGAGTGGTTCTGATTCACCCATGTCTCATCGAGATAGAATCGCGGTCTCTGATCATTAGTTTTCCGCAATTTGACTAATTTTCTCAAAAAGTCCATTCTAGCACAAACAATGTCACTTCTTTCCATTAAGAATTTTCGTCCTTCAGCATTTTTTCTAAATTTATAGCCAATCTCTTTTAAAATGGTTTTCATTGAAGTTGGTCCGCATTTAAAGTCTGGCATTCGCTCTTGGTATTTTTCTATTATTCTTTTTACTGATGGGTACTCTCCGTTCTCATAAAATGAAGCAATCGTGATCTTCAATACACTTCTATCAAAGTTGTCAAAATTAGTTACACTAACCGCCTTCTTAAAATTTGCTCGTGGGTGGCAGGGACTGCCTGATTGCGATACTTCAGTCTTTATTCGGTCTATCGTTGCTCTACTGACACCACAAATAAGTGCTGCCATTTCACGTGGCTTATTGAAATTTATTAAATCTAGTGTTTTAGGGTCACTTTTAATTTCATTTAAAAACAGAAATACGTTATGAATCACTGTCCGAGTTTGAGAGTTAACATCGCCTTGTAACTTCTGGAGATCTACGTTAGAAAATAAATTATTCATTCTGGGCGACGAGATTGGACGAAAGTTGTTTTATAAATGTTAAATGCATCATAAGCCACAAGTATTTATAGAAAAACAACAACACTGTGATTATGATAACACGGCGGCGTGATCTTACGAGTTACGACCAATCAGAAGCTAGCGATAAGCGAGCGCTAATAGGGGTCACAGTAACCCAATACAGGTAGCAAATTTTATCGATAACAAGTTTAGCACGTGGCACATTCCTATCTCAACTGACGTTTATGGCCCCACGACTCAGTTGTTAACGTCCGTAGTATAACTACGTTTACGGATTCACTTCGCTTTGAGGCATTAAGGATTTACCACACTGGATGCGTTCTGCGGTCAGCGGTCAGGTCAAAGTGAACGCCTGCCCGCATTATGTGTAAACAACAGTGTCCCGGTCAAGAACGCGCACGTAGGCGCGAGTCCGGTTCCGTACTTTAAAAAACGGCACAAAATTACGTTTGTTGTATGGTAGATCCCCCTAATTATTTATTTTATTTTATTTTTAGTATTTGTTGTTATTGCGGTAATAGAAAAACATCATCTGTGAAAATTTCAGCTTCTTCTTCTTCATCGAGTGGATGGTCAACCTGATCAATCCTGGTGTCAGAGTTATTGAGCCGCCAAAGGCCTCTGACATGGCTCATGTAACGACTTTTATTTCAACTGTCTAGCTATCACCGTTCTTGAGATACAGCCTGGTGACGGACGGACGGATAGGATACGGATAGGACGGATAGGATAGGGTTCCGTTTTTACCCTTCGGGTATGGAACCCTAAAAACACCTCACGTGATTAGTAGACGGCCCCTTTACAAAAGAAGTATTAATTCAAAAGCCTTAACACATTTTCAAAATGTTGTTCTACTTTTCGTTCCAGGATTTATCGGTAAACTGTTGATAGAGAAGTTGCTCTATTCCTGCGGGGACTTGGACAGGATATACCTCCTGATGAGGAGCAAGAAGAGCGTGAGGAGTGAAGACCGACTGGACGATATATATGCACTACCGGTACGGTAACTATCTCGCGTGTCACTACATATTAAAAAAAAAAGTCCCCGGCCGCGTCTGTCTGTGTGTCCGCGATAAACTCAAAAACTACTGCACGGATTTTGACGCGGTTTTATAAATAAATAGAATGATTCAAGAGGAAGGTTTATATGTATGAAAATTCCCGAAATTCCTACGGGAACGGGCAAAACGCGGGTAAAACCGCAGGGCGCTGCTAGTTCGTATATGATTCTTACTTAACTTGCCCTACGTTTAACCGCGTTGTGCCTGTTCCCGTAGGAATTTTGGGGTGAAAAATAGCCTGTATCCTTTCTGTTAAATATGGTTATCGAAAACAAAAATAATTATTCAACTCGGGTTGTAGTTTCTGAGATTACCCCTCACAAACAGACAAACAAAGCAAGAAACTTTACTTCTTTATAATATTAACTAGCTGTGCCCCGCGGTGTTACCCGCGTTGTACCTGTTCATCGTACCCCGGAATTTCGGGAATTAATGTATCCCATATGTTATTCTGATGTATAACCTACATTACTGTAAAGTTTAATCGAAATCCGTTCAGTAGTTTTTGCGTAAAAGAACAACAAACATACATCCATCCATACATACATCCATCCTCACAAACTGTACTTAGGTAGATCTATAAAATGCATATAATGTATTTTTAATTTTTCAGTGTTTCGACAGACTTCGAAGTGAAAAACCAGACATTTTTAAGCAAAAAGTGTTTGTGGTTGCCGGAGATGTATCGGAACCAGGGTTAGGTAAGGAAAATGTAATGATCATAACAGTATAAGTTTTGTCCCTTTCCGACACGATAATATTTTCCTAAGAGCGAAAGAGACAACATTTTTTACAGTATTTTAATGTTGCTCGTGGCGTAGTTTGACTAAGCGATGTCAGTTCATTGCGATTGTTAAGCAACGTGCAGCTCGACCCCTACTTGGATGGGTGGCCGATAGTGGCATTTCTATCTGAGCGCTACCGTGCTTCGGAGGGCTCGTTAAACAGTCTGTCCCGGGTGTTGCAATCGTTAGACCATGTCGGAGGCCTTTGGGCGGTCTAAAAACTCCGACACCAGGGTTGGCCCCTGACCTACTCGGACTTACCTTAATAAATTACTTATTTAATAAAAAAATAACTTGAAAGGTGTCAAGGGACACCCGGATGGAACGAAGTTTATTTATTATCAACAAAAATAATCGTCGCGACACCACACTGTTCAATGCGAAATAGAAAGACGAAACGAAAATATCTAGCTTGCTTTCTATAAGAGAGAGAGAGACAGACAGACGCGCATGTTTCTCTGTCTGTCTCTCTCTGACGTGCGCAAGTTTCTCTGTCTGTCCCTCTCTGGCCTAAAAAATGTCGTTACCATTTTTTCCGTCTAGCCCCCTTTCGCAACGCGCGATAAGGAACTTCGTTCCAATTATTATCATTTTGGTAACTATATTTTGAAATCGTTTTTTTTTGTTCACTGTGACATGGTTGTATCTTTCAGGGCTTAGCGATGAAGATAGAACCTTGTTGTTGAATAGATTGAACGTCATCTTTCATGTAGCGGCTAGCGTTAGGTAAGTTCATAAGATGATGAATGAAAGCATACAATATGAGGGTTTGTACTACTACCCTCAGTAGGTACTCAATCAATATAATTATGTATTTACATACTTTTTATACTCACACGATTTGCACTCATTATACTAAATGAAACGGGTCTGTATCGCGTTAGATAATTAAACGTATTTACTTAAATACGTACCCGTGACCACGAGCGGATTACACCGCTCGTGGTCACGGGATATCTGGCTGGAGAGGCGAATGTTATGAATGTTACGTTAAATTATCTAACGCGATACAGACCCGTTTCATTTAGTATAATGATTAATGAATTATACTTATATTTAATTTAATTTCTAGGTTTGACGACCCTCTCACTTTCGCAGTTAGACTCAACTTGAGAGGAACTAAAGAAATAACTGATCTGGCGAGAGAAGTCAGGGATTTGTCGGTACGTTGTTATATGTACTCGTAATAGGACACCACCAATATGATGTGAATAATCACTATCACTGCATAATATTATAAAACAAAGTCCCCGGCCGCGTCTGTCTGTGTGTCCACGATAAACTCAAATACTACTGCACGGATTTTGACGCGGTTTTTTTTAAATAGATAGAGTAATTCAAGAGGAAGGTTTACATGTATAAAAATTCTTGAAATTGCCACGGGAACGGGCATAACGCGGGTAAAACCGCGGGGCACTGTTAGTGCACAACGCCGCTAAAGAAGTTTTCTCTTCAAGACCCTTTTCCTTGCGCCTTCATCATTCTTCTTCCTTCACCTCCTCAGTGCTTCATCCACGTGTCGACCTCATACTCCAACACCAACCGCGCCACCATCGAGGAGCAGATGTACCCCCCGCACGCCGACTGGCGCTCCCTGCTCGACATCTGCGACACCCTGGACGAGCACACCCTCAGGGTGTTCACCCCCAAGTGAGTATAGTACATAAATAAGGGCCTTATTTATAAACATTTTAAATTACCAGCCATGCCCGTCGGTTGTACCCGTTCCCGCGGGAATTTTGGGATAAAATATATCCCATGTGTTATTCTGATGTATCTTCTTATCTTCTATATAAAATTCTCGTGTCACAATGTTCGTTCCCGTATACCTCCGTAACGGCTTGACCGATTCTCATGAAATTTTGTTAGCATATTGAGTAGGTCTGAGAATCGGCCAACATCTATTTTTCATCCCGAAATTCCCGCGGGAACGGGTACCGTGGTTGAACTGCTCTGAAACGGCTCGACCGATTCTCATGAAATTTTGTGTGCATATCGGGTAGGTCTGAGAATCGGACAACATCTATTTTTCATCCCGAAATTTCCGCGGGAACGGGTACAACGTGGGTGAAACCGCGGAGCGCAGCTAGTAATCTATATTACTGTAAAGTTTCTTCCATCTCCGCACTGCCGTGCTTCGTAGGGCACGTTAAATTGTCGGTCCCGAATTTTTTATCGTTAGACTATGTTGCCTTACTTACACACTTACTTACCTAATCAATAGTCTGACCATGGCGGAGGCCTTTTGGAGGTCTAATAACCACCCACGATACTGAAACCAAGATTGGCCACTAGCGCACTCGCACTCAACCACTCACAAACTTACTTCTGTACTCACTTTCTAACTTCTTATCAAGTCGAGATGTTTACTTACCAACTCCTTCACTCAGGTACCTCGGCGAGCTCCCTAACACCTACGTGTTCACCAAACAGCTTGCAGAACACGTGGTCTACGAGCAGAAGGGACAGCTGCCGGCGGTCATCATCAGGCCGTCTATCGGTAAGCGAATAGCGAGAGCGATTAGAGCGAGAGTGAATGGAGCGAAAGCGAATAGAGGGGGAGTGAATAGAGCGAGAGCGAATGGAGCGAGAGCGAATAGAGCGAAAGTGGTTAGAGCGAGAGCGAATGGAGCGAGAGCCATTAGAGCGAATGAACGAAAATAGAGTAAAATAACGAAATTTTAATTATAGTAGTTATTAATGACAATGTCTCTGACAAATCTCAAACTCGAAAAGTTAATATTTTTTCCCCGTGACATTTAACAGTTTACGATTTTTTTCGATTTTTTACGCTTCAGTGAGATGAAGCCCAATTGTGTGAAATTATTGGCTTATACACGAATGCATCTTACCAAGACTTACCTCTAGACCACTAGGCGTGTCAACAGTCTAACTTGAAGTATTGTTTCAGTGATAGCCAGCATCGAGGAGCCGATGCCTGGCTGGGTGGAGAACTTCAACGGACCTGTCGGGATGTTCGTCGCGTGCGGGAAAGGTAAGGTCTGCAACACACGCTGACGTCAGTCGCGTGAGACCTCAGTAAGTCAGTGAGAACGCGCGCCGAGACAATTCTCTCTTTTCTCAACTCAATTACCAATGAGTGTTAGACAAACTTCTCTATATTTATATGCATCGTCAAATCTCTCGTTTTTACTCTCAAATGAAGACTAAATTCATTGAAAATGTGTCAAACATGTCACTATCATACAATATCCAGCCCATCATAACAGAGTGAGCGGAATGAACAGTCGAATTGAATGAATGAATCCGGTGTTCTTCTTCTTATCGAGTGGATGGTCAACCTGACCAATCCTGGTGTCAGAGTTATTGAGCCGCCAAAGGCCTCTGACGTGGCTCATGTAACGACTACTATCCGTAGAAAGTACCCGGGACCGACGGCTTAACGTGCCCTCCGAAGCACGGAATCATCTTACTTTTCGGGCAATCAGGTGATTCAGCCTGCAATGCCCTAACCAAACTGAGGACGGTCTCACAAAGTGATTTTTGTGAGATATCCCCACCGGGAATCGAACCCGGAACCTCCGGGTCGTGAGCCGAGCGCTCAAACCACTAGACCACGGAGGCTGTTGTTGCAACGTCGAATTAGGTATTATTCAAAATATTAGTGATAACATCGGTTTCTCTACCAAAAGTGTTTTAAGAAAAAAACCTTGAGAGGTGTCAAGGGACATCCGGATGGAACGAAGTTCAATGCGAAATAGAAAGACGAAACGAAATATCTGGCTTGCTTTCTATAAGAGAGAGAGAGACAGACAGAGAAACATACACACGCCGGCTGTTTCTCTGTCTGTCTCTCCCTAACGCAAAAAGTGTCGTTACAACTTTTCGTCTTCATTTTTTCCGTCTAGCCCCCTTTCGCAACGCGCGGTAAGGAACTTCGTTCCAAAATAAATATTTATCCCAGTTTTATGCAGTGCGATATATCACTCGGGACAGACATTAAATCTCTCGGGAAGAGTAGAGATATGTCTTCATTGTATGATTGCCCCTTAGGTATAATGCGCAGTATACACACGAAACCATCCATCGAGTCGGATTACATGCCCGTAGACACCAGCGTGAAACACATCATCGCGGCCGCCTGGCTGCGAGGGACCAAACAGTAAGTATAGACAGGTTCCCGTGGGAACGGCGGGATGAAGAGGAAGCAGTGACCTTCCTATTGAATGTAGCTATGTGATGGAAAAAGAATTATTTAAATTGGACTGGCCGTTCCTGAGATTTGATCGTTTTAGCAAACAAGCCAACAAGAGCGAAGCCTTTAACAAGTCCGTTGGCACAGTGGCAGTGAGAGCGCTCACTGTGTCGGGGGTTGCGGGCTCGATTCAACGGAGTAACAATATGTGAACACATAGTTGTTGACGACGTCTGGGTTACAATTATATAGTCATACTAGCTGCGCCCCGCGGTTTCACCCGCGTTGTACCCGTTCCCGCGGGAATTTCGGGATAAAAATAGACGTTGTCCATTTCTCAGGCCTACCCGATATGTACACAAAATTTCATGAGAATCGGTCGAGCCGTTACAGAGGAGTTCAATTACGCACAACGTGACACGAGAATGGATAAAGTATTTGTGTATGTATATGTAGTAGTATCAGTGAGTTAGATTCCATAACACAAGCTTAGATCTTACTTTGGGGATCATGTTAGTATACATGGATAGATAGATAGATTGTCTTGTTTCTCCTTCTAGGTTGGAACCTACAGATGACATTCCAGTCTTCAACTGTTGCTCAGGCCAGTTCAATAAGATGCCGATAGAGGAACTGATTGACTTGTCCAAGAGGCTGGGAAGGGACTTCCCGTTGAATGACGCGCTCTGGGTTATTGGTGGGAAGATAACTACCAATGAGACCATGCATTATATTAAGGTAAGTAATCTTCGATCAACAATACACAACTAGATAACGGGTCACGTAAATCAAAGCTGAATGCTGTCGCGTGGATATATACTTATACAGCTGCATTTGTTTACTACCGAACTGAGACAAGAGTTTTAAAACAGAAGTTCAACCTAATTACAACCATGACACCTGGCGATAAAGTAGCAAATGTTATTATTAAATAAGAGCTCACGTTTCAAGTGCGCTGCGTCTCGGTGAATACACCGAGACGTATTTTTTTCGATCCGACATCTAGTTGTGTATTATTCATCGAAGGCTAATCCGATATGGATGGTTTCACTATACGAATAAAGAATACCTCGGTGGTCTAGTGGTATGTGCACTCGCCTGCCTGAGGCCCCGGGTTCAATTCCCAGCTCGAGCAAAAACATGGTTCCTATATTTCAAACATGGCTCGGGTTTGAGATCACCCGTTAGTCAAGCGTGGTGATTACGACGTCCTCCTCACTGTACTGATATCTAGTGAGGTGAGAGGCCTTTGCCCAGCAGTGGGACATTACATAAACTAGTGCTGATTTATTTCAGGTCCTGTTCCAACATCTACTGCCCGCTGTAATAGTTGACATGATTCTGTGGCTGCTCGGGAAGAAGACTTTGTGAGTCAAAAACTATTTATACTTAGGCCAGGCATACTTAGGCCTTAGGCCGCACAGGCGCAACAGACGCAACGGTGTCCGCCTCCGTGCGACGGTCGCCCGCACGGGTCCTCGCGACGTAGCACTGACGTATGAAACCGCGAGGATGCCCGCTCGTGACGGGGCCCGCGCGTGCGCACGCGACGGTTGCCCTTCCGGGCGCCCGCTTAACGCAGTTTAGGGCCTTACTCAATTTGTTTTCAAAAATATATTTAGTTATTGCATTTGTCAATCGTGGTGATTATGCTTAATCCTCCTCACTGTACTGAAACTTCAGTGAGATGAGAGGCCTTTGCCCAGCAGTGGGACATTACAGGCCAATACTTTTTTATGGGCGTGCTGAATACAAAATCTTTGGTCTTATTCATAAACGCTCCAACGGAAGTAATGTTTAAAGTGTTTTGTCTCTTTTGCTCTTTGGCAAATGGCAATGTCGGAAAGGGACAAACCATATCACTACATAGTATAAAACTAGCAGCGCCCCGCGGTTTTACCCGCGTTGTGCCCGTTCCCGTTGGAAATCCGGGATAAAATGTAGCCTATAGCCTTCCTCGATAAATAGACTATCTAACAGTGAAAGAATTATTCAAATCGGTTCAGTAGTTTCTGAGATTAGCGCGTTTAAACAAACAAACAAACAAACAAACAAACAAAACAAACTCTTCAGCTTTAAAATATTAGTATAGATTCTCGTGTCAGTGTTCGTTCGCGTACTCCTCCGAAACGGCTCGACCGATTCTCATGAAATTTTGTGAGCATATTGAGTAGGTCTGAGAATCGGCCAACATCTATTTTTCATCCCGAAATTCCCGCGGGAACGGGTACAACGCGAGTGAAACCGCGGGGCGCAGCTAGTAATAGCTAAAATTCTGTAATATGGCCCTTAGTGTCTTTTATCCTATTTTTAAACTATCTGTCTACTACTTGTACCGCTCATGGCGTAGTTTGACTAAGCGATGTTAGTCCATTGCGATTGTTAAGCAACGTGCAGCTCGACCCCTACTTGGATGGGTGGCCGATAGTGGCATTTCTATCTGAGCGCTACCGTGCTTCGGAGGGCACGTTACATTGTCGGTCCCGGTTGTTACAAGTCGGAGGTCTAAAAACTCCGACACCAGGGTAAGCCACTAACCTACGAACTTAAAGTCACTTAATTATGGACTACTAGCAGCGCCCCGCGGTTTTACCCGCGTTGTGCCCGTTCCCGTGGGAATTTCGGGATAAAATGTAGCCTATAGCCTTCCTCGATAAATAGACTATCTAACAGTGATAGAATTATTCAAATCGGTTCAGTAGTTTCTGAGATTAGCGCGTTTAAACAAACAAACAAACAAACAAACAAAACAAACTCTTCAGCTTTATAATATTAGTATAGATCAGTTTACTAACCATGTTTCTTCACGCTCCAGGCTGGTGAAAGTCCAGCGCCGCATCTACACGGCCAACTTGGCCCTCAAGTATTACATCACGCAGCAGTGGACCTTCGCCAACAATAACTTCGTCAGGCTCAGGACTACCCTGAAGGTCAGTGTTGCTCTTGTTGCTCGGTGTTGCTCGGTGTTGCTCAGTGATGCTCAGTGTTGCTCAGTGTTGCTCAAGCAACAACAATGTACCGACATCATCAGCGAGACGGGAACTTTGTCCAGCAGTGGGACATTACAATCCATATATCTCTAATATATAAAATTCTCGTGTCACGGGGTGCGTAAGTGCGTCGGACCATCAATTGCACGTCGAGAGCTAACAATCGATAAATGTCACCAAACGAGATGCTGAGAATAGAGAAAATCTATATCAGACGATATTTATCATAGTTTTTCGATAAATATCTTATACTAGCTGTGCCCCGCGGTTTTACCCACAGCGCACCCGTTCCCGTAGGAAATACGGGATAAATAGTATCCTATATCCGTCTCCTGGTTCTAAACTACCTCCCCACCAGTTTTCAGCCAAATCGGTTCAGCCGTTCTCGAGTTATAAATAGTGTAACTAACACGACTTTCTTTTATATTATACTAGCTGTGCCCCACGGTTTCACCCACAGCGCACCCGTTCCCGTAGGAAATACGGGATAAATATTATCCTATATCCGTTTCCTGGTTCTAAACTACCTCCCCACCAATTTTCATCCAAATCGGTTCAGCCGTTCTCGAGTTATAAATAGTGTAACTAACACGACTTTCTTTTTATATATATAGATAGACTAGCTGCGCCCCACGGTTTCACCCGCGTTGTACCCGTTCCCGTGGGAATTTCGGGATGAAAAATAGATGTTGTCCGATTCTCAGGCCTACCCGATATGTACACAAAATTTCATGAGAATCGGTCGAGCCGTTTCAGAGGAGTTTAATTACGCACAACGTGACACGAGAATTTTATATATTAGATGACATAATATGAAGCGCGAGAATTGGGTCCCAGTTTGTGTTACTTAAATTTACTTACCACTTTCAGCCTGAGGACAAACAGCAGTTCTACTACGAAGTGGAGAACGTAGACGTGACTGATTACATCGTAAAGTGCTGCATCGGGGGCAGGAAGTACCTCCTCAAAGAGAAGGACGAAGACATGCCTAAAGCCAAGGCCCATATGAACAGGTGGGAATCATATCAACCACTAAGCACTTATTATTTACTTACTTATTATGGTGTCACCCGCGTTGTTCCCGTTCCCGCGGGAATTACGGGATAAAATGTATCCCATGTGTTAGTCTGATGTATAACCTGTATCACTGTAAAGTTTCATCCAAATCCGTCCCGTAGTTTTTTCGTGAAAGAGTAACAAACATGTATGTATGTATGTATATACACACATCCATACTCGAACATCCATCCATCCATCCATCCTCACAAACTTTGGCATTTATAATACTAGCTGCGTCCCGCGGTGTGACCCGCGTTATACCCGTTCCCGTGGGAATTTCGGGATAAAATCTATGAAAGAGTGGACACTAGAGACAGGGCGTCTGAAAACCAGCGTTCTACTGAGGCCTCGGTCCAGGTAGAACATCAGCTGAGAGTTCTGAGACGCCTCCCATTGCTACACTATTTTCTAGCTTTAAGTAAAACTTGTGAATGTCTTTTTCCATTTTTTTGAGGCAGAAATTTAAAACAAAAGTCTGCTAGACTTTAATTTCGGATATCCGATTATTTCGGTAACTGATACGGATGTTTTAATTTCGGATATCCAATATTGTTTGTTACTGATACGGATGTTTTAATTTCGGATATCCAATATTGTTTGTTACTGATACGGATGTTTTAATTTCGGATATCCAATATTGTTTGTTACTGATACGGATGTTTTAATTTCGGATATCCAATATTGTTTGTTACTGATACGTATGTTTTAATTTCGGATATCCAACATTGTTTGTTACTGATACGGATAACATTATTAATTTTAATTATATTTCTTTCAGGTTAGAGTTTATGGAAAAATGTCTGAAAGTAATATTTTACGGATATTTACTTTACTGGGGATGCCAGCAGTTCATGAAGTTCCATGAGGAATACTTAAATGATTTTCTTGTCTTATAAATAATAGTGTTTTCAAAAAATGTTTTAAATATTAATATTTTATATTAAGAAATATAAAAATGGATGTGTCCTTTTTTAGTTTTATTATATACTAGCTGTGCCCAGCGGTTTCACCCGCAGCGGACCCGTAAAAAAATAAAAAAAGTATCATCAAAATCGATCCAGCGGTTATCGAGTTATTAATGGTGTAACTAACACGACTATACACGATATAAAGACTAGCAGCGTCCCGCGGTTTTACCCGCGTGTTATTCTAATGTATCTAGACACGCGGCAGCGTGTCAAGCCAAGTTCAAGCAAAGGAACGGCTAGCCAGCGCCGAGTGTAATATTACACGAACCATTTGGTGCCACTTTTGACCCTTCTATAACTCAAAACCTATTTAACGTATACACATGAAACTTCGTGTGTTTAATTATATCCATTAGGACATCTAGAAACCCAAATTTCATGAAGCTAGCTCAAACGGTTATAAAGATATGAACGTCAGAAAGTCGTAAATTTTAGTATTGACTGACTGACTGACATATAGTACCTAAACCTAACCTACTTCCAGATGACCTAGAAGGATGAAATTTGGAATCTAGCTCGGTAATTGTGTGTAAGCGTAAGAAAAAATCTAAAAATATAAAATAGTTAAAAAATAGGGGGGGTCCCCATACAAAAAATATATTTTTTAATTGTAGCGTTGGAACCGTTACTAGCAGATATTTGAAACTATCCCAATATATGTATTATTATATTTGCTATTTAACTGCAATATAAACGTAAAGTTAAGTAAAAAAAATAAGTGGTGTCCCCATTCAAAAAAACTTAAATTTCGCGCTAAACAACCGGCCAACGGTGTGTCGTCGGCGGCGCGCGGTAGGTACTTATGACGCGGTCGGTCCACCGTCGCCCCAGCCAATCAGCGTCACGCTCTGATGAATAGTACACAATTATAAGCGGTAGCGATTTGGTAAAAATTTAGCGGGTCGGTTGGTTTATACCTGCATGGTAGTAAAGCGATGTATTATTGTTACCGATATAATGTATGTATTGACTAATTTAAGAATGCTGGTTGAACTCGCTCGCGCCTTGCACTTGTAGGCTGCGGGACCGCGACCCGCACCCACCGGTACAAGATGACCGCTGGAGCAGCGGGACCCGCAAACAATCGCACACGCCGCGGGCGTAAAACGCGTCGTGAAATGTGCTTTAAGTTTTTACATAAATATCTGTATTCTACAAAGGCTGCGGGCCCGCAACCGCGGCGGGCACGGGTGAAAACCGCTTCGTGAGTCCTTACTCGTACGCGGGGGCAGCGCGCGGCTCACAAGCGCTATACGATAATAATACGATACAATTTAAAATGCGAACGAACCAAAGTACCTATGCAGCGGAAACGCAAGAAAAAACAATAAATATCAATACCTAGTTTTCTTTACAAAAAGTAATGATATCCCACCAAAAACATAAATGTAAAAAAGGAGAGCCAAGTTCAATACAAAAATTATACATGGCTATGGGCTTCGCTGCAAAAAGAATGGAGATCTAAATGAGGGCCAAGTTCTAGGCAATATCTCAATATGTATTTATAGGAACAAAATAACATTATGAACAAGTATTAAACTCTATTTCTTCTCTTTATTCGATACCTATGACAATTGCTGTTATTTAAAAATGTGAGATCTTAAAGTGGGTTAGATTTAACTTGGCCAGTTTGTTGTTATATGTTGAATAACTTTATAAAATGACTGCTGTAATGAAAACTGGTCAAGTCAAATCTAACTCACTTTAAGATCTCACATTTTTAAATAACAGCAATTGTCATAGGTATCGAATAAAGAGAAGAAATAGAGTTTAATACTTGTTCATAATGTTATTTTGTTCCTATAAATACATATTGAGATATTGCCTAGAACTTGGCCCTCATTTAGATCTCCATTCTTTTTGCAGCGAAGCCCATAGCCATGTATAATTTTTGTATTGAACTTGGCTCTCCTTTTTTACATTTATGTTTTTGGTGGGATAACCTATACTGCTATAAAGATTCATCCAAATCCGTCCAGTAGTTTTTTCGTGAAAGAGTAACAAACATACATACCTACATACATCCATTCTCACAAACTTTCGCATTTATAATACTAGCCGCGTCCTGCGGTGCTACCTGCGTTACTACTCCCGCGGGATAAAATGTATCCCATGTGTTATTCTGATGTGGAAAATTTCCATCGTTAGACCATGTCGTCGTTAAGGTGGTCTTAAAACTCCGACCCCAGGGCTGGCCACTGACCTATTTGAACGTACTATTGAGCTAAAAGACACAAAGTCCCCTTGTAATTCAAAAGCGGATTCATTTCTCCCACACCTGTGTAATGTTTCGTATTTGGCATTCCGCCATATTGGATTGGCGCCAAAACTTACGAACTCAAATCAGTCGCAATAAACAGTACATATTCCACTCGAGAAAGGATTGCACGGTAGTTCGACGCTTAAATAAAAACAAATCATTTAAATAAATCGATTAAATAATATAATCAATTAATTATTATCAGTATTTTGTTAATTTAGAGGTTATATTTTTGTTTGACGTTTGAAAAGGCGGGAAAGTTTTGGCGTGGTTTGGACAAAGGAGTTTGTTTGGATAAGACTCAGGTGAGTTTTTTATTGTGACACGTTTTCACCTGTGATATAAGTGTATAAAATATTATGTTTTTTATACGATTTGTATCCTCGCAATAATAAAAAAAAATAAAAAAATAGGTAACAAAAGGAAAGTAGATTTTTATCACAGATAACCACATAATTGACACGTCAAATCTCCAAACCCAGTTTTTTCCCTCCAAACATCCCCCCAAAAATATTTTCCCCCCAATTATCCCCCCACAGCTATAATAAACCCCATTTTCGGGGGGATTAACTCCAATATGACATCAGTGCGTTAAATTATTCTAAGCAAGTTATTCTACCGAACATTTTCTTAAAAATTGTCTTGCAACGAAAAAAACTCTGAAAGCTTGCAAAATAAAATAGAATACTATAGAAACCCGCCTTATCATCGCTTGGAGTGAAAGGGCGAAACACAGTTAGGGGTTGAAAATCGCAAAAAAATCTCAGTGCTCACTTACATTATAAAGGAACCTCTGCACCAAATGTCAAGTTTCTAGGTACAGTAGTGTCGGCTGTGCGTAGATATATATAAGTCAGTGAGTCAGGTTTGCCTTTTATATACTCGTATATAGTTATAACTAGCCGCGCCCCGCGGTTTTACCCGCGTTGTGGCCGTTCCCATGGGAATTCCGGGATGAAAATAGCCTATAACCTTCCCATTGAATGTGGCTATCCATTACAAAAATATTTTTTCAAATCGGGCTGATGATTTTCCGAGATTACCTCGAACATACAAACAAACAAACTTACTTTTACCTCTTTATAATATTACTACAGATTGTTATTTAAGTACTAGATTTGAAATCTAGTACTTATACACAATAGGTGTTTGTTTATGTGAACTACCTTCTCTGAACCTAAGAGAATCAGATATAAATACATTGAGTTATAAGTACTCGTTACATATAACTCAATGTATAAATATATATTTTTACTAGCAGCGCCCCGCGGTTTTACCCGCGTTGTGCCCGTTCCCGTGGGAATTTCGGGATTTTTTTACATAAAAACCTTCCTCTTGAATCACTCTACCTATTACAAAAAACCGCATCAAAATCCGTTGCGTAATTTTAAAGATTTAAGCATACAGACAGACAAACAGACAGACACGAAAAAGAGACGACTTTATTTTATACTATGTAGTGATATCCACCCTGTGAAGGCAAATAAATTACTAATTGACGTTTCTAATATCCACGCTCAAGAGAAAGGTTATGGGCTAACTGTCCCACTCAAAGACCTTCATTAAATCGACACTTAAGTAATTGAAGTTATTTTTAAAACATTACACGTCAAAATCATTCATTCAATCTCTACAAAGCATTTGACGAATTATTTGACGCCTCTGAGGCGAAAGTTGCATTAAAAATAAGGCTTTAGACTTAGCCTCATTAAAGGAAAGGCTGTAGTTTAGGCTACAATAAAAGGTCTATAGGCTAACCAAGAGGAAGGTAACTTTTTATCCCGAAAGTTCCACGGGAATGAAATCCACACAACGTGGATGAAACCAGGCGCTCATTTTAATACAAACTCAAAACAAAAACATCGTTCGAAAGCAAAGTCCTTGAATTAAAACCCAAATGCGCGTATGTTTAGGTCAATGGCGGAGGAACTCCGTTTCGCGGTTATTTTTAGCGGCCATCTTATTTATGTTCCGCCATTTTGTAGTCTGGTCTTTGACCTGTCTTTGTTTGTTATTAAATCATTGTTGTAAGCTTTTATTTACTAGTAGGTGTTACTTTTATTTGTAGTAGGTACTAGTGGCTTTTTACGCGTTGAATTAGTTGTTTTATTTTTAAAATAATCAAAAATGCATTTACTATTAACATTTTTTGGGCAATGATTTATGTGGTCTTTCATCTATATGTATTATAGTACCAATCAAAGGAACAACATATCAATATAATTATTATCTACACTAATATTATAAAGCTGCAGAGTTTGTTTGTTTGAACGCGCTAATCTCAGGAACTACTGGTCCGATTTGAAAAATTCTTTCAGTGTTGGATAGTCCACTTATCTAGTAAGGCTATAGGGTATTTTTCATCTCGAAATTCTTATGGGCACAACGCGGGTGAAACCGTGAGATGGAGCTAGTTACAAATACCTATTACATTTATCTCCGACGCCAACTATTGCGATCAATCTTTGCCCGTTATTTTATAATCCAATCAGCTGATTTGTTATGTCATTACTATTTTGACAGCTTGCCAAAAACCAACAAAGTTATTTCCTGTTTCCTTTGCTTGTTTAAGAGTGCCTTTCCACCTGAACGAAGCTATGCGACGTTGCTATGCTTCGGTTGATATGTTTGGTAGATTTCGACATTGTAACATTACGAACTTGCTGTCGGAGTTTTTAGACCGCCCAAAGGCCTCCGACATGGTCTAACGATTGCAACAACCGGGACCGACAATTTAACGTCCCTTCCTCGTCACGGTAGCGCTCAGATAGAAATGCCACTATCGGCCACCCATCCAAGTTGGGGTCGAGCTGCACGTTGCTTAACAGGCGCAGTGAACTAACATCGCTTAGTCAAACTACGCCACGAGCTACAAAGGTGATCTCTTATCATAGTCTTCGTGCTGTGAAGGCTATGACCATATAAAGTGCGAGCTGGTTTCGATTCTTTTGGCACGCTCTTGTTTTAATCGCATTGACATGGTTCTTTTGTTATCTAACTGATTGATAATAAATATACTTATTATAACTAGCCAATCACTATTTACATAGTATAAAACAAAGTCGCTGTCTATCTGTCCCTATGTATGCTTAGATCTTTAAAACTACGCAACGGATTTTGACGCGGTTTTTTAAATATATTAGAATGATTCAAGAGGAAGATTTATATGTATTAAAATCCCCGAAATTCCCCACGGGAATGGGCACAACGCGGGTAAAACCGCGGGGCGCTGCTAGTATCCTTTAAATTAAAACATCGGAATTTGTAAATCGCAATATATTTTGTTTGTTTTTCCATTTAAATCTGTGGATTGCTCCGAATAATTCCAAATGGCGTGTTTTTGCCAAGAAAATCTGATTTTGATTACGAAAAACGCACTTTGTTTACTAACATACGCACGTGGTCACATCTATTTATAAACGAATGAAACTTTCAGTGACCTTGTTTTTGTTTTGCATTTGAATTGACTGAACCGACTGCGAAAAAGGAGGTTCTGTTTTCAACCCATAGTGGATAAATAGATAGACTTTATTGTACACCACACATAGTACACACAAGGGTTGTACTTATGTAAGTTAGCGATTTCAAATACTTACCTAAGTATTTCAAATTACAAATCTGGGGTTGATTTTGATTAATTTATCTTGATCAGTTTAAAAATAGAGTTGAAAAATATATTTCCTAAAGGTTCTTTTTTATAGAATATAATGAGTAACAAAAATCTCAGCAAAATGGTTTTTTTACTACTATTATATTCAATCATAGCTAAGAATACTTCCCACAAATTCAAACAAAGAAAATATATGAAAATCAGTCAATTTAGGCCCTACGATAGGCATAATATCATCCCCCCTTTTTCGTCGGGGGTAAAAAATGGAAAACTACTTAAACCATGCTAATCGTAGCATTTGTTAATTGGATCCCACCCTATTACGTCATGTCAGCACTACATAGTATAAAACAAAGTCGCTTTCCGCTGTCTGTCCCCTATGTATGCTTAGATCTTTAAAACTACGCTACGGATTTTTAACGCGGTTTTTTCAAATAGATAGAGTGATTCAAGCGGTAGGTTTAAATGTATAAAAATTCCCGAAATTCCCACGGGAACGGGCACAACGCGGGTAAAACTGCGGGCCACTGCTAGTAGATAATAAACCAATATGGCGTCTGTCCAAGCTTTTGGCGCGTGTGAAGTGATTTCCCGCCCTTTCCTTATTGCGCCATCTTTGTTATGGACAAAGAAGATTGAATGAGAAACAATAGCATTTATTTATAGATTTTTGAGAATTCTGGTGGAAATGCGTGTGATGGAAACTACATTCTATACTAATATAAAAAAAGTTCATTTTTGTTTGAACGCGCTAATCTCAGAAACTGCACGTCCGATTTAAATAACATTTTTTTTAAAAAGATAGCTTCATTCAAGAGGAATTTTCTATGCTTTTTTATGCCTAAATTCTCACATTCATTTTTCACGTGATTACAGTGACATTCAGTTTTACAATGCCTGTAAAATAGTAACTAAAAATAGTCTCGATATTTCAAAGGAGTTAGGTACTAACTTATAACCTTACTAGCAGCGCCCCGCGGTTTTACCCGCGTTGTACCCGTTCCCGTGGGAATTTCGGGAATTTTTATACATATAAACCTTCCTCTTGAATCACTCTACCTATTACAAAAAACCGCATCAAAATCCGTTGCGTAATTTTAAAGATTTAAGCATACAGACAAACAAACAGACAAAAGTAGCGACTTTGTTTTATACTATGTACTACTATGTAGTGATCTTACTTACAATAATTCTTAGCTTATAAGACATCGTATTAGATTGAAATCACTAAACCATTTTCCTTTATAGAACAAATTGTCTTTGTTAAAGAAATTGTCTTTGGTTTGTTTTGAACAATCGGCCATCTTATTTCCACTGACAAGAAAAACGTAGTTATATCTCTTCTTCTGCGTCGGTTTTATTTTAATCAAAGCACGTGGATATCATGTGTTTACTATTATTTAATACGTTATTACATAAATAGATACTACGCGAGGATTGAAGACATCTATTGATTTATGTATATATGTACTTAAGGGGAGTTTCTGCTAGCGTAAAAAACGCGGCGATATTAAAGTACTAGCAGTGCCCCGCAGTTTTACCCGCGTTGTGCCCGTTCCCGTGAGAATTTCGAGAATTTTTATACTTATAAACCTTCCCCTTGAATCACTCTATCTATTTAAAAAAAATCGCTTTCCGCTGTCTGTCTGTCCCTATATATGATTCGATCTTTAAAACTACGCAACGGATGTTGATGCAGTTTTTTAAATAGATAGAATGATTCAAGAGGAAGGTTTATAGTATGAAAGTTCTCCAAAATGCCCACGGGAACGGGCACAACGGGACAAAACCGCAGGATGGTACTAGTCAAAAAGAAAAACAAACTATTCAGCTTTTAAGCTTATTCTAGCTAGCGAAGTAGAGATAGAAGCGCGATTCTTTCGCTCATGTAACCGGCCCTTTAGGAGTTGTTGACACGAGATTAACATGAATTAATAGATTAGGAGCCACGTTCAGCCAATTCCGTGTTATAAATCTATCAATCAAATTAAATGCGCAGCCAACATGGATGTGATCGACGCATAAATATTAGGCGTTGAATAAATTATACGCAAATACCTACCTAGATAATTTCATTTCATACCTTACTCAGAGATATCTAGAAGTCTAAAAGTAAGATTAAGGCTGTAATGTCCCACTGCTGGGCAAAGGCCTCTCATCCCACTCAGATATCAGTACAGTGAGGAGGATGTATCACCACGCTTGACTAACGGGTTGGTGATCTCAAACACGAGCCATGTTTGACAAGTAGGAAACATGTTTTCGCTCGACACGGGAATTGAAACTGGGTCCTCAGTCTTGGCAGGCGAGTGCACTCCTTTAGGCGTCTTAAAAACTGCATGTCCCACACGTGAAATGTGACGATTACTCTGAAACATCAAATGTTTCCTTAGTAGAGATTTAATGAGTGATTTTGACTGTAATATATGACAAACTAGCAGCGCCCCGCGGTTTTACCCGCGTTGTACCCGTTCCTGTGGGAATTTCAGGATGAAAAATAGCCTATAACCTTCCCGTTGAATGTAGCTATCTATTACAAAAATAATTATTCAAATCGGTCAGGCAATTCCCTAGATTAGCTCGAACATACAAACAAACAAACTTACAAATACCTCTTTATAATCACTACATAGTATAAAACAAAGTCGCTACTTTTGTCTGTTTGTTTGTCTGTATGCTTAAATCTTTAAAATTACGCAACGGATTTTGATGCGGTTTTTTGTAATAGGTAGAGTGATTCAAGAGGAAGGTTTTTATGTAAAAAAAATCCCGAAATTCCCACGGGAACGGGCACAACGCGGGTAAAACCGCGGGGCGCTGCTAGTTTAATATATAAGTGTCGATGTGTCAATCTATAATGGATGGCTCTGAGTGCGACAGTCACTCTGTTTTTCGAATGAAACGTGTATTTACGCCAATGACATTGCTTTGTGCGTTTGAGCCAATAAAAGCGGCCTTGACACTTTCTTTGTTCACATTCGGTCAAATACTGAAATAGACGTAACAAAGCTTTTAAACCGACTTAAAAAAAGGAGGAGGTTTTCAAATCGACTGTTTCTTTTTTCTTACCTCATATCTTTTGACTGTGAACCGATTTTGATGATTCTGTTTTTGTTGGGAAGGAGATATTCCCAGGGTGGTCCCATGGTAAGGAAACCAGGGTCTGATGATGGGATCCTAGTGAAATCGAGGGGAACTCTTAAACATTGTTGGAGCAAATAGTGCGTCTGTTAATTTTTTCATTAAATGTTTTATGACACTACAATTAAGTGACTCAAATTTTTTCTACTTTAAAATTTGTCAGGAAGTCTCCTAATAGATTATTTCTATCTTTTTAGTTAGTACTAGATTTTTTCTGTAAGATCGTCATATAGTCAAAACTGTAATTTTAGGTCTAATATGTGAAATTAAAACCTATGAAGTACCTTTAGGCCTTTGCCACACTTGACGGATCTTCCGATTCTTCCGTCGCCGATCTTCCGCGACGGAACGCCAATACATATTATCTACACTAATATTATAAAGAGGAAAACTTTGTTTGTTTGGTTGTAATGAATAGGCTCAAAAACTACTGGACCGTTTTTAAAAATTCTTTCACCATTCGAAAGCTACATTATCCACGAGTAACATAGGCTATTTTTCATCCCGAAATTCCCACAGGAATGGACACAACGCGGGTAAAACCGCGGGACGCTGCTAGTTGTATATAATTTACGCTGCGACGGAACGACCGATCTTCCGCGTAGTGGGCCCGCTATTTGTAAACCTTCCTCTTGAATCACTCTATCTATTAAATAATTGCATTAAAATCCGTTGCGTAGTTTAAAGGTCTAAGCATACATAGGGACAGACAGCGGAAAGCAACTTTGTTTTATGCTAAGTAGTGAAATTTTAGTGTAACTTAATTTTCAGCTAATGTTTCAGTGTGTTTCAGGATGCCGTCTGAAGTGATAGCGGAGAAGAGTCTCCAGCGGGAGCTGGCGGACTCTATCATCAGAATGGTGCCGCTGGATGAGATCAGGATACTGCTGGCGTGTGGAGCTAAGGTATGTTGTTCGTTCCTTCATATCTAGGAGAAAGGGATTCTTCTATGTACACTTCTAGATTTTTACTTATGTTAACCCGCGTTGTACCTGTTCCCGCGGGAATTTCGGGATAAACATGATATATTCTTAGAAAGTATTTGTGTATGTATATGTTGTAATATCAGTGAGTTAGATTCCATAATACAAGCTTAGAGCTTAGTAGTCTAATTAACCGAGATTGAATTTGTTCGGGTATACTAGCAGCACCCCGCGGTTTCACCCGCGTCGTACCCGTTCCCGTAAAAAATCGGGATGAAAAATAGCCTATCACCTTCCCGTTGAATGCGACTATCCATTACAAAATCCTTCTAATCAACAGGTGAACGAGCCAGTGACCCAGGGCCTCCGCCCTCTGCACTATGCGATCTGGCAGCGCCACCTGGAGGCCACCAGGCTGCTCCTGGTGCGAGGGTGTGACGTCAACGCGAGAGACGACTGCGGGTACAGCGCGCTGCATCTGTCGGCCGAGCATGGGTACGATTGAGATTATGATAAAAAATAATTCATACTTATACTAGCTGACCTGTCATACGTTGTTTTGCCCTATAAATATTAAGGGGTGGACCGCCCTTATTACATAGGGATATGACAAATAGATAGTAGATTCCTAGAGCTGCTGAATAGGATATTTCACTGATATTAAAAGTGTACAATTTGAGAGATGAATTTAGTAAAATAACTAAAATTATGATCAAAACTGAAATCAAAATCTATTAAAAAATAAAGAAATTAAAACTTGAGAGGTGTCAAGGGACACCCGGATGGAACGAAGTTTATTTATTATCAACAAAAATAATCGTCGCGACACCACACTGTTCAATGGGAAATAGAAATAAGCTTTCTATAAGAGAGAGAGAGAGAGACATACAGAGAAACTTGCGCACCGCGCATGTTTCTCTGTCTGTCTCTCTCTGGCGTGCGCAAGTTTCTCTGTATATCTCTCTCGCGCATGTTTATCTGTCTGTCTCTCTCTGGTGTGCGCATGTTTCTCTGTATGTCTCTCTCGCGCATGTTTCTCTGTCTGTCTCTCTCTGGCGTGCGTAAGTTTCTCTGTCTGTCCCTCTCTGCCCTAAAAAGTGTCGTTACCTTTTTCCGTCTAGCCCCCTTTCGCAACGCACGATAAGGAACTTCGTTCCAATAAGCTCTGAAAGATTCTCTCCTGTCCCCTTCTTGCAAAACGATTTTTTACGACGCCTGTAACTCTGGAAATAATAGCGATTTAAAAAAAACGGATTTTAGTCTCTAACACATGATCAAAAGATGAGTTAATAGAAATAATTAAAATAACGGCGAAATACTCTATTTGCATACAAAATTTAATAAAAATCGGTCCAGCTGTTGAGCTAGGAAGTTCAATACAGTAGGTATTTTTGTCTTTACGAAAGCTGTAATTTCAAAGTGACTCCTCCCTCTCCAGCTACACCGAGCTGGTGAAGCTGCTCCTGGAGAGCGGCGCCGCCGTGGACTACAGGCTGGACAGCGGCGAGGAGTTCCCGCGGACCACCCTGTGCGACGAACCGCTGCGGCTGGCCATCAGGAACAAACATTACGTATGTATATCTCTCTCCCTCTATCTAAACCAGAGACAAATTTACTGCGTTGTACCAGTTCCCGCGGGAAATTAGTGATAAAATGTATCCCATGTGTTATTCTGATGTATCACCTATATTGCTGTAAAGTTTCATCCAATTCCGTCCAGTAGTTTTTTCTTAAAAGAGTAACAAATAGGACTATAGATGGATATATATTTTGACAAGCTCGTTGTCACAGTGGCAGTGAGAGCGCTTACTGTGTCGGGGGTCGCGGGCTCAATTCAACGGAGTATCAATATGTGAGACATAGTTGTTGACGACGTCTGGGTGACAATTGTTGACTCCGTCTTCACATATTGTTGACTCCGGGCAGGAATCGAACCCGCAACCCCCGACACAGTAAGCGCTCTCACTGCCACTGGGACAACGGGCTTGTCAGTGTATTCCGTAGTTTAAATTCAAAATAATTCCTTATTTCTACTGTTCAGGAGGTAGCCAAGCTTCTGCTAGAGCACGGAGCCGACCCCAACAAGAGGTACTTCTTCGGCTCTGAGATCAACCTGGTCTCCGACCCTGAGTACTTGGAGTTGCTGTTGACTTTCGGAGCCAACCCTGACTCCAGGGATCGGGCTGGACTGACACCACTGATGAAAGCAGCCAGGCAGAAAAGGGTATGATAATGATCTTGCCCTATATATCACCAGCCGCGGTCCGCGGTGTTACCCGCGTTGTACCCGTTCCCGCGGGAATTTCTGGATAAAATGTATCCCATGTGTTATTCTGATATATAACCTATATTACTGTAAAGTTTCATCCAAAGCCGTTCAGTAGATTTTTAAAAAAACTTGAGAGGTGTCAAGGGACACCCGGATGGAACGAAGTTTATTTATTATCAACAAAAATAATCGTCGCGACACCACACCAAATAGAAAGACGAAACGAAAATATCTAGCTTGCTTTCTATAAGAGAGAGAGAGAGACAGACAAAGAAACATGCGCGGCGCACTTGTCTGTCTCTCTCTGGCGTGCACATGTTTCTTTGTCTGTCTCTCTCGCGCATGTTTCTCTGTCTGTCTCTCTCTGCGTGCACATGTTTCTCTGTCTGTCTCTCTCGCGCATGTTTCTCTGTCTGTCTCTCTCTGGCGTGCGCAAGTTTCTCTGTCTGTTCTTCTCTGGCCTAACAAGTGTCGTTACCATTTTTTTCGTCTAGCCCCCTTTCGAAACACGCGATAAAAAACTTCGTTCCAATAACCACAGTTCCATACAACTTTTCAACCCTTCTTTCAACTCCTTTCAACCCCGTTTTCGCGATAAAAGGTACATCCTTTCTCAGGCTCTGGACTAACTGTATACCAAATTTCATTCAAATCGGTTTAGTAGTTTTGGCGTGAAAGCGTGACAGACAGACAGAGTAACTACCGCATTTATAATATTAGTTAGGACTTGTTGGGATTGAGAGCAAAATTGGTATAGATTATAGAAACTGATTACTGTTCCAAACTTGACCTCCTGAAACCTACTCCTCAGGGTATGGACGCGGTCCTGCTCCTCATCAGCTACGGCGCGGACGTCAACGCCATGGCTGACGTAAGAAATGACTACCGCACTGTTATGCACTACGCGGTACTGAGCGGTGAGTGTGAGGGAGATAGGATATAAGATCAACTATGTATGTTTTAACCATGGACTTAGTATTATAATCTGGACAGCGGACTGTTAAAAATGAAAAATACGAAAGCACACCTTACACCTTTACATTATGATTCAATTTGGGTTACCAACATAGACAGAGGCAAAACGAGCCAAGAGAGATAGCTAGTACCGAGGTCGTTTATCCCTTTCTAACACTTGCCATTCGATCGAAAAGTGGTAGTTGGTAGCATGTTGGTAGAAAATTATTTCACAACGCTGACTTTAAGAAATCCTTATATTACATATAAAGTAAATATTGAATTAGATAAAATTTATTAATTACTTACTTAGCTTTATAATACTTCCATTGACTTAATATTCTGAAATACCTGCAGAGCCATAATTATTTAGAACTATTTGGTAAAATTATTAATAATTTCTCTAGTAACCCTTTGAATTTGTCATGGCGACTTTGAATTCTCGTCTTCTCGTGAATATCTACCTATTTGTTTTATTTTATGCAATTTTGGGAGATTAGCTTATTGAAATGGTTAAAAAGTGCTGTATTCGTTTCTGTTAAACTGAATCCTATGGTGGTTGCGGGATATCCTTTCACAGGTAAGCCAAATAAGGGAAAAATTTAAAATTTGTTATGTAGGGTGACCATAAGTGCAAGCAATCACTCCTCGAATGATTTATGAGGATTAAAAATGGGTTACTATATATTTATAAGTAATATTTCTTAAGTGTTAATAAAAATTTATTTAAATTACAACAATTTCTTTTATTTAAACATTATGCTTTTATAAGTAAAATCGGACTATCTCTTTTTAGTTTCACCTCAGTAGATAGTTCGATTTCAAATTCACAAAGCACCATCTATTCACTACATAGTATAAAATAAAGTCGCTATTTTTGTCTGTCTGTTTGTCTGTTTGTTTGTCTGTATGCTTAAATCTTTAAAATTACGCAACGGATTTTGATGCGGTTTTTTGTAATAGGTAGAGTGATTCAAGAGGAAGGTTTATATGTATAAAAATTCCCGAAATTCCAACGGGACAGGCACAACGCGGGTAAAACCGCGGGGCGCCGCTAGTAAGCTATAAAGAACAAAATTTTCTTCAAGAAAACGCCCCTACGGGAGATTTTCTTACATGCACTTATAAAATAGATGGCGCTAAAACTTGAACGTAACTGTAGAGAATTAAATTAATTGGAAAGTTCCTCATTGTATTTTTTAAAACAAATATTATTTCATTATAATATTTGTCCCACCTAACGAAAAAGTGTGGTCATCCTATTAGAAAGTGACAAACAGCATCGGCTCTCAACATCTCGCTCGGCTCGTTTTTCGGCTGCTAGAGCTCAGTCCAGATTATAATAATAAGTCCATGGTTTTAACCACCAAAATTGTGAAAAAACCGGCCAAGTGCGAGTGGGATTCGCGCACGAAGGGTTCCGTACCAAACGGTGGTACATTCAAAGAGCTTCTGTGGGGCCAAAACTGAATAAAAATATTGACTTTGACTTTGACTTTGAATGGTAAAAAAATCACGTTTGCTATATGGGAGACCCCCTTACAAATTGAGAACCTCCACCTTTTTTAATTCGGTTAATTGCAGTTTATAACTTAAAGAACTCTTACTGCTATATTCATATATGCTCTATTATAACTAAAAAAAACATTGTTAAAAAGTGTTTTGTCTCTTTCGCTCTTCGGAAAATAGCGTATGTGGGAAAGGGACAAACCATATCATAGACAAAATTATGTTATTAAACGTTTATGAATAAGACTCTTCAATATATATTTTTTTGTGCAGGCAACACCGACGTAGTGAACCTACTAATAAAGCAAGGAGCGCGCGTCAACTACCAGTGCCCTGAAGTAAGCAAACCAAGTCCACTGGACCTAGCCATCCTCAAGGGGGACGTGGAAATGCTGCAGATGCTATTAGCTGCTGGTGAGATATCCTTACATAGTGCTACCAACGCACCGCGGTTTTACCCGCATTCTGTAGGAATTTCGGGATGAAAAATAGCCAATACCCTTCCCCTTGAATGGGGCTATCCATTTCAAAAAGAATTATTCAAATTGGACTGGTAGTTCCTGAGATTAGTGCGTTCAAACAAACAAATAAAAAAACAAATATTTATCATCATACTTTTTAAACTCACACGATTTGCACTCATTATACTAAATACCCGTTTCGGGTCTGATCCCGTGTTATCCCGTGACCACGTATTTTAATGAAATACGCTAAATTATCTAACGCGATACAGACCCGTTTCATTTAGTATAAAAAATATCACTTAGTATATATAAAACTAGCAGCGCCCCGCGGTTTTACCCGCGTTGTGCCCGGTCCCGTGGGAATTTCGGGATAAAATGTAGCCTATAGCCTTCCTCGATAAATAGACTATCTAACAGTGAAAGAATTATTCAAATCGGTTCAGTAGTTTCTGAGATTAGCGCGTTTAAACAAACAAACAAACAAACAAACAAACAAAACAAACTCTTCAGCTTTATAATATTAGTATAGATAAAGTCGTCTCTTTTTCGTGTCTGTCTGTTTGTCTGTCTGTATGCTTAAATCTTTAAAATTACGCAACGGATTTTGATGCGGTTTTTTGTAATAGGTAGAGTGATTCAAGAGGAAGGTTTTTATGTAAAAAAATTCCCGAAATTCCCACGGGAACGGGCACAACGCGGGTAAAACCGCGGGGCGCTGCTAGTTTATTATATTTGTATAGATTATCAGAGATAGCTTTATTAAAAATCCTACTAATGTTATAAACGCGAAAGTTTTTAAGGATGTTTGTTACTCTTTCAAGCAAAAACTACTGAAAGGATTTGAATGAAACTTTACAGTAATATAGGTTAGACATCAGAATAACACATGGGATGCATTTTATCCTGAAATTCCTGTGGGAACGGGTACAACGCGGGCAACACTGCGGGCGCGACAAGTCATTATAATTATTGGAATTAGTTATCTTATATATAAAATTCTCGTGTCACAGTGTTCGTTCGCGTACTCCTCCGAAACGGCTCGACCGATTCTCATGAAATTTTGTGAGCATATTGAGTAGGTCTGAGAATCGGCCAACGTCTATTTTTCATCCCGAAATTCCCGCGGGAACGGGTACCGTGGTTGAACTCCTCTGAAACGGCTCGACCGATTCTCATGAAATTTTGTGTGCATATCGGGTAGGTCTGGGAATCGGACAACATCTATTTTTCATCCCGAAATTTCCGCGGGAACGGGTACAACGCGGGTGAAACCGCGGGGCGCTGCTAGTCTAATATATGTATAAAATTATCGTGTCACGGGGTGCGTGGTTGAACTCCTCTGAAACGGCTCGACCGATTCTCATGAAATTTTGTGTGCATATCGGGTAGGTCTGAGAATCGGACAACATCTATTTTTCATCCCGAAATTCCCGCGGGAATGGATACAACGCGGGTGAAACCGCGGGGCGCAGCTAGTTATATATATATCTAACATACATATTTCCAGGCGCTCAAGTGAACGCGTCCAGCTCTCTGATTGGCTCGCCGCTGCACGTGGCCTGTTCGGACAACATTCTCAACAGGAAGGAAATGATTAAAGTTAGTATTTTGACTTTTCACTTTTCAACATGGCTCCGGTTTAATATCATTCGTAGTGTTACAAAAATAAAAAACTTATAACCCGCCCCGGTGGTCTAGTGGTATGTGCGCTTGCCTGCCAAACGGTGACCTCGGGTTCAAATCCCGGGTCGACCGAAAACATGTTTCTACTCACACCTATTGAGACTGACATTTTTAACTTTTACCGGTGCGTGAACGTTAGCTAAGCATCCCCCCGGGTCTTAAAAAGTAACATAATGTTCCTCAGATCCTTCTGGAGGCGGGCGCAGACCCAAACCTGAAGGTGTACAATGAAGAGGACGCGACGCAGCTGCGGCCCGCGCTGGCGGAGTACCTCGCCAGCAACGCGGAGCCCTGCGCAGACATCGTGGGGATGCTGCTCAGATACGGAGCCAGGGTGAGAGAGAGACCCATCTTCTTCTTCTTCATCGAGTGGATGGTCACCCTGACCAATCCTGGTGTCAGAATTATTGAGCCGCCAAAGGCCTCTGACATGGCTCATGTAACGACTACTATCCGTAGAGAGTAACCGGGACCGATGGCTTAACGTGCCCTCCGAAGCACGGGGATACTACTACTACTCATCTTCATATATATTACGTGTCCAGTTGTTTGTCCGCGATGGACTCCTAAACTACTGAACTGATTTTTAATTTGATTTGCACACCGTGTGCAATTTCATCCGACTTGAGAGATAGGATAGCTTTCATCTCAATGTATAGTGATTAGGGTGGTCCACCCCTTAATTTGTATATGGCAACACAACGTTTGCTGAGGAGTTTGATCTTTGTTTGAAGGCGGTAACCTCAGGAACTACTAATCCGATTTCAATATTTTTTTTGTACTGGATAGCCACATTCAACGGGAATGTCATAGGCTATATTTCATCCCGAAATTCCCTCGAGAACGGGTACAATGCGGGTAAACCGCAGAGCTGCAAGTTGCAATGAGTTACCATACTTTGTCAAACTGAGCAAGAAGCGCTACATATAAAACAAAAAAAAAATTCGTCGTAACTTTGAATGTCAAATTACAGGTTATAATGAAAACCCAGTTCCGGGACCCTGACGGCATTTTGAACCATCTCCAATACGTGACCTCTGCAGAGAAAGAACACATCTTCGACATCCTTCTAGAAGCTGCTGAGGCCTTTGACCTGTGCATGATCAAACGGAACAGCACGCTAAACGCCAAACAAAAAGAGGTCTTAATAGAACGCGCCAAAACTCCAATTCCTTTAATTTCTCAAGCCAGAATATTCTTCCGCAGATTCCTTGGCGCCAGTTTGATACATTACGTGCGAGATTTTGAAATTCCCAAAATCCTGCACGATTATTTGCTTTTTGAGTGTCGTTAATTAATAAATATCCTTTAATTAAATGGTTTAAAAACGAGTAAAATCCAAAAAAAATATTCAAAAATAATATTTTATATAGTCTGTGGCAAGTTTTGTGACAGAATAAGACGGTGGTCTTTGGAAGAAAAAAGTTATGTTGCCAAGTTTTGATGATTTGCAAGATGGACGAGTAATAACTATACTTATAGTTCAATGTATAATGAACTGATATTATTATGCCTAATAATTATAATTACGATATTTTTATCAATTATTGTAACCTTTGTAGGTACTAGGTACTGTAAAATGGGTACTATTATAAGTTTCAATATTTTTTCTAAGATAGCACATAGCGATTCAATACGATTTTTCATATTGTCTATTCGATTTTATTATTATAATAAAATATTGCAAAAAACATTAACAAATAATTCTTAGTATGTGTGATATTTAAACAAAATATGTATGTATTTGAGCAAAATATATTTTTTCAATTCATTGAAAGTCAAACCCATTTTGTAGATTATATGTGATTATTATGAGGTTTAATGCCTGAATAATTATTATGACAATAATGTGGCTTCTGCGTATTCGTATATTTTTTATTTGTTGTATTTTATCTTATGACCCCTTCGTTTATTCTTGAAAATATTATTTTTTACGCCAAGAATAAGGTTAGGAAAACATGTTTGTAATTTACTTCCCAAATATGGCTTGTGAATTAGTATTGAAATGAACGCAGTAGCCAAGCTTGGTGATTTCACATAGTATTAATATTATTCACTGTATTGATATTTACTGTGAGTCAAATAATCTCTGAAATCTGCAGATTGTATTTTTTGTTTGCGGTTGAACTAAAAGTTTGATTTCCAAAGAATAATTGGTATATACCTATTGTACTTGTTTAATCTGATTTTTCGGGAAAGGTTAAATCTGATAAAACTGCTCTAAGTATCAACATAAAAATACGATACTAGGAATTACATTCTGAATAGTCTGATAATGTATTAGTGAATAAATGTGATACATTGTGATATAAATTTGTAGAGTTAAGCTTTATACTTTGATTGTTAACGTTATATTAATAATCGCAAGTATTGTATCCTATGACTGTACTATTAAACCAATAAATGTGTGTTTAATAAAATGTGGTTTTGGTTTTATTTTTGAAAATTAAATGTTTTCAAAAATACTGTATGTCCTCTAATATGAGTAATTAAAAGGCATAAGCTATTATTGGAAGCGTTTAAGGGAAGCTTCTGCCCACAGTGGGAGGATACAGATTAAAGAAAAAAGACTCATACGAGAATTAATTCAAATAAATTCCTACGAGAACTGATAGGACGGTAGGAACTAAGGCATAAACAAAATTGTACAATGTACATACCATAGTTTTATGAGAAATTCACAAATAATAAAAAACTTGAGAGGTGTCAAGGGACACCCGGATGGAACGAAGTTTATTTATTATCAACAAAAATAATCGTCGCGACACCACACTGTTCAATGCGAAATTTATAGACGAAACGAAAAAAACTTGAGAGGTGTCAAGGGACACCCGGATGGAACGAACTTTATATATTATCAACAAAAATAATCGTCGCGACACCACACTGTTCAATGCGAAATAGAAAGACGAAACGAAAATATTTAGCTTACTTTTTATAAGAGAGAGAGAGAGACAGACAGAGA
Organism: Cyclophora albipunctata; assembly: GCA_963082685.1. Lineage (NCBI taxonomy): Eukaryota > Metazoa > Arthropoda > Insecta > Lepidoptera > Geometridae > Cyclophora > Cyclophora albipunctata. Next base: position 4,303,867 of record OY720142.1, read on the forward strand.
AACATGCGCGCCGCGCATGTTTCTCTGGCGTGCGCAAGTTTCTCTGTCTATCTCTCTCTGGAGTGTGCAAGTGTCTCTGTCTGTCCCTCTCTGGCCTAAAAAATGTCGTTACCATTTTTTTCTGTCTAGCCCCATTTCGCAACACACGATAAGGAACTTCGGTCCAATTAATTAATTAATTAATTAATTTACTCCGACACCAGAGTTGGCCCCTAACCTACTCGAAATGAATGAATACATTTATACATGATAAAATTATTTTATATCAGGTATTTTTTTCACTTTTCCAAAATATTTTTCTTTAACTAAAAAAAAGAAGATCTTAAATTGGAAATCGAGAAATGACTGTCGGCAACACTGAATACATTTCATGTCATACAAACTACAACTGTCAATGTCAATTGCAATTGTCAAATTCTGTAAAATGTCAAATTGTATGAAATTGCATTTTCATTGTCGTCTCGTCAATACCTGTGTGCCTGTGTCTGTGTCCTGTGGTCAATACAAAACCCAAATATTACAATTTCTATAGTTAAATCTCAATATAATTATCAAATAATGGGCGACAAACAGAAAGTAGATCTCGGTTTACTCGAGGAAGATGACGAGTTCGAAGAATTTCCCGCTGAAAGTATGTATTTCCCTTCATTTCATGAAAAAGATTTCGGGTACCTCATATCTCGGTTTTGTGTAATAATTTTGATGTTTTACTTCAGATTGGGGTACGGAAGACGCTGATGATGAAGATGTCTCCGTGTGGGAGGATAACTGGGAAGACGACATCGTTCAAGATGATTTTAACCAGCAATTGAGGTTAGTTTTCTAGAACTTATTATATGTGATTATTACTAATAATATGAGCAAGTTGTGGTGCCAGCGTTACTCGGTCATTCGGACATTACTGTGTTAGTATGAGCCCTGGGTTATTAGTGTTCAGAACCTGCAAAATCATCATCAGTACATCACAGATTTGATAATTTTGACAATATGAGATGTCGTCAAGGGTACTGCTATTGAAAGTCACAAGAATTGGTGATACCACACATATTAGTATATTGACGAGCCCGTTGGCACAGTGGCAGTGAGGATATAGAACAATACTTTACATTAGTGCTAGATTGTGATCACGTGTACTCCTCGCTGTACTAACATCTTCAGTGAGAGGACTTTGATCAACAATTAAATACAATATTATAATGTCACCAATAATTAATTTTTCATTGTTTCAGGCAACAACTGGAAAAATTAACGAAACAAACTAACAAGACTTAAATTAGTATAAGTTAAGAATAAGTTCTCATTCATTTAGATTCCATCAAAATGTCTCTGTAATATGTTTTCGAAATAATAATAAATTACATAAAAATAATATTTACATTATGTATTTATGTTATTACGCCTAATCCTCCTCACTGTACTTCTAGTTTCTCCCATTCCCTTTTCCCTTTGTAATGTTGGGATAAAAAAGCTCATAGCCCGCCTCTTAAATTTAGCTTTCTAATCGTTAAAAAATTATCCGAATCAATCTAGTAGTTCCCGAAATAAGTGCTTTTAAATAAAATGAAAAATCATAGTATTGCTTTATTACAACAGCGCTCGTGGCGTTGTTTGACTAAGCGATGTTATCTCATTGCGATTGTTAAGCAACGTGCAGCTCGACCCCTACTTGGATGGGTGGCCGATAGTGGCATTTCTATCTGAGCGCTACCGTGACGAGGACGTTAAATTGTCGGTCCCGGTTCTTTCAATCGTTAAACCATGTCTTCCTTTAGCCGGTCTTAAAACTCCGACACCAGGGTTGGCCGCTGACCTACTTAATTACTTATATTTTTGGGTGGTCCATAATGAATATCATAGTTTCTCTCTACCTTAATAAAAGCCGAGTCAGATTGGGTTAAAAATAAAATCAAAGTTTTACAAAAATACGTTTAATAGTACCCTTAAAAATATCACAAATTCGTTTTAACTAGAAAAGACCTAAAGATATTTGCAGCAATGCAGTTTATTTGCTACTTAGCAAGTTACAGTGCCACCAACTTAACTGTTCAGGTGGGCAAAATGGGAACTACAGCCGCGTCATATTGAATCTCTCTCTTAGTTAGGCTTTATATGATTGATATTGTAGTTTCTTAAATTTTAATGATATCTATAGACTGACTTGCAAGACATGTTTTAATTACCTTTGTTTCTTGGTGAATTTCTTATATTATGGCAAAACCAAATTCTCCACTAGCGACGCTGTCAACTGAACAGATAAGATGGTGGGACTGTAGTTAGCAAATGAACTGTACTGCTACTCAATCACTTGATTTCGATTTGGTCCGAATGAGTTATGAAAAACTTTAAATACTGATTTACATATACCAAAAATCACTCAACAATTTTTAGATTAGTAAAACTTAGATATTAAAAAGTGGCTCCCGGGTAGAGCGAAGCATGTTTCCAATTTACTTCAATGTGCACTCGCCTGCTCAGACTGAGGTCCCGGGTTCAATTCCCAGGTCGAGCGACAACATGTTTCCTACTTTTCAAACATGGCTCGGGTTTGAGATCACCAACCCGTTAGTCAAGCGTGGTGATTACGACATCCTCCTCACTGTACTGATATCTTCAGTGAGAGGAAGAGGCCTTTGCCCAGCAGTGGGATGACAAGACATTCAATACTGTTTACATTCATTACATTATGAATAGAATACTCTTTAAAACTGAACTGTGATAATGTAATCAATTCATAGTTTCATATTATACTTCAACGAATCACAAATATGTTACAGTTGACCTTATCAGTAGTGAACACTTTTAGTGGGTATGCTGTGATCAATAAATACTTACAAGGCACTTATTAAAGCTATTTTAGGACCAAAAGACACTCCCAATGAACAATAACACTACTTCAATGAACTACAGACATGTTACAGTTAAAATTAGATAATTATCGTTTGTGTTAACACCTTTAAGCTATACAACGATTAATAAGGACTTTTAAGACACTTTTAAAAATATTTTAGAACCAAAAATACACTACCAATGAACAGTAATTGTTGGAACGAAGTTCCTTATCGCGCGTTGTGAAAGGGGGTTAGACGGAAAAAATTAAGACGAAAAGTTGTAACGACACTTTTTGCGTTAGAGAGAGATAGACAGAGAAACATACGCACGCCGTTAGAGAGAGACAGCACAGAAACATTTTTCTCTGTCTGTCTCTTATAGAAAGCAAGCCATCGTTTCGTCTTTCTATTTTCGCATTGAACTTCGTTCCATCCGGGTGTCATCAAGTTTTTTTTTATACTACTCAATGTTACAGTTGAAAGTTGGCATCGTCATTGGTATTGACACTTTCAAAAGCTATGCAGCGACACTTTTAAAGCTATTTCAGGACTAAAAATAAACTTAATTATTATTATACTACTCAAATGTCTTACAAAGTTGAACTGATATTTACGTTGATCAGTAGTGTTACACTTTTAAACATATACAGCGATTAATGACTTTCTAAAGGTAATCAAGCTATTTCGCGACTAAAAAGATACTTCCAATGAACAATAGGGTATTTGACAATTTTTTTTTAATTCTTTCTATTAACTCATCTTTTTATCACATGTTAGAATAAAATCCGTTGTTTTATATCGCTATTATTTCCAGAGTTACAGGCGGTCAAAGATGCTGATTAGACAGAGACAGCACTACAGGCCTGTGACGTCACAAGCTTGTAGCCCCGTAAAAATCGTTTTGCAAGAAAGGGACAGGAGAGAATCTTTCAAAGCTTATAATTTCTTTATTTCTTAATCGATTTTGATTCTGATTTCAGTTTTGATTATAGTTTTAGTTATTTTACTAAATTCATCTCTCAAATTGTACTTTTAATATCAGTCAAATACCCAATTACACTACTTCAATGTACTACAGATATGTTACAGCTGGAAGTTGATGTTATCATCCGTGTTGACGTTGAACTGGTACTGCTGTTCGGTGGCGGCGGGCGCGGTGTTCTCGTCATCTTGTTCGGCGAAGTACGTGTCGAGGATGTGCAGAGCCTTCTGGTAGATCTGTTGGAGAAGGTGCTTGATCAATATAAGTCAAAGTCAAATATTTGGTTTAGGCCCATCTCGTAGCCAGATTTGGTAGCTAGCTTCCAAATAGGAGAAATAATCCCGATTCGAAGCTGGCTGCGAAATAGGAATTCGAAAGTCCAAGATTTAGGATTTTAACTAGTAAAAAAAAAAAAACCCTAACCTACCGAATAGATCGTTCCCATTTAGTAGCTAGCTACAAGATGGGAAAACACTTTTCTCATTTCGTAGCTAGCTACCAAATCTGGCTACGAGATGGGCCTAAACTAAATATTTTTATTCAGTTTTGGCCCCATAGAGGGTCTTTTGAACGTACCACCCATTCGGAAGAACATCAGCAGAGAAGAATAGGCAAGAACCTCTGCTGGTTATTTTTTTAAATCAAGGTATAATACAATTTAATACTAATAAGTAAGATTACATGTCAAAATCAGGTTGTGTTGCTGGTGCAGGAATTTGACTCCAGACATATTTGTCCTCAATGTAATCAGTAACGCTATAGTATGCTTTAGTCAATAAGAATAAAAAAAGAAGCGCTCAGATAGAAATGCCGCTATCGGTCACCCATCCAAGTAGGACTCGAGCTGCACGTTGCTTAACAATCGCAATGAGCTGACATTGCTAAGTCAAATTTGAGTAATATTAGTTGATAAATAAAAATGTATTATATTGCACCTCTGTTGCGATACGACTTAATTCATGTATGCATGTTTTATTCGCAACTAGCAGCGCCCCGCGGTTTTACCCGCGTTGCGCCCGTTCCCGTGGGAATTTCGGGATTTTTTATACACATAAACCTTCCTCTTGAATCGCTCTATCTATTTAGAAAGTCGCTTCAAAATCCGTTGCGTAGTTTTAAAGAGCTAAACATACATAGGGACGGACAGCGGAAAGCGACTTTGTTTTATACTATGTAGTGATGATATATATAATTACCTGATCGTTTTCGCTCTGCTGCAGCTGTTCGATCACGTCTAGGGCTCCGATCTCTTCCAGTTTCAAGCAGAGAGATTCCACTTGACCGTATTTTTCAGCAGTCTGTAACAAATATGTATATATATTAAGATATTTTATATTACACTTGCAACCCCCGTCGTTTTACCCGCGTTAAATCCAATCCTGTGGGAATTTCATCCCGAAATTTCTAAAGGAACGGGCACAACGCGGGTAAAACGTTGGGGCGGTGCTAGTGTAATCTAGACACGCGGCAGCGTGTCAAGCCAAGTTCAAGCAAAGGAACTGCTAGCCAGCGCCGAGTGATTTTTTGTGCCATCGACACAAGATGAAGACCAGTGTAATTGGACCTGCAGGAGGTTGGCGAGCCCGTCCAGCACGAGGGTGGCGGTGCGCTGGTCGGGCGCGCGCAGCAGCGCGGTGTAGGGCTCCAGGAAGCCGGCCGCCACCAGCGCCTCCAGCTGCGCCGCCGACCCGCCCAGGCACAGGTTCGTGATGGACCACGCCGCCTCCTTCTGGCATCTGGAACCAACACACACTTTGTATACTCTCATTTTTTGATTGTCACAAAATGTGGACCAATGTCGTCAATTTTCCAGTACAGCCTCCGTGGTCTTGTGGTTTGAGCGCTCGGCTCACGATCCGGTTCCGGGTTCGATTCCCGGTGGGGACAATATCTCGCGAAATCTTTGTGAGACTGCCTCAGTTTGGTTAGGGCATTGCACGCTGAATCACCTGATTGCCCGAAAAGTAAGACGATTCCGTGCTTCGGAGGGCACGTGAAGCCGTCGGTCCCGGTTACTTTCTACGGATAGTAGTCGTTACATGAGCCATGTCAGAGGCCTTTGGCGGCTCGATAACTCAGACACCAGGATTGGTCAGGGTGACCATCCACCCGATGAAGAAGAAGACTGTACTCACTTGGCATCGCTATTCGCTAGCACCTGTACTAGCGGTGTGAGCACGCCGGCGTGTAAGGCCGCCTGTATCTGCGCGGGTGTCCCGGCGAGTATGTTACTGGCGGCCCAGGCAGCTTCCTTGACAAGCGACGGCTTCCCGCACTTTAATAAGGAGATGATGTGTTTGATGCAGCCGGCTTCGATGCAGCGGTCGGTCTGTGAGTAGATGATAGTCTATTAAATTAAACTTATAGAAATTACGACGAATGTTTTGTATCTTTTAAAACGATTGCAAAAAGGAGGTTTCTCAATTCGACCGTATTTATGGTTGTTTTTAAGGTTCCGTACCCAAAGGGTAAAAACGGGACCCTATTACTGAGACTTCGCTGTTCGTCCGTCTGTCACCAGGCTGTATCTCAAGAACGGTGATAGCTAGACAGGTGAAATTTTCACAGATGATGTATTTCTATTGCCGCTATAACAACAAATACTAAAAATAAATATTCAAGGGGGTTCCCATACAACAAACGTGTTTTTTTGGCATTTTTTAAAGTACGGGAGCCTCCGTGCTCGACTCGCACTTGGCCGGTTTTTTATGTACATTCGCGGAACTTCGTTGTTTAGGAACCGATTTTGAAGATTCTTTGAGATATTCCCAGAATAGTCCCATGGTAAGAAAAGCAGTATCTGACAATGACATACATTTTAAAAATTTTAAAGTTGAAGCAATTTATGCCTACTCCTTAACCAAACCTCCAGAGGCTCGGAAGTGAACCTTCGTGTAATGAATGGAGGGTACCTGCAGATCCGTGCCGGTGAGCATGTTCCCGAGCGCGCGCAGCGCCGGCGTGCGCACGGCGGGCGCGCGGTGCTCCAGCAGCGCCACGAGGCGGAGCCCGAGCGCCGGCTCGCCCTGCACCGCCTCGATGCGCTCGTTGGGCCCGTCGGTCACGTACGACAGCGCCCAGCACGCGTCCGCTACGAATTTGGTACAAATGAGAGGTGCTGTAGTTTGTCAGTACATGAGCCATGTCAGAGGCCTTTGGCGGCTCAATAACTCAGACACCAGGGTTGGTCAGGGTGACCATCCACTCCATGAAGAAGAAGACACTGTGTTTTGTCTCTTTTGCTCTTCGGAAAATTGCGTATGTTAGAAAGTGACACACCATTTGATAGCTAATTTCTTCATACGCATGTGATACGCAATTATTTACAAGGGCCGATACCTCTATTATATCTCTATAGACCTCTTTTATATTCTCACTGGACTGGCTGTTACCATACAAATGGCAGCTAATTTTGTGTGGCAATTTGAAGCGCCCCTGCGAGTGTCCCGAGAACTAATTTTGACGTTCACTGCGAGCAAATAGGGTTCGACAGTCGACTTAAGTCATAACTAATTTTAGTTCCATGGACATTCGTATCTGCCTACAGCGCCAAAATGGCGACACTCAAATAGGCACAAAATTATTATGACAGCAGCCTGTCCAGTGTTATATAATAGCGGTCAGTGAGTGCTTCATACCCAATACATCTTGGTCTTGTAGCGTCAACAACTCTGCTATGAGAGGCAGCGCAGGCGATATCAGGTCGAAATTCACCAAGGGATTCTTGTTCCTGAAAAATATAGAGAGAAAAAAACTTGAGAGGTGTCAAGGGACACCCGGATGGAACGAAGTTTATTTATTATCAACAAAAATAATCGTCGCGCCACCACACTGTTCAATGCGAAATAGAAAGAAACGAGAATATCTAGCTAGCTTTCTATAAGAGAGAGAGAGACAGACAGAGAAACATAATTATCTGTCTCTCTCACGCATGTTTCTCTGTCTGTCTCTCTCTGGCGTGCGTAAGTTTCTCTGTCTGTCCCTCTCTGGCCTAAAAAGTGTCGTTACCATTTTTTCCGTCTAGCCCCCTTTCGCAACGCGCGATAAGGAACTTCGTTCCAAAAATGAGAACTTTACGTGTCGTATAGAACTTCATTTAGCTGTCCCGCAGTTTTACCCGCGTTGTACCCGTTCCCGTGGGAATTACAGGATGAAAAGTAGCCTATAACCTTCCCGTTGAATGTGGCTATCCATTACAAAAAGAATTTTTCAAATCGGACCAGAAGTTCCTGAGATTAGCGCGTTCAAACAAACTCTGCAACTTTATAATATGGGTATGGATTAAGCTTTAAAACGTTTGCCGGGTTAGCTAGCATTAATATCCTACTAATATTATAAATGCGAAAGTTTGTGAGGATGTATGTATGCATGATTATTACTCTGTAACGAAAAACTACTCAATGGATTTTTATGAAACTTTACAGTAATATAGGTGTTAAGGCTTCTCCTTTGATTAATCTAATAGCTAGGCACTGATTGTTGTGTTGACAATACATAATATTTAAGGAGAAGCATTATTATTAATTAATTGCGACAAGCCCGTTGGCACAGTGTCAGTGAGAGCGCTTGCTGTGTCGGGGGTTGCGGGTTCGATTCCCGCTCGGAGTCAACAATATGTGCAAACATAGTTGTTGGCGACGACGTCTGGGTGTCAATTATATATTCTTATAAAGTATTTGTGTATGTATAAGTAGTAGTATCAGTGAATTAGATTCCATAACACAAGCTTAGAGCTTACTTTGGGTCTAATTAACCGTGTGTGAATTTGTCCAGGTATATTTATTTATTTATTTATAATTGTAGGGTAGATTTTCATTATTACTTTTAGATTCTCTTTCCAACACGTCACTAAAGACAACACGAATAAAGGTCGATTTATATCTACAGACATTGAGCGTGGCAGACACGTGCCGTGACAGACACCCACAGACACCATTTATTTATATGTAACGTATCGAAACGTGCCGTGACAGACACCCCGGCTACCGACAGACACCGTCATCGGCGTCCGCGTGTTCCGATACTCTATTCACACTGCCCGGCAAGGAGCCACAGACACGTACAGACATGTACCGCGCAGACAAAATATTCTTTCCGAGAATACTGGCCGGGCACGACACGTGTCTGTACGCGTCTGTACGGCCGCGTTACGATAGATATAAATACGTTAATAGTTACTGTATGGAAGAATATCATTTTGTCTGCCACGGCACGTGTCTGCCACGCTCAATGTCTGTAGATATAAATCGACCTTTAACCATGTGAAGTCATTCCTGCACGGGTAGCATGACAAGTAGACATACAAATATGTCTACCATCTATGGCGCAAGTTTGACGTCATCGCGATTTTGTCTACAGTAGCTACCGCGACATAGATTTGTCTTGTCGCGTACGTCATTTGTATACAAATGTCTACGCCCTTGAGCATGACGACCATATTATGTCTACGTCAGAGAGAAAACAAGAAACAATAACCACAGACAAAAACGCACTGAAATGAATGAATGGCGAATGAATGAAATAGTGTTGTGACGGTGTTGTGCTTCAACAAATTTATCGGTAATCATGTGTGACCATGTTAAAAATATAATATATTTGTAAAGGGCAATATTTCTATGTCTTCCGTAGCGAAAGTTTTGTATACAGTAGAGATTTTCGCTTCCTGTCATTATGTGCTCGCAACCGCGCCATAACCCGTAGACAAGACAAAAGTTTTAACCCTATAGAGATATATGTCTACCAGTGTTCATGCTACCCGTGCTGGGTTTTATTGAAGGCCCCTTTGTGTACAAATACAATAGGTTATACATCAGATTAACACATGGGATAAATTTTATCCCGAAATTCCCGCGGGAACAACGCGGGTACCGCAAGAACCGTAAAACAATGTCGCTTTCCGCTGTCTGTCCCTATGTATGCTTAGATCTTTAAAACTACGCAACGGATTTTGATGCGGTTTTTTTAATAGATAGTGATTCAAGAGGAAGGTATATATGTATAAAAATTCCCGAAATTCCCACGGGAACGGGCACAACTAGTCCTATCCTACTAATAATAATAATATCCTACTAATATGTATTATAAATGCAAAAATTTGTGAGGATGTATGTATGGATGGATGTTTGTTGCTCTTTCACGCAAAAACTACTGAACGGATTTAGATGAAACTTTACAGTAATGTAGGTTATAAATCAAATTAACATATGCGATACATTTTATCCCGAAATTCCTGCGGGAACGGGTACAGCGCGGGTAACACCGCGGGGCGGAACTAGTATAATATAATATGATACCTAATAACACAAGTTTTCGACATACCTGCAGAAGTTACTATAAGTCCATACACAAGTTCTAAGCTGTGATGGCGGCGTCTCTTTCCTCAAATACGGCAAGATGGCGGGCAACGCGCCGGCTACCAACACAGCATCGCGCGTTTCAGGCCCGTCACCTATCAAAGGAAGTGGGGAATAAGCCTGTTATGCCCACAGCTGGGCAAAGGTAGGTTAAGTAAGTAAATACGTTTTTTAAAGTTGAAGCGAACTCTACTTATTTTGAATTTGAACTACGTTACGGATACACTTCGCTTTTCGGCCCCTCTACCTTACCGGTTCCTGTAAAGGGGCCGTAGTTTTTAGACTGCTGTAAGCTTCGATCAACAATACACAACTAGATGTCGGGTCAGCGCAAAAAATACGTCTCGGTGAATAACACCACATTTGAAAAGTGAGGCGTTATTTTATTAATAGCATTTGCTACTTTATTGCTAGGTGTCATGGTTGTAATTAGGTTGAACTTCGAACTGTTTTAAAACTTTTGTTTCAGTTCGGTAGTAAACAAAATAAGCTGTCACACGTCATCCACGCGGACAGTATTCAGCTTTGATTTTGTACGTGACCCGATATCTAGTTGTGTATTGTTGATTGAAGGCTGTAAGACCTCCAACATGATCTAACGATCGCCTTTCAGACAACCGGAGCGATAATTTAACGTGCCCTCCGAAGCACGGTAGCGCTCAGATAGAAATGCTATGGGCCACCCATTCAAGTAGGGGTGAGCTGCACGATCACAATGAAGATATGACTACAAACTACTTTTCGAAATACGAGACAGCACAGACTCGGCTGCAGGAGCAAATGGCGTCCGCAAGCGAGTTGTTAGACTTAGTAACACATAACACTGAACAGTTATTGCATATTAACTCTCTTCAAGAGCCTAGCAGTGTTATCAGTGCTGTGGAGGTACAGGAGCCCCAGCCTGTACCCACTCTGATCACCCCGCAACTTGTTGTCAGTGAGACTCACATAGATAAGTTACTGATATTTTCAGACCAACTAGGACTGGACTTTGGGTCACTATTAAGTAATAAGTTAGACTGTAAGGTTATTAACCATTGTATGCCTGATGCCACATTTAAGGATATTCTGGATAGGATTATCAGCTTACAAGATCAAATTGATAGGTCGACTTTTATATTGATTATGGCAGGTACAAGTGGTGGTGTAGGTAGAAAGGAGTTAGTTAGTAGTATTAGCCTACTTTTAGGGTTGAAAGCTAGTAGGATAATGTTGGGAGCATTCCCGTACTCCCGGTTTCTTTCTGAAACTAGGAATAAGCACATCCATGCACTTAACAATGTGCTTTATAATGTGACATGTCGTCATAGTGACAGGTTATTATTTTTTGATAATAACAAGTTTATTACACACTAGCAGCGCCCCGCGGTTTTACCCGCGTTGTGCCCGTTCCCGTAGGAAATCCGGGATAAAATGTAGCCTATAGCCTTCCTCGATAAATAGACTATCTAACAGTGAAAGAATTATTCAAATCGGTTCAGTAGTTTCTGAGATTAGCGCGTTTAAACAAACAAACAAACAAACAAACAAACAAACAAACAAACAAAACAAACTCTTCAGCTTTATAATATTAGTATAGATAGTATAGATTTGACTTTGACGGAGGACACTTTACATGTCCCTCGGAAAACTCGTATTAAGTTATCTACTTTGGTAGGTTATTGTATTGATAGCGTTATAGGTAGTATAACGTCTGGTAGTGACCACACAGTAGTTAGTACTAGTACTAACGCAAATACTGTGTCTTTAAACATTTAAGTGTGACAACAGGGAAGCCAACAGAAGCTAGTTGTTTGTCTTTGTATTATCAAAATATAAATCGCTTCTCTGGCAAAATATTGGATGTAGAATTACTACTAGATTTATATAACTTCGACATTTTATGTTTTAGTGAGACTTGGTTGAAAGATGATAGAATGCAATTTAATATCAATTGTTTTAGAGTCGCCAGTGCGTTCAATAGAATATCGGCTGCGGGGGGCGGTTGCATCATTTTATTACGAAATTGTATTAAATTCAAAGAACGGGTTGATATCACTAAATATTCTCTTGAGCGCACTTGTGAGATTGCTTGTGCAGAAATTGACGGCTATATCTTAGTTTGTGTCTATAGACCTCCGTCTTCTGTTTTTTCTTCTTTTTTAAATGTCATGGAGGAGGTGTTGAGTAAATTATCTAAAGGTAAGAAGTCCGTTATAGTATGCGGTGATTTTAATGTTGATTTACTAGTAAATAGTTCTGACGCGGGAAACTTAGTTTCACTTTTCTTGTCTTATGGTTTGAATTGTAACTTTAATGAGCCCACCAGAGTTACTTTTTCCTCTCAAACATGCATTGACAATATATTTTCAAATTGTAAAATTCTTGATAAATGTATAGTTAACGGAGTTAGGTCGGATCATTTGGGTCTCAATATAAAACTCGAAAACGCCGTACTACACAAACCGTGTGTCATAGGTTGTAGACCGTTGTTAAACTGTTCTCAAAAGAGACGACAACACCTGAATGATTGCATTGAAGTTAGTTTAGCTCTAAACCGCCCCAACCCTAAAGACCCAAATGAGATTTGTAAAAACTTATTTTCGATTATATCGCGAAATGTTAACGCCGTGTTTCCAAAAAGACAGTTTACGGTTAAAGATAAAATCAGTTTTAGTGATTGGGCTACTGTAGGTATTAGGAAAAGTCGTGATGTTTTATTTGAATTATACTTTAAAAGGTCTTACACCAACGATGAAGCTTTTCATGCGTATGTTAGAAATTACTCAAAAATGTTTAAGAAAGTTTGTCTTTTAGCAAAAGCAAACCATACCGCTCGCAAAATAAAACAATCGAAGAATAAAATAAAGACGATTTGGAAAACGGTTAACAAAGAGACTGAAAGAACTTCTTCCAAGGATACCCCTTGCACTTTGAAATGCAATGACGGAACACTTATTACTGAACCTATTTCTGTGGCCAACCATTTTGATGTGTTTTTCAGTAGTATACCTAAAGAAACCACCAAGAATCTAGCTTCTTCTTCAGTTAAAGCTGAAGTTCTTCTTAAGGAAAATTTTAAACGGTCAATTCCTGGATTTGGTTTTAAACCAGTCTCTATTTCGCAGCTTAAAAAAGCTTTTAGATCACTGAACATGAAAAACACGGAAGATCTATGGGGTATTTCTGTAAAAATGTTAGATTCTGTCATTAACACTATTGCTCCTGAACTTACGAACCTCTTCAATCTATGCCTAAAAGCAGGTACTTTTCCAGATCTAATGAAACATAGTAAAGTCACTCCAATTTTCAAATCCGGTAGTAAGGATGATCCCAATAATTATAGACCTATTTCAGTTCTTCCAGCTCTAAGCAAAATTTTTGAAAAATTAATCCTTGATCAGTTAATGTCCCATTTTGATGAGCATAAGATTCTACATAAGAATCAGTTCGGCTTTACAAAGGGTAAGTCAACCATAGATGCTGGGACTAAATTAGTTTCTCATATTTTTGACGCTTGGGAAAGTTTGCAGGATGCTCTTGGAGTATTTTGTGATCTTTCCAAGGCTTTTGACTGTGTAGATTATTTAACGTTAATTTTGAAGTTAGAATGTTACGGCATCCGTGGTCCTGCCCTTGAACTCATGAAATCTTACTTAGGCGGTCGGCGACAAAAAGTAAACGTTAACGATAACCTTTCGGAAGGGTCTAATATTGATTTAGGCGTGCCTCAGGGGTCAATTTTAGGTCCGTTTTTGTTTCTAGTCTACATAAATGACCTCCCGTATCTAATGGAAAGCCTATGCGACACGGTATTATTCGCCGATGATACCTCGTTAATTTTTAAAGTAGATAGGAAGGATAGGGACCTTGTGCAGGTTAACAAAGCTTTGGCTATTCTCCTAGATTGGTTTTCCACTAACAACCTACTTCTTAATGAGGCAAAAACTAAATGCATTAAATTTTCATTACCAAATGTCCCAGTAGTAGATTCTTGCGTCAAATTGGGGGGTACTCGATTAACTCTTGACACTAGCACTAAATTCTTAGGATTAGACATAGATTCAAAATTACAATGGGGTACTCATATAAATTCACTTTCGGGTAGGCTAAGCTCAGCATCTTTTGCGGTCCATAAGATTAGGCAAATAACAAATGAAGAAACGGCAAGAATTGTTTACTTTGCTTATTTTCATAGTATACTATCTTATGGTATACTATTGTGGGGAGGTGCCGCCGATGTTCAATCAATTTTTTTGCTCCAAAAGAGAGCTTTTCGCGCGATTTATAAATTGGGGTCACGTGAGTCACTAAGGGAACGTTTTAAATCCAGTCGAATCCTTACCGTTCCTTCGTTATATATATTTGAAAATATAATGTATGCCCGCCGAAACTTGAGTAACCTTAAGGTGCGCGGAGATCACCACAGTTTTAATACGCGAAATAGAAATAAGCTTGCTGTTGTTAAGTCCAGGTTAGCGCGAACCGGGAAGTCTTTCATTGGTAGATGTATTCAATTTTATAATAAAATTCCCAAGGAGGTAACTGGGCTTAGTGAAGGTAAATTCAAATCGTACGTTAAAGACGTTTTATTGACTAAAGCATACTATAGCGTTACTGATTACATTGAGGACAAATATGTCTGGAGTCAAATTCCTGCACCAGCAACACAACCTGATTTTGACATGTAATCTTACTTATAAGTATTAAATTGTATTATACCTTGATTTAAAAAAATAACCAGCAGAGTTTCTTGCCCATTCTTCTCTGCTGATGTTCTTCCGAATGGGTGGTACGTTCAAAAGAGCCTCTATGGGGCCAAAACTGAATAAAATATTTGACTTTGACTTTGACTTTGAAAAGTGAAAAGGGTCATCAATAACGCTCGTGGCGTAGTTTGACTATAACTAATTGCGACTGTTAAGCAACGTGCAGCTCAAACGCTAGATGGATGGGACTAAATAGGCATTTCTATCTGAGCGCTACCGTGCTATCAGACACTTTTAATCGTCAGTCTCTGTTGTTGCATCGTAGACCATGTCGGAGGTCTTTTGGCGGTCTAATAACTCCGGCACCAGGGTTGGCCACTGAACTACTCTTACTTAGTGTTTGGAGGGTATAGTGCTGAGCAATATGATAATTTACCTGCAATATTGCCGAGTGCCCAGGCTGCTTGTTCAGACAGCACCCCCGGGTAGGCGAGCAAGGCTATCAGCTTAGGTATGGCTCCTCCCTGAAGTTAAATACAAATTGAATGAGAAATCACTACATAGTATAAAACAAAGTCGCTTTCCGCTGTCTGTCCCTATGTGTGCTTAGATTTTTAAGATTTTTAAAACTACGCAACGGATTTTGACGCAGTTTTTTTAATAGATAGAGTGATTCAAGAGGAAGGTAATAAAAATTCCAGAAATTCCCACGGGAACGGGCACAACGCGGGTAAAACGGTTAACAAACATGGTAACAAACAAACAAACATACATACATCCTCACAAACTTTCGCATTTATAATATTAGTAGAATTAGATACTTACATCGACCACGGCTTGTGTATGCTCCCTGGTGCCTGAAGCTATGTTAGTGAGGGCCCAAGCAGCCTCGAATTGGAGATCAGTACTGGAATCATAAGAAAAACGATATCAGTTTAGTATGTACTAGCAGCGCCCCGCGGTTTTACCCGCGTTGTGCCAGTTCCCGTGGGAATTTCGGGAATTTTTTTACATAAAAACCTTCCTCTTGAATCACTCTACCTATTACAAAAAACCGCATCAAAATCCGATGCGTAATTTTAAAGATTTAAGCATACAGACAAACAAACAGACAAAAGTAGCGACTTTGTTTTATACTATGTAGTGAAGTTCAAGTCGGTCAGTGGCCAACCCTGGTGTCGGATTTTTAGACCGCCTAAAGGCGACGACATGGTCTGATCATACAACCGCGACAGACAATGTAACGTGCTCTCTGAAGCACGGTAGCGCTCAGATAGAAATGCCACTATCGGCCACCTATCCAAGTAGGGGTCGAGCTTTTTAAAGTACGGAACCCTCCGTGCACGAGTCCGACTCGCACTTAGCCGTTTTTTATCAAGGCTCAAGAATACCAAGGTGGTCCAGTGGTATGTTCACTCGCCTGCCAAGACTGAGGTCCCGGGTTCAATTCACGGATCAAGAGAAAACATGTTTCCTACTTTTCAAATGAGGCTCAGGTTTGAGATCACCAACCCGTTAGTCAAGCGTGGTGATTACGACGTCCTCACTGTACTGATATCTTCAGTGAGATGAGAGGCCTTTGTCCAGCAGTGGGACCTTATACCCATCAGAGGAAGGAATTTATTCGACCGCAGATCTTAAAGTTACTGACCAATCATCTCTATCCAGTGCAGCGACCAAGGGTGCGATGACTCCTGCAGCCACCATCGGAGATATCGGCGGGTTTTGTTCTTTAGACAGCATGCGGCGGCCGGCGCGCGCTGACGCAGTCTTTACAGCTAAATCGGTTGATTTGAGACCTGGAAAAATATATTTATATTTTATTTTATTGTAAAACAAAATGTGAAGCAACACCCTTATGAACTAGGAACAGTGTTATCAAGTTATCTCTAAATCTAGGTTGCATCTCAAAACATGTGCTTTCAGCTTACTAATAAAGACGTCGCTATTGACCGAAGTCAGGGTTTATCAATAAAAAACGGAATCTACCTATATGAATATTAAAGAGGTAAAATTTTGTTTGTTTGTTTGTATGTTCGAAATAATCTCGGGAATTACCAGTCCGATTTGAATAATTCTTTTTGTAATAGATAGCCACATTCAACGGGAAGCAACCACAAACAACGCGGGTAAATCCGCGGGGCGTTGCTAGTATTTGATAAAAAAGTAAGTAAAAAGTAATTTTTATAATTTAATAGCACTGTCTGAGAGGCACTCTGATAACCAGCAGTTTATTTGCCCATTATAGAGGTGGGCTGGACCTCCAAACAACCTCACTCTCAGGTCAGAGTTCCGGCCGCATTCCAGCAAGATGGCAACGGAATTTGATGCAGTTTTTAAAAGATAGTGATTCAAGAGGAAGGTTTATAAGTATAAAAATTCCCGAAATTCCCACGGGAACGGGCACAACGCGGGTGAAACCGCGGGGTGCTGCTAGTAGACTATAATAGTTTACAAGATTTTGTAAAATGCCGTAATATACCCTTACTCAAGCATGTCAAAATGCTTGATATTATATACTAGACACTAAAAAGTGTCAACAATATGTGTATACATAGTTATTGGCGACCATGTTGTCTTCTTGATCAACATTTTAAATGTCATCTTGCAAATAACCACTTATATAGACTTACCCTGCACAATCTCCTGCGGAGTATACACCTTCTCCTCCACAACATCGTCTCCGGGCTCCGGTGACAGTGCCCGTCTCTTCTGCAGCTGTTCATCTCGGGCCTGCTTGCGGAGCACCAGACTCAACTCAGCCCGTTTACGACGGAGATCCTGTAGAAGAGAAGGTTTTTTAATAAGTAAATTGTATTTAATTCTAACTAATCCTACTAATATTATAAATGCGAAAGTTTGTGAGGATGTATGTACATATGTATATTTGTTACCTACTCTTTCACGAAAAAACTACTGGACAGATTAGGATGAAACTTTACAGTAATATAGGTTATACATCAGAATAATAGATGGGATACATTTTATCCTGAAATTCCCGCAGGTACGGGTACAACGCGGGTGAAACCGCGGGCGCGGCTAGTATTATACTATGTGAGAGTAACTGTCGTTTTCCGCAGGTACAGTGTATAGGTCGCGTTTGACATGATTAAGAATGTTATTTAATCGTCCTGCCTCGTCACTGTACTGATATTTTCAGTGAGATGAGAAGACTTACTTGGCCTTCACCCAACAATACTTTACAGGCTAAAACTGTTATTAGCTTTAAGAAACAGGTCAGAAATAAGGCGGGATTTAGAAAAAATCTCTACTTCAATTTTCATTACTAGTTCTATGAATAGACTAAAGTTAAAAAAAATCAGAGTTTAATTATACAACTATGGTAGCTAGGGTTGGACTGTAAAAGGTGTGCAGTGTTATACAGCCAAGACTTAACTGTGATTCTATATTATAGCTAAAGAGAATTGTAAGCAAATGCCTAATTTGATAAATGATATTCAAAGCGTAGGAAGACCGTTTTTTCTACCCTCTAATATTTAAGTACAAATGAATATTGAACAAACGTATGTTACAATTAACTGGCTGTATAAAATTCAACCTCGATACGTAACGTTAAAAAAACAAAGAAATAAATGAAATTGAAATTCTAATCAATATTTGAAATAGGAACATGGTTTAAATTAAGTACTCAAATACTCACTGAATTACCGGCACCAACATTCTTGTACGAAGACAATCTTGATGTATGCTTCTTTTCCGACATTGTAAATATAATTGTAAATATAATAAATAATAACGATTTAACAAATCAAAGAAACAAAATCTAAAATAAAATGCGGTACGGATAATAGAAGTTCAATTCAATTCAACGGACAAGAGGAGAGGAAGGAAATGAGAATTTGAATTTTGATTCCACTGACAGATATAGATTGTAGCAATGTCATTAACAAATTGACAGTTGACAGTATTGACGGATAAAAAAGATTTACAAGCGACGAACTTTGGAAATTAAAGTGAATATTTTAGTTATTTTAATCTACATTCATTTGATTTTGTAAAAGTGTAGCAATATTTTTTAAACTTATTGTAATTTCCATTTTTTTAAATGTTTTTTATGTAAATATTTTCTCGAAAAAGTAATCTGCGAATGTACGGTTGGTACTTCCTTTTAAAAAAAATCCACGAGATATTTTTCGGGATATGAATCGATTATGTAGTTATGATTATATTCTAATCGATTGTGTCTTAAAATTATGACAATGGTTGCACTAGTTTGATTCGATCAAAATGTCAATTATGACACTGACAACTAGCTGATAGCATTTTAGTTAGTCGGCGAGCGAGCGCACATAATAATATATGATTAAATAACAATGAGACTATTATTCATTGCTCATATTTACACAGTGGTTACATTACCACAGTAAACGCTAGTCATTATCATTTTATGTCTTCCTAATTAAAGTTTTATGACTATTATGATTTAAACGTCAATAAAACTATTAAAATTAATTACCTACCTACTACTAAATCAGGTTTATATTACTATTTTAATTTCGTAGGTAATGGGATGGTTTAGAAATTATATATTATTATCACCTGAACAAGAATATCATAATTTTAAGGATTATACTTGCTTAATTTATCGAAAGTGATAAATCATGCAACATCTTATTAACTCGTAAAAGCTTGTGAAATCATTCGAGCCATAATGAGGCAACTCAATCAATAAAAATATCTTGATCTTAATGCTTCCTCGAGGTGTTAATTATATAATAAATTTCAAGGCTTATTGGGCCTCAAGCGAACAAGTCGAAAGTGTCAAAACGACCGCATTAATAATGTAAATTCGTTCACATTTCCAAACAAAGAGCATGACAATCGAGACACGCTTCATTATTAATCAAACTGCATTGCGTCTCGAGGCATCGAATTAATGCAGTGGAGATGTACATCTGAAAAAAGCACTGAATAAAATAAGAAGAAGTAGGAGGCGCTCTTACGACAGATATTGAGTGGTGGGATGGGCCTAACATGCGCAAAGACGCATTAACATCAAATTATTCAGACACGCTCTATGATTAACATAGGTTTTGACCGACACTTTCATCCGGCGACCTCATAATTCGAAACGATCGCATATTAAAGTTATTAAAACAAGTTTACAAGCGATCATGAACGTGTAATTACGCAAAACGTTACGCCGCTGGGCGTGACATCACAAATCAGTCCGGTCAGGCTGAAGACAACACGTCATTTCTCCGTCCTTGTCTCTCGATCCTTTTTAGAGAGGGACGGGGATGTGTAGCAGGCCGCCGCTGATCGTATTCTGTCGAGGGTGTCGCCATTTTCGTTTTGACGAATATTGACAGCACGGCAGACAGACAGTAGCGCGATAGTCGACGCAGCGTCTGCCGGGCTATTTTTATTTTGATTGTGAATCATTTTAACGAGCTGATTACGTTTACTAACTCACTGTGACTGTTTACAATAAAATTATTTATTTACAAACGTAGTGACGGGTGAGAGACAGGTCAAAAACGCCGATTTTTGGTGCTAACCTCTTAGGTTTTTTTGTAGCCGTGTTTTTGAGAACTGCAAGACTGATCGATATGTGCAAGATGTACTACAGATGACTCTGCAAATCTTCTCTCTGCCTCGTGTTATTTTCTGGTAAGTTGTTATTCATTATTCGTGTGGTATATTCGTTTGATAATCACATTATTTAATAATCTTTACGCGTTCGATTCAATAGATGCTTCGAGAAATATTAAGTGGGTTTAACACAATGTATAATTTGGCACGATCCTGATATTTACACTGTGAAATGACAGTTGCCCTTTGTTGCGGTAGCTCCAGTTTGTTTACGAACTGTCAGGGGCAGTACACGGCCTAAGATATATTGCCTGGGTTGGCGACTATGCGTGGTTTCGATGCGCGAACGAAACTCGACCTTATATCCGAGCAAAAAGGTGCACGTTACCTTGTAGCGTACAACGATAACGGCCCGTAGAATTAATTTATCACACGCCGCGCTTGACAAGTTGAAAACATAAATTCGACCTTGGCGCTCCACGTGGTTTTGTGAGCTTTATGTTGTTACGTTTGTTTGATTGACATTTGACAAAGTAGGTAATCGATTTTTGTATCGATTTTTTTTTTATTTCCGGATTTTTCTGTTTGATTGGTAGTGTTGGTAAGAAAGATTGGAAATTATGAAAAAAAAAAAATACAATGTCGAAATGTCGAACCAGCTCTGTGTTTGTTTAAAAATTAGATTTTTTGTAATTAATTTTAGAAAAGTAATTTCTACTTTACCTAACGATGTATTCGTATATTTTAATTCTTTTGTAACACAATTAGTTTTCAAAAGTGTATATTGTACTCTTGACTCAGTTTTCATGTAATATGAGAGTTTTCGGTAGTTTTAACAATTATTTTCATAATCATTTTTATATGTAAATAAATTATTGACGAGTGAGAGACTTATGTCTCTGAATAAGCCTTAATTAAGAAGGCCTCAGGACTCTCACACCCTTTAAACGAAAGTACCTAATCGATAATATCTATCTAATAGAGAATACTAGCAGCGCCCCGCGGTTTTACCCGCGTTGTGCCCGTTCCCGTGGGAATTTCGGGATTTTTTTTACATAAAAACCTTCCTCTTGACTTGAATCACTCTACCTATTACAAAAAACCGCATCAAAATCCGTTGCGTAATTTTAAAGATTTAAGCATACAGACAGACAGACAGAAGACAAACAGACGCGACTTTGTTTTATACTATGTAGTGACTAAGATAATACATACAGACAGTTTATTTTATTATTTGTTTGACCGCGCTAATCTCAGAAACTGCCAATCCGATTTGAATATTTATTTTTGTAATAGATAGCCACATTCAACGGGAAGGTTATAGACTATTTTTCATCCCGAAATTCCTACGGGAACGGGCACAACGCGGGTGAAACCGCGGGGCGCTGTTAGTTTCGATGGAAGCTGAATTTATTTTTATTCCATCGGTCCATGTATATATAGAATCATATATACTCCTAAGGCGGATAATTAAATATCTGTCTTTATCTATAATCCGTCCATGTTATTGTACTAGTTGTTCTCGGCAGTATATTTCAGTCCCTGTAGGAATTTTAGCATTTAAAAGTTCTATACTATCATCTCCTAGGTATCATTACATCTATAACAGCCTCCGTGATCTAGTGGTTTGAGCGCTCGGCTCACGATCCGGAGGTTCCGGGTTCGATTCCCAGTGGGGATATCTCCCAAAAATCACTTTGTGAGACTGTCCTCAGTTTGGTTAGGGCATTGCAGGCTGAATCACCTGATTGCCCGAAAAATAAGATGATTCCGTGCTTCGGAGGGCACGTTAAGCCGTCGGTCCCGGTTACTTTCTACAGATAGTAGTCGTTGCATGAGCCATGTCAGAGGCCTTTGGCGGCTCAATAACTCTGACACCAGGATTGGTCAGGTTGACCATCCACTCGATAAGAAGAAGATTATATCTATGAAATTAAAAGTGTGAAGCGTGGTGATTAAAGCTTCCTCCGCACTGTACTGATATCTTCAGTGAGATGGGAGGTCTTTGCCCAGCAGTGGGACATTACAGGCTAATCCTTATTTTAGGTTTTAGTTGTCTTATTTTTGAATTAAAATACATTTTACTTTATTATGTCTTTTAAATATTGTAGTTTAGGGATTTAGGGTCACTTTAGCTATCAAATGGTTTGTCCCTTTCCTACATAAGCTATTTGCCGAAGAGTGAAAGAGACAAAACACTTTAAAACAGTGTTTAAGTAAAAATTGTTTCTTTCCTACATAAGCTATTTGCCGAAGAGTGAAAGAGACAAAACACTTTAAAACAGTGTTTAAGTAAAAATTGTTTCTTTCCTACATAAGCTATTTGCCGAAGAGTGAAAGAGACAAAACACTTTAAAACAGTGTTTAAGTAAAAATTGTTTCTTTCCTACATAAGCTATTTGCCGAAGAGTGAAAGAGACAAAACACTTTAAAACAGTGTTTAAGTAAAAATTGTTTCTTTCCTACATAAGCTATTTGCCGAAGAGTGAAAGAGACAAAACACTTTAAAACAGTGTTTAAGTAAAAATTGTTTCTTTCCTACATAAGCTATTTGCCGAAGAGTGAAAGAGACAAAATACTTTAAAACTGTGTTTAAGTAAAAATTGTTTTTGATTAGGTGGTAAAGCCTTACAGACAGACATTGTTAATTTTATATTAGTAGTCAGGGTGACCTAAGCGAGCCCTAACACTATTCTACAACCTGCGCACTTTTGTGGTAAACTTTACTAAAAAACATTGTTATTACAGGCTAATTCTTTGTGCTTTACTTTAAAATATTAGCCTGTAATGTCCCACTGTTGGGCAAAGGCCTCTCATCTCACTGAAGATATCAGAACAGTGAGGAGGATTAGGCATAATCCTAGTTATATAATTTAACTAGCTGTGCCCCGCGGTTTCATCCGTATTTATTCCGTCACTGCTTACCGTTTAAACCTTCCCTGGACTTTCATGAATATTTCAAGACAAAAATTTGCCAAATCGGTTCAGCCGTTCTCAAGTTTTAAGCAGACTAACGAACAGCAATTCATTTTATATATAAGAGAAGATATGTAGATGTAGTTATCAGTAAAATAAAAATTCATTTTAGGTATTTAAGAATATTAAGATGAACTATTTTGTTCCTTGTATAGAAAATGACTGTATACATCTGACAAACTATGCGAGCCCTAACAAAGCTTAGCTTATAGCTAGTACTAGCAGCGCCCTGCGGTTTTACCCGCGTTGTGCCCGTTCCCGTGGGAATTTCGGGATTTTTTATACCTATAAACCTTCCTCTTGAATCACTCTTTCTATTAAAACACTGCATCATTGTGTAGTTTTAAAGATTTAAGCATACATAGGGACAGACAGCGGAAAGCGACTTTGTTTTATACTATGTAGTGATATTTAGAGATTCTGAATTCAAGACCGGACAATCATTAGTAGTTAAAAACTACTTTTCTTTATATGTATAACACACACCTCTCTGCAGTTTAATCTGCATTGTGCCTATCTGTGGGCTTGCTCCCATGGAAGTTTAGGGCTTAAAGTTGCCTTGTAGACTTTAACCTTCCTCCAGCCATGTCAGAGGCCTTTGGCGGCTCAATAACTCTGACACCAGGATTGGTCAGGTTGACCATCTACTTGATGAAGAAGAAGAAGACCTTCCTCTTGTATATCTATCTAATACAAAAATAATTATTGACATTCAACTTATAATTACAGACATTAGTGTTCCACAAGGTTATTCTACTAATATTATAAATGCGAAAGTTCTATGTATGAAAGAAGGGATGTATGTATGTTTGTTACTCTTTCACGCAAAAAATACTGGATGGATTTGGATGAAACTTTACAGTAATATAGGTTATACATAAGAATAACACATGGGATACATTTTATCCCGAAATTCCCACGGGAAAGGCTACAAAGCGGGTGATACCGCAGGGCGCGGATAGTATTATAATATTGCAGGGATGAATTTCAATAGACTTTGATGGTGAAAATTCTCTCATTTGACTAACCCCCTTAATTTTTTTAAATTTCCTCCCTTAAGCCAAATCCTGGATCCATCTCTGGTTTTTAGGGTTCCGTACCGAAAGGGTAAAAATGGGACGCTATTACTGAGACCTCGCTGTCCGTCCGTCCGTCTGTCACCAGGCTGTATCTCAAGAACGGTGATAGCTAGACAGGTGAAATTTTCACAGATGATGTATTTCTATTGCCGCTATAACAACAAATAAAACAATTAATATTCAAGGGGGTTTCCATACAATAAACGTGATTTATTGCCGTTTTTTAAAGTACGTTACCCTCCGTGCGCGAGTCCGACTCGCACTTGGCTGGTTTAATTTTTATCCTTATACGTAGTTTTAATTAAAAAATGAGTATTCTTTGCAATAAATCATAACATGCTATCTTTAAACATGGTATATAATATACTTTCTCTTTGACCTAATGATATTTAAAATTCGCGCATTAACAGGTTTAAATTACGTTCAGCATAAAATAATATCTCTTATCACTACATAGTATAAAACAAAGTCGCTTTCCGCTGTCTGTCCCTATGTATGCTTAGATCTTTAAAACTACGCAACGGATTTTGACGCGGTTCCAAGAGGAAGGTTTTATATGTATAAAAATTCCCGAAATTCTCCTGGGAACGAGCACAACGCGGGTAAAACCGCGGGATGCTGCTAGTTAATTATCACTACATAGTATAAAATAAAGTCGTCTCTTTTTCGTGTCTGTCACACTGTTTGTCTGTCTGTATGCTTAAATCTTTAAAATTACGCAACGGATTTTGATGCGGTTTTTTGTAATAGGTAGAGTGATTCAAGAGGAAGGGTTTTTATGTAAAAAAATTCCGAAATTCCCACGGGAACGGGCACAACGCGGGTAAAACCGCGGGGCGCTGCTAGTAGATTATAATTGTGTCTGAACGCTCGTACATAGAGACGATTATTGATTTTAGACATGTATGAAAAATTACATTAATTAGTTAAGTGTCCATTTAATTAACGTGGAAGTTAATTATGGATTAAAAATGTATCTATATTTAATGAATAACTACTAAAAGCAAATCGATCATCATTTCGTACAGTATACGTCAGTGGCTAACCCTGGTGTAGTAGTTGTTTTAAGAACGCCTTAAAATCGAATAAAACGTCAAGTATCGGCCTGTAATGTCAAGCAGTACAAAGGCCTTACATCCCAAATTCCAACCTTCCCTAACCTCGTCTAGCCTGCAAGACAAAGTCCTCATCTAAAATCTGAATTCCAAAAACTCCTCTAAATATTAATTCAGTCAACATAAACTCTCGCCACGAAAAGGGACCAAGAAAATACATAATATTACACAAACCCAGAATTTGCTAGAAAATTTTTCTATTCCCGCGAAAAAAGTAGCTTTGACAGCGAAAAAGGCGGGAGAGGACGCCATTACTACCAAGTGACGCTACGGTCCAGCATATAATTGGAAGTCGTGTTGCCTTAGAAGGATTTTAATAACGTTTTACCGAAAGTTATGGGTATTCCGTCTTAATTCTATGTCTTTCTTGTTATTTATTAATATTTTTTGGTTGGGCTTGATGAAAAATATCAATGGATGCTTGGGAAATGACATTTTGACTTTGTGTCAGACAAGTCAAATGCTTTCTTAGTAGATTTTTTAATGAGTGATTTTGACATGTAATGAAAAAATATTACGACGATTAGTTAGTTAATTGTCCATTTAATGAACGTCTCTGAGTGCTGTATTTAGCTGTATTTCCTGAAAAAGGGATGAAATTTATGAAAATCTGTGTCTATTTTCTAATAATTTATGTATTCTTTTTAAATGTATTTGGCGACTTACGAAACAGGTTATGACATTTCTTTGGTAATTTATAGGATATGTAAGGCGGGGATTTTAGAGTGCCTAAAGACCACCAAAGACATGGTCTATCCACATGGTCATGGCATGCAATGGTCTAATAGTGGAGTTTACAAGCCACGATTCAGCGAAATTATTAGCTGAGTTTGTTTGACAATAAGTTGTAGGAGTGTTACAGATGATTCCTTGTTCATCTACACTAATATTATAAAGAGGAAAACTTTGTTTGTTTGTAATGAATAGGCTCAAAAACTACTGGACCGTTTTTAAAAATTCTTTCACCATCCGAAAGCTACATTATCCACGATTAACATAGGCTATTTTTCATCCCGAAATTCCCACAGGAATGGACACAACGCGGGTAAAACCGCGGGGCGCTGCTAGTATAAATTATACCGTTGTACTGTACTTCGGAGGGCTTGTACAGATGTCGATACCGGTTGTTTCAATCGCTAGGCCATGTCGGAGGCCTTTAGGCGGTCTAACAACACCAGGGTTGGCCACAGACCTACTCGAACATACTTTGATACTGCAACGTGTAAAACATGAAACCCTTCTTTATATTTTTGTAGTCGAGCAAAGCACGCAAACAAAATGTATTTTCCTATTCTTAAATAACTTAACTTATAAATATACGGCCTCATTGTCAAAATTAGGGCGCCATTTTCCTTTTTTGTTTACAAAATGGTGCGTCTAAGAATGGCGGGAGGCTTTTTCGGTGTGCGTGTCGAATATTGTTTTTTATAACGAAATTGTTTTTCTTTTTATCAAATATTTATTTTAGACAGTAAATTAAAATTATGGAGGTCTTTGGGCGGTCTAAACCTCTTAAATAGGTAAGTTGGAGATCGCCTAAAGCCCATCGGTGGGCTGAAACGTCAGTTAATAATCTATATATATAACTAGCAGCACCCCGCGGTTTTACCCGCGTTGTGCCCGTTCCCGTGGGAATATCGGGAATTTTTATACATAAAAACCTTGCTCTTGAATCACTCTACCTATTACAAAAAACCGCATCAAAATCCGTTGCGTAATTTTAAAGATTTAAGCATACAGATAAACAGACAAACAAACAGACAAAAATAGCGACTTTGTTTTATACTATGTAGTGATTCAAAGTCCTGACTGACTGACTGACTGATAATCAACGCACAGCCTCAACCGCTACACCTAGAAACATGAAATTTAGCAGGAAGGTTCTTCAAGTGACGTAAGTGCACACTAAGAAAGGATTTTCGAATATTCCTACGGGAACGGGCTCAACGCGGGCAAAGCCGCGGGGCGCTGCTAGTGTAAAATAAAAGTGCAGTGTATCCGTAAACGTAGGTTCAATACAAAATGAGTAGTGTTCGCTTAGAATTGAAAAACTAGTAATAAAAACTGTCTTAAATTATTTCTAAAATACAGGATATTTAAAAACGCTTAAAAGAAAAACGCGAAGGAAAAAAGCTCACTGACAAAATACGTTTTCAACAAAACTTGTTTTTCCCGAAACATTTTTTTGAAAATGTTCTCCGTGTATTTTGGCGGGAATGGGCGTGTAACAAAGGGTCTCGCTCACCTATATTAGAACCCTTTCTGAGTAGGTTTAGGGTAGCTCAGGAAATTGGTGAAGATTACGCGCGCAGGATAAGGTCGAGAGGGCAGACGGCTTGTGGTACAACCAATTATATTGTTTAGTTAATTAAAACAAAAAAAAGTGAAATTAAAACCAATTTTTTTTTTGTGTTAAGCAAGCTAGCAGTTCCTTCCCTTCACCGTGTTGTGCCCATTCCCGTGGGAATTTCGGGATTTTTTATACCTATAAACCTTCCTCTTGAATCACTCTATCTATTTAAAAAAAACGCGTCAAAATCCGTGCAGTAGTAGTCGAGTTTATCGCGAACAGACCGACAGAGAGACGTGGCCGGGGACTTTGCTTTGTAATATGTAATGATGTATATCTTTCGTGTGATTAATCTATAATCTTAAATCTATAATATAAAAATGAATCGCAAAATGTGTTGGTAAGCGCATAACTTCAGAACGACTGCACCAAATTGGATGTTTTTTTTTTAATGTGTTCCTTATTGTCAGGACAAGGTTTTTATATAAGAAAAATAAGGAATAAAAATCTCAAAATTCCTACGGGAACGGGGGCGCTGCGGGTGAAACCGCGGGGCACAGCTAGTAAGTTAATATATTTTGAGCGTGATTAAACAAAAATCTTCAGTGAGATGAGAGGCCCAGCAGTGGAACATTACAGGCTAACACTTCTTCTTCTTTGGCCCCAAAGAGGCTCTTTAAACCCTATTAATTAGCTGCTCCGTCTACCTAGTTCCCTGCCACTACGCCAGAAGGGGTAAATTAAACCAGATCTAGTTAAAACTGGCGCTCCCGAAGGATTCGGGTGTCTGTACACGCCGTTTTGTTTCAATAGAGGAAGATTGTATTAGTTTTGTTCTGTGGTGACGTGATTATGCGACTGGTATTACACCAGCGACGCACCGCGATTCTGGCGATTATTAAGCAACTAGCAGCGCCCCGCGGTTTTACCCGCGTTGTGCCTGTTCCTGTGGGAATTTCGTGAATTTTTAGACATATCCTAAACCTTCCTGTTGAATCAGACTTTCTGTTTAAAAAAATCGCATCAAAATCCGTTGCGTAGTTTTAAAGCTAAGCATACATAGGGACAGACAGCGGAAAGCGACTTTGTTTTATACTATGTATTGACGTGCAGCTCGCCCCCTACTTGGAGGGGTGGCCGATAGTGGCATTTGCTATCTGAGCGCTACCGTGCTTCGGAGGGCGCGTTAAGCAGTCCGTCCCGGGTGTTTCAATCGCTGGAACATGTCAGTAGCCTTTACGCGGTCTAAAAACTCCGACACCAGGTTTGGCCACTAACCTCTAAGTGAATGACGTTTGAATAAGAGGCTAAATTTTGGGAATTTTGGGATAAAAAGTTGGACTAATATTGGAGATTAACGCCCTGTTATTTTATCCGATATGGGAATTTCGGGATGGAAATTAATCTTGGGATAGGGTGACTTTTTTTAATCGGTCAGTATTGGCAACAAGAGATATAACTAGATACAAGTTTTTAGGGTTCCGTAAACTAAGGGTAAAAACGGGACCCTATTACTGAGACTTCGCTGTCCGTGAAAAACGGTGATAGCTAGACAGTTGAAATTTTCACAGATGATGTATTTCTATTGCCGCTATTACTACGAATACTAAAAATAAAATAAAACAAATATTCAAGGTGGCTCCCATACAACAAACGTGATTTTTTTCCCGTTTCTTGCTCGATACTAATAATTTTTAATAGATAATGGTATGGAACCCTTCTTCTGCGAGTCCGACTCGCACTTAGCCGGTTTTTTTCTTAGGAACCATGTCATCGATTTTAAGGACCGTAATTTTTTTTTCATGAATTTAAGAAAAATGCTTGTTGATAATTAAATAATCGACCTGCTTCTGGAGATTAATGCGTTCACACATATGCACAGTATAGTGTAAAGTAGTATTTTTACTCGTCACTCACTGATTTACATCGACAAATATTCCTAAGTGTTCAAAATACTGTACACTTTCTCCCAAACTTCCCCCAAAAAGTTGGACCAGTAAAATATTTTATTAAATTCTGAAATTTTATCAGGTTTCAGATTTCGAACTTGTGAAGTAAAATAAATTTGACTTGGCAACCCTATCTTGTAACCGTTTTTCGACCCCGGAACTATTAGGTACTGAATTCAAATTTGAAATTGGAATGAAGAACGCTGACGCGTCCAAAATGCGGGTAGCTTGATATTACTTAAGGAAAAAGGTTTTTCTCTATATTTTCTGCAAATGGCAACTGGTTAACCGATGTTGCGGGTAAGAGGTATGTTGTTAGGGGTTCTGAGTGTGTAGTGTGAGTTTGTTTGTCTGATTTACGTCACTAGCATGTTCGCATTCAGACTGTCCTACTAATATTATAAATGCGAAAGTTTGTGAGGATGGATGTATGTATGTTTGTTAGTCTTTCACGATAAACCTTCTGGACGGATTGGATGAAACTTTACAGTAATATAGGTCATACATCAGAATAACACATGTGACACATTTTATCCCGAAATTCCAGCGGGTACGGGTACAACGCGGGTAACACCGCGGGGCGCGGCTAGTCGAAAATATTATGCTTATTGTGTTTTAGCTTAGTTAAAAAAACTGGTTTCAAAATCTGGTACAGAATCTGTTTTTTCCCTCCAAAAGTTACCTCCTTAACTTCACAATTTGCTTAACAAACATTTTAAATAACAAATGAATGAAGCATACAGTTCGATCTCTCTTTACCGATAATTAATGTGGTATGGTGTAATTTCTGGGGCTTGTTCTAATTTGAAAGAAATAGCGGAAGACTTCGATCTGCAGTGTCTTATAGGACGATACTTTACATTAGTGCTCACTTGTGATCACGTGTACTCCTCGCTGTACTGACATCTTCAGTGAGAAGACTTTGATCTGCAGTGTCTTACAGGACGATACTTTACATTAGTGCTCGCTTGTGATCACGTGTACTCCTCGCTGTACTAACATCTTCAGTGATAAGACTTCGATCTGCAGTGTCTTATAGGACGATACTTTACATTAGTGCTCGCTTGTGATCACGTGTACTCCTCGCTGTACTGACATCTTCAGTGATAGGACTTCGATCTGCAGTGTCTTATAGGACGATACTTTACATTAGTGCTCGCTTGTGATCACGTGTACTCCTCGCTGTATTAACATCTTCAGTGAGAGGACTTTGATCTGCAGTGTGTTATAGGACGATACTTTACATTAGTGCTCGCTTGTGATTACGTGTACTCTTCGCTGTACTAATACGAAAAAAGAAGGTCTGACTATAAACAATTTTCTATGTCTATCTCGCTTGCCCTTACGGGCCTTATTAAGCCGCTTAATAAAGGTGGCAACAACAAATATTTTTAACAATGCCATGTTACTTTTGACGATTCAATTTGTAATGATCGTACTGTAGTGGTTGCTATCGAGCTTTCTCTACCCGGACAAATTCACACACAGATGATTAGACCCAAACTAAGCTCTAAGCTTGTATTATGGAATCTAACTCACTGACACACATATACATAGGTACACAAATACTTTATCATCATTTTACATAGTATAAAACAAAGTCGCGTCTGTTTGTCTTCTGTTTGTCTGTCTGTGTGCTTAAATCTTTAAAATTACGCAACGGATTTTGATGCGGTTTTTTGTAATAGGTAGAGTGATTCAAGAGAAAGGTTTTTATGTAAAAAAAATCCCGAAATTCCCACGGGAACGGGCACAACGCGGGTAAAACCGCGGGGCGCTGCTAGTAAGAATATATAATTGACGCCCAGACGTCGTCAACAACTATGTCTTTACATATTGTTAATCCGTTGAATCGAACCCGCAACCCCCGACACAGTCAGCGCTCTCATTGCCACTGTGCCAACGGGCTTGTCATCAAATCGCTACATCCTATGAATTGAACCCGACGCAAAAGACCACACGCGCGTCCATTACAATTTAACAAGAAACACAAACAATTTGGATGTGCCGATGCTAACCGGCGCTAATTGGCTCCAATAATATTTATATGGGCCTTTAAACTCGCTGTCGATGATGTATGGGTCTAAGGATTGTTTCATTATGTGCACCATTTTTTTAATTTGACCTACGTTTACGGATACACTTTATTTAACACTAGCTGTGCCCTGCGGTTTCACCTGCATTTTTTCCCTCACTGCTTACCGTTTAAACCTTCCTTGGACTTTAATGAATATTTCAAAACCATAATTAGCCAAATCGGTTCAGCCGTTCTCGAGTTTTAAGAAGACTAGAAACGAACAGCAATTCATTTTTATTTATATAGATTTTTGTCTTGGTATTTGTAACTAAACGTTACCGTGCTTCAGAGGGTAGTTAAACTGTCAGTCCCGTTTGTTTACACTAGCAGCGCCCCGCCGTTTTACCCGCGTTGTGTCGGTTCCCGCGGGAATTTCGGGAATTTTTATACACATAAACTCAAAAACCTTCCTCTTGAATCACTCTTTCTGTTTAAAAAAAACCGCTTCAGAATCCGTGCAGCAGTATTTGAGTTTATCGCGAACAGACAGACAGGTATTATTGAAGCTTGTATTTATATGACGAGGTGCTAAAGCTCGGTCGAAAACTAACTACGTTTTTTCTGCGTTGTACCGGACACCGGAATTAAGGGATGAAAAGCAGCCCATAACTTTTATGTATAAATTATCTTTTGAATATTAAAATATTAAAATTAAATTTAAAAAAAAAGTTCATATAAAATAAATGACCAAATTGCTCAAGGCCATACTTGTTGTCGCAACATACCGGTCGTCCAATTATGCGCTAAGGCGGCCCCTAAACGATCAATTATATTGCGCAATATTGAATATTGTGCAATATAATTGATCGTCTAGGGCTAATATTGAAGACTGCGCAATGATTGAACGAAAGTTTGAGCGAGTTTAATTTTTATTGTACAATATTTAATATTGAACAATATTGCTTCGTGTAGGGTCAGTATTGCGCAATATTTGACATGTTGCTCGGGATCAAACTATTCTCCGACTGAACAAGAAAACATTGCACAATTTTCTTATTGTGCAATATAATTGACCGTTTGGATCCAAACGCAATTCAATCTTAATGCACAATTAAATATATTGTACAATGTTATTGTAGGTCTAGGGGCCTCCTAATATTAAAAAAGTGAGGGTACCAAAATCTACTCTCAATGTTAATGTTAACTAACCAGTCATAATGTAATAAATAATTTAACTATTTAGTGGTTTACTGATGTTTTTGTGTGATACATGTTTGTAAAAGTAAATTTGTTGTTAAATAATTGTAATTTAGTGTTCGTTTACTGTAACTAAATGTGACTATTATGTGTACAATGGAAGAAAACTATTGTCTAAGATACAGGCTCGGCCTAGTTTAGACAATAGTGTTCAAGTAGTCATGTAAGTAACTAGATTTTATCAAAGTGTATTAATTTAAGTGCTTATAACAAATGGTTTTCAATAAACAATCTTTAAATCTTTAAATATAGCTCATTTACTTATTACTTCTATCATAATAGAGATAACATTTTTAATGTGGACTGGTTCCATAAATTATTTCAATTTGATTGATTTTTTAACAATGAAAATGAAGGTAAAATTAAGTGAATCTTTGCTTAAGCCTTCCTGTCCCCTTTGCATTCTCCCTCCCCCAAGCCTGAATACGTGACATACAGCATCCCATCGGGACCATTTTACCCTGAAACTCCCTTTGGAACAGACAGCGAGAGAAACCACGTAACACTGACAGTTATAAATAAATTGGCGCCTTTTTCATTCCATAGACAAACCTCGTCTGTTTCCAAGTTCCGATCTTCATTCACTCTAGAATTTATGATAATATTCGTTAAATAATATAAGAGTTTCGTATTAAGTTACAAATTCGTTCGATCGGGGCGTGGAAGGAAAAAGGGTAAATTTTGTATCGTAGTGATGGGCTTTATCGATGGATTTATCGATATATTTTATCGATGATATGTGTTAGTGTTTATTATATTGATGTTCTGGCAGGCGTTCTTTTCTGTACAAGATAAATGAACGAGCTTGAAGTCAAAAGAGTGCTAACGTTGTACCTCTTTTACGTAGAATTTATTAAAGAAAATAATAGTAATAATACACCCGGAAAAATTCACACACGGTTAATTAGACCCAAACTAAGCTCTAAGCTTGTATTTCGGAACATAACTAACGGATACCAATACTTATACATAGACAATTACTTTCTATTAATATGTAATTGACACCCAGACGTCATCGCGAACAATTATGTCTGCATATATTGGCTCCGGGCGGGAATCGAAGCCGCAACCCCCGATACAGTAAGCGCGAACACATGCCACTGTGACAACGGATTTATCATAATCTTTATTTTAATGTAGTTGTCATAAAGATTAAAATAGTAATACAATTCGGCTGGTACATCCAGTCTTTGTGATTGTGCTAGCGACGGCGAAAGCAACTAAATTTTTTTGTAAAACTAACATTAAGCTTTTATAATTCTTGCACTATCTATAATTTTGCGTTATTGTAAAAAACATCACTAATTATTCACATCACCATCACATACCAAACCCGCCAGCCAGCAGGATTTTGTCTTGTATCACTTAAGATTTTTTATTTTATTTAATTACTTAGTAACAGTAACAGTAATTACTTACGCCTAATACTCTTTGTACTGATATCTTCTGTGAGATGACGAGATGAGATGAGGGCCTTTGCCCAGCAGTGGGACATTACAGGCTAATACTTTCCTTCTCTTCTTTTTTAATGAGTGATTAATTTAAATAACGTAAAAGACAAAACACCCATCTCACGATGAATCTTCACCGTCGACATACAAAAAATGTACCACCTGATTCCAATCGACAGCGGAACACTTCCCTACCGCTAGGGTTCCTTACATTTCCATGTAGGTCGCATAAAAATAACATTTTCGGCGCGAGTACCCCAGCTGTTCAAATATTGAGTTGGAACACGAGATTGGACGAGACGTGTTTGTTTTTGTATTGTTAGTTTGGTTTTCTATGTCGATGATGTTTTAGTTGGGGTCTGGCAATTTTTTTTGATTGAGTTTGTGATACTTGAGTTTATGACTGTACTTGGGAGGGATGTTAAGTAGTCGGTCTCGGTCATCAATCGTTAGACCATGTCGGTGGACTTTAGGCGGTCTATAAAGAGGACACCAGGGTTGGCCACTGACCTATTACAACACAATAAACTTATAATGGTCGCCTTTTGAAGCCATTTGCATCATCACTACATAGTATAAAATAAAGTCGTCTCTGTTTCGTGTCTGTTTATCTGTATGCTTAAATCTTTAAAATTACGCAACGGATTTTGATGCGGTTTTTTGTAATAGGTAGAGTGATTAAAGAGGAAGGTTTTTATGTAAAAAAAAATCCCGAAATTCCCACGGGAACGGGCACAACGCGGGTAAAACCGCGGGGCGCTGCTAGTAGAATATTAAGCTCTACTCTTTTCTCGTCAAGTTTACAAAAATATATTTTGTAGTATCTAATGTTAGCTGCAATGTACGGAGTTTGTATTTGATATGTAAGTCCCGCGGTTTTACTTGCGTTGTGCCCGTTCCTGAAGGAAATTCGGGATAAAAAATAGCCTATAACCTTATTGAATTTAGTTATACAACACAAAAATAATTATTCGAATTGAAAGTTACTTCCTGAGATTATTCGGAACGTACAAACAAAATTACAAGTTTTACGTCTTCATTATGTTATAAGTACTAGCAGCACCCCGCGGCTTTACCCTCGTTGTGCCCTTTCCCGTGAGAATTTCGTGAATTTTCATACTTATAAACCTACCTCTTGAATCACTCTATTTATTTTAAAAAACTGCAACTAAATCCGTTGCGTAGTTTTAAAGATCTAAGCATACATAGGGACAGACAGCGGAAAGCGACTTTGTTTTATACTATGTAGTGATATTTACAATCACAGTACAAGTATAGAAATATTTTCCTAAATCTTGGACACCAATCTATGTCTCGGCCCTAAAATACTAGATATTTGTCTGACCTTCACTTCACAATCAATGCTAGGTCTTTATTTAGTACTAAAAGTCTAGACACAGATATAGGTCTAGTACTATAACTGTAAAAAGTTTTGTTTGTGAGAATTTGGATGGAAAACAAATATATCAACATGATATTTTCAGAAGAATTACCGATTAATGCACAATATCCAAGAATTGCTATTACTTCTACACTAATATTATAAAGAGGAAAACTTTGTTTGTAATGAATAGGCTCAAAAACTACTGGACCGTTTTTAAAAATTATTTTACCATTCGAAAGCTACATTATCCACGAGTAACATACGCTATTTTTTATCCCGAAATTCCCACAGGAATGGACACAACGCGGGTAAAACCGCGCGGTGCTGCTAGTACAAGATATATTAAAGACTGTACCATGCTGTTGTGCCCGTTCCCACTGGAACTTCGGGATAAAAAGGCCTTTAATCTTCCTCTTGGATGTGGCTATCCTAAACAAACCCATGTCAGAGGCCTTTGGCGGCTCAATAACTCTGACACCAGGATTGGTCAGGGTGACCATCCACTCGATGAAGAAGAAGGTCGATTTAGCTCCGTACCAGCTCCTCTCCGGTTCAATGCTTTATTTCTTTTCAATCGTTACACTATGTCGGAGGCAGAAAACTCCCGGCACCAGATTTGGCCACTGACCTCCTCGAAATGAATGAACGAATGGTCCAAATTTTTGTCCCGAAATTAAGTGATCGCTTTCACACAAATATATTATAACTAGCAGCGCCCCGCGGTTTTTCCCGCGTTGTACCCGTTACCGTGGGAATTTCAGGATGAAAAATAGCCTATGTTACTCGGGGATAATGTAGTTTTCGAATGTTGAAAGAATTTTTAAAAACGGTCCTGTAGTTTTTGAGCCTATTCATTACAACCAAACAAAGTTTTCCTCTTTATAATATTAGTGTAGATGAACAAATGTGTGAGTAAATAATAAAAGTAACTGCACACTATACGGTAAAGCCGTATTCGGTGAAAAGAACCGATACGATTATCCACTGCCGTGACTTAAAAACCGATTTGGCAAACCGTTGAAGTATAAACAAGAGCGGTGCAGCCATATTGGAAAACTGACTCGCAAAATGGCTTGAGTGCAAATAAATACGTCATTTTTCTGTATACGATAAACCGAATAAAAACGGAATCGGACAAGCCGTACTATTGTGAAATTAGGGTATGATGTCGATGGTCTAGTGGTATGCGCACTCCCTGCCAAGACAGGCCTCAGGTTCAATCCATGTTTGATTCTAAAGCCAGGTTTGGGTATGAGTATAAGGTAACTGCAAGACACTACAATGGATAAAGGTGCGTTTCCATTGAAACTGAGTGGAGCTCGATTTCAATAGAAACCATGAAACTCTGATTTGTGGAGCGGAGAAACGGATAAATATCTATATATATAAAATTCCTGACTGACTGACTGATAATCAACGCACAGCCTCAACCGCTACACCTAGAAACATGATATTTGGCAGGAAGGTTCTTCAAGTGACTTAAGTGCACACTAAGAAAGGATTATCGAAAATTCAATCTCTAAAGGGATAATATAGGGGTCCAAAAGTTTGTTTGTTGTGTGTAAAGAAACTTCTACGGTTTATAATTTAGACACGTGAAATATTAGACTTAGGCTTTTGGTTTATAAAAAAATATACGTATTTAGGAGATTTTGTAAAAACTACCCCTAATGTGATAAAATTGGCGTTGAAACTTAATATGAAGTTTCTTTAGCTTGGCAATAAAACATTTGTAAAATAAGGGTATAAGGGTTTCTGTAATGAATAGCTACATTCAACGGAAAGGTTAAAGACTAATTTTCATTCAGAAACTCCTACGGGAACGGGCTCAACGCGGGCAAAGCCGCGGGGCGCTGCTAGTAAACATGAAATCTGCGGTCAGATATTTTACGCAATACGGTTTATATTTGTCCGTGTCTCCGGTCCGCAGCCTCGCTCCGCTTCACTGGACAGGCACCCTAAAGGCCTAGAAGTACAATGAGTTATCCCTGTCTAGACTCTAGTTAGATTCTATTTAAGATTGTAATCTTATTATATTGCCATCACGCGTGTCCTCTGCACGCGGTTATTGCTTTTATGTAAATATCTGCGTTTGTGTTATGTCGATTTGGCAGCTTTGAATATGTTATTAAGTTGTTGTAAAAATATATATATTATGTTATGACGTTATGAGCTAGCAATGTGTTGAAACAAAGTTAGAGGGCGACTTTCCGTCAGAGCAACGCTATATATCCTATTAATATTATTAACTAGCAGCGCCCCGCGGTTTTACCCGCGTTGTGCCCGTTCCCGTAGGAATTTCGAGAATTTTTATACATATAAACCTTCCTCTTGAATCACTCTATCTATTGAAAAAAACTGCGTCAAAATCCGTTGCGTAGTTTTAAAGATCTAAGCATACATAAGGACAGACAGACAATGGAAAGCGACTTTGTTTTGTACTACGTATTTAGTGATGCGAAAGTTTGTGAGGATGTATGATGTATGTTTGTTACTCATTCACGTAAAAACTGCTGATCGGATTTGGATGAAACTTTACAGTAATATAGGTTAAACATCTGAATACCACATGGGATACATTTTATCCCGAAAATCCCGCGGGATCAGGTATACCGCGGGGCAGGGTAGTTTGATATTTCTTTTTTATGGTCTGGTGTTTGACATGAAGAAGAATTTAATATTATTGGTGGATATTCTCTTATAGCTATGTGTTTTGCTCTACCAGTGAGTTTCATTTTGTATCGCAAGATTGATCCATCACCAGAGCTATCATAAATCCACCATAAATGAAACGTAGTCCCATAGCATTAGACTATGTTGTTTTCAATCGTTAGACCATATCGGAGGCCTTTAGGCGGTCTAAAAATTCCTACAAAAGGGAGGCTACTAACCTACATCAGTTAACTTTTAAATTTATTGGATTACAACTCGAAACAAATTCCAAGAGTCCTACACGTAAATTGGGAGACACTTACCAAAAAAACTCATTGCCATTTCGATCTTCAACAATATAACGACCATTCAATAATTATTTTCCACTCTAGCAACACAGAAACGTTCCGTTCCAAAATTGAACTAATTGCGAGAGCGGGAAAACGTCCAGATTTCCGAACGAAAGAAAGATGGCGGCATTTCTTTTTTAATTATCGCGCGCTAGGGCCCTTTTTAATTTGAGTGCCGAAGCAAAATGAGAAAAAGAATTAGGTAATCAGTGAGCGTAGGTTAAATGATTTTAATGCACTTTTTAAAAGGCTTAGTCGTTGTCAATTAGCGGGAATCTTGTTAGGCTTTTCTACTAAATTATGTTCCTTTTTATTTACTTAACATCTGCAGAATATCTGCAGTGTCTTAGGACGATACTTTACATTAGTGCTCGCTTGAGATTACGTGTACAGTACTCCTCGCTGTACTAACATCTTCAGTGAGAGGACTTTGATCTGCAGTATCTTGTAGGACGATACTTTACATTAGTGCCCGCTTGTGATCACGTGTACTCCTCGCTGTACTAACATCTTCAGTAAGGACTTTGATCTGCAGTGTCTTATAGGACGATACTTTACATTAGTGCTCGCTTGTGATCACGT
Source organism: Cyclophora albipunctata (assembly GCA_963082685.1). NCBI lineage: Eukaryota > Metazoa > Arthropoda > Insecta > Lepidoptera > Geometridae > Cyclophora > Cyclophora albipunctata. The sequence continues at coordinate 4,343,376 of OY720142.1, forward strand.
GTACTCCTCGCTGTACTAACATCTTCAGTGAGAGGACTTTGATCTGCAGTGTCTTATATGACGATACTTTACATTAGTGCTCGCTTGTGATCACGTGTACTCCTCGCTGTACTAACATCTTCAGTGAGAGGACTTTGATCTGCAGTGTCTTATAGGACGATACTTTACATTAGTGCTCGCTTGTGATCACGTGTACTCCTCGCTGTACTAACATCTTCAGTGAGAGGACTTTGATCTGCAGTGTCTTATAGGACGATACTTTACATTAGTGCTCGCTTGTGATCACGTGTACTCCTCGCTCTACTAACATCTTCAGTGAGAGGACTTTGATCTGCAGTGTCTTATAGGACGATACTTTACATTAGTGCTCGCTTGTGATCACGTGTACTCCTCGCTCTACTAACATCTTCAGTGAGAGGACTTTGATCTGCAGTGTCTTATAGGACGATACTTTACATTAGTGCTCGCTTGTGATCACGTGTACTCCTCGCTCTACTAACATCTTCAGTGAGAGGACTTTGATCTGCAGTGCTTTGCAGATTCAAATTGGTCCATGAGCTATTATGCCCCAGACAAACACACGTATCGCTGACTAATAACATCTTTTTACCTCTTTAAAAATTTAGTGATTCCTTTTTCTAATCTAACAAGTTCACACGTTCCCGTGGGAATTTCGGAAATTTTTATACATACTTATAAACCTTCCTCTTGAATCACTCTATCTATTTAAAAAACCGCGTCAAAATCCGTGCAGTAGTATTTGAGTTTATCGCGAACAGACAGACAGAGAGACGCGGATATTGTTTTATACTACGTAGTGAAATAAACAATCTCTCTTTTGCGTCAGAGTTTAAAACATAATAATTCCTTTTTCAAAGCCTTGAAGGAGGTTTTATAATAAAATGCGTATCACAGAGTCTAGGTGTTTCAGTGTTCTCGACATAATTCTCGCTGCAAGCTGAAAGGAATCTCTATTTTCCCGGCGCACTGTCGTTCAGACTGTAGTGATGTGGTAAATTATTTAACTCGATATCGATAAATGAATAAATCGATATTACTCGACTTACTTCGCTGCAAGTACACTCTTAATAGGATATTAAGTAATTTAATCTCAAAATTTCTACGGGAATGGATGCGCTGCAAGTGAAGCACGCTAGTTGAACGTCAATATATTTTCATGGTGATGCTGATGACCGAGTCATTTTATTAAAAACAGAAATATTTTTAAAGTTGATTTGGTCACTATACGTAATTACTAAGATAGAAGGACCCTTACGTATGGACTGAATAAATCATTCGACTTTGTATTACATGAATCTTTCAACTTTTTACAGTAGAACTGAGTAGTGAGATTTGTTTTTCTTTGCAAGTTTGATGGCGTCATCATTTATCGACAGCAAAATTAAAAAATCAACGGGTTGCACTCCGGAGTGCCGGCAGAAGTGAAAACTTGAATATTAACGTCACAACGTGTTACGAATGTTCGATCAGGTCACGTATCCTGATGCGAGTTTAACATTTTTTCCCATCATAAAAAGTGCACAACACCGCTAAAGAAATTCCACTTTATAAATCAAATAACATCGATAAAAAAGATACGATACACAATTTATCGATAACAGACAAATCCAATACAATTGTCCCAGCACTTTTGTCCCACGCGGCAAATGTAGATAAGTCAACCATTTGAATGCCGCCCGCGTTCGATCCGACTCGCGCGCTTTCCGAATTCAAATATTTACACAATACAGAATAGGTACCAACTGTACGGAATGAAAAGTTGACGCCATATTTATTGGTAGTTCGTTTTGTTATGTTGCATGTATTGGGTTTTGTTTGAATTTGTTCTTTTTATTTGTTTTTTTTGGTTAAGTTGTTGTGATTTGTAGTTTATTAAATTTAATACAAATTATAAAGCCACAATTGAATTATTTTTCAAGTGCTAAAAGGTACTTCACAGAAGTACTTCACTACATAGTATAAAACGAAGTCGCTTTCCGCTGTCTGTCCCTATTTATGCTTATATCTTTAAAACTACGGAACGGATTTTGATGCAGTTTTTTTAAATAGATAGAGTGATTCAAGAGGAAGGTGTTTAAGTATAAAAATTTCTGAAATTCCCACGGGAACGGACACAACGGTGGTGGAACGGCGGTGCTAGTATGATCATAAACCTCTTTAATATTGGGTATCTATACTTACACAGAGAAGAGTTTGTTTTTATAATTTACTTTGTTTGACGCGATACACTTTCTATTATAATAGATACGCAAGGAAATACAAAAACAACAATAATTAGATTAAACAGAATAACTGACAAGCAAAAATAAATTAAACTACAGACATTTTGGAAACAACATTTTCAGAAAAATAGAGAAAAAAAATAAGGAGCTAATTTTTCGTCGTCAACTTTTCAGGGCTACGTTTGTTCAGCATTCTGCCTTGGAATATATTCGCAACAATTTCCAAGAGTTCGCTAGTGATGGGAACATTAGTAGGGAAATACCGAATTTCGAAATTCGGTAACGAACTTCGAACGTCGTTTGATTGAATTAATGTGTGTATTTTAAGAATCGTTCGTTATTCGACCACGTCTGAGTGTCAAGTCAATTAATATTGTTATAAAGTATTTGTGTATGTAGTAGTATCAGTCAGTTAGATTCCTTAATACAAGCTTAGAGGTTAGTTATGGTTCACCTAATCATGTGTGATTTTATTCCGGGTATATTTATTTATTTAATTAATAAAACTATTACTTAAACTAATATTTAGAAGCAGAAGTATTTTTACTCACTTATTAAATACTAGCAGCGCCCCGCGGTTTTACCCGCGTTGTGCCTGTTCCCGTGGGAATTTCGGGATGATAAATAGCCTATAACCTTCCCGTTGAATGTGGCTATCTATTACAAAAAGAATTATTCAAATCGGACTGATAATTCTTGAGATTACCTCGAACATACAAACAAACAAACAAATTTTACCTCTTTATAATATTAGTATAGATCAGTGCGATAAATAAATTGTCGGATTCGGTTATTCCGAAACCGAACACCGTGTCCCATCCCTATTCCCTAAATTCCAAGACCTCGGCGCAATAGGCTCCCCTTTTCCTTATACCGGAGTAAATCGTCTGGGAATAATTATGTTTCGCTTATTCCGGGAGAAAAAAAACAATATCTACATTTAGAACGTTATCTCAGTAAGATTGTTTTGTGTAAGATTGCGTGGGAAAGGGTGGTTGTGTGTTTTGGCATTTGTCACTACATAGTATAAAACAAAGTCGCCTTCCGCTGTCTGGCCCTATGTATGCTTAGATCTTTAAAACTACGCAACGGATTTTGACGTGGTTTTTTAATAGATAGAGTGGTTCAAGAGGAAGGTTTATATGTAGAAAAATTCCCGAAATTCCCACGGGAACGGGCACTACGCGGGTAAAACCGCGGGGCGTTGCGTTACTTATAAATCTGTCTATACTAATAAAACTAGCCGCGCGGTGTTACCCGCGTTGTACCCGTTCCCGCGTGGATTTAGGCATAAAAGTAATCTAAGTTACTCCTTATTCTTAGCCTATCTCCTTATAAACCTTTTTCCTCTTCAGGAGTAGTCGTCTTCAACTGGAAAATTGACGCCATTGTTCCACATTTTGGGACAATAAAAAAATAGACTTGAATACTTCCTTTAGTTGACTTCGAATTTCGAATCACGCTTACCACAACACTAGCACAATGTTGCCATTATATAACAATAAAAAAATATAATAATAAAATAGCACCGTCTAGGAACATTTATCACAAATGTTGCCAGTGAATTGATATAAAATACCCTTCTTTATGTTTGTGCGGCACTAACAGCGAATTAATCTATACAGTATGTTTTTAACTGCTTAGGGGAGTGTGGAAGATGCATCTTAAAGACGTAAGGGAGATTAAAAATAGAAGAATTACTCTCAAAAGAAGATTTTTTTTGACAAGCCCGGTAGCATAATGTTTGGTAGGGCTCGTGGCGTAGTTTGACTAAAGTAAAGAATGAGCCTGAAATGTCCCACTGTTGGGCAAAGGCCTCTCATCTCACTGAAGATATCAGTACAGTGAGGAGGATGTCGTAATCACCACGCTTGCCTAATGCGGGTTGGTGATCTCAAACTAGGGCCATGTTTGAAAAGTAGGAAACATGTTATTGCTCGACCCGGGAATTGAACCTGGGACCTCAGTCTTGGCAGGCAAGTGCACATGCCACTAGACCACCGAGGCGTTAGGCGTAGTTTGACTAAGCGATGTTAATTAATTGCGATTGTTAAGCAACGTGCAGCTCGACCCCTACTTGGATGGGTGGCCGATAGTGGCATTTCTAACTGAGCGCTACTGTGACGAGGAGGGCACGTTAAATTGTCGGTCCCGGTTGTTTCAATCGTCAGACCATGTCGGAGGCCTTTAGGCGGTCTAACAACTCCGACACCAGGGTTGACCACTGACCTACTCGACATGAATGAATGAGTGGTTTGTGAGAGCGCTTACTGTGTCGGGGGTTGCGGGTTCGATTCAACGGAGTAACAATATGAGAAGACATAGCTGTTGACGACGTCTGGGTGTCAATTATATATTCATACTAGCTGTGCCCCGCGGTTTCACCCGCAGCGTCCCCGTTCCCGTGGGAGTTTTGAGATTTTTATTCCTTATTTTTCTTATTAAACACATTAAAAAAAGAATCATCCAATTTGGTGTCGTCGTTCTGAAGTTATGCGCTTAGCAACAGATTCAGCGATTCATTTTTATATTAAAAATTAGGAGCACCACGCGGTTTTACCCGCGTTGTGCCCGTTCCGGTGGGAATTTCGCAATGCAAGATAGCCTGTAGCCTTCCCATTGAATGTGGCTATCCATTACAAAAAGAATTATTCAAATCGGATTGGTAGTTTTTGAGATAAGCGGGTACAAACAAACAGAAAACAAACTCTTCAGCTTTATTATATTAGTATATATAGATTGACTAGCAGTGCCCCGCGGTTTTACCCGCGTTGTACCCGTTCCCGTGGGAATTTCGGGAATTTTTTTACATAAAAACCTTCCTCTTGAATCACTCTACCTATTACAAAAAACCGCATCAAAATCCGTTGCGTAATTTTAAAGATTTAAGCATACAGACAAACAGACAAACAGACACGAAACAGAGACGACTTTATTTTATACTATGTAGTGATAAACATCTACGTAGTTTAATTTGGTTCCAAATATGTGTTTATAATCAACAGGGTATAATTTCCACATGCTTCACTTTACCGTCTTCTTCTTCATCGAGTGGACGGTCACCCTGACCAATCCTGGCGTCAGAGTTATTGAGCCGCCAAAGGCCTCTGACATGGCTCATGTAACGACTACTATCCATAGAAAGTAACCGGGACCGACGGCTTAATGTGCCCTCCGAAGCACGGAATCATCTTACTTTTCGGACAATCAGGTGATTCAGCCTGCAATGCCCTAACCAAACTGAGGACAGTCTCACAAAGTGATTTTTGTGAGATATCCCCATCGGGAATCGAACCCGGAACCTCCGGATCGTGAGCCGGGCGCTCAAGCCACAAGACCACGGAGCCTGTTAACTTTACCGTGGCGTTTGGCCTCCTGTCTTTATTGATCTGAGGGTAGTAATAACAAACAGAGTTCACAAAACTTGTAATGTTGTGTCGAAAACTTGACACAATAAGGAATGTAACTTTAACAAGATGAAGGGAACAATAGGGGTTGCGATTTGACGTTAATTAAAGTATATATTCCACCCCTGATGCGAAGAGGGGTAGTATGTCTGACCGCTATTTGTCTGTCGCATCTTTACTATGAATGAACGACTTTACTTACTACGAATTTATTTATTGGAATGGATCGTATTTTAAGAATTCTTTTTATTGAGAGGTGATTACATGGGGAGTATTCTATGGATAAAAAAACCGGCCAAGTGCCAGTCGGACTCGCGCACGGAGGGTTCCGTACCTTTTATTTTAATTAATTATATTTAAAGAGAACATAAAACTAAATATTCTGTGAAGAGTTTAAGCGTCTACCTGTCGCCGTTATTAGTATATATCGAGCAAGAAACGGTAAAATATCACGTTTGTTGTATGGGAGCCCCCATTGAATATTTGTTTTACTTTATTTTTAGTATTTTTTGTTATAGCGGCAATAGAAATACATCATCTGTGAAAATTTCAACTGTCTAGCTATCACCGTTCTTGAGATACAGCTTGGTGACAGACGGACAGACCTTTGGGTACGGAACACTAAAAATCAGTCGAAAGTTAAATAATTGTTAAATTATTATTCATCCCACTCACAATAGATGTTCTGATATGTGCACTCCACTAACAATATGTTCACTCCACTATCGATATGTTGGTTGTCCACAGATGCGTCGCCGGCGCGTGTAGCGTGGCGGTATGCAGGGCGGCGCGCCCCCCGCCGATGCGGACCAGGCACAGTTCGAGGCGGACAAGCGAGCTGTGTACAAGTATGTGCGATATGATCATCGTGGCGTTTTATAAGTGCACTAGCCGTTACCCGCGTTGTTCCTGTTCCCGCGGGAATTTCGGGATCAAATGTATCCCATGTTTTATTCTGATGTATTAATTATGTACTTACCTTTATTACTGTTTCCGTGGTCTTGAGGTCTGAGCGCTCGGCTCACGATCCGGAGGTTCCGGGTTCGATTCCCGGTGGGGACAATATCTCACAAAATCTCTTTGTGAGACTGCTCTCAGTTTGGTTAGGGCATTGCAGGCTGAATCACCTGATTGTCCGAAAAGTAAGATGATTCCGTGCTTCGGAGGGCACGTTAAGCCGTCGGTCCCGGTTACTGTCTACGGATAGTAGTCGTTACATGAGCCGTGTCAGAGGCCTTTGGCGGCTCAATAACTCTGACACCAGGATTTCTCAGGTTGACCGTCCACTCGATGAAGAAGAAGAAGAAGAAGAGACTGTAAAGTTTCATCCACATCCGTCCAGTAGTTTTTTCGTGAAAGAGTAACAAACATACATAAATCCATTCTCACAATCTTTCGCATTTATAATATTAGTAAGACTTGTGAATCTACACTAATATTATAAAGAGGAAAACTTTGTTTGTTTGTAATGAATAGGTTCAAAAACTACTGGACCGTTTTTAAAAATTCTTTCACCATTCGAAAGCTACATTATCCACGAGTAACATAGGCTATTTTTCATCCCGAAATTCCCTCGGGAACGGGTACAGCGCGGGTAAAACTGCGGGGGGCTGCTAGTATATAATAAGAGGAGAGCTAACTATTAACACGCTTTGTTTTTAACACAGATTTAAGATATGAAACCACAGCCCTTTACTTTTAACAGCGTAAACATCATGATCTTTTTAACGAACGCATTTTACTATAACCGATCGTTTAAAACAGCCCACCCTTCTTTCCAGACACCCACTGTTCCCACTGCTAGCTCTTCTCCTAGAGAGATGCGAGCAGGCCACTGCTGGGGCGGAGCCCCCGGCCGCGGACGCGTTCGGCGCAGACCTGCAGGCCTTCGTGCAGCACCAGCGGAGGGACACCAGGCCCCTGCTGCTCGACGACCCTGAGATCGACGGCCTCATGATTAAGAGCATACAGGTTGGTGGATACATCTATCTATAGTCGAAGTCAAATATTTTTATTCAGTTTTGGCCCCATAGAGGCTCTTTTGAACGTACCACCCATTCGGAAGAACATCAGCAGAGAATAGTATCTATAGTATGTATATGGACAAGCCCGTTGGCACAGTGGCAGTGAGAGCGCTTATTGTGTCGGGGGTTGCGGGCTCGATTCAACGGAGTAACAATATGTGAGACATAGTTTTTGACGACGTCTGGGTGTCAATTATATATTGTTATAAAGTATCTGTGTATGTATATGTAGTAGTATCAGTGAGTTAGATTCCATAACACAAGCTTAGGGCTTAGTTTAGTCTGACTAACCGTGCGTGAATATATCCTGTAAATATTTATTTACTTTATGTTACATCCGTCTTCTAGGTGCTTCGCATTCATCTGCTGGAGTTGGAGAAGGTACAGGAGTTGTGCCGGGACTTCTGCGGCCGGTACATCGCGTGCCTCAAGACCAAGATGCAAAGCGAAAACTTGCTCAGAACGGACTACTCGTCAGGTGAGGATGGAGCTCTCTCTCACTCTCTGTAAATTTTTGTTTATATCATTCATTCATTAAATGAGCGAATGAATGAGTGAATGTTTGAATGAATGAGTGGAATAATGAATGAATTGAGTGAAAATGAATGAATCAATGAATGAAAATTAATGAAGGAAAACAAGTGACATATGAACTGTGTGAAATGAATGAATAAAAGAAAATGAATAAACAAATAAAAATGCGTGAATTAATTACAAAATGAATGATATTAATGTAAAGAATGAATGAATGAATGAATGAATGAACGATAAGAAATACAAGAGAAAACCATGAACACCCTTAGTACCATACGGCAGTCTCAGTACGGCAGTGTCATGCCGGCAGCCTCGTCAGCCTTTGGCGGCTCTATAACTCTGACACCAGGATTGGTCAGGTTGACCATCCACTCGATGAAGAAGAAGTACGGCAGTGTAACGAACACAACTTGAATTATCATGATTTCCTTTCCAGGGGGTGTGGAAAGCAACAACAATGTCTCGGGGTCCATGGACGACCACTCCAGCACCTCGAACTCACCGCAGTACCAGGTATTGGAATATAAACCTTATTATAATGTATTTTAAGATAGAATTTAGAAAGAAAATATCTCAGCGTTACGTCTGACAATAGGGTAGTACGTAGTCTTTCGTAGCACGTCCTTCGTAGCAGTTTGTCCTACATAGCGCGTAGTCTATCGTAGCATTTCGTTCTTCGTAGCACATCCTTCGTAGCTGGCCTTCATGGCACATCCTCCGTAGCACATTCTCTGTAGCACATTCTCCGTAGCATATACTCCGTAGCACATCCTCCGTAGCACATCCTTCGTAGCAGTCCTTTGTAGCACATCCCCCTTAGCAGATCCTTCGTAGCACTCCTCCGTAGCACATCCTCCGTAGCACATCCTCCGTAGCACATCCTCCGTAGCACATCCTCCGTAGCACATCCTCCATAGCACATCCTCCGTAGCACATCCTTCGTAGCACAGTCTACGTAGTATATTTACATCTAATTTTCTCAAATACCCCTGTCAGTTTGAGGCTCATTTCATCCCCGTTGGTTCCAGTCCCCGCCCGCCCAGCTGCCGGCCGCCCCGTACCCGTCGGTGTTTCCCCACACAGAGATACCCTTCACAGCTCCCATAAGGGAACCACCGCGTAAGTATTGTTTTTTGTTAGTGTGTAATAATTCAAATTAATTGTCGTAATAGTAATTCAAACTCTCTATCTAGATATATCAAATTCAAATTACATATGTATTTGTCGTCTCGCCTTGGTGGTGTAGTGGTATGTGCACTCGTCTGCCAAGACTGATGTCCCGGGTTCAATCACCAGTTCGAGCGAATTCATGTTTCCTACTTTTCAAACTTTCCGTGCTTCGGAGGGCACGTTAAGCCGTCGGTCCCGGTTACTTTCTACGGATAGAAGTCGTTACTTGAGCCATGTCAGAGGCCTTTGGCGGCTCAATAACTCTGACACCAGGATTGGTCAGGTTGACCATCCACTCGGTGAAGAAGACTTTTTAAAGTTTTACTTTATTTGTCGGCAGCGCCAGTGGTGGTCCAGGGTTCGACTCCGATCAGTCAAATAGGGGCGGGCCTGCTACCGACAGACTCATTCACTGGTAACCTATTTAATATTACTTTTCAAAAACTACTTAATATGTTACTTTTTGTGATATCAATGTCCTATTTCTTTTAAGACACTACTAATGATATTTTTTTGTACTTTAAAGCAATATTTTTTTTACATTTATTTACTAGTCGCGCCCCGCGGTATCACCCGTTTTGTACCCGTTCCCGCGGGAATCTCGGGATAAAAAGTAGCCTATGTCCTTTCTCAGGCTCTGGAATAACTGAGTACCGAATTTCATTCAAATCGGTTCAGTAGTTTTGGCGTGAAAGTGTAACAAACAAACATAGGTTCACATTAGTAGTATTACTAGCTGCGCCCCGCGGTTTCACCCGCTTTATACCCGTTCTCGCGGAAATTTCAAGATGAAAAATAGATGTTGTCCGATTCTCAGACCTACCCGATATGTACACAAAATTTCATGAGAATCGGTCAAGCCGTTTCAGAGGAGTTCAAACACGCACCCCGTGACACGAGAATTTTATATATTAGACTAACAGCGCCCCGCGGTTTTACCCGCGTTGTGCCCGTTCCCGTGGGAATATCGGGAATTTTTATACATAAAAACCTTCCTCTTGAATCACTCTACCTATTACAAAAAACCGCATCAAAATCCGTTGCGTAATTTTAAAGATTTAAGCATACAGACAAACAAACAGACAAAAATAGCGACTTTGTTTTATACTATGTAGTGAAGTAGGGATTTGTATCTGTTTAGGCGTATTTGCAGGAACTGGCTGGCTGTGTGTGTATCCGTGAACATAGTTTCAGTTCAATATACTCCTCCCCTCTCCAGGCACCAACTCCAACAACTCGTGCTCGTCTGTGAGCGGTTCTCCGCCGCCGGAAGACGAGGATGACTCCGGCGGCAAGCGCGGGGTGCTGCCGCGACACGCCACGCAGGTGATGCGCGCCTGGCTGTTCCAGCATCTCGTGGTGAGTTCCCGTGGGAATTTTGCGATGGAAAGTACAGGGATAACTTCCTATTGAATGTAGCTATCGGATGGAGAAAGAATTATTCGAATCGGATAGGTTGTTTCTGAGATAGATGAGGTTAAAGAAACAACAAAATCAAAATCTTCAGATCTTATTATATTAGTACTAGCAGCGCCCCGGTTTTACCCGCGTTTTGTGCCCGTTCCCGTGGGAATTTCGGGAATTATTATACATATAAACCTTCTTCTTAAATCAATCTATCTATTTAAAAAAACCGCGTCAAAATCCGTGCAGTAGTATTCGAGTTTATCGCGAACAGACAGACGCGGCCGGGGACTTTGTTTTATAATATGCAGTGATATGGCACAAAAAAGTGTATAATCATGGTATAAAAAAGTCGTAAGTTTCTCGGTACCAAAATTTCATACAATATTGTCCTTTTTCAGCATCCTTACCCGACTGAGGAGGAGAAGCGCACTCTCGCGGCCCAGACTCGCCTCACTCTGCTGCAAGTCAACAACTGGTTCATAAACGCGCGCCGACGCATCCTGCAGCCGATGTTAGACTGCAACGACAAGCCGGGTGAGTGAGTGAGTGGGTGAGTGAGTGAGCGAGTGAGTGAGTGAGTGGGTGAGTGAGTGAGTGAGTAGGTCAGTGGTTAAGTGTCGGAGAGTTAATCACTACATAGTATAAAACAAAGTCGCTTTCCGCTGTCTGTCCCTATGTATGCTTAGATCTTTAAAACTACGCAACGGGTTTTGATGCGGTTTTTTAATAGATAGAGCGATTCAAGAGAAATGTCTATATGTATAAAATTCCCCAAATTCCCACGGGAACGGGCACAACGTGGGTAAAACCGCGCGGCGCTGTTAGTCAACTATATGTGCAGACATAGTTGTTGACGACGTCTCGGTGTCAATTATATATTGTTATAAAGTATTTGTGCATGTACATATATGTAGTAGTATCAGTGAGTTAGATTCCATAACACAAGCTTAGAGCTTAGTAGTCTAATTAACCGTGAGTGTTTTTTTTTCGTGTGTATTTATTTATTTACTAGCTGTGCCCTACGGTTTCACCTGCATTTTTTCCTCACTGCTTACCTTTTAAACCTTCCCTGGACTTTCATGAATATTTCAAGACCAAAATTAGCCAAATCGGTTCAGCCGTTCTCGAGTTTTAAGCAGACTAACGAACAGCAATTTATTTTTATTTATATAGATTATTTTGTGTTGCAGGCGGTAAAAAAGGCAAGAACGGATCCTCTATAAGCAAGAGGTACTGGCCTGATGCTCTCTCCAACCCTCAGTTCACCGCTGGTAAGTTAATTTCGGTGGTCTAGTGGTATGTGCACTCGTCTGCCAAGACTGAGGTCCCGGGTTCAACCGGGTCGAGAGAAAACACGTTTCCTACTTTTCAAACATGGCTAATGTTTGAGATCACCAACCCGTTAGTCAAGCGTGGTGATTACGACATCCTCCTCACTGTACTGATATCTAGTGAGATGAGAGGCCTTTGACCAGCAGTGGGACATTACAGGCTAATAAGTTTATTTTTTATTTAGTTTAAGTTAATCTAATCTCTTATATCTACACACTAACAGCGCCCCGCGGATTTACCCTTATTGTGTTATAAAAACGGATTTTAGTCTCAAACACGTGATCTTCTTCATCGAGTGGATGGTCACCCTGACCAATCCTGGTGTCAGTTATTGAGCCGCCAAAGGCCTCTGACATGGCTCAAGTAACGACTACTATCCGTAGAAAGTAACCGGGACCGACGACTTAAAGTGCCCTACGAAGCATGGAATTATCTTACTTTTCGAGCAATCAGGTGATTCAGCCTGCAATGCCCTTACCAAACTGAGTAAAGTCTGAGAAAGAGATTTTTGTGAGATATCCCCACCGGGAATCGAACCCGGAACCTCCGGGTCCTGAGCCGGGCGCTCAAACCACAAGACCACGGAGGCTGAACACGTAATAAAAAGATGAGTTAAAATACCCAAATGTGACCATAAGCGACCAAAAACTCTTGTACCAGTTCTTCAAAACCTCTGACGCCAGAATTAGCCACTTACATTAAACGCAATTTCCTCTCCATCATTCCAGGATTACTCTCATCATCAGAAGACGAGGCCGAGGGCTCTGGAGACGAGAACGAACAGACAGACGAACAGAGCTCCGACTATCCTATACAGCACATGAATTGAAGGCAGTTTCAGCGAGGCAGTATATTCTAAGGCAGTGACATACAAAGGCAGTGAAACAAGGCAACTTAAACTAAGGCAGTATAGGAAATAACGCACAGAATGACAGTATAACGGTAAGGCAGTGACATATAGTAAGGCAGTTAACACACAGGTGACTATGTAGCAACATATAGGCAGTGGTACACAGTTAAGCAGTACACAGTGAGGCAATGACACATTACTATGTATTTTTTTATTTTTCTGTCAAATGCTGTCAAATTTGACAGTTGTGATACGTCTTTAAGTTGTAATTTTTCGTGTGACAGAAACATTGTTTTTTAATGTAATATGAAAAAATAAATGTATATTTCATGAATGTGTATGCAGAATCAACTTTTGATGTATACGATAACAAAATACGATTATTATTAAATGAAATTTTTCTATTATTTACATGCATTAAATAATTTTACAGATTAATTTAGATAAAACACTGTATGCATATTTGTGAAATGTATACATCTTGTCGAATATTTTAACGACTAAAATGATTATAAACTTTTAAACTAACACGATTTGCACTCATTATACTAAATGAAACGGATCTGTATCTCGTCAGAATTATAACGTACTGCTGTCCCGCGCGGTGGTTCCACCCGCGACCCAATAGATGTCGCTAGTGTGAATCTAAACCATCCAAGGTGCCACCCAAATGCATACAAAAAAAAACATTCAAATCGGTCCAGCCGTTTAGGAGGAGTTCAGTTACAACGAAAAGGGACATTGATTTATATATATCACTAATATTTTATACAGGAAAACTTTGTTTGTTTGGTTGTAATGAATAGAATCAAAAACTACTGGACAGTTTTTAAAAATTCTTTCACCAGTCGAAAGCTACATTATCCACGAGTAACATAGGCTATTTTTCATCCCGAATCTCCCACAGGAATGGACACAACGCGGGTAAAACCGCGGGGCGCTGCTAATATGATATATTAAAATACGTACCCGACGTTTCACAAGTCATCCTGACCACGAGCGGTGAAATCCGCTCAAAACGTCGGTTACGTATTATAATAAACTAGCAGCGCCCTGCGGTTTTACCCGCGTTGTGCCCGTTCCCGTGGGAATTTCGGGATTTTTTTTACATAAAAACCTTCCTCTTGAATCACTCTACCTATTACAAAAAACCGCATCAAAATCCGTTGCGTAATTTTAAAGATTTAAGCATACAGACAAACAGACAAACAGACACGAAACAGAGACGACTTTATTTTATACTATGTAGTGATACGTTATACATTCTAACGCGGTACAGACCCGTTTCATTTAGTATAACAAAATGATTATATAATCTTCATTTAACTTCTATATTTAACTTTAAAGAAAAACAGTATTATTTTAGGAAAAAAATCGTTGGTTTATAAATCGGTTTCGCAATATTTCGGAAATCAACAACACATTTATTTGCTTCACGTAAGAGGCAGGAAAAAGAGAAGCTTCACTTACAATATAACAACTTTATTGTACCTATATTCGCAAAATAAATGAAAATAATTATATATGAAAAGAAAAATTATACTAAAAACTATATTGGTCATACGATTGTCTGAAAGAATACTTCACTGCTCAGAAAAAGAAATGCTAAATTGATTAGTAAATGTATGAATCGCGAAATAATTGATTTAGGTGAAAGCAATTTATATACACGGCAAGTAAAAATTTATATACAAGAATGATAACTGTAAACGGAATGAATAAATAATACGGAAAATGAATTTTAGGAAAAGCAAAATGAAGTATTTGGATATACTAACCAATGTAAATGATATACAGAAATGAACTGTTTGAATATGTGTACGGAATTTTGAATTGAAACAATGTTAACGGATACACTTCGTTTTTATCGCGCCTTTCAAGAAATCGCAGTGAGAAAACTGTCTTCTGTGAGCGCGGTTCCTGTGACGCCGAAACGTCATAGTAGAAGATCCGAGCCTATATCGACCTTCGCCGAGCTGATAATAGAACGAAACATATTTTATCATGAATTTAGTATATTAGAAAACATATTAAAAATGGGTTTGCTAAAAAAATCCTGGGCAATCTATTTTTTAATTAATATTATTTTTGTATTTATACTGTTTTGTAATAAAATTGTCGAGTCTATCTTTTTTGTTATTTTTTAATTAGAATTTTCGGCGGTCCACTTTGTTTCTATTTCCAGAAAGAGCCAAAAAATTTCAAAGTAACTAATTGATATTTTTATTGTCTATTATAGATTATAGATATATTATTCTGGTTATAACTCAATATATTGATATTAAATTTTTTTATTATCCTGATGTAGCAACATTTAATTAAAAACCATTTTTTGAAAAATAATAAAAAATAGTCTGCCCAGGATTTTAGCAAACCCATTTTTAATATGTTTTCTAATATACTAAATTCATGATAATATATGTTTCGTTCTATTATCAGCTCGGTGAAGGTCGATATAGGCTCGGATCTTAGACCAGGTAAAAATCTATACTTAATATTATAAAGCTGAAGAGTTTGTTTTGTTTGTTTGTTTGTTTGTTTAAACGCGCTAATCTCAGAAACTACTGAACCGATTTGAATAATTCTTTCACTGTTAGATAGTCTATTTATCGAGGAAGGCTATAGGCTACATTTTATCCCGGATTTCCTACGGGAACGGGCACAACGCGGGTAAAACCGCGGGGCGCTGCTAGTGTAAAATAAAAGCGAAGTGTATCCGTAAACGAAGTTTCAATTAAAAATGAACTTAAACTTGATAAACCAGTGATGGAACGGAAATAAAAATTGTTGGAAAAGCTGTTTGGATACGAAAATAAAAAACTAATTATACGATTAAAATTTAAAAGCAATTAAAATCATGTATACGTAATAATTGATCATGACAACCTTGTCACAATAAAATAATTTTAAAATAACGTTTATTTAATAAAATTTACGTAAAAGACATAATTTTTTGTGTATACCATTTTAGTATAAGATTTTAGCATATAGTTCGTTTATACTGATCGATCGTTATGTATACAAATGTATATTAAGTTTAAACATGTGAAAAGTATAATATTGGCAAAGAATCAGACATTTTATGAACAAACTTGAAATATATAATATCGGCCATACTTTCACATTTACTGAACTTGTATATAAATTTGTATACATAATTCTTGAAAAGTATATAACGTTTTAGACCCATGTATACGTAAATCATACCTCAGTCTTGTCGTTATTCTATAAATAATAATATTAATTAATATAATACTCATATACATTGGGCAAGATTGCTTTTTATATACATTTGTAGTATAATATATACATTTTGTAATTTTCATATGGTGGTGTAGGAAAAAAGTTTTATATATGTTATTATATGAAGCTTTTGTTTGTTATATTATACTTATGTGCCATATAAATATGTAATCATTTAATAAAAATAAAAATATTTATTTAAAAAAAGCCGTATAAGTATCGTATTTGAAATATTGTGAGATGGTTTGGATTTTTTAAATTAATACTTGTGTTTTTTTTTTATTTGCAAAAGCTATCTTGCCCCTATAATTGCAAAGCTTCAAATCTCAAAGAGGTTTATTCAAAAATGAAAATAAAAAAGTTTTTTTTTATTTATACAAAACAGTTTTCTTGTCAATTTTGTATAATAATAAATAAATAATAATACCGGTTGTGAGAATAAAAAATAAATAATTTATTTTGTTAATTTTTCCACCGCTAATGCATACTGACTGATGTTTTTAGTTTCGGGTAAAAAAAAGGTTTTTTTTTTGTATAATATACATATTGGTTGAGTTTTTTTTTGTGAATGTCTGTGTAAGCTTTTTATTCTATCATTTGGATTATATGCAGTTTTTTTAAATGGTAATTCCTTTCAGTATTTTTTTTAATTTTTTTTTTACAATTAATAAAAAAAAATCTTTTATAAGTCAGTATAATTTCATAAAGCAATTTTAGAACACATTTCGTAAAATGCACAAAAAACCTTTTTTTTACTAAAAAAAATACCAACAGAACACGAAAATAGATAAAATAAATAAAACCAAAATATTTTTTACCGCAAAAGTACCGTCCATAGACAGAAATATTTATGTTAAATTATTGTATTAAAGCAACAGTTTTCATCATTATTTGTTCAGTATTCTGTATGTATTAGTATATACTAATTTGTATACACTTGGATATATTAACGTATAATATAATTTCTATAGATTTAATTAAAAAAATATTTTTTTTTTACAATAATATTCAAAAAGGAAAATTGATTATCATTTTAAAAAGTATATATTTTATTAATATACTTTTTAAACTCACACGATTTGCACTCATTATACTAAATGAAACGGGTCTGTATCGCGTTAGATAATTAAACGTATTTACTTGAAAACGTCGGGTACGTATTTTAGTAAATACGTTTCATTATCTAACGCGATACAGACCCGTTTCATTTAGTATAATATTTTATTAATAATCCAAAATTTATTGTTATTTTATACATTATTTTTATATACATTGGAATATACACAAGTATATACAAAATATATAAACTTAATTATAATTTTGTAAAATACCGTTTTAATTGAAAGCCATATTAGTTTAAAGTAAGTTTAAGGCCTATTTAACGATACGACTATTATTATACGATTTCGAACCTTAGTATACTCAAAATATGATTCAAATTGGTATACGTGGTTACATTTTAAAATATATATTTTATTTTTTAAAAGTTGTAGTCAAAAAATTGTATGTTTTTTTTATTAAGGACATGTTTGGATGGAGTTATAATTGACATGATTTGTTAAAAAGTCTAATATATATTACTAGCTGCCCGGCAAACGTTGTTTTGCCATATAAAAATTAAGGGGTGGACCACCCTTATCACTATACATTGAGATGTAAGCTATCCTATTTTTCAAGTTGGATCAAATTGCACACGGTGTGCAAATCAAATTTAAAATCGGTTCAGTAGTTTAGGAAGCCATCGTGGAAAAACAACGTGACACGTAATATTCATATATAAAGATAAAGCTTCTACAAGTTGGATTGGTATCACTGAACTTTCATCAATATACTTAAGTATAATATACATTAAACTAGCTGTGCCCTTCTGTTTCACCCGCAGCGCACCCGTTCCCGTGGGATTTTCGAGATTTTCATTACTTATTATCCTATTCCTGACCAAGGTAAATAAAAAAAAATCATTGAAATCGGTCCAGCCGTTCTCGAGTTATAAATGGTAGAACTAACACGACTTTTCCTTTATATATATTATTTATATTAAATATATCAAAGTATGTATACGATTTGATATTCTCTTTGTATACGAAGACAATAGTTGATATTGTGACGCCATTTTGTTGTCATGTCAAACTATTATTTAGCATATTTTTAACAAATCATGTCAAATATTGTGAAATATTTGGGAATGTTTTATTTTATGTGGAATTATAAATGATGTATATATATTTATATACACAAAAATACATATAACACATAAATCACATAAACTTTGGTTTATGAAATCTAACTGATTTTCCTACAAATTATAAAGTTTTACTAAACATACATATAACAAGCCATGTATATATTCTAAATACAAAACATAAAACATATGGACAAAAATAAGTAATATAAAATTATTTGTGTATACAAAAATAAAATATATACTTCATCTATATCCTATATAAATATAAAAAGTGAGTTGTCAATCTGTATACTATGAAACGTATATACGTAATAAAAGTGAATATATTAAATTTTAAGAATTTTTTATATAAATATAGCATAAGAGTAGTGATTACAATTTTTATTGTATTAAAAAAGCCAATACATTTTGTGTATAAAATGTCGCGTGTTTTAAAAATGTATATATTGTATTTGGAAGATGTATAATTAAAAAATACCGGCTGAATTGAGAACCTTCGCCTTCGGTATTTGAAATCGGTTAAAAAACATGACAAGCCTCTGAAAAATATTGAATAATTTCAATCGTATTTTACTTAAAAAGAAGTGAAAAAACGTATTTCCAAATCCAAAATATGCATTTTTAATGGAATTTGTAAGTGGATGTTAAAAAAGACAGTTAATTTTTTAAATAATATACATTTTTTTTTCAATATATGTGAAAAGGCGCCATCTTGTGACGATTACTAAAAAATTGGGCGAAAAAAAATAGGTTTTATTATCACATGCCATTGGACTCAAAATTTAAATTTAAATCTACTTACAAATAAAAAATCATGATATTTAGACGTAGTTTTTATTATAAAATATTTGTTGCTTATTGTTTGATTATGGTTGAATTTTTTTTTGCCAAGAGTTTTTTTGTGGTCGAATTGAAATAAAATACCTACACTTCAAAAATGGTTTTTCCAAACACCAGTCTACTAAAATTAATATTTAGAAGAAGATTACCAAGCTCAAATTTAAAAAAAACAATTTTGAAAATGACTACTTCATAACTAGTCATTTTTGAAAGACCGCACATAATTGGCCATTTCTGAAACTCGTAACTGACCATTTCTGAAAATATCATTTTATACATCTATCTAGAATAAAAATATGTAAAAACAACCAAATAAATTCGTAAAAAAAATATTCAACCATAACAACAAAAATCTTACTATTTTTTGTACAAGCGTTACTTTAATAAAATGTCCATTGATTAGTAATACATAGAGTATGCTTCGTAGATTAAGTGTTCACGGTTATATTTACATAAATATTATTATTAAGGCATAATTTATACTAGTCAATAAAATTATTTCTAGGCAAAATGCGTTTTATTTTCAAAAAAAATCGTTTGCGTTTTTCGACGGATTTGGATGGAAACTTGACAGTCATATAGGTTATACATCAGAATAACATATTATGGGAAACATTTCATCCCGAAATTCCTGCGGGAACGGGTACAACGTGGGTAACACCGCGGGGCGCGGCTAGTCATTAATAATCAAATGCAATATAAAGTAGTCAACAGACTGCGACTTCAATGCGACAAAACTGTCTATATCCAGTCTAACAATAATCGGTACACATACTTAAAAAAAAACAAATAGTTGCTACTAAAAAAAACAAAATATAATAATGTATGAAATTCATTTATTTTTCAAATCTTTAATACAAAATATAACATACTTTTCCTTAGCCTAATATTTACAAATTAATTCTACAAGTCATAATAGTCCTTATATACCCGAGCTTACAGTTTAAAATGGAATGTATAAAATTGCCACTCTACAGCATTAGCCAATCAAATCGCTTTATTTTGACAGATGATAAATAAAGCGCGCTGATTGGCTGGCGAATATGTCATTGAGGATACGCATTGGTAAGTGATATTTTTTAGATTTATGTGTTTTTTTAATTGGGTTTATTCATACTATCACAGTAAGTAAGTTCGCGTCGGTCAGTGGCCAACCCTGGTGTCGGAGTTGTTAGACCGCCTAAAGGTGACGACATGATCTGATGATTGAAACAACCAACAATTAACCGCTAGTATGAAATAACCCGAAAATTAAAGTTGATTTTAAGTTGCGTTAAAAATTTTTTTTTTGCTTAAAAGACATGACATTTTTTTATTTGACACACTATTCCTAATACATAGAACAGTTTTTATCCCGAAATTCCCACGGGAACATTCAAACCACTGGCCACTTACATTACAATTTCAATGTACAGTCTTGGTAGGAAAACTTTTCAGTTTTTTCAGGCTTTTCTTATCACGACTGTACATATTAAGATATACATTGGTCTAATTATTTAATTTAAAATACTTTTTGCTAATTTTTCAATCGCCGGAAAACTGTCTTAGATATTTTATACTTTTTTATGAATATATACATAATATAATCTAATCAATAATAATTATACATAATAATTATCACTACAAAGTATAAAATAAAGTCGTCTCTGTTTCGTGTCTGTTTGTCTGTTTGTCAGTATGCTTAAATCTTTAAAATTACGCAACGGATTTTGATGCGGTTTTTTGTAATAGTCAGAGTGATTCAAGAGGAAGGTTTTAATGTAAAAAAATTCCCGAAATTCCCACGGAAACGGGCACAACGCGGGTAAAACCGCGGGGCGCTGCTAGTATAATATAATCTATGGTACAGCTGAAGAGTTTGTTTGTTTGAACGCGTTTATCTCTGGAACTATTACTCCGATTCGAATAATTCTTATTGTATTAGATAGCTATATTCAAGAAGAAGCTTGTAGAATATTTTTAATCCCGAAATTTACTCAAAAACGGGGCAAAAAAAATGTAATCCGACGATTGAAAATTCAACTTTTATCCACCAACAAAATTAATAAAAAATAATGATCTTTGATATGTTTTTCTAATCTAATTTAAAAAAATAAAATACAAAATTGAGCAAATTATTTTTATCAATTATTCGTCATTTTTAATACTTACATAAATATCACATAAGTATATATTTTATTATAAAGTCACAAGTACACTAAGCGAGTTACTACTTTAATAGCTCGCTTAGTGTATATATGACTATAGTATCATCATTGTTAAAAAAGCACTAATTTGACATTTCGAATCCATAGACTAAATTGTCTTCCTATTTTTATTGTTCAAAGTAACCCTGTAGCCAAAGATAATATCTTATCTATCTTTTATCTCTTCTCTTATAGAAATAGATAGATAGGGAAAGAGAGAGAGAGAGAGAGAGAGAGATAAATGTCTTCAGAGAAGAGAAAACGAAGTGATCGACATAGAGTTTGAATAATTCATAAACTATCTTATTAAGGTTCCGTACCCGAAGGGTAAAAACGGGACCCTATTACTGAGACTTCGCTGTCCGTCCGTCTGTCACCAGGCTGTATCTCAAAAACGGTGATAGCTAGACAGTTGACATTTTCACAGATGATGTATTTTTATTGCCGCTATAACAACAAATATAAAAATAAAACAAAACAAATATTCAAGGGGACTCCCATACAACAAACGTGTTTTTTTGCCGTTTTTTAAAGAACCCTCCGTGCACGAGTCCGACTCGCACTTGGCTGGTTTTTTCTTCCCCTTGCGACTGAAAAAATTGGTATATTTTTTTTGTTGAAGCTGATTGCGGATATATGTCTCTCTCGCAATATACAAATGTATAACATGAGACAGATATAATATGCTTTGCGGTTAATATAATTACATCTATGTATTATTCAAAATCCAGTTTAAACGATAATATATTTACCTGTATATCATGTTAAAAATATGTTGCATATTTCGATAAATCTTACATTTTCAACAATCAACAATTAAGTATAAATTGGTTAATTTTAATTTTTAACATTATTTTATTGTTTAACGCCTGTCTATAAACAGTCTCTTCAAATTTTTTGTTTCTCTCATTTGTACGCAAAATGAAAGAGACAAAATATCTTATATTTAATTAAACAGTTTTTACTTACAATTAAGTTTGAAGACCGCTATATTTTTGCCGCTTAATTTCTAATCATAGCTGTCAATGTCAAATTTGACATTAACTTTTTTGACATTTGATTGTGACAGCAATGGGAAAAGAGATTTTTTATCAGATCTTTTATTTCTAAAGCCTTGAATTAAAATTGCAGTATTTTGAGAACTAAAAACACATAGGTAATCTATTCCTTCTAAGTAAGTAATAGTAAAAGATTTTAATGTCCCGCAGCTGGGCAAAAGCCTCTCATCTCACTGAAGATATCAGTACAGCGAGGAGGAAGCCTCTTTAAATTATAAAATAGATTAACCGATTTTTCGTACAAAAGACAATTGATTCTATTGAGAAAATAGGTTTGTTAAAGGGATAAAAATGGAATGTAAGTTATCTTCAAAAAGTAAACTCGAAATTCCGGATTGCAAAAGCATTCTTAATGCTATTCAGCGCCTAAATAATCACTACATAGTACAAATGAAAGTCGCTTTCCGCTGTCTGACCCTATGTATGCTTTGTAAGGCTACGTCTAAAACCAACAATCTTAAAAACCGACGGAGTTTACTGTTGAGTGTCCCTCAACAAGTTTCGGTCACGTCCGGTGACCTTCATCAGGAGGTGGGTGAAGCGAGAGCGACAGCGTCTCTCCCCGCACTCAACAGTAACCTCCGTCGTACGTAACTCCCGTTTGAACAAATAATAATGACATCGACGTACGTTTCAATTAATAGTAGAAATCTTAAAAACCTTCTACCTAACCTAACACATTAACTATCTAAACTAAACCTCTTGTTCCTGTGTTCGGACAGAATGAATTCATTGTCTGACCTCAAAAGCGTCTCTCTTTCAACATCAGAAAATGTACTCTTAACAAAATCCGGTTTCAATATAGTTTTTATTTCCTCCACGCTTTTACTGATGTCTTTAACAAAAACTAATTCTTGTACTTTCTGGTTTAGACATTGGTAGTTGTCCTTCTTGCTTGCCGAGATGTTTGCCGAGCGTCGCAACGTTTGCCCAAATTCGACTATTTCGAGTTTGTTTTGGCATATTACGAAGCTTCTGTAGGCGCGAAGAAATACGATGGCTATTATGAACAATCCGAGGAATATCATGGAGTATGTTAAGAGTGGGCCTGCTATTGGACCTACTGTTGTGGCCAGGTATATCCAGCGCCAGATGGGGGTGGTTATCTCGTGGATACCCTGGAACAAAGGGATGCTTGTTAGTATAATGCTTGTTAGGTCTGCCCGGAGTAGCATACCTACTCTAGGCAGCAAACTGAGCGTGCAATGAGGGTTATCACGAAAATGTCACTTTTGACAGATTTCTGGAGCTCACTTCTCAGTGCTGCCACCTAGTGGGTGACATTTCAGAAAATCCTCATTGCCTTAAATAATTATTAGTTTTATAAGATACCTATGTAATTTAGTAGCAATAAATGATTCTTTTTTTATTTCAATACTAGCAGCGCCCCGCGGTGTTACCCGCGTTATGCCCGTTCCCATGGGAATTTCGGGATAAAATGTATCCCATGTGTTATTCTGATGTATAACCTATATTACTGCAAAGTTTCGTCCAAATCTGTTCAGTAGTTTTTGCGTGAAAGAGTAACAAACATACATCCTCACAAACTTTCGCATTTATAATCTTAGTAGGATACTCACTTCTTCCAACCACATTACCGGGAATATAACATCCGGGAACTTGTGGATGTTGTTGACGCGTATCCCGGGCGCGCGGTCCACTTTCAGGTTCAGCTGCACCCTCACGAACCCTTCCAAGGGCACGCCTATTTTCTGGAAGAAAAAGGAATTTATGTGAAAAACATAATACCTGAGAACTTGTGTTGAGACAAGTAAAATTGAAATAAAATCCTAGCGTAAAAATGGCTGCACCGTTTTGCGCAGACCGAACAACCACGCAAGAAAACTGACTTTTTCTTTTTCTCTAGTAAAATACAAAAACAACCCCATCTAAATCGGTTCATTCGTTTGAAAGCTACGGTGCCTCAGACAGAAACACGCGCGCGCACACACACACACACACACACACACACAAATACAAACAAAATACAATTATATTACATTGTAATTTACATTAAACAGCCTCCGTGGTCTTGTGGTTTGAGCGCCCGGCTCACGACCCGGAGGTTCCGGGTTCGATTCCCGGTGATACCTCACAAAAATCTCTATGTGAGACTTTCCTCAGTTTGGTTAAGGCATTGCAGGCTGAATCACCTGATTGCCCGAAAAGTAAGATGATTCCGTGCTTCGGAGGGCACGTTAAGCCGTCGGTCCCGGTTACTCTCTACGGATAGTAGTCGTTACATGAGCCATGTCAGAAGCCTTTGGCGGCTCAATAACTCTGACACCAGGATTGGTCAGGGTGACCATCCACTCGATGAAGAAGAAGTTAGAGAGCGTTTATGAATAACTAAGGGGCACTAAGGGGGTAAAACAGCCTCCCTGGGGATGCCATAGACTCCATTTTGAGTTTTAACCTACTTTATAAAAAGAGTAATGTAATCTTACCGGTTGTATCATGAAATAGGTTTCATGTTTCTTCTTGTCCGGATTTAGACCTTCGAACTTTGTCGTGAGAGATGGATCGGCATCGTAGAAATGAGGGTACGAGAGATACACTGGCGCATCTGTGTGAGTAAATATATATATTACTAGCAGCGCCCCGCGTTTTTACCCGCGTCGTGCCCGTTCCCGTGGGAATTTCGGTAATTTTTATACATATAAACCTTCCTCTTGAATCACTATATATTACTAGGAGCGCCCCGCGGTTTTACCCGCGTTGTGTCCGTTCCTGTGGGAATTTCGGAAAGAAAGTAGCCTATAACCGTCCCGTTGAATGTGTCTATCAATTACAAAAAGAATTATTCAAATCGGACTGGTCATTCCCGAGATAAGCTCGAACATACAAACAAACAAACTTACAAATTTTACTTCTTTAAATTATAGTATAGATATGGATAAAAACTGCATCCAAATCCGTTGCGTAGTTTTAAAGATCTAAGCATACATAGTGACAGACAGAGGAAAGCGACTTTGTTTTATACTATGTAGTGATAGTACCATTTCGCTGCTTTAAAGAGTTTTTTCTTACTGTATTGACAAGGGCTGATGTTCTGCAACCCTCTAGGGGGACATTTCTCCCCTTCGCAGTAGCACTTGTTGTCAGGGTTGGAGTCTGCGCACTCGAACGTCGAGTTGGGAGGCGTGTAGAGACCGGTTTGGATGCCTGGAACATAGGATAAAAGAGCCTGTAATCCCACTGCTGGGCAAAGGCCTCTCACCTCACTGAAGGTATCAGTCAAGGTATGGTACATAAAAATGCAAAGTTGTAATAGCGAACGAGTTAAAAAAGTATTTTTAAAGTGCGCGGTCGTACCCATATTGTACCCGTTCCCGCGGGAATTCCGGGATAAAATCTATCTCGTATGTTATTCTGATGTATAACCTATATTACTGTAAAGTTTCATCCAAATACGTTCAGTAGTTTTTGCGTGAAGGAGTAACAAACACATACATTAGTCTTTTTCAATCTTTCAGTATTATTCCAAACGATGCAATGGCGCATTTGCTGACCTGCTCTCTCTATGCCCTGTTAGATGTACTACATCCGACTTCGACAGGGCTACAGATGATGCAGTCTATAGTAAAAGTATTGACACGGGTTTTTTTGCGGTAGAAAGTATATAAAGCAAGTTGTTACTTGGTCTTTTGAGTACAAAAGATTTAGTGCCAGGATACTGTCAGTATTCACGAAGGATTCTAGTCCAGTCTAGCACTCAATAGAGAAAAGTGGAAAGAGGGTAGGGAGGCCTTTGCCTGTGGGACAAGTCAGGTTGAAAATATAATATAATATAAATATATACTGTCAGTACTGTGTGTCAGTCTAATGTGCGCGCCGTTAAATTCTAACATTGACCAAGCGAGAGTACTTCCAACACTTGGAACGCCTCCCATCACAGCGGTAACACCGATGTCTTCAGTTCACCCGCGACCACGAGAGGTGCACTCCCCTCGAAACGTCGGGAAATAAAAACTAAGTTATTACTTGCTTTATTAACTTTCTAACGCGAAAAAACCCGTGTGAGTACGTGTACTATGTGTTGAAATCGCGTAAGTTTAAAAAAGACTATGATGTAGTCTCCTTGGCCAAGTGCTGGGCTGGTTCATCTTACGTACGTAAAGAATAAGCTACTCACCATCTTTGTATACATCTTTCCGATACTGTAGGGGCAGTATTCTACACAAGTCCTTGTCGTAAATGTACACGATGTCCGATTTAGTGACCGACCGCGGCGGGAAGAAGGATCCCTCGGATGCCCTGGAATCAATAAAGCACTAATTAATCATCTCTAGTCGAGATGGTTCTTCTGGATGATATCCTGGCGAAAGGATCAGCCAATCCCTATACTCAAAACTAGTATTACCATCCGCGCCCCGCGGTGTTACCCGCGTTGTACCCATTCCTGCGGGAATTTTGGAATAAAATGTATCCCATGTGTTATTCTGATGTATAACCTATATTACTGTTAAGTTTCATCTAAATCCGTTCAGTAGTTTTTGCGTGAAAGAGCAACAAATATACATCCATACATTTATAATATTAGTTTAGTAGGAAGTAGGATTTATTGTAGCGGTCGTGGTGACCGATAGTGGCATTTCGCGGGATTATTTTTTCATAAGAACCTTCCTCTTGAATCACTCTATCTATTAAAAAAACCGCGTCAAAATCCGTTGCGTAGTTTTAAAGGTCTAAGCATACATAGGGACGGACAGCGGAAAGTGACTTTGTTTTATACTACGAGTATGTAGTGATATGATACGAGTACAATACTTCACATGATTCTGATATTTACGAATGTCATTAAGTATTTTATTCATATGACATTGATATTCTAAAAATGTCACGTGACACTATACGTCACTCATGAAAAAAAACAGTTAAAACTATATACTCGTAATAGTTTGTACCAACGCATCATTCTAATGTAGCTACGAACAAACATGAGTGGGTAAATAACATCTATACTAATACTAGCAGCGCCCCGCGGTTTTACCCGCGTTGTGCCCGTTCCTGTGAGAATTTCGGGAATTTTTATACGTATAAACCTTCCTCTTGAATCACTCTATCTATTTAAAAAAAAACCGCGTCAAAATCCGTGCAGTAGAAATTAGCGTGTTCTAACAAACCATAAAATAAATTGTTCAGCTGTATTATATTAGTACTAGCCGTGCCCCGCGGTTTCACCCGCGTTGTACCCGTTCCCGCGGGAATTTCGCGTTAAAAAGTAGTTTATGTCCTTTCTCAGGGTCTGGACTAACTGTGTACCAAATTTCATTCAAATCGTTGTAGTAGTTTTGGCGTGAAAGCGTGACACACAGACAGAGTTACTTTCGCATTTATAATATTAGGATAGATATTAATAAGAATTTTAGAAATTGAATCTTAAACTGATAATATGAGGTTATTAACATGAAAACATTCAAATTGACAAACTCATATTTTTAAAGTACTCTCTCTCTCTCTTCCTGGCTATGTGTCCCACATGGTAGTGGGGTCAGCCTTCCTTATTTTTCTCCTCCACTTCGCTCTTTCGTTGACGTCGTCATTGGAAAAAAAAAAAAAAAACTTCAAAAATATTTTTAAAGTACGAAAAAGCTTAAAAAATAACTTACTTAAAGTAAGTAAACTGAAAAAAGTTAGTACTTAAGTGAAGTCCAACGCACCTAACTATCACTTCAAATTAATCGGCCTCTACCTATAAGCCGATTGTACCGTGGATTGTACTAAGACAACTATTTGTCTAATGCTGTGTTTACACAAGGTTGGGGCTAATGCAATGTCTACACGACCTTACAATCCAAGGTGCTATATTAATATAGTGTTGAAATGTTTGTCTGTTCGTCTATAGTAAGATATTGGGACAAAGAGTCTTGAAGACAAAGTCGGCTGTCTTCAAAGACGTACCTATTGTATATCGTAGGACAGTTTCCTGGTTTATGAAAACAATAGCCACGCCCTGCGGTTTTACCCGCGTTGTACCCGTTCCCGTGGGAATTTCGGGATGAAATATAGCTTATAACATTCCCGTTGAATGGGGTTTTCCATATTCTTCTTCTTTCGAGTCAATGGCGCAAAATAATTTTTGGTATTTAATTCTTCTTCTTCTTATCGAGTGGATGGTCAACCTGACCAATCCTGGTGTCAGAGTTATTGAGCCGCCGAAGGCCTCTGACATGGCTCATGTAACGATTACTATCCGTAGAAAGTAACCGGGACCGACGGCTTAACGTGCCCTCCGAAGCACGGAATCATCTTACTTTTCGGGCAATCAGGTGATTCAGCCTGCAATGCCCTAACCAAACTGAGGACGGTCTCACAAAGTGATTTTTGTGAGATATCCCCACCGGGAATCGAACCCGGAACCGGACCCGGAGTATTTAAGTTAGGTATATTTTCCCGGACCAGTAATTCACAAGAGAGAGGGCAGCGTCTGATACGTTCAGTAAGTCCTCTTTAAGGGGTTTTCCATGACAAAGAATTATTAAAATCTGATCGGCAGTTTCTGAGCTTAGCGCGTTCAAACAAACAAACAACTTTATTATATTAGTAACTAGCAGCGCTCCGCGGTTTTACCCGCGTTGTGCCCGTTCCCGTGGGATTTTCGGGAATTGTTATACATATAAACCTTCCTCTTGAATCACTCTATCTATTAAAAAACCGCGTCAAAATCCGTGCAGTAGTATTTGAGTTTATCGCGAACAGACAGACAGACGCGGTCGGGGATTTTGTTTTATAATATGTAGTGATAACTGCTGTCTTTTTCTGGGTATACCATTTTACATACCTTTTTACAAACCGACAAAAAGTTTATTGTTCGCAAACAAAGCACGATTATTTACTTATAGTTCGTGTTTTAAACATTACTCAAAAATACAATTATATGAAAAAGTGTATGTCATGACAAAGTAATTTTTGGAGGGAAAAAATTTAACTAATGATGAGGTTTACTAATTTCTTGGTTAATAACCAACTTTTAAAAAGAAGGTACTGTATTTAACCAGTATGTTAACTCTTGATCCGATTAAAAATGTATTTTGAATTAAAATTACGTTAACGGATACCTACACTTCGCTTTTATTTTACGCTAGCGGCGCCCCGAGGTATTACCCGCGTTGTGCCCGTTCCCGTGGGAATTTCGGGAATTGTTATACATATAAACCTTCCTCTTGAATCACTCTATCTATTTTTAAAAACAGCATCAAAATCCGTTGCGTAGTTTTAAAGATCTAAGCATACATAGAGACAGATACCGGAAAGAGACTTTGTTTTATACTATGTAGTGACGATATAGATTCTGTGATCGTCATGTCGATAAGATCTCCAAATAAGTTGATGAAATAGTCAAATGTTTGCAAAAATACCAGGATATATATAAAAACCAATATTTGATACATACTAGGTACCTGGAAAGGTTATTTTTATTATAATATATTATTTACATATTTTATTTCCCACTTCCCAGTGTAAAGCAAGCGTTCCACTTGAACTAAGCTACGCTACGTTCTACTAATAATATAAATGCGTTTGTGAAGCTGTTTGTTACTTTTTCACGCAAAAACTACTAGACGGATCTGTAATGTCCCACTGCTGGGCAAAGGCCTCTCATCTCACTCAGATATCAGTACGGTGAGGATGATGTCGTAATCACCACGCTTGACTAACGGGTCGGTGATCACAAACCCGAGCCATGTTTGAAAAGAAGGTAACATGTTATCGCTCGACCCGGGCATTGAACCCAGGACTTCAGTCTTGGCAGGCGAGTGCACATACCACTAGACCACCGAGGCGTTTTTATTTTTATAATTAACTTTAATTAAAATTACGTCTTTATGTAATTACGTGCTTCTATCAAATTTAATGTTGATGTTAAACTAACACATAACTTTAAGTAACGCTTAAAATAATGGTTATTAATTTTAAATATGTACTTGTAATTATGGTAGTTATTAAGATTATGGAGTTGCTAATTTTACGACAAGCAAGGGTGACTCCACCTATGTAATCGTTTCACTACATAGTATAAAACAAAGTCGCTTTCCGCTGTCTGTCCCTATGTATGCTTAGATCTTTAAAACTACGCAACGGATTTTGACGCGGTTTTTTGAAATATACAGAGTGATTCAAGAGGAAGGTTTATATGTATAAAAATTCCCGAAATTCCCAAAATACGGGCACAACGCGGGTAAAACCGCGGGGCGCTGCTAGTAACTAATATTATAAATACGAAAGTAACTCTGTCTGTCTGTTTGTCACGCTTTCATGCTACTGAAACTAAAACTACTGAACCGATTTGAATGAAATTTGGTACACAGTTAGTCCAGAGCCCGAGAAAAAACATAGGCTACTTTTTATTGCGAAAGCAGGGTTGAAAGTCTGTCTGTCTGTCTGTTCGCGATAAACTCAAATACTGCTGCATGAATTTTTGATGCGGTTTTTTAATAGATAGAGTGATTCAAGAGGAAGGTTTATATGTATAAAAAATCCTGAAATTCCCACGGGAACGGGCGCAACGCGGGTAAAACCGCGGGGCGCTGCTAGTAGACTATAAGTCTAGACAGTTTTAGGCTTCCTAACAACCAATATTAGCTTACCACATTAGTTAAGCAACGTGCAGCTCGGCCCCTACTTGGATGGGTGGCCGATAGTGGCATTTCTATCTGAGCGCTACCGTACTGAAAGCACGTAAAATTGGGAGTAGCTGTTGTCAATCGTCAGACCATGTCGTCACCTTGAGGCGGTCTAACAACTCCGACACCAGGGTTCGCCACTGACCTACTCCAAGTTATTTATTAAACCTAACAATAGCTTTTCGGTACAATACTTTAGTGGAACAGACAAAAAATAACTTCCGAAACCGACTGGATCTAGACAATAGCTTCGAAAGAGCGATTGAATCGCCTATCGTATATGCCATAGCATGACTGTTAAAGCTATCTTTATATATCCTACTAGCAGCGCCCCGCGGTTTTACCCGCGTTGTGTCCATTCCTGTGGGAATTTCGGGATGAACAATAGCCTATGTTACTCGTGGATAATGTAGCTTTCGAATGGTGAAAGAATTTTTAAAAACGGTCCAGTAGTTTTTGAGCCTATTCATTACAAACAAACAAAGTTTTCCTCTTTATAATATTAGTGTAGAAGTGTAGACTGATATTATAAACTAGCAGCGCCCCGCGGTTGCTCCGCGTTGTGTCCGTTCCCGTAGGAATTTTAAGATGAAAAATACCCTATTGCCTTTCTTGATAAGTGGACTATCCAACACTGAAAGAATTTTTCAAATCGGACCAGTAGTTCCTGAGATTAGCGCGTTCAAACAATCAAACTCTACAGCTTTATAATATTAGATTAGATGCGAAAGTTTGTGAGGATGGATGTATGTTTGTTACTCTTTAACGCAAAAACTACTGAACGGATTTGGATGAAACTTTACAGTAATATAGGTTATACATCAGAATAACACATGGGATACATTTTATTCCGAAATACTTGCGGGAACGGGTACAATGCGCGTGAAACCGCGGGGCGCGACTAGTAGTAATATAATAAAGATGAAGAGTTTGTTTTTTGTTTGTTTGAACGCGTTAATCTCAGAAACTACAGAACTGATTTTAATAATTCTTTTTGTAATGAATAGCCACATTCAACAGGAAGGTTATACGCTATTTTTATCCTGAAGTTACTACGAGCACGGGCACAACGCGGGTAAAAGTGCGGGGCGTTGCTAGTTCAACATAATTATTAGTGGTTAAATTCGTTTCACTGAAGAAATTAGAAAGATAATTACATAGAATCAAGTTTAAGAACAATGAAAGTATGCATGAAAGATTGTTTTTTCGAAATGAGATCACACGGTGATTAATTTGCCTGAGCAATTTACACTGAAACTGTAATAAAAAAGATAGATTGACGTCCTTGCATACGTATTCATCTTATGACAAAACACAATATATTTTGTAAATCATGTGTCATTTTGTTGTGTCATAAAATGGATTTTCCTATTACGGTATAATTATGAGTTTATTGGTTAACCTTAGTGTCAGTTGACTTTGTGTCATTACAGGATTTTGTTCATATGAGTAACTTTTGTGACCCTGAAAATATGTGACACTAGCCGCGCCCCGCGGTGTTACCCGTGTTGTACCCGTTCCCGCTGGAATTTCGGGATAAAATGTATCCCATATGTTATTCTGAAGTATAACCTATATTACTGTAAAGTTTCATCCAAATCCGTCCAGTAGTTTTTGCGTGAAAGAGTGACAAACATACATCCATTGCATCCTCACAAACTTTCGCATTTATAAGAGAGTAGAATACTACCACTTATTTTTCTTCTAGCACTACCCCTGCGGTTACACCCCCGTTGTGGCCATCCCCGTTGAAATTTTGGAATGAAAAATAGCCTGTAGCCTTTTAAAGAATTATGCAAATCTGGTTGGTACCTAGTTTCTGAAAATTTTCAACCCGGGTGAAACCGCGGGGCGTTTCTTACGGTAAAACATTAGTCACTCTATATTTGTTCATATTCGCTACCAAATTGAATAAATGACATAGTTGAGACATGTTTCCGCCCACGAATTCGTCCTTGTGGTTTACCAAAGCCTTGCTTTTTTGGGATAAAAAATATTCCGGATATGATTACGTAAAAAACAATATTGTTTGTAGAACAAGGTGATCATTATTATGGTATTGAAATTTTTGACAAGCCAGTTGTCACAGTGGCAGTGAGAGCGCTTGCTCGCGGGGTTGCGGGTTCGATTCAACTGAGTAACAATATGTGAAGATAATTCACTCACTGTTAATTAGACCCAAAGTCTTTTTTTCATTCTTATCGAGTGGATAGTCACTCTGACCAATCTTGGTGTCAGAGTTATTGAGCCGCCAAAGGCCTCTGACATGGCTCATGTAACGACTAATATCCGTAGAAAGTAACCGGGACCGACGGCTTAACGTGCCTTCCGAAGCACGGAATCATCTTACTTTTCGGGCAATCAGGTGATTCAGCCTGCAATGCCCTAACCAAACTGAGGACAGTCAAAGTCAAAGTGATTTTTGTCAGATATCGGGAATCGAACCCGGAACCTCCGGCTGTTAGACCCAAAGTAAGCTCTAAGTTTGTGTTATTGAATTGCCGCGGCTAGTATTTCCTAGTATGGATTCATCGTTACCTCAAGTTGTTGCAAGGCCTCTCCCTCCAGTGAGGCAGACGGTCCAAGCCGTTGATCTTGTCTATATACCCGAAGCGGTCCATGGCCTTCTGGCCAGTGTAGATGGTGGAGACCTCGTCCAGGGTGCCGTTTCTCTAGAAGAACAAAGATTTTAGCAAACGTGGTGATGTTGACGACAGTCTACAATACATTTGTAAGCCAATTACGGAAATAAAAAACCGGCCAAGTGTGAGTTGGACTCGCGCACGGAGGGTTCTGTACTTTAAAAACGACAAAAATCATGTTTGTTGTACGATCCCCCTTTGAATATTTGTTTTATTTTATTTTTAGTATTTGTTGTTATAGCGGCAATAGAAATACATCATCTGTGAAAATTTCAACTGTCTAGCTATGACCGTTCTTGAGATACAGCCTGGTGACAGACGGACGGACAGCGAAGTCTCAGTAATAGGGTCCCGTTTTTACCCTTTGGGTATAGAACCCTAATAAACATGATTAAATATTGTATAAGTAGGTACAGTAATTTAGCATGGTACTTTAAACAACACGTAAATATTTGAGGTAATTTTTCTTACATTACATGTCTTAATTAATCACTCATTAAATCTCCACTGAAGAAGAATTTGACGTCTCGAGTCTTCTTCTTCATCGAGTGGATGGTCACCCTGACCAATCCTGGTGTCAGAGTTATTGAGCCGCCAAAGGCTGACATGGCTCATGTAACGACTACTATCCGTAGAAAGTAACCGAGACCGACGGCTTAACGTGCGCTCCGAAGCACGGAATCATCTTACTTTTCAAGCAATCAGGTGATACAGCCTGCAATACCCTAACCAAACTGAGGAAAGTCTCACAAAGAGATTTTTGTGAGACATCCCCACCGGGAATCGCACCCGGAACCTCCGGGTCGTGAGCCGGGCGCTCAAACCACAAGACCACGGAGGCTGTAAATGTGTCTCTGAGTGAAGGCGTAAAAGTTACGTCAATTCATACCATTACGTTTGTACCGCTCGTGGCGTAGTTTGTCTAAGCGATGTTAGTTCATTGCGAGTGTTAAGCAACGTACAGCTCGACCACTGCTTGGATGGGTGGCCGATAGTGCCATTTCTGTCTGAGCGCTACCGTGCTTCGGAGGGCACGTTAAATTGTCGGTCCCGGTTGTTTCAATCGTCAGACCATGTCGGAGGCCTTTGGGCGGTCTAAAAACTCCACCACCAGGGTTGGCCACTGACCTTCTCGAAATGAATGAAGTACGTTGATTGCAGAGCAACAAGCAGAATGACAGTGAGTAAATACTTACAGCTAATAGAAGTCCCATTTGACTGTTTGGTCGTTTGCCCTTTGGATAAAATATGTGAGCGAGGGATACTAGAGGGTCATTGTACCTGAAGAAGAAGACATTAATTAGAAAACATCTATTTCCATATGAAGAAAAGAGATAGAAGATATATTGAAAGTATCGTCCTATAAGATACTGCAGAATAAAGTCACTGAAGATATCAGTGTTGAAAAGTAAACGCAATAATATAATCTATGTTAACATTGATTGGTTCATATATATAGTCTGTAGACACCGGTCACTCCGGTCAACAAAGTTAATTAGTCTGTGGTTCTCTCTCTTCCTGTGGTGTGCCTGCTGTAAAGACGTCGCTGCTACGTGTAAACAAATAATCAGAATAAATCTTCATAATCCAAGACGAAACCTGCCTTTTATTAGGTTATGGGCCCAGATACGAAGAATCTGCAAAGTAAAATTGTATTCACGGCTAACGCAATACGAAATTGTTGGCGAGCGGCGTAACGCAAACACGGTGAACAAGCGGCGCACGTACGAACACATGAGAAAATGGCGACTTCAAACGCAGGCGGTGGTAATACTGGTAATTCCACATCGAACTTCATTGGAATTGAAAAGCTTCGAGGTATTGAAAATTATACATCATGGAAATTTATGATGAAAATGATACTGGTGCACGAGGATCTTTGGGATTGTGTTGAAAAAGGCGACGTGAGTGATGAGAAGAAAGCACAACGTGGTCTTGCCAAAATTGCACTGGCTGTCAGCCCGGCAGCCATCCCGCATATAAGAAACGCATCCTCGGCGAAGGAAGCCTGGGATAATCTGCAGAAAGCGTATGAAGACAAAGGCCTATGTAGGAGGCTCGGCCTGCTCAGATCACTTTTTTCATGTAAGTTAAGTGAGAGCGAGACCATGGAGGCCTACGTGAACAAAATAACCGAAATTTCGCAACAATTGACTGAAATAGGATCACCTCTTGAGGATGACTTCGTTGCAGTCATCATGATGAGTGGTCTAACATCAGAATATGACCCTTTCATTATGGCCATTGAGAACACGAATGTGAAACTTTCTACAAATGTAGTCAAGAGCAAATTACTGCAGGAAAGTCTCAAGAGAGTTGAAAAGGAGGGGATTGGTTCTGCCTTTATAACTAAAAGGCAACCTCCGCGGTGCTTCAGGTGCAAGCAGGTGGGGCATTTCATAAAAGACTGTCCAAAGTCTAAAAAGAAGAATGGACAAGAGCGGCCCACATCGGATAAAGCTACAACGAAGGCCAGTCTACTGACGGCGCTCTCCGTGAACATCAACAGTGACTCATGGTATATTGATAGTGGTGCCACGGGGCACATGTGTCATGATAGGAAATCCATAATTAACTATTCAAATAATGGACAATTAGAAGTAAAAATTGCGAATGGTGAAAAACTTTACACGGCAGGACAGGGTTCAGTGAAAGTTCGAATGAAGAATAACAATTTAAAGACAATAAGTAATGTTCATTTAGTACCAAATTTAACTACCAATTTATTGTCAGTTAGTGCCATGGTAAAGAAAGGTTATAAAGTAATGTTTTGTTCTAAGGGCTGTAGAGTTCTGGATGGTAGTAAAATAGTGGCTACTGCCAGTTTATGTAATGGTATTTATATGCTGGATGTACAAGAAACAATAGCTTGCAATTTGGTAGGGAATATTTCTAGTGGTGTTTCAGATGTTTCTCAAGATGGTGCAGTGAACGAGTCAAGTGTAAATGTACTAACAGAGACACAGACTTCAAAGCAAGGTAATGTGGCTTCGCAAGAGGTCTGGCATCGACGCCTTGGGCACTTGAACCACAGAAGTATGGATTTATTGAAAAAAGAAGTTTTTGAAGGACAGTGGAATTCAGCATCAGACAACGGTACCGCACTCTCCTCAACAAAATGGAGTAGCAGAGAGAGCCAACAGAACCATAATGGAGAAAGCCCGGTGCATGCTGAAAGAGGCAGGCCTAGAAAATAAATTTTGGGCAGAAGCTGTCAACACCGCGGTCTATCTCAAGAACCTGTCACCTACCGTAGCAGTCAGAGGTTTCACTCCGGAGGAGAAATGGAGTAATAAAAAGGTATCCATTTCCCACTTACGTACTTTTGGGTGTATTGCCTATGCGCATAAAGTCATTCGAAACAAATTAGACTCGAAAGCAAAGAGGTACATCTTTGTAGGATATTGTGAAGATACAAAAGGCTATAGACTCATAGATCCAGATAATCCAGTAGATTGCATAAAGGCCCGAAATGTGACGTTTTTAGAAAATAAATTCCTTAAAAACTTTGTGTCACATGATGATAAGCAATATGATGAGACGTCGTCACACATAATTGATGATGCGATTAGGAATGATCACAATTCTCCTGCGCTCACAGAATCATCTACCGATGAACGTTCTGATGACACAAATAATATTAATTTACGTCGGGGCGGACAGCGACATTTACACAGAACGATTGTAATGGATGATTCTATGAACGAACAGGAAAGCATTGAGACAGATGATGCTTTGGATGAAACATATATTCCAGGTGAATCAACTGAGAATGAGAGTTCATCAGAGACTTCCAACTTCGAAGACAACGAAGAGTCATGGTTATCGGCAAATATAGTCAGTGGAGGAAATGAAGTTGAACCTCAGACT
This sequence comes from Cyclophora albipunctata, assembly GCA_963082685.1. NCBI lineage: Eukaryota > Metazoa > Arthropoda > Insecta > Lepidoptera > Geometridae > Cyclophora > Cyclophora albipunctata. Next base: position 4,380,994 of record OY720142.1, read on the forward strand.
GTACAGGAAGCACTGAGCAGTGCAGAGGGTGATAACTGGATGAAGGCAATGGAAGATGAGTATAAATCATTTTTAAAGAATAAATGCTGGTCTCTTTGTGATAGAGTAGAAGGCCAGAAACCTGTTAAATGCAAATGGGTATTTAAGAAAAAGTTTATTAATGGGGAAACAATGAAGTACAAGGCCAGACTTGTAGCGAAAGGCTATACCCAGAAACAAGGTATAGACTACAACGAGACCTTCTCCCCGGTCGTGAGACACTCCAGTATTCGCGCACTGCTGGCCGTGGCGGCCGAGTATGACATGGAAGTGGAACATCTCGACGTGAAGACTGCATTTCTCAATGGAGATCTTGAGGAAACGGTCTACATGGAGCAACCGGAAGTATTTGCGGTAAAAGGTATGGAAAACAAAGTTTATAAACTCCATAAGGCGATTTATGGTTTGAAGCAAGCTTCTAAAGCATGGTATGGAAGGATAAATAATTTTCTTGTTAATAGACTAATGTTTACTAAGTCTTTGTCTGAGCCATGTGTCTACCATAAATCAAGCAAAAACTCAAAGATAATAATAGCTCTATATGTAGATGATATTTTATTGTTTTCGACAAAAAATTCAAAAGAAAAGGATAAAATAAAAGAAAAACTCAAAAGGGAATTTGAAATTACAGATTTAGGGCCAGCTAGATTCATATTAGGTATGAGAATCTGTAAAAATAAAGGTGTTTTCACACTTGATCAGTCTGGGTATATTGAAAGGGTTTTACAAAAATTTAAAATGGAAGATTGTAAACCTGTTGCTACTCCAATGGAAGTAGGTATAACACTAACTAAATCAAATAAGTCACTGCAAAATCAGAGTTGCAATTTTGACTATAGGGGCTTGATAGGATCTCTTATGTACATTACAGTTGGATCGCGACCAGACATAGCTCATGCAATTAGTTATCTAAGTCAATTTAATGACTGTTATTCGGAAAGTCATTGTAAAGCGGCGAAGAGAGTTCTTCGTTATCTCAAAGGTACTAAAGATTGTTCTTTGGCGTTTCAGAAAGGTGGACTAGAGATCACTGCGTTCGTAGACGCTGATTGGGGAAGAAACGAGTTGGATCGTCGTTCTTACACTGGTTATATTTTCCGAATAGGAAAGTCTATTGTTTCTTGGGAAAGCAGAAAGCAAAAAACCGTTGCTTTATCAAGTACGGAAGCAGAGTACATGTCTCTCTCAGATGCATGTAAAGAGGCTTTGTTCCTTCGTAAATTTATGAAAGAACTACTTGATAAAACAATGAAGGTTGTCATCTTCAATGATAACCAATCTGCACAGAAACTGTGTTTAAATTCCATGTATCATTCCAGAACAAAACACATAGATATAAGACACCATTTTATTAGAGAAAATGTTTGTAATGGTTTTATTGATGTAAAATATTTGTGTACTGATGAAATGGTAGGAGATTTGCTAACTAAGCCTTTGTTAAGAGAAAGGCATGAAAAGTTCTTGTATCAATTGTTTAGAATATAATTGTATTATTGGTTTAAGGGCCAGTGTTGAAAAGTAAACGCAATAATATAATCTATGTTAACATTGATTGGTTCATATATATAGTCTGTAGACACCGGTCACTCCGGTCAACAAAGTTAATTAGTCTGTGGTTCTCTCTCTTCCTGTGGTGTGCCTGCTGTAAAGACGTCGCTGCTACGTGTAAACAAATAATCAGAATAAATCTTCATAATCCAAGACGAAACCTGCCTTTTATTAATCAGTGCAGCGAGGAGTACACGTAATCACAAGCGAGCACTAATGTAAAGTATCGTCGTATAAGACAATGCAGATCAAAGTCCTCTCACTGAAGATGTTAGTATAGCGAGGAGTACACGTAATCACAAGCGAGCACTAACTTAAAGTATCGTCCTATAAGACACTGCAGATCAAAGTCCTCTCACTGAAGATGTTAGTACAGCGAGGAGTACACGTAATCACAAGCGAGCACTAACTTAAAGTATCGTCCTATAAGACACTGCAGATCAAAGTCCTCTCACTGAAGATGTTAGTACAGCGAAGGACAGATCCTAAAGGAGTTTTACTCACCCGAAGACCAGCTCTTCTGCAGTTACGTGGACGAAAGGTTTGGCTCGTTCTCTGTGAGTGAAAGAGAGAGCAGATACCAAGATGTTGAACAGCCAGCCAGCCATGTTTGGAGAGAAGGAGGTCACAGTCTGAAAAGAGAATTACATTCAAACTACGTTCATGGATACACTCCGCTTCATAACCGACTTCGCTTCGGAGGGCACGTTAAGCCGTCGGTCCCGGTTACTTTCTACGGATAGTAGTCGTTACATGAGCCATGTCAGAGGTCTGTGGCGGCTCAATAACTCTGACACCAGGATTGGTCAGGTTGACCGTCCACTCGATGAAGAAGAAGAAGAAGACCGACTTCTGAGCTAGTAATATTAGTTGTGCCTGCTGGTTTCGTTCGCATGGAATGTAACAAATATACTGGTTTCTTAAGTTTAGGCGAACACTACTCATTTTGAATTGATATTGACTAGCAGCGCCCCGCGGTTTTACCCGCGTTGTGCCCGTTCCCGTGGGAATTTCGGGAATTTTTTACATAAAAACCTTCCTCTTGAATCACTCCTATATACCTATTACAAAAAACCGCATCAAAATCCGTTGCGTAATTTTAAAGATTTAAGCATACAGACAGACAAACAGACAAAAGTAGCGACTGTTTTATACTATGTAGTGATGATAACGTTTTGATAACATCTCAGTCTTCTGTGACACGGTTCCTGCAGAGCCGAATGTCAGATAATATCGATACTAATATTATAAAGCTGAAGAGTTTGTTTTGTTTGTTTGTTTGTTTAAACGCGCTAATCTCAGAAACTACTGAACCGATTTGAATAATTCTTTCACTGTTAGATAGTCTATTTATCGAGGAAGGCTATAGGCTACATTTTATCCCGGATTTCCTACGGGAACGGGCACAACGCGGGTAAAACCGCGGGGCGCTGCTAGTAGTTCATAAAAGTAGCCCAAGTTACTCTTTATTACTTTAGCTATCTGCCAGTAAAAGTCCCGTCAAAATCGGCCCAGCCATTTCAGAGATTAGCCGGAGCAGACAGATTTGCGATGTTAGCGATCAAAATGGTTTATCCCTTTCCGACATACGCTATTTTACAAAGAGCAAAAGGCAAAACACTTTAAAACAGTGTTTCAGTTAGCCGGACCCCGCGGTTTCACCCACGTTGTACCCGTTCCCGCGGGAATTACGGGATAAAATGTATCCCATGTGTTATTCTGATGTATAACCTATATTACTGTAAAGTATCATCCAAATCCGTCTTGTAGTTTTGTCGTGAAAGAGTAACAAACATACATACATGCTCACAAACTGTCGTTTTTATAATATTAGTCAAATTCAAAATTCAAATTCAAATTCAAAATGTCTTTATTATATCAGATCATTACAATCATTTATAATCGTCAGCTTAAAATTAAGTTGACGTTAGTTCGCATCGCGCCACCTACTGAGAAGAACTAACAAGAAACTCAGTCAAACTAGCAGTACCCCGAGGTTTACCCGCGTTGTGCCCGTTCCCATCGGAATTTTGGGATGATAAATAGCCTTTGTTGACCTTCCCGTTGAATGTAATAAATAATAATAAATACTTGGACAAATTCACACACGGTTAATTAGACCCAAAGTAAGCTCTAAGCTTGTGTTATGGAATCTAACTAACTGATACTACTACATATACATACACAAATACTTTATAAGAATATATAATTGACACCCAGACGTCGTCGTCAACAACTATGTCTTCACATATTGTTGACTCCGGGCGGGGATCGAACCCGCAACCCCTGACACAGTAAGCGCTCTCACTGCCACTGTGCCAACGGGCTTGTCAAACGGGAATGTGGCTATCTATTACAAAAATAATTATTCAAATCGGACTGGTAATTCCCGAGATTAGCTGGAACATACAAACAAACAAACTTAAAAATTTCTTACTTTCGTTTTTATATTATTAGTATATATTACTTACCAGTAAAGGGATATTGGGTACAACCAGCTTCAGATTCTTATCAACTGACATCTCGGGAACAAACCTCAAGATCTTGTTATGTTGGTACGTCACTGTATCGTTATCATGAAACTTTATGTTCACTTTTTCCATATCCTCTCTGAAACAAGCGAACATTATAAATATAACAGCAGCGCCCCGCAGTTTTACCCGCGTTGTGCCCGTTCCCGTGAGAATTCCGGGTATTTTTATACTTATAAACCTTCCTCTTGAATTACTCTAAAGTATAAAGTATAAAAGTAAAGTATTAGCCTGTAATGTCCCACTGTTGGGCAAAGGCCTCTCGTCTCACTGAAGATATCAGTACAGTGAGGAGGTTTCAGGCGTAATCACCACGCTTGCCTAATGCGGGTTGGTGATCTCAAACCCGAGCCATGTTTGAAAAGTAGGAAACATGTTTTCGCTCGACCTGGGAATTGAACCCGGGACCTCAGTCTTGGCAGGCGAGAATTACTCTATTTATTAAAAAAAAATTGCGTCAAAATCCGTTGCGTAGTTTTTAAGGTCTAAGCATTATGTATGCTAGCTAGGGACAGACAGCGGAAAGCGACTTTGTTTTTATACTATGTATTGATAAAGAAAAATCAGTAATGATGGCTTAAATGTCCCACTGCTGGGCAAAGGCCTCTCGTCTCACTGAAGATATCAGTACAGTGACGAGGTTGTCGTAATCACCACGCTAGCCAAATGCGGGTCGGTGATCGCAAAACCGAATTTGTTCTGTAATTATTTTTTAAATATTTTTAAAACATATGTTTTATATACCAGACCCCATGGTCTAGAAGCGGTCTAACCGAATGACCGCCACAGATTTCAATTAGTTAGTTAGTCCATTAATCAATCCGCCTGTCATAACAGTTAAACCGCTTATTTCATAATATTTAACACTCGACGACAAAAGTGTTTGGTTAAATATTTAACGAATCTTCCGCAATAATACGAAGGACATAATGACTATGACGCTGCAGATCAAAGTCCTCTCACTGAAGATGTTAGTACAGCGAGGAGTACACGTGATCACAAGCGAGCACTAATGTAAAGTATCGTCCTATAAGACACTGCAGATCAAAGTCCTCTCACTGAAGATGTTAGTACAGCGAGGAGTACACGTGATCACAAGCGAGCACTAATGTAAAATATCGTCCTATAAGACACTGCAGATCAAAGTCCTCTCACTGAAGATGTTAGTACAGCGAGGAGTACACGTGATCACAAGCGAGCACTAATGTAAAGTATCGTCCTATAAGACACTGCAGATCAAAGTCCTCTCACTGAAGATGTTAGTACAGCGAGGAGTAAACGTGATCACAAGCGAGCACTAATGTAAAGTATCGTCCTATAAGACACAGCAGATCAAAGTCCTCATCTATTTTTGACTGTCTAAGTCCAGTCTTGATTATAGAGTGCTTAAGGTATTAAATCTTCCGTTAATACTTTTGCTAGCGAGTGTATTCGATCGCCAGTCAGAAATGACCAAATAGATTGTCGTAAGATCGTCTTGAGTCATCATCGGTCATAGGTTACGAAACTAACTAACATATAATATGGAGTTAATATGTGTTAAATACAGAGGTAACTTTATCTTTGGTAACCTCTGAAAAAAGATAATTTGCATGATTATGTTATTACTTCCCGCGTATTGTAGCTGTAGCTGTACCCGCGTTGTGCCCGTTCCCATGGGAATTTCGGGATGAAAAATAGCCTATAACCTGCCCGGATTTTGTGGCTATCTATTACAAAACGAATTATTCAAATCGGACTGGTAATTCCCGAGATTACCTCGAACATACAAACAAACAAACTTACAAATTCTACCTCTTTATAATATTATAAGTATAGATGAATAATTCGACGTTGCAACACCGGATTCATTCATTCATTTCGACTGTTCATTCCGTTCACTCTGTTATGATTGGCTGGATATTGTTTGACAGTGACATGTTTGATACAATGCATTTAGTCTTCACTTGAGACAAACGAGAGTTTTTGACGTTATATGTAGATATAGAGAAATTTGTCTAGAGATAAAACGAAGAGAAAAACTTTGTCTTCAGTGATATGCTAGCTGGGTGGCCACTGACCACTAGAATTTACTTTGTACTTACCTATACACAAAGGGGCCCACTTCAACCAACTTAGGTTTTTCTCCGTTCTCGATGAATCCCACAGGATTGGTGACATTGAATATGTATACTTTGGTCAGTCTCACCACTCCTGGCTTGTGCCAGTAGCTGTAGCTTATTGAGCCGTTCCAGAGCTTCAGTTCCTGTGGGAAAAATGGGATAAGTCAGTAAAATGGTTAACGATTGCGGAAAAGTGTTATCACTACATAGTATAAAACAAAGTCGGTTCCCGTCTGTCTGTCTGTCCTTATCTTTAAAACTACGCAACGGATTTTGACGCGGTTTCTTTTAAAAGATAGTGTGATTCAAGAGGAAGGTTTATATGTATAAAAAATCCCGGAATTCCCACGGAAACGGGCATAACGCGGGTATAACCGCGGGGCACAGTTAGTAAATGATATAACAATAACGTGCGTACTTAGAGTCGTAAAATGCTTCCTTAGTAGATATTTAATGAGTGATTTTGATATTTAAGCATTAAAAATGTATGAAAACGCCAATTAGTTAAGTGTCAGTTTAATGGTCGCTTCTGAGTTTAGTTACACTATCAGGGAAAAGTGTTGTGATATTAGGGGATTTTGAAATGTCGAATATTATAAATGCGAAAGTTTGTGATGATGTATGTATGTAAGTATGTTTGTTACTCTTTCACGAAAAAACTGCTGGACGAATTTGGATGAAACTTTACAGTAATATAGGTTATACATCAGAATAACACATGGGATACATTTTATCACAAAATCCCAGCGGGAACAGGGACAAAGCGGGTAAAACCGCGGGGTGTGGCTGTTATTATAAATGCAAAAGTTTGTGAGGATGGATATGTTTGTTAATCTTTCACGAAAAAAACTGCTGGACGGATTTGGATGAAACTTTACAGTAATATTACGTTGGGTGAAAAAGCAAAGCAATTCTAGTAATCATATAATTTAGTTAAATTAATTAAGTTACTAAATAAGTTACTTACCCTAAAAATTATGTAATCTAACCACGGCACAAAAGAGAGTATTATGCCAAGCACCACCGTACATATACTGAACATGATGACCGCAAGTTGACCTGAAACAAAAAAATAACATTAACATGAATAAATAAATCATTTATAGAAATCACCCGGTTAATTAGTCCCAAAGTAAGCTCTTAGCTTGTACTATGGAATCTAACTCACTGATACAACTACATATACATACACAAATACTTTATAAGAATATATAATTGACACCCAGACGTCGTCAACCACTATGCCTCACATATTACAGAATCGAACCCGCGAGCCTCAACACAGTGAGTGACCACATGACACTGGGACAACGGGCTTGTCAATTCATCTTTGTAGTTTCAAGCCTGTAATGTCCCACTGCTGGGCAAAGGCCTCTCATCTCACTAGATATCAGTACAGTGAGGAGGATGTCGTAATCACCACGCTGACTAACGGGTCGGTGATCTCAAACACGAGCCATGTTTGAAAAGTAGGAAACATGGTTTCGCTCGACCCGGTTGAACCCGGGACCTCAGTCTTGGCAGGCGAGTGCACGCACCACTAGACCACCGAGGTGTTAATTAATTTAATTACTATTATATTAATTAAATCGACGTACTACAATACTTTATGAGACACTAATTGACTTCAATAAACTAAAATGGATACAATATTTATTTAATAACTATATTTTAATTGGTCCATAAATTACGGAATTATGTACTTAACAATTAAAAAAAACTTGAGTGGTGTCTAGGGACACCCGGATAGAACGAAGTTTATTTATTATCATGAAAAATAATCGTCGCGACACCACACTGTTCAATGCGAATTAGAAAGACGAAACGAAAATATCTAGCTTGCTTTCTATAAGAGAGAGAGAGAGACAGACAGAGAAACATGCGCACGCCAGAGAGAGATAGACAGAGAAACATGCGCACGCCTGCGGCGTAACAGACAGACGTGATAGTGACGTGGCGTGCGCATGTTTCTCTGTCTGTCTCTCTCTGGCGTGCGCATGTTTCTCTGTCTGTCTCTCTCTGGCGTGCGTATGTTTCTCTGTCTGTCTCTCTCTAACGCAAAAAGTGTCGTTACAACTTTTGTTCTAGCCCCCTTTCGCAATTCGCGATAAGGAACTTCGTTCCAATAATTAAATATTTGAATACCTTTTTCAGGCGACAAACTGACTCTCAGTACTCAGTACAGTACCTGAACCGGCGGGGCAAGCATATAGGTGAAGACATGTCTATTGTAGGGCCGAAACTGCGTTAATAGCGGGTGCCCGCGCGGTTTCTTACAAAAGTTAACCGCCCCGTGCGCCCGTCTAGTGCGCTTTCATACAAAAGTGAACCGTCGCGTGCGATTTCATACAAAATTGAACCGTCGCGTGCGGTTTCATACAAAAGTGAACCGTCGCGTGCGGTTTCATACAAAAGTGAACCGTCGCGTGTGGTTTCATACAAAAGTCAACCGTCGCGTGCGGTTTCATACAAAAGTCAACCGTCGCGTGCGGTTTCATACAAAAGTCAACCGTCGCGTGCGGTTTCATACAAAAGTCAACCGTCGCGTGCACCCGTCGCGTGCCCCGTCGCGTGCACCCATCGCGTGCACCCGTCGCGTGCCCCGTCGCGTGCGCCCGTCGTGTGCCCCCGTCGTGTGCCCCCGTCGCGAGCGCTCGCTTAACGCAGTTTCGGTCCTTAGATTGGGAGATTTTATATAAAAAACTAGGACGCAGGTTGCCGTTTGTAGACAAACTGTAGAGAAAACTCCCACAGAGAACAAAACCATTCGCATTTAGTCTTCACTTGAGAGCAAGAACGAGTTCCTGACGTTGCATGTAGATATAGAGAAATTTGTCTAAAACGTAGAGATAAGACGAAGAGAAAAGCTTTGTCTTCAGTTATACAGGGTGATTACGGGGTCGTGGAGCAAGAAAGAAGCATTTAACTTACTTTCTCCTAAGCATCACGATAGTTTAGGACTAACAGTACACCAGCGACTTATTTTAGTCAGCAAAAAAACTGCGATAATTCGAGATCATGGTCACCCTACTATTTCCCAAGAAAACTTATGTCAAGTAAGGGTCGGAACACATCTGACGGAAAATGCGTCGAGCGTATCATCGGTCGCGTCTATTCCGTCAAATTAGACCTTCTACATTAGGCGTCTAGTCAGTTTCTGCGTTCAGTATCTACAGAGCGGTTGTGTTGTGTGATATTAAATTTTAAAATGAAGCCCATCGAAATAAGAGCTATCGACCGACAATGCGTTGACGGAAACGGAACAGACGCTGTACGCTCGACGCACTAACGCATCATCGGTTAGGTGTGAAAGGATGGATGTTTTTCTATACATTTGTCTGTTCTGGCGTTACGCGACCGATAATACGCGACGCATTTTCCGTCAGATGTGTTCCGACCCTAATATTAAAAGTAGGGTGACCACGCATTTTGAGTCAATAATAATTTTTAAATAAAAATACGTAAATAACGAATCATCTTTGTTTAAATTAAAATAAATACAGGTAGCATCGCAATCATTTATTTACTGAGTCAGAAAAAAATGGTTGGGATCACGACCCCGAAATGAAAACCCTGAAAAAAAACTGGACCAATCTATATTGAAATTGATTGAAAAAGCTTTTAGACCGCCTAAAGGCCTCTGACATGGTCTAACGATTGAAACCACCGGGACCGACAATTTAACGTGCCCTCCGAAGCACGGTAGCGTGAACATAGAAATGCCACTATCGGCCACCCATCCAAGTAGGGACGAGCTGCACGTTGCTTAACAATCGCAATGGACTAACATCGCTTAGTCAAACTACGCCACGAGCGCTTCAACCATGCTATGCTACATACGTTGCTATGCTACGTTTCCATTCACCAACTAGCACCGCCCCGCGGCTTTGCCCGCGTTGAGCCCGTTCCCGTAGGAATTTTCAATAATCCTTTCTCAGTGTGCACTTACGTCACTTGAAGAACCTTCCTGCTAAATTTCATGTTTCTAGGTGTAGCGGTTGAGGCTGTGCGGTGATTATCAGTCAGTCAGGACTTTGAATTTTATGTATATAGATCACATCGTAGCTTAACAAAGACGATCGAAAACTCATACTAACAGTCAAAAATGTTAATATTCCCTATAAACCCTTTTTCAGTATCTAACTTAAGCCATTTAAAACCATATATAGTATTCAATTAAAGTCTAGGTACATCTAGGTCTAATTACAAGACCTAGGTTGTCTAGAATGTGTATGAAGCAATTAGTATACACGTGACCGAACAATTATTATTATTACGACAGTCATTTAATTAATTTTATACTTGTTACTATGAGGTATGCAGTTATACATTTAACAGTACTCGGTTTTACCCGCGTTGTACCCGTTTCTGTGGGAATTTCGGGATGAAAATATACCCAAAACTTTCCTGTTGAATATATCTATCTAATACAAAAAGAATTATTCGAATCGGAGTGTTAGTTTCTGAGTTAAGCCAGTGGAAACAAACAAATATAAACTGTTCAGATTTATATATTAATCTACACTAATATTATAAAGAGGAAAACTTTGTTTGTTTGTAATGAATAGGCTCAAAAACTACTGGACCGTTTTTAAAAATTCTTTCACCATTCGAAAGCTACATTATCCACGAGTAACATAGGCTATTTTTCATCCCGAAATTCCCACAGGAATGGACACAACGGGGGTAAAACCGCGGGGTGCTGCTAGTTATAAATATACATAGATTAAAAATATGTCGGTTAGAATACAATTATGTTTTTTATTAGTAATCTAGCAAGCCTCGTGGCTTAATACACATTGTACGCGATCCGGGATTTTTAGCTTCTGTCTGTCTATAATAGCTGTCTAGGACAGGGTTGCCTGTAAAAAGGTTTTCTCAGGAAGACAGGTTTGGCGAAGGAGATGATAGAACCAATTCCAACATTTTTAAAGCATATATAGGTACGGTCGAATAGAGACACCCGAGAGACATCACTAGTCATAAAAATATAAAACTGCACACTTATTTGTTCCGGAAAATATGTTTGTCATAAGAAGGTTATCGGGTCAAGTTTATAGAATAATAGATAATCGCTCTAGTGCAGGGAAATCGAGACTTTCGGACCTTCGGACCGAAACCGAAAGTGACGTTTTTCGATCAATTCCAGTGTGGTTAAACTAGTTAAAGCAAATTTTTTTTTTAAATCGTCTGTCTTTTACATTACTAGCGGTGCCCTGAGGTTTTAGTCGCCTTCTGCCTCTTCCCGTGGGAATTACGGGACAAATTTGTCTATAGCTTTCCCTTTAAATGTCATACCACAATGATTATTCAATTCGGATTAGTAGTTCCTGAGATTAGCACGTACAAACAAAAAATCAATCTCTTTAGCTTTCCTATATTAGTATAGACTAGCCGCGCCCCGCGGTGTTACGCGCGGTTCCCGCGAGAATTTCAGGATAAAATATATCCCATGTGTTATTCTGATGTATAACCTATATGCCTGTAAAGTTTCATCCAAATCCGTCCAGTAGTTTTTACGTGAAAGAGCAACAAACATACATCCATACATCCATCCTCACAAACTTTCGCATTTATAATATTAGTAGAATAGCATAGTAGGATAGAGTCCTACTGTAGGTAGGGCCTATATTGACAGTAGTTTGGACTCGGGCAAAAACTCGTGCCTTTACCACATCACTAGAAAACGATTTGTGGTTTTATGGTCTGTACTTCTATGGTAATGATATTTATAACAATTCCAGCTACTCACTAGTAACGGGGAAAAACGTCAAATTATCATACCATCTATCAACAAAACGTGGACAACTTGAGATCATCAACACAAAGTGATTACATCCTCAGTGAGAGGACTTTGATCTGCAGTGTCTTATAGGACGATACTTTACATTAGTGCTCGCTTGTGATCACGTGTACTCTTCGCTGTACTAACATCTTCAGTGAGAGGACTTTGATCTGCAGTGTCTTATAGGACGATACTTTACATTAGTGCTCGCTTGTGATCACGTATACTCCTCGCTGTACTAACATCTTCAGTGAGAGGACTTTGATCTGCAGTGTCTTATAGGACGATACTTTACATTAGTGCTCGCTTGTGATCACGTGTACTCCTCGCTGTACTAACATCTTCAGTGAGAGGAGTTTGATCTGCAGTGTCTTATAGGACGATACTTTACATTAGTGCTCGCTTGAGATCACGTGTACTCCTCGCTGTACTAACATCTTCAGTGAGAGGAGTTAGATCTGCAGTGTCTTATAGGATGATACTTTACATTAGTGCTCGCTTGAGATCACGTGTACTCCTCGCTGTACTAACATCTTCAGTGAGAGGACTTTGATCTGCAGTGTCTTATAGGACGATACTTTACATTAGTGCTCGCTTGTGATCACGTGTACTCCTCGCTGTACTAACATCTTCAGTGAGAGGAGTTTGATCTGCAGTGTCTTATAGGACGATACTTTACATTAGTGCTCGCTTGAGATCACGTGTACTCCTCGCTGTACTAACATCTTCAGTGAGAGGAGTTTGATCTGCAGTGTCTTATAGGACGATACTTTACATTAGTGCTCGCTTGTGATCACGTGTACTCCTCGCTGTACTAACATCTTCAGTGAGAGGAATTTGATCTGCAGTGTCTTATAGGACGATACTTTACATTAGTGCTCGCTTGTGATCACGTGTACTCCTCGCTGTACTAACATCTTCAGTGAGAGGACTTTGATCTGCAGTGTCTTATAGGACGATACTTTACATTAGTGCTCGCTTGTGATCACGTGTACTCCTCGCTGTACTAACATCTTCAGTGAGAGGACTTTGATCTGCAGTGTCTTATAGGACGATACTTTACATTAGTGCTCGCTTGTGATCACGTGTACTCCTCGCTGTACTAACATCTTCAGTGAGAGGAGTTTGACCGGCAGGTCGCTCAGTCAATTAGTTAATTCGCGATAATTGACGGTTTTGAGTACGTTACTAAATAACATCAATGTGAAGAAAGTATTTTGAAAGTAAAGGTGAAAGTATAAGGTTGTTAAAAGTTTAAAACCAATAATAATAAGAGATGAGTTGAAATGAACATTACTACTATTATACATTATGTAGAAAGTTATTTGTCTGTTTGTATCAACAACATGTCTCAAGTTTGCGATCACTGACACGTAATAAGCAAGCGTAGTGATACATCCTCCTCACTGTACTGATATCTTCAGTGAGATGAGACGCCATTGCCCAGAAGTGACACTTAAAAGTAACTATTTAATAATCTGTGACTTTACTGATTAATACTTTTTTTCATCAATATTACTAGCAGCGCCCCGCGGTTTTACCCGCTTTAAATCCGTTCCCGTGAGAATTTCTGAATAAAAAATAGCCTATGACCTGTCCGTTGAATGTAGCTATCCTTTACAAAAAGAATTATTCAAATCGGATTGGTAGTTTTTGAGATTAGCGCGCTCAAACAAATATCATGTTTTTCAGCTTTAAGTATAAATTAGTACAAACCGCACCCCCGGTTTTTCCCGCGTTGTACCCGTTCCCGCAGGGATTTCGGGATAAAATGTATCCCATATGTTATTCTGATGTATAACCTATATTACTGTAAAGTTTCATCCAAATCCGTTCAGTAGTTTTTGCGTGAAAGAGCAACAAACATCCATACACACATCCATCCGCACAAACTTTCGCATTTATAATATTAGCAGGATGTGTTCCATTCTTTTATAGTGAGCATTCGGTCTTCCGTGAGTACTACCACTTATATGTATATATAATGTAAACTTAAATATATAATAAGTTTTCGTGCAGCTTTCGAGGCAGCGAGATTAGATCTAGTAATGGATGCCCTCAGACCAAATAAAAAAGACGTGTGGCACTCGGGGACTGCCGCGGTAAAGCTATTGCATAGTTATTTTTTGTATCACTAGATGGCGTTAGTGTGCTGATGTCTGCATCGCGCTAACGTTGTGTTCTGGGCTTATACCTAGCCAATGTTTGAGGAGCGTGAGGTTTTTTCATTACGGAATTTCTGGATTCGGTCCCCGCGCTCAAGGCCCGCGATAGAAGCTATGCAATAGCTTAAAAAGTTCGTACAGAGTCCATAGCTAAGCTAACGCCTCTACTCGGAGACTTCAAATTGTACCTCAGTAGAGATTTAATGAGTGATTTTGTCATTGTAATGTATGAAAAATTACGCCAATTAATTAAGTGTCGATATTAAAGAAAAGCTGGTTCTGTAAATACGTTTGTACTATTCTTGATTGACGCTATTGAAGTTTAAATTATGGATTTGGGGTGTAATTTGATTATACAATTTACGTGTACTAACAACTATGTCTGCACATATTGTTACTCCGTTGAATCGAACCCGCGACGACCGACACATGCCACTGTGCCAACGGAATTGTCAAACATACTTAGACACTAGTACCACCCCGCGGTTTTACCCGCGTTGTACCCATTCCCGTTTGAATATCGGGATGAAAAATACCCTATAACCTTTCCGTTGAATATGACTATCCTTTAAAAAAATAATTATTCAAATCAGATTGTTTTTTTCCGAGATTAGGGCTTTTGAACAAACAAAATAGGTATCTAACTGTATTGTGGGTGAATTTGTCCGGGTGTATTATCTATTATCTAATATATAAAATTCTCGTGTCACGGGGTGCATGGTGGAACTCCTCTGAAACGGCTCGACCGATTCTCATGAAATTTTGTGTGCATCGATATGCACAAAATGTTGACCGATTCTCAGACTTAACCGATGGTAGGTCTGAGAATCGGACAACATCTATTTTTCATCCCGAAATTCCCGCGGGAACGGGTACAACGCGGGTGAAACCGCGGGGCGCAGCTAGTATTAGTATAGAATACATACTTCACTTCATCGATCATTGTAACGCTCGTGGCGTAATTTGACTAAGCGATGTCAGCTCATTCCAATTGTTAAGCAACGTGCAGCTCGGCCCCTACTTGGATGGGTGGCCGATAGTGGCATTTCTATCTGAGCGCTACCGTGCGTCGGAGGCACGTTAAACTGTCGGTCCTGGTTTTATCAATTGTAATACCATGTCGAAGGCTTAAAACTCCGAGACCAGGGTTGGCCACTGACCGCAATGAAATGAAATTAAATGAGTATTCGGTCTCAATTTTTATATAGTCTGAGGATGCTTGTGTTATATAAGGATAACTGAGTCGCTAACTATCTAAATAAATATCTCATTTAAGGCCCTGACTTCTGAGTCAAAGCCGTTTTCGAGGTTGAAAAATATTTTTACTATATTTGACTAGTAGTTATTTTGAATTGTAACCACGTTCACTTCGCTTTTATTCTACACTAGCAGCGCCCCGCGGTTTTACCCGCGTTGTGCCCGTTCCCGTGGGAATTTCGGGATTTTTTTTACATAAAAACCTTTCTCTTGAATCACTCTACCTATTACAAAAAACCGCATCAAAATCCGTTGCGTAATTTTAAAGATTTAAGCATACAGACAGACAAACAGTGTGACAGACACGAAAAAGAGACGACTTTATTTTATACTAGCAGCGCCCCGCGGTTTTACCCGCGTTGTACCCGTTCCCGTGGGAATTTCGGGATTTTTTTTACATAAAAACCTTCCTCTTGAATCACTCTACCTATTACAAAAAACCGCATCAAAATCCGTTGCGTAATTTTAAAGATTTAAGCATACAGACAGACAAACAGTGTGACAGACACGAAAAAGAGACGACTTTATTTTTACTATGTAGTGACTATGTTGTGACTAGCAGCGCCCCGCGGTTTTACCCGTGTTGTGCCCGTTCCCGTTGGTATTTCAGGATGAAAAGTAGCTTATAACCTTCCCGTTGAATGTGGCTATCCATTACAATAATATTTTTTCAAATCGGACCAGTAGTTCCTGAGATTAGCGCGTTCAAACAAACAAACTCTGCAGCTTTATAATTAAGGTCCGACCGAAACTGGTTTTCCAGCCGAAACCGAAACCGAAACCGAATATTCGGCCGTGGCTTCAGTTTCGGCCGAAACCGAAACCGAAACCGAAACTCACGTGGTCAAGTATAAAATTCCGTAAAATACTGAAATTTTGTGCATTTTACCCATTATTCTGCATTAATTAGGACATGAAATAAAAACACAGTATATTAAATTTTGTTGCAATTTTTTTTTTAAACCTTTTTCTTCCCACTGCTGGGCAAAGGTCTCCCCAAACGCTTCCAACCTTCTCTGTTTTTTGCGGTTTCCCACCACTCGCTGTCGAAGGAGACAAGGTCATCCTGCCAGCGTTTCCTCGGCCGTCCGCGGCGCCGCGCTCCGCTCGGGGCCCACTGGGTGGTGATGTGGGCCCATCTCTCGGGGGCCATCCGCGACACGTGCCCCGCCCACTCCCACTTCAGCCGGGCGGTTTTGGTACCGACATCGGTGATGTCGGTAAGTGAACGCAGCGTGGTGTTGCGCACTCGGTCGACTCGTTTGAGTCCGAGGATGCTGCGTTCCATCGCCCTCTGGCAGATCTTGAGCTTGGATTTCTGGAGCTCTGTTAAAGACCATGTCTGTGCACCGTAAGTTAGGACGGGCAGGATACACATGTCGACGAGTTTGCGCTTGACTGAGATGGGAAGGTCGCCCTTCATGTGCTCTTTCATGGACCAGTAGCCATTGTCGATCCGGCGATCGATCTCTCGATCTTGCCTGTTTTCGAAGCTTGCTAACTGGCCCAAATAGATGTAGTCGTCGACATATTGAATATCCTGCCCATCTACCGTAACCTTACGTCTCGTGCTGTTAGACATAATTTTAGTCTTCGTCCTATTCATTTGAAGTCCAACCTCAAGACATGCTGTGCTAAGCTCTTGAAGCATTTCCTGTAGCTCGTGGGCAGTGGGGGCAAAGATGGCAATGTCGTCCGCAAACCGCAAATTTGTCAGGTGCTTGCCACCCATTTATTTAATACATTTATTTAATATAATATAAAAGTTTGTATTTAGAAGTTTAGAAGAAAACTCTAAAAATAACCCTAATACAGCAAAAATACATCAATAGGTCATCGGAATGAAAAACAAATCTTGAAATAAGTTTACCTACACAATATTTCACATTTTTATTTACAATCTCGTTTTGACATGTGGCTTGATTTGTTAATAATAACAAAACAAAGTTACTGACTCAATATTTAACTATATAAATCATTCAAGTACAGAAACGAAACAAAAACTTACATGTAATCAGTTCCACCAAACAAAACATAACCTCTAAAGAATGTTTGCGTCGGACGATAACGCACTGACTAAGTTGGGTTGCTACAGAGCTATCCGAACGGCGCAAGACAATTCCCGAACAGGGCCGCCAGCGCCCGCCAGAGCGTTGCCGCGAGAAACGAAATTAGGCGAGCGTGCACGACAACTACCGAAATCAGTTTCGGTTTCGGCTAAAGTTTCGGCCAATTTTGGGCCGAAACCGAAACTGCCGCCGAAACTTGATTTTTGGCCGAAACTCGGCCGAAACCGAAACCGAAACCGAACTTTCGGTCGGACACTATTTATAATATTATACTAGTGGCGCGCCGCGGTGTTACCCGCGTTGTACCCGTTCCCGTGGGAATTTCGGGATGAAAAATAGATGTTGTCCGATTCTCAGACCTACCATCGGGTAAGTCTGAGAATCGGACAACATTTTGTGCATATCGATGCACACAAAATTTCATGAGAATCGGTCGAGCCGTTTCAGAGGAGTTCCACCACGCACCCCGTGACACGAGAATTAGCCTATATATAACCTTTCCGTTGAATGTTATCCATTACAAAAAGAATTATTTAAATTGGACTGGTAATTCCCGAGATTAGCTCGAACAAACAAACAAACAAACTTGCAAATTTTACCTCTAAAATATTAGTATAGAACCGTGCTCACAGAAGCCAAGTCCATAATATGTACCGAAAATGTACAGGGTGGCTTTTTAAACCGGTCAGTATGGGCAAGTCTGAAACTAAAGGAAATACGAAGATCATTTCTTAGGAACCATGTGACAGCCATGTAACAACCTCCGTGGTCTTGTGGTTTGAGCGCCCGGCCCACGATCCGGAGTTCCTTACTCCTCGCTGTACTAACATCTTCAGTGAGAGGACTTTGATCTGCAGTTTCTTATAGGACGATACTTTACATTAGTGCTCGCTTGTGATTACGTGTACTCCTCGCTGTACTATCATCTTCAGTGAGAGGACTTTGATCTGCAGTGTCTTATAGGACGATACTTTACATTAGTGCTCGCTTGTGATTACGTGTTTAGGGGGGTGTGCGTGGTAATATTGGTTGAATTAAACCACAAAGATGAATTGCCAAAGTTTATTAGCCACACACAACACACACTATTTTAGTTTTTAGAAGGATAGCAAGACAGCATCAATGTAGCACATAATACATATCATGTAATTAATCAAAGTAGTAAGTGAACAGTTCACGCGTGGGCAAAACGCGAGTGCGCGTGAGAACGAGTTGTATGTGTCTCTCGTAGCATACGCTGTGATCGACTGCGCGCGCGCGATGCGCCTCCGCGTGGCTTCACATTCCACAATTAACTAAAATGCAAGATTTGCACAAATTCGGAACAACGCATATCGCGCGGGTTTGCTTGCCGAATTATTGTTTGTTTACATTTGGTTAGAAATTATTTATTTGTGTTATGAATGTTATGTTACTGGGATATGAATGTGTGATGTATGTAAGTGGTTTTTAATATATTATTGTGTGTAAATAAAATATAATTATAATGTATGTTTAAGTGGAGGTCACCTACATCATCCCCCTCCAGAGACCGACTAAGGGCGATAAAAGTCAGGGAACCGTACTGTACGACCTGAACGCGTAGTTGTTAGCGCGGTCTTTTCCTGCGGTGGATGAACAGGGACACGTTCTGGAGTTGCAGTGTAGGATCGAGGAACGGGTACACGAACGTCTAGTATATAGGCTGGCTTAAGGCGGTCTATAGTTACTGTGAGATCTTTGTTCCTAACGCGAATAATAAATGTTTTACTCCTTCTTTTGAGCACTTCGTATGGACCAGTGTAAGCAGGCTGGAATGAGCCACGCATCACTTCTTCCCTAAGGAATACGTGACTGCATGTAGCTAGATCTTGGAATACGAAAGCTCTGCGATTTGAGTGGTGTTGGGAGGGAACCGGACGAATATTTTCCGCAAAGGACTTCAACCGAGCCGCGAAATCGGTGATGTCGGTGGTGTAGTACGCAATATCGTGACCGAAGAATTCGCCAGGGAGACGAAGTGGTTCACCGTACACCAACTCAGCTGATGAAGTCTGGAGGTCTTCCTTAAAGGCACTCCTAATGCCTAGCAACACAAGTGGAAGTGATTCGGTCCACTTGGTGTCTGCATGACAGGTAATTGCAGCTTTTAGTTGCCTGTGAAAACGCTCCACCAATCCGTTGCATTGCGGATGATAACTCGTTGTCCTACGGTGATCGTAACCGATGGACTGAGAAAGCTGTTGAAACAGTGCCGATTGGAATTGTCCGCCTCGATCGGTTACGATCTCGGTAGGACAACCATATCGTGCCACCCAACAGGAAATAAACGTTTTGGCCACTGTTTCCGCGGAAATATCGGTAATAGGCACAGCTTCCGGCCATCGCGTAAAGCGATCGACGGCTGTGAGGCAGTACCGATAATTATTGGATGATGGTAGTGGGCCGATTAGGTCTAGATGTACATGTTTGAACCGTGCTGAAGGTAAATCGTGCGTACCTAAAGGTGAGGCAACGTGTCTCGTTACCTTCGAGCGCTGGCATGCCAAACATGACTTAGCCCATTCTCGGCAGTCCCTTCGCATCAGTGGCCAAACAAAACGTTGTGCAACGAGTTTGGCGGTAGCATTTGCACCGGGGTGGCTGAGGGAGTGGAGACTGTTGTAAACTTGCATTCGAAGTTGTTTAGGGACGAAAGGTCTGGGTGTCGGTGTACTGACGTCGCAGTACAGAACGGTACGACTCCCAGGTATATTCGTCTGTGTAAGGCGAAGTGAAGTGTCACCTTTGAGGTGTTCCGCAAGGTCTGGATCTGAACCTTGGAGCTCAGCCATCACTTCAAGGTCAACTGGTACCTGCAGTTCATCGACGCGTGATAGTGTGTCGGCAACCACGTTGTCCTTACCAGCAATAAAAACGATATCGGTGGTGAACTGCGAGATGAAATTAAGGTGTCTATACTGACGTGGTGAGCAGTTACTTTTACGTTCACTGAATGCGTAACAAAGAGGTTTGTGGTCAGTATAGATAGTGAAGTGAGTAGCTTCCAGCATATGGCGGAAGTATTTTATACTCTCGTAAATGGCAAGGAGCTCACGGTCATACGGAGAGTATTTCGTTTGTGACGGGCTTAACTTGCGAGAGAAAAATGCTAATGGCTGCCAGTCTCCATCCTTGAGCTGTTGCAGGACACCACCTATCGCCGTGTCTGAGGCGTCAGTGGCCAATCCTAATTTAGCTTGCGAATCAGGATGAGCTAAAAGTGCTGCATTGCACAGACTCTTCTTGCAGTTTTCGAACGCTTGCGATGATTCTTTAGTCATAACAATCGGATCGGATGCCTTAACCGATCCGGACAGTAAGGCATTCAGGGGTGCTTGAATCTGAGCGGCGTTGGGTAAAAATCGCCTGTAAAAATTTACCATGCCCAAAAATCGTCTGAGTTCTCGGACGGTTTTTGGTAGAGGGAAATCAGACATTGCCTTTACCTTGCTGTCCAGAGGTTTGGTGCCGCTTTCAGAGATTTCGTAGCCGAGAAATTGAATATTAGACACACCGAAGACACACTTGGCCGGATTGATTAATATACCGAATTCTCTCATTCGCGTAAAAAGTTGACGCAAGTGTTCTTCGTGCTCACGTGGCGTGCGGCTGAACACAAGAAAATCGTCCTGGTAAGGCCAGCAAAAGTCTAAGCCACGAGTAAGCTCATCAACAAATCTCTGAAAGGTTTTACTTGCGTTACGAAGTCCAAATGTCATGACTAAAAATTCAAACAATCCGAAGGGTGTTGTTATTGCAGTTTTCGGAATATCTGCCCTATTAACACTAATCTGATTATATGCTTTCACTAAATCGATACTCGAGTATACAGTACAACCCGACAGGTTTTGCGAAAAATCCTGTATATGACGAATCGGATACTGATCTGGTATAGTACGAGCGTTTAATTGGCGGTAATCGCCGCATGGACGCCACCCATTATCTTTTTTAGTCACGAGATGAAGAGGTGATGCCCAAGGGCTGTCAGAAGGACGTGCGATACCGCTTGCAATCATAGCGTCAAATTCTTGACGAGCTACCTTCAATTTATCAGGCGCGAGACGGCGAGGAGAACATGATACAGGTGGACCTGGTGTGGTGCGAATGTGGTGTTGTGTATTGTGTTTTGCGATTTGAGGAGTTCCAAAAGGACGTGTAATTTCCGGGAAATTAGACAAAATTTTATGATACACAATATCACCATTAAAACTAGCTACCTTAACACTTAAAACAGCATTGTCGCTTAAATCTAAACAAGCTACAGTGCTAACATTGGTTAGACTATCGATAAGCTTCTGTTGGCCAACATCAACAACCAAACGATAGTGAGAAAGGAAATCTACGCCTATGATTGCTTTTGTGACGTCAGCAACAACAAAACGCCACGGAAAATCACGCCGCAGACCCAAATTCAAATTTAATTGCATGTAGCCGTAAGTGTCGATAGTCGAACCATTGGCAGCACTGAGCTGATATGTTGATTTACAAAGTTGCCTTTTAAGGGCTGAAACCGGGTACACACAAATGTCACTTCCAGTGTCTATTAGAAACTGTATCTGTGAACCACGATCCGTGATGAAGAGGCGACCTGAGCTGGGGTTGTGGCAATCATCAGTCGCCATCACTGACTGCCTCTCTCGTTTCCCTGGTTGTAGTCGCACGGCTGGATACACCGACGAGCTTTGGAACCATGCCGTGAGTGGTACCAACAAACTGGGTACTTGCGGTAGTTCGACGCTGAACGTCGTGACGTCGATCGGCTGCGTTGCGCATCTCTGCGGCGCTCGGTGGGTCGAGGTCGATGTCGCGATTGGATAGTTAAAGCGCTCACCTGGCGCGTCAGCTGAGCTACCTGGCGTGTGAGCTCCTCAACAGCTATTGATGATGACGGTAACGTTGAGGTTGCAGCAACTTGATGAGATGGCACTGCGATGTCATGGACGCGGTCAGCGAGTTCAGCGAGTGCGTCAAGACCCAGGGTAGGCTGTGACGCAACGATAGGCTGAAGTGAAACGGGTAGTCGGCTCGTCCAGATTGTTTGGAGAAATTCTTGAGGGATATCCGGACCGGCGAGATGTTGAAGATGCCGAAGGAATTGTGACGGCTTGCGATCACCTAGCTGCTCGTAGGTCAAAAGTTGTTTGACTTTATTTTCTCTCGACGCAGACAACCTTTTGATTAACTCCTCTTTGAGGCGTTGGTAATTGGGAGGACCAGTGAGGATGTCCTCTATTTCAGCAGCATACTGACGGTCGAGCGAAACCAAAATGTGGTAGAATTTGGCTGCTTCGTCTGTCACGCGCATGATTGCAAACTGTCCTTCTACTTGTGCGAACCAAATTGCTGGTTTTTCAGGCCAAAAAGGTGGTATTCTTATGCTCACTGGATTACTTGCAACTGTTAAAGCGGGCACGACGGGAGACGCCATCTTGATTTTGGAGTGGCGTCGTGGACGCGTGTCCACGTTACCGGTGGTATCTGAACCACTCGACGCCGACATCCAGGCTGCGAATTGCTCCTTGTCTTCCGTGTTCCTCAGTTTGTTCCGGGGTCACCAGTTTTAGGGGGGTGTGCGTGGTAATATTGGTTG
Source organism: Cyclophora albipunctata (assembly GCA_963082685.1). NCBI lineage: Eukaryota > Metazoa > Arthropoda > Insecta > Lepidoptera > Geometridae > Cyclophora > Cyclophora albipunctata. The sequence continues at coordinate 4,404,101 of OY720142.1, forward strand.
AATTAAACCACAAAGATGAATTGCCAAAGTTTATTAGCCACACACAACACACACTATTTTAGTTTTTAGAAGGATAGCAAGACAGGATCAATGTAGCACATAATACATATCATGTAATTAATCAAAGTAGTAAGTGAACAGTTCACGCGTGGGCAAAACGCGAGTGCGCGTGAGAACGAGTTGTATGTGTCTCTCGTAGCATACGCTGTGATCGACTGCGCGCGCGCGATGCGCCTCCGCGTGGCTTCACATTCCACAATTAACTAAAATGCAAGATTTGCACAAATTCGGAACAACGCATATCGCGCGGGTTTGCTTGCCGAATTATTGTTTGTTTACATTTGGTTAGAAATTATTTATTTGTGTTATGAATGTTATGTTACTGGGATATGAATGTGTGATGTATGTAAGTGGTTTTTAATATATTATTGTGTGTAAATAAAATATAATTATAATGTATGTTTAAGTGTAGGTCACCTACAACGTGTACTCCTCGCTGTACTAACATCTTCAGTGAGAGGACTTTGATCTGCAGTTTCTTATAAGACGATACTTTACATTAGTGCTCGCTTGTGATCACGTGTACTCCTCGCTGTACTAACGTCTTCAGTGAGAGGACTTTGATTTGCAGTGTCTTATAGGACGATACTTTACATTAGTGCTCGCTTGTGATTACTTGTGTTGTACCTACTCCTCGCTGTACTGACATCTTCAGTAAGAACTGTTTGATTTATTTATTTATTTATTTATTTATTTATTTATTAAGGTACACCAACAGCGATACATGTAAATGTAATTAATGATAACTTATAAAATAACAGTTCTTACATGATCGCCAATTACAGGTATACACAACATTTATAATAATTATTAGGCTTAACTTAAATACAATAATGAATTAAAAATTAATTGACAAAATGAGTAACAACAGAATTTGAGGATTACATAATAACATGGAATATTAGAATAATTAAAATAAAAAATAAAAATTAACATAATAGTATTAGAATTAACGTACCTAATGAAATTGTGCTAAAAGGTACTAAACAAAAATGAGAATATTAACAATACAATTATTGACAATAATTTAATATTAAAATATAAAGTACACATTTAATTATGAAATGATTTCAGCATTTTATGTTTGAAGACGTTAATTGAGTCATTAAAGACATCCAAGTCCGGTATTTTGGTACAGATGTTGTTGTATTCATTGCAAATTCTGCACACAGGGCTGTAACTACCGAGGTTGGTTCTATTTCTTGGGATGTTCAACACTTTAGTAATCTTATGTCGGGGATAGCGGTACGGTACAGAGATACCTATTTTTCCCAACAAGCCACTACAATCAGTCTTCCCATTGATTACCTTGTGCAAAAACATCAAATCTGAGACAATGCGGCGATCGCTAAGGGTATTCATATTAAAGTGTTGCAGTCGAAGATAATACGGAGTTCTATGTGATATACCACGAGAAACAAATGCTAAGTACCTGGTGAATGCGCGCTGGATGGATTCGACGCGTTGAGATAAAATAATTGTGCCAGGACTCCAACAAACACTGGAATATTCTAAGATACTACGTACATGGGAGTTGTAGAGCGATATCCTGGTCTGAGGGAGCAAAAATCCGCGTGAGTTTCGCTTTAGGAATCCCAACATTTGTGCGGCCTTACTGGTGATACAGTCCACATGTGCGCTAAACTTTAGTTTGGAGTCCAAAACTACGCCAAGGTCGCGGATTTGGCTCACCTTAAGTAAGGGTATATCATTTAGAAAATAAGTCGTGGGGATAAATTTACGCTTTTTGGTGAAACTAATATGAAAACATTTAACAGCATTAAGAGTCATATTGTTTTCAATACACCAGGTTCTGATGCTATCAAGGTCCCTTTGAAGAAATTCTGCATCTGTTAGGTTCTTTATTATTTTGTAAATTTTCAAGTCGTCAGCAAACATTGAAATGTCACTATAAAGAATATGTTTCACTATATCGTTAACAAATAATAAAAACAAGATTGGGCCCAGATGTGAACCTTGTGGTACACCCGATAAAGCATAAAATACCTTGGAATCATACCCATTCAACGAAACCCTCTGAGGCCTATTACTAAGGTAAGAAGAAAACCACTCAAGCAAAGGGGAACCGATACCGGCATTCATGAGCTTCAGAATTAGGAGAATGATCTGCAGTGTCTTCACTACATAGTATAAAATAAAGTCGTCTCTGTTTCGTGTCTGTTTGTCTGTTTGTCTGTATGCTTAAATCTTTAAAATTACGCAACGGATTTTGATGCGGTTTTTTGTAATAGGTAGAGTGATTCAAGAGGAAGGTTTTTATGTAAAAAAAATCCCGAAATTCCCACGGGAACGGGCACAACGCGGGTAAAACCGCGGGGCGCTGCTAGTAAATAAATAAAATAAAATAAAAATAGTCTTATAGTAAGTCTTATAGAATGTTTATTACAAAATTCACAAAGGAATAACACAAGAACCGGAAAACGTCAGTTTTTTATAAAAGTAATTTTCCGTCTCTATTTACTTACTTTTAATGATGTCTATTTTTCAAAAAGTACGGAAGTAAATTGGCCAAGTTTGACAATAAAGGAGATATGATCAGATATGCGAATTGTTTGCGAAATATACTTTTTAAGGACACGTACGTTAAGCAGAAAACCTTCTTATATTTACGTAGACTTATAGTGTAGTTTGACTAAGCTTCTTCTCCATCGAGTGGATGGTCACCCTGACCAATCCTGGTGTCAGAGTTATTGAGCCGCCAAAGGCCTCCGACATGGCTCATATAACGACTACTATCCGTAGAAAGTAACCGGCACCGACGGCTTATCGTGCCCTCCGAAGCATGGAATCATCTTACTTTTCGGGCAATCAGGTGATTTTGACTAAGCAATGTTTACTAATTGTTAAGCAACGTGCAGCTCGACTCCTACTTGGATGGGGCCGATGGCATTTCTATTTGTGCGCTCCCGTGATTGGAGCGTTATGTTAAATGCTTGTTGGTTCAATTAAAGTGATTTGAGAGGAAAGTTTTGGCTATTTGGCTACATTTTTTCACGTGGACACAGGGTGACTTAGAGCCTTAATCATAAACGCTTCAACAGCATTTTAGCTATCAAATTGTTTGTCCCTTTCCGACATATGCGATTTTACAAAGAGCAAAAGAGACAAAAATTAAACAGTGTTTTAGTTAAAGAGGTAAGTGTAGTGGAAGAATCCAATATTTTATTGTCAACTAGCAGCGCCCCGCGGTTTTACCCGCGTTGTGTCCATTCCTGTGGGAATTTCGGGATGAAAAATAGCCTATGTTACTCGTAGATAATGTGGCTTTTGAATGGTGAAAGAATTTTTAAAAACGGTCCATTAGTTTTTGAGCCTATTCATTACAAACAAACAAAGTTTTCCTCTTTATAATACAGGGCGACACAGAAGACGTAGTACAAAATAATTAATTATGGTTAGGTTAGTGACAAAGAACGTTATTCACTACATCACTAATTAAAATTCATCTAAATAACTTTTGCTAATTTTTTAACAAAATAATTTAATAGATTCCTGTAAGTTTGGTCACCCTATGGACGTTTGGTGACGTCATGTGACGTCATGTTAGTTATACTTATTAGGTACTTGTCACATTATCTAACGTAATCTCTGTGTGCCAAGTACCTAGTCAGTCGCCAGAAGTAATTTCTGATATCAATACACAAGTGAAAGATTTGGTAAAACAAATCAAATCATTTATTTACAAGTATGCAGTATCTTATTAAAATTAAACATATTTCAACAAAAGCTCAAAATGGTCACCGCCTTCCACAACGCAAAGCTCTGCACGACGTCGGATGTTCCTCTGAACTCTACCGAGTACAAATTCGTTGGCTTTCACAACTTCAAATGCTTGTATACTTTTTTGGCGGAGTTCTGCGACTGTATCTGATTGACGTTTATAAACTTGCCTTTTAACTTCACCCCACAAAAAAAAATCCAGCGGCGTTAGATCTGGACTACGAGGGGGCCATTCTACAGGACCGTTACGACCTCTCTGGGTAGAGTTCGTGAAAAAGAGCTTGCGTCTGCACCGTACTCCGCGACGTAAAATAAAATTCTACCATACGTAATCGTTGAATGTTTGTGAATGGATAAGGAGGTGGCATTATTATTAACGAATATTTAATTTTTTCCAATCTCCAAATGAAACTGATTAATCAATATTTTCTTGTTATGACAAGTAACTTCAACGATGTGTCATTTATTTTTAAATTATCAGTCATGATGATAAAGAAGGTGAGTGTTTACAACAAAGTAGTTTCAACCTTTTTGTTTTCCACAAAGTAGATAGGGTAACCATGATGGGGTCAAAAATAACGGAAATAATTAAAACAATGGTACAACGATTGCGATTATTTAAACAACACGAAACATAGTTCGGATTATTAGCACTAGGTAGGTAAGTTAGAAAAACATGTTTCGTATTACGTCTTATGTGTCACCCTGTATATATTAGTGTAGATTTATTTTTGTGCTTCGGAGTACACGTTAAGCAGTCGGTCCCGGTTGTTCAATCGTCAGAACATACCCGAGGCCGTTACGCGGTCCAGAAACTCAGGGTTGGCCACTGACCTACTCGAAATTGTATGAATGGCTGTCAGTTTAAGGTCGTGACCATCTAGATTCTAGCTGAAATAAAAATGGCGTCTCTTAACCGAAGTACAGTCCCACCATCTTATCTGTTCAGTTGACAGCGTCGCTAGTGGAGAATTTGGTTTTGCCATAATATAAGAAATTCACCAAGAAACAAAGGTAATTAAAACATGTCTTGCAAGTCAGTCTATAGATATCATTAAAATTTAAGAAACTACAATATCAATCATATAAAGCCTAACTAAGAGAGAGATTCAATATGACGCGGCTGTAGTTCCCATTTTGCCCACCTGAACAGTTAAGTTGGTGGCACTGTAACTTGTTATTTCATTAAATCTAACTGTCAATTAAAAGTAATCGTTTATTAACGAAAGATAACGGGTATAAACAGGTTGTCAAATAGTGCGTTTTCAAATTAAATCTGTTTATATAAACAATATTGTGGTTTTTTGTTTATCTTCCGCTTTGAGTTTCCGTACTTGGAAAATCCTATGTATTTACTTGTGCTTATGTTTGTCATTGATGACTGATGTGATGACTGTGGTTGACATTTCTTTGAATGCTGGCTTTGCTGTAAAGATTTGCGTAGATATATCTATGTAATTGTTTAATGTGGTTCTTGAATAGCCTCATTCAACCACGAAACGCTGCTGGTCAGTCACGGAAAGAAGTAATGGCCCTTAATGTCCCATAGCTGTGCAGTCTTTTCACTGAAGATGTTAGTCCAGCGAGGAGTTCACGTAATCACAAGCGAGCACTAATATAAAGTATCGTCCTATAAGACACTGCAGATCAAAGTCCTCTCACTGAAGATGTGTAGTACAGCGAGGAGTACACGTGATCACAAGCGAGCACTAATGTAAAGTATCGTCCTATAAGACATTGCAGATCAAAGTCCTCCACTGAAGATGTTAGTACAGCGAGGAGTACACGTGATCACAAGCGAGCACTAATGTAAAGTGTCGTCCTATAAGACACCGCAGATCAAAGTCCTCTCACTGAAGATGTTAGTACAGCGAGGAGTATACGTAATCACAAGCGAGCACTAATGTAAAGTGTCGTCCTATAAGACACCGCAGATCAAAGTCCTCTCACTGAAGATGTGTAGTACAGCGAGGAGTAGACGTGATCACAAGCGAGCACTAATGTAAAGTATCGTCCTATAAGACATTGCAGATCAAAGTCCTCCACTGAAGATGTTAGTACAGCGAGGAGTACACGTGATCACAAGCGAGCACTAATATAAAGTATCGTCCTATAAGACACTGCAGATCAAAGTCCTCTCACTGAAGATGTTAGTACAGCGAGGAGTACACGTGATCACAAGCGAGCACTAATGTAAAGTATCGTCCTATAAGACACTGCAGATCAAAGTCCTCTCACTGAAGATGTGTAGTACAGCGAGGAGTACACGTGATCACAAGCGAGCACTAATGTAAAGTATCGTCCTATAAGACATTGCAGATCAAAGTCCTCCACTGAAAATGTTAGTACAGCGAGGAGTACACGTGATCACAAGCGAGCACTAATATAAAGTATCGTCCTATAAGACATTGTAGATCAAAGTCCTCCACTGAAGATGTTAGTACAGCGAGGAGTACACGTGATCACAAGCGAGCACTAATGTAAAGTATCGTCCTATAAGACATTGCAGATCAAAGTCCTCTCACTGAAGATGTTAGTACGGCGATGAATACTATAGGTATCATTGTACCTACTAAAATATTAATAATTAAATATTAAATATTATAATGAATAACTAGGAAGACATTAAAAATACTTTTGTCTGTGTTAAAACATTACTCATTATAATGGCAGACGGCCAAAATTATGACAAATTCTTACTTCCTTGCTTAGCGTATGCCAAGCGTTTGAAGACAAAGCTAGTTTATAATCTTTTTTTTTGGATTGGCACAAAATGTGGTTAAATGTCGTCAATTTTCCAGCCGAAGACGATTGCTTCTGAAGAGGAAAAAGGTATACAAGCTATGTACCTGCGAGAACCACCGAAGAATTGACACTGGTGGTCGAAAACACCGAGTTGGCCGTCGATTTCATTATAACCGTCAAAGGGTGACTTGTACAACTCTTCAAGAGCTTTTAAATAACATATGTCATGTCACTGTTAAGCATTGAGCCAACATTTCGCAAGGTATTTTTAAAGGGGTGGGGGAGGGAAGTGACTGACCACAATAGAGACTTCTTCTTCTTCTTCATCGAGTGGATGGTGAACCTGACCGATCCTGGTGTCAGAGTTATTGAGCCGCCAAAGGCCTCTGACATGGCTCAGGAGATAATAGAGACTGGCAACATCCTACTTCCTACTAATATTATAAATGCAAAAGTTTGTGAGGATGGATGTATGTTTGTTGCTCTTTCACGAAAAAACTACTGGACGGATTTGGATGAAACTTTACAGTAATATAGGTTATACATCAGAATAACACATGAGATACATTTTATCCCAAAATTCCCGCGGGAACCGATACAACGCGGGTAAGACCGCGAGGCACTGCTAGTCAATTATATTGTAGCCTGGGATTACAACACATATCAGAAGTTAGAATGCGGTCTGCATATTTTGCAAACGAAACCCCCTATTGCAGCCTATTATACTATGTAGTGATTTCAGTCTCAAAATGATGGTGTAAAGCTGGGTATCCATTTGAGGCAGCCTCGGGCCGAGCGGCTGCCTCGGCCCGAGGCAGATCTAGTGGAGACCGTGCCGCGAGTCGAGGCTTGCCGCGACTTGAACCAAACGAGGCGGCCGCGCAGCGAGCCAAATCGTGTCGGTAAATGGCCATGATCAAAGACGCCTCAGCGTGAGGCGTGCGTTAAGTGGAGACGGACGTACGTGTGCTCGGCACGCAGCAAAATGGATAATGAGAAATGTATCGAATTAATTAAGTTATATGAAAACCGTGGCTCGGGTTGAGGCTTGCCGCTCGATACGATATTATGTGTGCTCAAGTGGAGACGCATGTACATACTTTCCGAAGCCCGCGGCACGCTCAGGATGAGGCAGCTCGCCACGAGGCTGCGCAAATGGATACCCAGCTTAAGATGTATTAATTACTAGCTGCGCCCCGCGGTTTCACCCACGTTGTACCCGTTCCCGCGGGAATTTCGGGATAAAATGTATCCCATGTGTTATTCTGATGTGTAACCTATATTACTGTAAAATTTCATCTAAATCCATTCAGTAGTTTTTGCGTGAAAGAGCAACAAACATACATCCATACATCCATCCATACATACATCCATCCTCACAAACTTTCGCATTTATAATATTATATTATATTATAGTAGGATTACTTTATGGGTTCTATGCCATGCTATGTTGCTATGCTGTTTGTTAACCTATATGTCGTTTCTCAGTAAAAAAAGCAGTTTATTTTTATTTTTCGTGTGTTTGAACGCGCTAATCTCAGAAAATACCAATCCGATTCGAATAATTCTTTTTGTAATGGATAGCCACATTCAACGGGAAGGTTATAGGCTACTTTTCACCCCGAATTTCCCACGGGAACGGGTACAACTGCGGGGCACTGCTAGTTTTCACTAACATCTACACTAATATTATAAAGAGGAAAACTTTGTTTGTTTGTAATGAATAGGCTCAAAAACTACTGGACCGTTCGTCGTAAAAATCGTCGACGTAAAAATCACTATATTTTAACCCCCTTAAGTCTCCGACACCGGTGACCGGACGCATTGTATATACTTACTACCCCTACACTAATATTATAAAGAGGAAAACTTTGTTTGTAATGAAATAGGCTCAAAAACTACTGGACCATTTTTTTAAATTCTTTCACCATTCGAAAGTTTCATTATCCACGAGTAACATAGGCTATTTTTCATCCCGAAATTCAAACAGGAATGGACACAACGCGGGTAAAACCGCGGGGCGCTGCTAGTGGTAGATATTGACGATTTACAAAATGGTTAGTTAAGTTAAGCAACGTATTTAAATACAATTTCCAGTAGAACCGGTATTCCGACGTAACTATTATGTATCAAGTTGCTTTAACCGCCCGCCAGAGGCGCCACCGTTGCATTAGAACAAGTTCTGTCAAAGTATTTACCTACTTTTGTTAGTAGGTCAAACGGTCAAGTGTTTCTTACGTGGCGGTTTTGATAATTCAGTTTTTGATTGATAGGCATTTATTGAGGGATTTGGCTTTATAAGTGTTTTTGTGATTAACTTTAATGATTGAAAAAGTATATTATAAGTATATCTTTCCATGCTAATATGGTAAAGTGAAGAGTTTGTTTATTCGTTAGTTTGTAATCTACACTAATATTATAAAGAGGAAAACTTTGTTTGTTTGGTTGTTCTAGTTCTAGGCTCAAAAACTACTGGACCGTTTTTAAAAATTCTTTCACCATTCGAAAGCTACATTATCCACGAGTAACATAGGATATTTTTCATCCCGAAATTCCCAAAGGAATGGACACAACGCGGGTAAAACCGCGGGGCACAGTGTTCAATAATTATTTTTATAAAATGTATTAATTAAAAGTGTTTGCTATAAAGTTGCACTAATTGCTACACTCAGAGGTGTCTATTAAATGGACACTTTACTAATTGACCTTTCTCTATCTGTAAACATATATAAAAATCAATGCCACTTTTCGTTGTAATTTTATAACTCACTAGCAGCGCCCCGAGGTTTTACCCGCGTTGTGTCATTTCCTGTGAGAATTTCGGGATGAAAAATAGCCTATGTTACTCGTGGATAATGTAGCTTTCGAATGGTGAAAGAATTTTTAAAAACGGTCCAGTAGTTTTTGAGCCTATTCATTACAACCAAACAAACAAAGATTTCCTCTTTATAATATTAGTGTAGAAGAACGGGCTCCAAACCAAATGTTTAGGCTTTGTTCGGACTATTTAGTAGATGGTTTATGTTAAGCACAAAATCGGTCGAGCGGTTTTTAAATTCCCACGGGAACTCCGTTGAATCGAACCCGCAACCCCCGTAACCCGCAACACAGTAAGGTAAGCATTTTTTCCGTCACGATTTTATATTGTAAAACAACGTCTGCCGGGTCAGCTAGTAAGTATATACATACAATGCGCCCGGTCACCGGTGTCGGAGACTTAAGGGGGTTAAAATATGGTGATTTTTATCGACAAATCACATTAAAACAATCCATAGTAAAATGGCAGCCATTCTGTTTTTCTTATCTTGAAGTTTAGGCGCCTGTACTGATTTAATCATTACTATCGAGTTAAACACCCCGGGAAGACGAAAAATTTCTCATTTAAAAGCTAACAATGACAATCAAATCATGATACATTTTATTCAATATCTTTTCGTAAACGAACAAAAAAATAGTAGATACTTAAGTTATTAAGCCCGTTGGTACAGTGGCAGTGAGAGCGCTTACTGTGTCGGGGGATGCGGGTTCGATTCCCGCCCGGAGTCAACAACATGTGCAGACATAGTTGTTGGCGACGACGTCTGGGTGCCAATTATACCTTTAATCTTAAAAAGTATTTGTGTATGTATAAGTAGTAGTATCAGTGAGTTAGATTCCATAACACAAGCTTAGAGCTTACTTTGGGTCTAATTAACCGTGAGTGAATTTGTCCGGGTATATATATTTAATTTATATTTAAGTTATGTAATAGGAAAGTGATAAATAAATCGAATGACTTAATTATCTCCGATGATGCCTCCAACCGGTTTGAAGGTCGAGCTAAATGTTTTCAAAACCAGTATTTGTGAGCTTTTGATAATAAAATGAAAGTACCTTCACTTTCAACTTAAATGAATACTTAATGAGCTAAAGCCCTGAGGCTTTTAAAAATAACTTAAAGTTATGAAAAGGTTAAAGTTCTTTATGTTAAGTTTGTTGTAATTCTTTTTACCTGACGTAAAAGAGAGGTGTTATTAGTTTGACGTTGTAAAATAAAATCGTTATAATAGTTTCATCCTACTAATAAATGCGAAAGTTTGTGAGGATGGATGTATGTTTGTTACTCTTTCACGCAAAAACTACTGGACGGCTTTGGATGAAACTTTACATTAATATAGGTTATGCATCAAATAACATATGGGATACATTTTATCCCGAAATTTCTGCGGGAACAGGTACTACTACATATACATACACAAATACTTTATAGGAATATATAATCGACACCCAGACGTCGTCAACAACTAGATGTCTTCACATATTGTTACTCCGTTGAATCGAGCCCGCAACCCCTGACACAGTAAGCGCTCTCACTGCCACTGTGACTTCATGAACTCTGCTTTAGCTCAACCTATCGGGCCATATTAAGTAATAAACTCACATCACTACATAGTATAAAATAAAGTCGTCTCTTTTTCGTGTCTGTCACACTGTTTGTCTGTCTGTATGCTTAAATCTTTAAAATTACGCAACGGATTTTGATGCGGTTTTTTGTAATAGGTAGAGTGATTCAAGAGGAAGGTTTTTATGTAAAAAAATTCCCGAAATTCCCACGGGAACGGGCACAACGCGGGTAAAACCGCGGGGCGCTGCTAGTTAAGAATATTTAAGCTGTCAAATGGTTTATCACTTTCTGACATACGCAATTTTCCGAAGAGCGAAAGAGACAAAACACTTAATATAACGGTGTTTAAGATACACCGCTTTTATTAAAAAGACGGAGGCCGTTGACGGCTCAATAACTCTGACACCAGGATTAGTCAGGGTGACCATCCACTCGATGAAGAAGAAGGTACTCGGCTCACGATCCGGAGGTTCCGGGTTCGATTCCCGGTGGGGACAATATCTCACAAAAATCTCTTTGTGAGACTGTCCTTAGTTTGGTTAGGGCATTGCAGGCTGAATCACCTGATTGCCCGAAAAGTAAGATGATTCCGTGCTTCGGAGGGCACGTGAAGCCGTCGGTCCCGGTTACTCTCTACGGATAGTAGTCGTTACATGAGCCGTGTCAGAGGCCTTTGGCGGCTCAATAACTCTGACACCAGGATTGGTCAGGGTGACCATCCACTCGATGAAGAAGAAGGTACTCGGCTCACGATCCGGAGGTTCCGGGTTCGATTCCCGGTGGGGACAATATCTCACAAAAATCTCTTTGTGAGACTGTCCTCAGTTTGGTTAGGGCATTGCAGGCTGAATCACCTGATTGCCCGAAAAGTAAGATGATTCTGTGCTTCAGAGGGCACGTTAAGCCATCGGTCCCGGTTACTTTCTACGGATAGTAGTCGTTACATGAGCCATGTCAGAGGCCTTTGGCGGCTCAATAACTCTGACACCAGGATTGGTCAGGTTGACCATCCACTCGATGAAGAAGAAGGTGAAATTGTGGGTAAAATCGCGTGGTACAGCTAGTATGTATAGCAAGCGATCTCTGAAGTTCAATGGCAGTTATCGGGTCCCATCGGAAACGGCGAAACGAGGCTTCCTCTAAGATAAGATAGAGTTAGTCAAAAATATTGTAATTTCATTTTTTGTATGTAGGTCACAGTTAGACGTAGTTTAAGCTCGAGGTCATTGACCGTTTAGTGATAAAAAATGGCTAAAAATATTTTGAATGCCTGTTTACTTGGTTTTTATTACTTATTATTTTTCACTACTGTACGAAATAGTGTAGTTTTGTTATTGATTGTGAATTTATTATACCCACCCACCTAAATAGTATGATGAAACGACGATGTACCTACGTTTAGATATCTTAAGTTAAATTATGTTATCACATAAGTGACAATTATGTCTTTGTTGATAATAAAGATCTTTAAACCTAAACCTAATTCAAACTACCTACGTTTACGAATACCGATTTGAACATTCAGCAGAAAGGTACAGGTAGGTAAAGGAGGTTAGGTAGGTAGGATTTCGGGATGAAAAATAGCCTATAATTTTTCATCCCTATTTTCCCACGGGTCCAACGCGGGTGGGAAGTTCGAGGTAATCTCAGGAAGAAGTCTGATTTGTATAATTCTTTTTGTAATAGATAGCCACATTCAACTCGAAGGTTATAGGCTATTTTTCATCCCGAAATTCCCACGGGAACGGGCACAACGCGGGTAACACCGCGGGGCGCTGCTAGTGTAAAATAACAGCGAAGTGTATCCGTAAACGTACATAGTTATAACTAGCAGCGCCCCGCGGTTTTACCCGCGTTGTGCCCGTTCCCGTAGGAAATCCGGGATAAAATGTAGCCTATAGCCTTCCTCGATAAATAGACTATCTAACAGTGAAAGAATTATTCAAATCGGTTCAGTAGTTTCTGAGATTAGCGCGTTTAAACAAACAAACAAACAAACAAACAAACAAACAAAACAAACTCTTCAGCTTTATAATATTAGTATAGATTCAAAATACTATGTACACTTTAAAATGTAAAAATATCACCATGAAATACTTAAATTATGACATTTGACAGGTGTCAATCTTTGATTGAAATTGATTCCAGTGCTTATTCTATCACAAATAGGGAAGTACCCAAGGCCGTCCCTTTATATATATTAACACATATCGTACTGTCTGTACGTACGTATGTACGTTCTTGCTTGACCCTATGCCATACGGATGCATTGTCTAATACAAATATTTATTTTGCAAACAAACCAAGAAGGAAAACGTTTACAAAATGTATATAACAATATTTGAGTTAAGGTATCATCGGTATTTATAACTTTGAGTAGGTGCAGACTTCTAGACAATCTTTAGACAGTTTTAGACAGTCCATAGACAGTTTATACCGTCTATAGACAATCTTCATGTCTGTTCATTCAATCATTCATTTTCAATAGTGGCTAACCCCAATATTTAGACAATCTTTAGACAGTTTCAGACTGTGCATAGACAGTTTTACACCGTCCATAGACAATCTTCATGTCTATTTATCAATCATTCATTTTCAATAGTGGCCAACCCCAATATTTAGACAATCTTTAGACAGTTTTAGACTGTGTATAGACAGTTTTAGACCGTTTATAGACAATCTTCATTCAATCATTAATTTTGATTAGTGTCCAACCCTCTAGACAATCTTTAGACAGTTTTAGACTGTCCATAACCAGTCTTCTGGACAACTCATTTTGAGGAGTGACCAACCCTGGTGTCGGAGTTGTTAGACCGCCTAAAGGCCTCCGACATGGTCTTACGATTGAAACAACCGGGACCGACTGCTTAACGTGCCCTCCGAAGCCTGTTAATAACAAATGCTAAGCAACGTGCAGCTCGACCCCTACTTAGATGGGTGGCCGATAGCGGCAAATCTACGAGTATCTGAGCGCTACCGTGCTGTCAGGCACGTTAAATTGCCCGTCGCCATTAACAGCCTCCGTGGTCTTGTGGTTTGAGCACCCGGCTCACGATCCGGAGGTTCCGGGTTCTATTCTCGGTGGGGATACTTCACTAAAATCACTTTGTGAGACTGTCCTCAGTTTGGTTAGGGCGTTGCAGGCTAAATCACCTGATTGCCCGAAAAGTAAGATGATTCCGTGCTTCGGAGGGCACGTTCAGCCGTCGGTCCCGGTTACTTTCTACGGATAGTAGTCGTTACATGAGCCATGTCAGAGGCCTTTGGCGGCTCAATAACTCTGACACCAGGATTGGTCAGGTTGACCATCCACTCGGTGAAGAAGAAGAAGAGTTAGACCATGTCGGAGGCCTTTGAGCGGTCTAAAAACTTCAACACTAACGCACTCAAACTCATTGAAACCGTTAAAATCTCGTTTTAACTACCAAAATATGATGTTAATTATTAACCTTGGTTCAGTTAACTCTAGGGCCATCATTCGAAAGTAATCGCTCGGTTAACTGTTACTCACACTGAGTTACTTAATGGGAGTTTAATTAAAGCTTGGTTAAGTAAAAAATATAGTTATAACTAGCAAAACCCCGTGGTTTTACCCGCGTTAAGCTTGGTTCAGTATACATACAGTTATACCTATATACATATATATACTACTAGCTGCGCCCCGCAGTCTCACCCGCTTTGTACCCGTTCCCGCGGGAATTTCGGGATGAAAAATAGATGTTGGCCGATTCTCAGACCTACTCAATATGCTCACAAAATTTCATGAGAATCGGTCAAGCCGTTTCGGAGGAGTACGGTAACGTACACACGAGAATTTTATATATAAGAATATATATATATACATAGTTACACCTATATAGATATACGAGTACTAGCAGCGCCCCGCGGTTTGACCCGCGTTGTGTCCATTCCTGTGGGAATTTCAGGATGAAAAATAGCCTATGTTACTCGTGGATAATGTAGCTTTCGAATGGTGAAAGAATTTTTAGAAACGGTCCAGTAGTTTTTGAGCCTATTCATTACAAACAAACAAACAAAGTTTTCCTCTTTATAATATTAGTGTAGAAAAACCATAATATATACCGTCGAATTGAGAAACCCTTTTATGAATTCTGTTAGAAAAATCTACATAACTGCCGCACTTCAAAAACGTCCATAAAATCGATACTTAATTAATTGACGCATGTAATTTTTCACACATTACAATGTTCACTCGTTTAAACCTATCATATCCTACTAATATTATAAATGCGAAAGTTTGTGAGGATGGATGTATGTATGTATGGATGTATGTTTGTTACTCTTTCACGCAAAAACTTCTGAACGGATTTGGATGAAACTTGACAGTAATATAGGTTATACATCAGAGTAACACATGGGATACATTTTATCCCGAATCTCCCGCGGGAAGTACAACGCGGGTAACACGCGGCGCGGTTTGTTTTTACTAATGAAGTATTTGACTTTTCTGAGTACAAGCATTAAAAATTAAATAACAAAATTATTAAGTACCCATCTTGTCCACCCAAAAGCCTGTAAAATCTTGCAAATGTATACAAAATCGTGTAACAGTAGATATATCTTAGTTGTTAGATGATGGCCCGTCATACTTTCACATTTAGCAATAGGTAGGAGTCATTTTTTAGTTTACTTTTCATGTAATCTTGCGAGCAAGCAGTAACCGTGGCGGCGTGGGCTCAAGTGCAAGCAGAGAGCGGGTTTTAAATCCAACTAGCAGCGCCCCGCGGTTTTACCCGCGTTGTGCCCGTTCCCGTGGGAATTCCGGGAATTTATTTACATAAAAACCTTCCTCTTGAATCACTCTACCTATTACAAAAAACCGCATCAAAATCCGTTGCGTAATTTTAAAGATTTAAGCATACAGACAGACAAACAGACAGACACGAAAAAGAGACGACTTTATTTTATACTATGTAGTGAATAGCAGTGCTCCGTGGTGCCCGCGTTGTGTCCATTCCTGTGGGAATTTCGGGATGAAAAATAGCCTATGTTACTCGTGGATAATGTAGCTTTCGAATGGTGAAAGAATTTTTAAAAACGGTCCAGTAGTTTTTGAGCCTATTCAATACAACCAAACAAACAAAGTTTTCCTCTTTATAATATTAGTGTAGGCTAGCAGCGCTCCGCGGTTTTACCCGCGTTGTGCCCGTTCCGTTGGGAGTTTTGGGATGAAAAATAGCCTCAAGCCTTCCTCGATAAGTGGACTATCCAACACTGAAAGAATTTTTCAAATCGGACCAGTAGTTCCTGAGATTAGCGCGTTCAAACAAACAAACTCTGCGGCTTTATAATATTTGTATAGATTTTTATCTGACGTTTCGGCTCCTACAGGAACCGTGCTCCCAGAAGACTGAGGTGTTATTCGTCTATACATCTCTCTGAAACTACATACAAAGACGCCGAAACGTCAGATAACATCTACACTAATATTATAAAGAGGAAAACTTTGTTTGTTTGGTTGTAATGAATAGGCTCAAAAACTACTGGACCGTTTTTAAAAATTCTTTCACCATTCCAAAGCTACATTATCCACGAGTAACATAGGCTATTTTTCATCCCGAAATTCCCACAGGAATGGACACAACGCGGGTAAAACCGCGGGGCGCTGCTAGTGTAAAATAAAAGCGAAGCGTATCCGTGAACGAAGTTTAAATTCAAAATGAGTAGTGTTCACTTAAACTCGAGAAACCAGTATGTATTCCATAAGTTACAAGCTTATAACTTAGACGTATCAGTCAGAGTTACGAAAAACGGACACCGGTATTTCGCAAGCGAGTCGCAATTTCGTTATAGTAGGTCGCCGAGTAGCAGGCTTGAGTGTATCATACGATACATAGACGGTTAGACGGTCACTAAGTAAATTATGTTACATTCATAAAAAAATAGTGGCGTTATGCGACTATAAAATTTATAGACTCACTAACCGCATCGTTGTATCCGTTCCCGCGGGAATTTCGGGATGAAATGTATCCCATGTGTTATTCTGATGTATTACCTAGATTACTGTAAAATTTCATAAAAATCTGTCCAGTAGTTTTTGCGTGAAAGAGTAACAAACATACATACGTCGGCACAAACTTTCGCATTTATAATAATCGTAGGATAGAAGGCTATTTAGCATGTAATTTATACTAAGCATCGTGTAGCGCTCGTGCTCTAGTTAAACCAAGCGATCTTAGTTTATTGTGATTGTTAGGCAACGTGCAGCACAGCCACAAGTCAGATTGGTGGCCGTTAATGGCATTTCTATCTGAGCGCTACCGTGCTTCGGAGAGCACATAAAGCAGTCAGTCCCGGTCCATATCGTGACCTTGAGGCGACTCTAAAAACTCCGACACCAGGGTTGGCCACTGACCTAATCGAAATTAATGAATTCTCCCACTGATTTTTTATCCCGAAATTCCCGCGGGAACGCGTACAACGCGGGTAACATCGCGGGGCGCGGCTAGTGAGTACATAGACACCACACAGTACGAAAACTCACTAACACGAATTTATCTGAAGAGAATTAAATGTGAGCAAATGTAGTCGGTTTTCCAGCTGAAGACGATTCCTTCTGAAGAGGAAAAAGGTTTAGTTCCATTCTTACCCCATCACTGAACCCTGTTCTTTAATAGAAAAAGTTGTCTATGGTGGGCAAATCCGTCACGATGGTTTGATAAAGACTCTTGTAAGAAATCCATACTAATACCAGAAGCATCCGCGGTTTTACCCGCGTTGTGTCCGTTCCCGTGGGAATTTCAGGATTTTTTATACATACAACCCTTCCTCTTGAATCATGCTATCGATTTAAAAAACTGCATCAAAACCCGTTGCGTAGTTTTAAAGATCTAAGTATACATAGGGACAGACAGCGGAAAGCGACTTTGTTTTACTATTTTGATGATAAAGATGTCAAATTTGTATTTTTGATAATTTGTATAATCGGGTTAATCTCAGGAATTACCAGTCCGATTCCAATAATTCTTTTTGTAATAAATAGCTACATTCAACGGGAAGGTCATAGGCTACTTTTTATCCCAAAAATCCCACGGGAACGGGCACAACGCGGGTTAAAACGAAGAATGTAAAATTAATCTTCGTTCGAGATTCATTGAATTGTATATCGGAAAACAAGTTAATCACTACATAGTATAAAATAAAGTCGTCTCTGTTTCGTGTCTGTTTGTCTGTTTGTCTGTATGCTTAAATCTTTAAAATTACGCAACGGATTTTGATGCGGTTTTTTGTAATAGGTAGAGTGATTCAAGAGGAAGGTTTTTATGTAATAAAATTCCCGAAATTCCCACGGGAACGGGCACAACTCGGGGAAAACCGCGGGGCGCTGCTAGTGTAATGATAAGACTATGACAAGTTTACTTTTAATTAGTCAGCTTCAATTAGTTGCACCATTGACCCTATTCGTAGTGAAGGTGACAGACTGACAGACACTGGTATCCAATCTAATATATAAAGCTGAAGAGATAGATATTTTGTTCGCTTGTTTGAACGCAACGCCTAGATGGTCTAGTTTCATGTGCACTCGCCTGCGATGACTAAGGCCCCGGGTTCAATTCTCAGGTCGAGCGAATACATGTTTCCTAATTTTCAAACATGGCTCGTGTTTGAGATTACCAACCTGCGTTAGTCAACCGTGGTGATTACGACGTCCTCCTCACTGCACTGATATCTTCAGTGAGATGAGACGCCTTGCCCAGCAGTGGGGCATTACATGCTTATACTTTTTTATTTATTATTTATTTATTTATTTATATTATTTATAATTTGTCAGGATGCATGTACATATGTATGGATGTATGTTTCGTTACTCTTTCACGAAAAAACTACTGGATGGATTTTGATGAAACTTTACAGTAATATAGGTTATACATCAGAATAACATATGGGATACATTTTATCCCGAAATTCGCGGGAACGGGTACAACGCGGGTAACACCGCGGGGCGCGATTAGTAAATAAATAAATAAATAACTCACCATGATTGATTCGGCCCTGTTGCGATATCAACATGTTCAGGGGGACTCTCCTATCCCCCGAGATCCGGGGGGCGAGCTCCAGGATCCGCTTCCTGGTGGACTGCCCCACCGCCATATAAGGTTTGTGGCCCATTCTCGAAGGCTGTTACATCCGGGGGCTGGAGACAAAAGAAATGCTGTTATGTGTTGTGACTTGTTTTAGTGAGCTGACTTTACATCAGTTTTTTATTCGTCAGATCATGTCGGAGGTCTTAAGGCGGTCTAATAACTTTGACACCAGGGTTGGCCACTGACCTACTCGAAGTCTTCTTCTTCTTCACCGAGTGGATGGCCATCCTGACCAATCCTGGTGTCAGAGTTATTGAGCCGCCAAAGGCCTCTGACATGGCTCAAGTAACGACTACTATCCGTAGAAAGTAACCGGGACCGACGACTTAACGTGCCCTCCGAAGCACGGTAGCGCTCAGACAGAAATTCCACTACCAGTCACCTATCCAAGAAGAGCCGAGCTGCACGTTGCTTAACAATCGTAATGAGATAACATCACTTAGTCAACCAAGGGCTATTATGGTAAAAAGTATTAGCCTGTCATGTCCCACTGCTGGGCTAAGGCCTCTCATCTCACTGAAGATATCAGTACAGTGAGGATGTTGTAATCACCACGCTTGACTAACGGGTTGGTGATCTCAAACACGAGCCATGTTTGAAAAGTAGGAAACATGTGTTCGCTCGACCCGGTTGAACCCGGGACCTCAGTCTTGGCAGGCGACACATACCACTAGACCGAGGCATCCGTAAAAAATGATTGAAAATTGTTTTTTGATGATGAAGAACTTTTTTTGAGTTGGAGATATTTAAACCGTGACGCTCGTCAAGAATGACCGAGTTTAGAACAAAAAATATATGTTTTTTGTACCAGTGACATTACCGGAAGAACAGCTGACAATTCAGCTGACAATCTGCACTAATACAAGCTGTCCCGCGCGGTGGTTCCACCCGCGACCCAATAGATGTCGCTAGTGTGAATCTAAACCATCCAGGATGCCACCCAAACGCATACAAAACTATTCATTCAAATCGGTCCCGCCGTTTAGGAGTTCAGTGAGATACACACGTAGGGAATTATATATATCAACACTAATATTATAAAGAGGAAAACTTTGTTTGTTTGGTTGTAATGAATAGGCTCAAAAACTACTGGACCGTTTTCAAAAATTCTTTCACCATTCGAAAGCTACATTATCCACGAGTAACATAGGCTATTTTTCATCCCGAAATTCCCACAGGAATGGACACAACGCGGGTAAAACCGCGGGGCGCTGCTAGTAAAGATTAAAATAAAGCTGAAGAGTTTGTTTGTTTGTTTGCGCTAATCTCAGAAACTACCGATCCGATTAGAATAATTCTTTTTGTAATGGATAGCCACATTCAACGAGAATTATAGGCTATTTTTGAAATTACCATACGCAGAAAAAAGTACAAAAGAATTTAATTCCGTAATCTTTAAAAAAATATTGCTGTATCCAATCTGTATAACCGTATTCATTCCTATCCGTTTTAGAAGAATCATAATATCCGTATCCGTATTTTGTATCCGTATATGAAGAGGAATAAGAATAGAAATTAAATACATCTGTGAAATTTCAACTATCTAGCTATCACCGTTCTTGAGATACAGCCTGGTGACAGACGGACGGACGGACCGCGAAGTCTCAGTAATATAGTCCCGTTTTTACCCTTCGGGTACGGAACCCTAAAAATTACATATGTATGTACCTACACAAAGTGAAAACAAAATAAAAATATAAGGCACTTGGCTATACTAATATTAATAGTCGCCGATAACTTGTTCTCTACATGTTATGGTAGGTGCCGACCTCTCTGCAATAACCCATTTCTAATCCATCCAAACTTCATTCCCATAGCCCATTCTTATTTCTTTAATTTCCTGCAATAGTCCCTACTTCTGCAGGTACACATTCCCGGACATGTTGTACTGATGTGGTCGGGGGTGTGTCCCTGCAGTTGTAATCCATTACATTAAACATCTCCAAAGGGCCTCTACGAGTTGGATCTGTATCCCCTCGCATGCCTCTCAAAAAGACCGGGCTTGTCCCGTGACTCCGAGGAGAAATACTAATATATTATAAAGAGGTAAAATTTGTAAGTTTGTTGTATGTTCGAGCTAATCTCGGGAATTGCCTATCCGATTTGAATAATTCTTTTTGTAATAGATAGCTACATTCAACGGAAAGGTCATAGGCTATTTTTTATCCCGAAATCCCAAGGTACAACGCGGGTAAAACCGTAGGGCGCTGCTAATCAGATATAAAGATATATTAAAGGTATATATATCGGTATCCGCCATATCCGTAAAATATCTTGTACACATAACAAAAGGATATTCCATATTTTTCAATTTTCGCACCTTTGCGAATTGGGTTTTTCACAATTTTTCATGCGTCAACGTTAAGTGCTAACAGACTCATCCTACTAATATTATAAATGCGAAAGTTTGTGAGGATGTATGTTTGTTACTCTTTCACGAAAAAACTACTGGACGGATTAGGATGAAACTTTACAGTAATATAGGTCAAACATCAGAATAACACATGGGATACATTTTATCCCGAAATTCCCGCGGTAACGGGTACAACGCGGGTAGCACCGCGGGGCGCGGCAAGTACGTTATATCCAGTAGTCAGTAGTCATTATGTAAGTAATATCATAAATTAATAGTACTACCTACACGATCGCTAAGAAATTTGCAATATGTACTGTCGGAGGAAAAACTATTTTACCGACTTATTAATAAACTACAAGACAGATTATAGATGAGATAATCTATAATAATAAAAATAATAACAATGTTTAATGCAGTTGTAATCAATTACATTAACCATCTCCAAAGGGCCTCTACGAGTTGGATCTGTATCCCCTCGCATGCCTCTCAAAAAGACCGGGCTTGTCCCGTGACTCCGAGGAGAAAAAAAAAAAAAAAATATATATTTATTTCATTTACCATAAAACTTACGACTACTAAATTTGGAGAATGCCCTGTAAATAAATACCTGTATCGGGATTCTCCGCTCTTCCACACGAGGTTATACATTATTTAAGTTGTGGTAGTAATGAAAAGAAATTTAATTGATTATACTATTTAAATACTTATTTACAAATACACTATTTAACAAATATACTATTTCACAATTATACTACGTTACAAATATCAGAAATTTAAATCACTACATAGTATAAAATAAAGTCGTCTCTGTTTCGTGTCTGTTTGTCTGTTTGTCTGTATCACGAAGCTAAAACAAAGAGGAGCTGCCCTAAGCAACTGTGCACTGTGATTCAACTAGGTCCTGACGTCATCATGGTGGGCGGAGGCACTTAGGCTCCGCCCACCTGAACGCTGATAGTATGCTATCAGCGTTCCTCGGGTGCACATGTGACGAGACTCGCATTATAAGTGTGTTTTTTGCGTTTTTAACAAGAAAAGGATGAAGGGTTGTGTTTTACTATGTCAAAGTTACTCAGACAGACGTTCTGATAATATGGGTGGCATCTCATTTCATTTCTAAGTAATTTTATACGCAATTAAATATAAAAGTTCTAGAACATTCTCAGCTTTCAGCGTTAAAATTCTACTACTTGACCCTAGATGGCGACTCATTTGGGAAGAAAATACATAAGTTTACGTATAATTTTGCAGTATTATATTGTAATAATAATACGTAAATACTAAAAATTGCTATACACTTAGTCTTAAATAACTTTTAGTAGCTAAAACAGTACTTTTATAGTTTTTATTATTATATTATTAACGGGCCGCCATCTATCGTCAACTAGAATAACTATTTTAAACATCACAAATATCCAGGGCCGTATTCAGTTTTTTATTTTATTTTACCAATTCATTTAATTAAAAGTTATTTTAATTATTTTTATATTATGTTCGTTTTAGATTTCCATCCGACGATAATTTAAAATAGCAATTGATTACAAAACTTAATAGACCGGATTGGACACCAACAAAATACACAAAAATTTGTTCTTGCTATTTCAATGATGCGGACTTCATAGTGGCAAAAAAGGCCTTAAAAAATTAAAGAAGGGCACTTTACCTAGTTTTAAACTGGATCTATCGGTTTGTTTGGATGTTATTTGCGTAACCGAGTTTTAATTATTTTGGAAAAATAACTAGTTTTCATATTATTTTTTAAATTAGGTACAGCTTAAAAGAAAATTACCAGAGCCTATACATTTATTATCTTGTTTAAATTATTTTCATATTTTAGTTCATTTTATTAACAAATAATAAAAGATTGTTTTAAAAAAAATCTTTTAATTTGATTTATTTCCCTATAAACATTTTTTGAAGCTGAGTTTTGAGTTCTGAGTACGTCCCATCACATTAAGACTTTTGACACCTAGTGTGAGGTAGCTGAACTACGTAGTAACATCAACATCAACCTAAATTAGTAGTTTTGCTATTAGCCGATAGATGGAATATTGAGAAGTGGGCGGAGCTTAACATCACCTCAGTGCCCCCTCACCCCGCAAACTATCACGCGTCGTTTCCTAAGGAAATTGAATTACCACACCTCCTCTTTGTTTTAGCTTCGTGGTCTGTATGCTTAGATCTTTAAAATTACGCAACGGATTTTGATGCGGTTTTTTGTAATAGGTAGAGTGATTCAAGAGGAAGGTTTTTATGTAAAAAAAATCCCGAAATTCCCACGGGAACGGGCACAACGCGGGTAAAACTGCGGGGCGCTGCTAGTCTATGTATATAAAAATCAATCGTGGTTCGTTAGTCTCGATAAAACTCGAAAACGGCTGGACCGATTAGTTGATTCTGGTTTTGAGACTTTCTCGTTATCTAGGAAAGGTTTAAACGGTGAGCAGTGACGGAATAAATGAATTAGCGATGTTAAATAATTGCCATTGTTAAGCAACGTGTACCTCGACCCCACTCGGATGGGTGGCCGAAAGAGGTATTTCTATCTGAGCGCTACCGTGATACGGAGGGCATGTTAAATTGTCGGTCCCAACTAACCTAAAAAATGTTCTTTTTAGTAAACAAAATGGCGGCAAATATGGCGGTTAATATCACATGTTATTTCTTACTTGTTAATCTCTACCACAGACGACAGTCAGCGTCACTAACCAAACCACACAAAATGACTTTTCGTAATTGAAAATTATGTACAAAAAGGTGATTTCTCATGAGCAGAGTCCAGACAGTATTTAGACTGTTTGTAGTCTATTAAACATATGAAGGAGCACATAATACAGACTAAGCGTCAAACACTTTTTGACGTCATAGACTTTTGTCTACAGTCTCAAGACAGTCAAACAATTTTTCGTTTCAGATTTTTTTGTCCATGGCTGAACTTAGATTGCTTCAAGACAGACTTGTCTGCGTCTAACAAAACTGTCTAGATAAGTCTACGGTAGTCTTAACCGGCACAAGCCACAATAATTAAATTGTCAAAATTTAAAAATTATTTCCCAAAAATGACAATTTGATTCATATGTTTAACACATTAATTGTGCAATAAATTTTAGTGTCAATAAACACCAAATGTACAAATTATGTCGTCGATAAATTATTATTTTTGACACATTCTTTTTGTCTTTTTTAACCATATTTTATTTGTAATATTTCTTTATCGTTTAAATTATGAAATAACTAGTAGCGTCTCCCGAGTGTACCCGCATTTCCATTTCCGGGAAAACATCTGATCCCGTGGGAATTTCGGGAATTTTTTCACATATAAACCTTTCTCTTGAATCACTTATCTACTATTTTAAAAACCGCGTCAAAATTCGTGCAGGAGTATTTGAGTTTATCGCGAACAGACAGACAGACGCAGCCGGGGACTTTGTTTTCTACACTAAATTATAAAAAGGAAAACTTTGTGTGGTTGTAATGAATAGGCTCAAAAACTACTGGACCGTTTTTAAAAATTCTTTCACCAATCGAAAGCTACATTATCCACGAGTAACATAGGCTATTTTTCATCCCGGAATTCCCACAGGAATGGACACAACGCGGGTAAAACCGCGGGGTGCTGCTAGTATAATATGTAGTGATGAGCACTACTGTAATATGCCCGTACAGTACTTAAAGTAATTACTAACTGGCGAACACGTTTCAACACACAAGACATTGTGAAGGAGTCACGTTACCGTGGCGATTACATTATTATTTTATAATAAAAATAATTTGCAGACATATTCGACTATTAATATGGTCACGGGAATGTAGACTTGACAAACGGACAATCATACATCTATCTACATAGTATAAAACAAAGTCGCTTGCCGCTGTCTGTCCCTATGTATGCTTAGATTTTTAAAAGTACGCAACAGATTTTGATGCGGTTTTTTCTCATAGATAGAGTTATTCAAGAGGAAGGGTTCAATGTATAAAAAATCCCGCAATTCCCACGGGAACGGGCATAACATCAGTAAAATCACGGGGCACTTTTGATACTTATATAAAAGCGAAATTCACTCACTAATTAATCACAAAATCTCGGACACTATTTGCGGTAGGAACCTAAAAATTTGCATGATGGTTCCTTTTAAGATGAAGATGACGTAGTTAGGAGGAAATTCAACCCCTAACAGGGGGTGGCACTTTCTTCTGAAGCGAAGCGAGGGTGGGTCGCTAGTCCATACTAATATTATAAAGCTGCAGAGTTTGTTTGTTTGTTTGAACGCGCTAATCTCAGGAACTACTGGTCCGATTTGAAAAAATCTTTTTGTAATGGATAGCCACATTCAACGGGAAGGTTATAGGCTATTTTTCATCCTGAAATTCCCTCGGAAACGGGTACAACGCGGGTAGAACCGCGGGGCGCTGCTAGTGGTTAATAATTATGTGTCCAGGACAGAATTTGGCCTTCTCTGTTATATTGGTTTGTAACTTTACTAGCAGCGAGGTTTATCCGTATTGTACCCCTTCCCGTAAAAATGTCGGGATGAAAAGTAGCACATAACCTTGCTCGTGAATTTAGCTATCCAACACGAAAAGAATTATTGAAATTGGATTAGTAGTTTCTGAGATAAGCGCGTCAAACAGAGTTCAAACTTTTCAGCTTATGTAATTATATTTTTCGTTGTGACATTTCTGTTTATTAAATAATATATTCAGAGGAAGTGCGCTATTAATGAAATTGAATGTGTTCAACAGCTGTATTATGTACTAGCAGCGCCCCGCGGTTTTACCCGCGTTGTGCCCGTTCCCGTAGGAAATCCGGGATAAAATGTAGCCTATAGCCTTCTTCGATAAATAGACTATCTAACAGTGAAAGAATTATTCAAATCGGTTCAGTAGTTTCTGAGATTAGCGCGTTTAAACAAACAAACAAACAAACAAACAAAACAAACTCTTCAGCTTTATAATATTATAGTATAGATATATAATTAATGTAAAAAATATGTAAATAGTAAACGGCTGATTACTTACAACATAATTATATGAATTAATATTCTATTGTTCAACTCAGACAACTTAATGTAACTCTTAAGTATTAAAATACTTCTACACTAATATTATAAAGAGGAAAACTTTGTTTGTTTGGTTTTAATGAATAGGCTCAAAAACTACTGGACCGTTTTAAAAAATTCTTTCACCATTCGAAAGCTACATTATCCATAAGTAACATAGGCTATTTTTCATCCCGAAATTCCCACAGGAATGGACCCAACGCGGGTGAAACCGCGGGGCGCAGCTAGTATTTTATAAAAACACATCACAACATATTACTACACTAGCAGCGCCCCGCGGTTTTACCCTCGTTGTATCCGTTCCCGTGGGAATTTCGGGATAAAAAGTAGCCTATAACCTGCCCGTTGAATGTGGCTATCCATTACAAAAAGATTTTTTCTAATCGGACCAGTAGGTCCTGAGATTAGCTCGTTCAAACAAACAAACAAACTCTGCAGGTTTATAATATTAGTATACTCGTAGATGTTATAAAACAAAGTCCCCGGCCGCGTCTGTCTGTCTGTTCGCGATATACACAAATACTACTGCACGGTTTTGACGCGGTTTTTTTTAAATAGATAGAGTGATTCAAGAGGAAGGTTTATATGTATAAAAATTCCCGAAATTCCCACCGGAACGGGCACAATTAGGGTAAAACCACGGGGCGCTGCTAGTATTTAATAAAAAGTCATTGTATCGCTTGTGATCACGTGTACTCTTCGCTGTACTAACATCTTCAGTGAGAGGACTTTGATCTGCAGTGTCTTATAGGACGATACTTTACATTAGTGCTCGCTTGTGATCACGTGTACTCCTCGCTGTACTAACATCTTCAGTGAGAGGACTTTGATCTGCAGTGTCTTATAGGACGATACTTTACATTAGTGCTCGCTTGTGATCACGTGTACTCCTCGCTGTACTAACATCTTCAGTGAGGACTTTGATCTGCAGGGTCTTATAGGACGATACTTTACATTAGTGCTCGCTTGTGATCACGTGTACTCCTCGCTGTACTAACATCTTCAGTGAGAGGACTTTGATCTGCAGTGTCTTATAGGACGATACTTTACATTAGTGCTCGCTTGTGATCACGTGTACTCCTCGCTGTACTAACATCTTCAGTGAGAGGACTTTGATCTGCAGTGTCTTATAGGACGATACTTTACATTAGTGCTCGCTTGTGATCACGTGTACTCCTCGCTGTACTAACATCTTCAGTGAGAGGACTTTGATCTGCAGTGTCTTATAGGACGATACTTTACATTAGTACTCGCTTGTGATCACGTGTACTCCTCGCTGTACTAACATTTACAATGCCACTTACAAAAGAAAAATCGAGTATAAAATTATCATTGAATATGGAATTCATCGGAAAAGCTGTTACGTAGTTTTAATATGGACCGTTGGTGTCGACCAATCACGGGGCTGCGTTGAACCTTGACCAGGTTCCGACGGTTTCCACGCAATCTTGCGCACGATAGTTACCTGCTCATATTTTTCTTTAAATAATGTTGTTAGCTAATTCTGTAATGTAAGAGGTGAAATGGAAACGTAAGATTTAGTAGATTATCAAACATGATGTATGCACTTAATTTCGAATGAAAATGTCTATACTAATATTATAAATCGGAAGAGTTTTTGTGGTTTGTTTAAACGCGTTAAACTCAGAAACTGCTTAACCGATTTGAATAATTATTTTTGTAATGGATAGCCGCATTTAAGGGGAAAGTTATGAGCTACTTTTTATCCCGAAATTCCCACGAGAACAGGCACATCGCGGGTAAAACCGTGGGGCGCTGCTAGTTACAAATATATTAGCCTGAATAGTTTGATATTTTATTATTTGAACGTGCTTAACTCAGAAACTACTCGTCCGATTTTAATAATAATTATTGTAATGGATAGCCGCATTCAAGAGGAAGGTTATAATATAAGCTACATTTTATCCCGAAATTCCCACAGGAACGGGCACAACGCGGGAATTCCGCGGGGTAGTAATAGTCGAAAAAAACTTTGGCAAGTATTTCTATTCTTACCAAAGACAGTCTAAATATCGTCTCAAGGCAGTCTAAAAATAGTCTAAGGCCTGTCTGGACTGAGGTCTCTTTCAACCTCTTTACTTACAAAACATTTTTTTAATAAATAAAATAGACAGTCTATAAATTGTTTGAAGACAGTCTTAATACTGTCTGGACTGAGACTCTTTACTCTCAAATAAAATCAAATTTCCAAAACGCCCGTCTTTATGCTCTGATTGCCATATTAACACACATACACGTAATTAATTTTATATGTATATATTTTAACTAACTGTTCTATGTTCCTATTTAGTTAATGAGTAGTTAGCCAAGTAACTAGTTAATGAGTAATTAAAATATTTACATTAGAACATTCACCAAAATTGAGGGGGAAAGTATACTTCCACAGTACTGATATCTTCAGTGAGATGCGAGGACTTTGCCCAGCTGTGGGACATTACAGGCTAAAGTAAGTAAGTTTGAGCAGCTAATTAGACCGCGTAAAGGCCTCCGACATGTTCTAGCGATTGAAACACCCGGGACTGACCACTTAACGTGTCCTAAGCACGGTAGCGCTCAGATAGAAATGCCACTATCGGCCACCCATCCGAGTAGGGGCCGAGCTGCACGTTGCTTAACAATAACAATTAACTAACATTGCTTAGCTAAACTTCGCTACGAGTACTGCAGGCGATACTACTAAGTATAACATCTTATAAGGTCGAAAATTCGACTCAAGTTTGTATAACTGTTATTTTTTTAGGGTTCCGTACCTAAAGGGTAAAACCGGGACCCTATTACTGAGACTTCGCTGTCCGTCCGTCTGTCACCAGGCTGTATCTCAAGAACGGTGATAGCTAGACAGTTGAAATTGAATTGTTTGGCTATCTGAGCGCTACCGTGCTTCGGAGGGCACGTTAAATTGTCGGTCCCGGTTGTTTCAATCATTAGACCATGTCGGAGGCCTTTAGGCGGTCTAACAACTCCGACACCAGAGTCACTTAACTGCTAATCCACTCAAAAGGAATAATTTTTCAGATACTTTCAGTCCGATTTGACTGATTCTTTATGTAATAGATCTTCTTCTTCACCGAGTGGATGGTCACCCTGACCAATCCTGGTGTCAGAGTTATTGAGCCGCCAAAGGCCTCTGACATGGCTCATGTAACGACTACTATCCGTAGAGAGTAACCGGGACCGACGGCTTAACGTGCCCTCCGAAGCACGGAGATGGCATGTAATAGACGGTGACATTCGACGGGAATGTCGTCAAAATTTATCCCAAAATACCCGCAGCAACGGGTAAGAAGACCCTCTTTATCTAACCTGCGTTTTACCCGTTGCACTGAGTGCAAAATAAAACAATTATAACAGAAAACGTAGAACCAATTCAAAAGGAACAGTTTTAAAAATATTCTTAAGTATTTTATTGCCGTCTCAACTCTCAACTGAAAATAAAAACCGGCCAAGTGCGAGTGGGCTCACGGACGAAGGGTTCCGTACTATCTGTGAATAGTTAAAGCGTCTACCTGTCGTTATTAGTATCGAGCAAGAAACGGTAAAAAAAACACTTACAGCCGAGTGTACCTAAAGCGTAGATTGACTAAGTCGCGTTACGACTAAATGTCATAAAAAAGAGCTGTTGACCTAGAAATATATTGGACTATTTAGTTAACTGCCTATTTCTCAGTAGTGCTAAATCTTAGACTGCCTATTTCTCAGTAGTGCTAAATCTTTACCAGTCATAATCAGTACAAGCCTTAATCGCGTTATGCCTAAACGACAATTAAATAAGTAATAACATTATTCGGTAGGTTAGGGTTATTATTTTTTTTAACATTATTCGGTAGGTTAGGGTTATTTTTTTTTACTAGTTCCATAGTTATCGGTTAACATTACGGGGGATTATGAGATCCAACGTTCTGATGACCGTCAAAGCTGATGGTCAAAATATCTGTTGACCTATTTCGCTATGGATCTACAACTCTGATGGTCAAAATATCTGTTGACCTATTTCGCTATAGATCTACAACTCTGATGGTCAAAATATCTGTTGACCTATTTCGCTTTATGCCTACTCGCGTTACGTCTAGTCGTGACGCGAGTAGGCATAAAGCGCTTTAGGTACACTCGGCTGAAAGCAAATTTTCAACTGTCTAGCTATCACCGTTCTTGAGATACAGCCTGGTGACAGACGGAAGGACCGCGAAGTCTTAGTAACAGGGTCCCGTTTTTACTCTTTGGGTACGGAACCCTAGAAATGTATTTTTTACTAACAGTATCATATAATAAAACAACCTCAAAATTGTACAGACGCGTAGACGTTTAAAATGCAATCTCTAGCGGTTCTTACAAAAGTTAACCAATTTCAAAGCGTGTATAAAAAAGTTTACTGTTTGAGGTCTTTGACTCCAAAATTATAGGTTTGTGGTCAGTTAAGAGATAATAAAAATGATAGATATTTTATAGTACACTAGCAGCGCCCCGCGGTATTACTTGTGTTGTGCCCGTTCCCGTAGGAAGTTCGGGATGAAAATAGCCTATAACCTTCCCGTTGAATGTGGCTGTCTATTACAAAAAGAATTATCCAAATCGGACTGATAGATCCTGATATTAGCGCGTTAAAACAAACAAACTTTTCAGCTTTATTATATAGTAAAGATAGATTAGGTAAACAGATTATGAACGAAACATAATGTCTAATTAAAATACATTATATTAATACCTAATAATTATTACATATGATTTCAAACCACAAATTCCTCAGTAGCATTTCGCAATAGCACCATCAAAAGCAATTCAGCAATACGTAAGCGCCCCAAATAAAATGATGGCTTTACAAAAATATTGCGTCGTCTCATGTTTCATACGTATTTATTTACCTAAATCTATATCACTACATAGTATAAAACAAAGTCGCTTTCCGCTGTCTGTCCCTATGTATGCTTAGATCTTTAAAACTACGCAACGGATTTTGACGCGGTTTTTTTTAATAGATAGAGTGATTCAAGAGGAAGGTTTATGTGTATAAAAATTCCCGAAATTCCCACGGGAACGGGCACAACGCGGGTAAAACCTCGGGGCGCAGCTAGTATACATTTATAGTCATATAAAAAGCTAGAGTTTATTTGTTTGTGTGAATGTGCTAATCTCAGAAACCATACCAATTATTTTTATTACATTTAAAACAAAAGTATTATTTATTTATCCCCAAATTCTTACGGGATCGGGTATAAAGCGGGTAAAATACGGGTCCCTACTATATCACTACATACTATAAAATAAAGTCGTCTCTTTTTCGTGTCTGTCTGTTTGTCTGTCTGTATGCTTAAATCTTTAAAATTACGCAACGGATTTTGATGCGGTTTTTTGTAATAGGTAGAGTGATTCAAGAGGAAGGTTTTTATGTAAAAAAAATCCCGAAATTCCCACGGGAACGGGCACAACGCGGGTAAAACCGCGGGGCACTGCTAGTTTCTTATAAAGTATTTGTGTATGTTTAAGTAGTAGTATCAGTCAGTTAGATTCCATAACACAAGCTTAGAGCTTACTTTGGGTCTCATTAACCGTGACATAACCATCAATTTGTCCGGCTATATATTGTCCTAGCAACGCCCCGCGGTTTTACCCGCTTTGTACCCATTCCCGTGGGAATATTGGGATGAAAAAAAGCCTATAACCTTCCCGTTGAATGTGGCTATCTATTACAAAAATAATTATTCAAATCGGACTTATAATTCCTGAGATTACCTCGAACATACAAACAAACAAACTTACAAAATTTACCTCTTTATAAAATGAGTATAGACGTATAGATAATATTTTAATTTGATTCTTCTACAATGGGAATACCCTAGATTTTCCGTATGACCTAGGTAAAGACCTAGGCTGCCTATAATAATAATAACTTTCGTGACGTTCCATAATTATCTATTCTTGTCCATTTCATAGTAATATCGCGTGACGATAAATCTAGGTATAGCCTCAGAGACCTAGCCTGTAAGACCTAAGTTAGGTATACAGCTTTATATTAAGTCTAGTTTTTGCAGATTTTCCATGACATGTGTGTGGTGGTTTTATCACTGCTGAATCCATTTTCATGCGATTTTAAAAGAAATATTGACTATTTTTCCATTATTCTATACATAACTAGCTGCGCCCCGCGGTTTCACCCGCGTTGTACCCGTTCCCGCGGGAATTTCGGGATGAAAAATAGACGTTGGCCGATTCTCAGACCTACTCAATATGCTCACAAAATTTCATGAGAATCGGTCGAGCCGTTTCGGAGGAGTACGCGAACGAATTTTATATATATGATGTATGTATGTATGTTTGTTACTCTTTCACGAAAAAACTACTGGAGGGATTTGGATGAAACTTTGCAGTAATATAGGCTATACATCAGAATTACACATGGGATACACTTTATCCCAAAATTCCCGTGGGAAGGGATACAACGCGGGTAACACCGCAGGGCGTAGCTAGTATATTATTTACATGGTACATTATATACCGAAATAACATTTTTACAATTTATATCTGTCGCTCTGGTTGTTCCGGCTAATCTCTGAAATGGCTGAACCAATTTTCACGGGACTTTTGCTGATAAAAGTGCTTACCTTGATCAAGAATGAGACCTACTAGCCCTTCTAAACTACGTAAGCAACTCATAATATTCACCTATGCTTCACTACATAGCATAAAACCAAGTCGCTTTCCGCTGTCTGTCCCTATGTATGCTTAGATCTTTGAAACTACGCAACGGATTTTGACGAGGTTTTTTTAAATAGATAGAGTGATTCAAGAGGAAGGTTTACATGTATAAAAATTCCCGAAATTGCCACGGGAACGGGCACAACGCGGGTAAAACCACGGGGCGCTGCTAGTTACAGTACAAAGTCGAAGAAAGTAAGTAACTAATATTGCAAACACTATGGATATACACATAAACGTTGCATAATGCACTGTGACACACAGACATACATACCTACATCTTACGTAACCTGTCTCTTGCTTGTTATGATAATATAAATATCTATAAAATCTTGGTTTGCTGTTTATAAGTTGTGAATCCAGGAATTTGATTTCGGGGATAAGTGTTTGAATCTGTTTTGGGGGTGATATCAAGAAAATATGTTTAGAAAAAAATAGCCGTGTACTACTGTTTCATCCGCAATATACCCTTCCGAATTTCGGAATAAAATGTATCCCATATGTTATTTTGATGTATAACCTATAGTACTGTAAAGTTTCATCTAAATCCGTTCTGTAGTTTTTGCGTGAAAGAGCAACAAACATACATATGCACGTTGTTATAAACTTTCGCATTTATAATATCAGAAACTGCAAAACCAGTCAACTTACTGACATCTTCAGTGAGATGAGAGGCCATTGTCATGCAATGGAACAAGATTACAGCCTTTACTTTATATGGATGTGCGTGAGGTGAGGAACAGGTGCGATGTTGATATAAATGTAGGTTAAATCTGCCGTGCCTTGTGAGAGGACTTTGATCTGCAGTGTCTTATAGGACGATACTTTACATTAGTGCTCACTTGTGATCACGTGTACTCCTCGCTGTACTAACATCTTCAGTGAGAGGACTTTGATCTGCAGTGTCTTATAGGACGATACTTTACATTAGTGCTCGCTTGTGATCACGTGTACTCCTCGCTGTACTAACATCTTCAGTGAGAGGACTTTGATCTGCAGTGTCTTATAGGACGATACTTTACATTAGTGCTCGCTTGTGATCACGTGTACTCCTCGCTGTACTAACATCTTCAGTGAGAGGACTTTGATCTGCAGTGTCTTATAGGACGATACTTTACATTAGTGCTCGTTTGTGATCACGTGTACTCCTCGCTGTACTAACATCTTCAGTGAGAGGACTTTGATCTGCAGTGTCTTATAGGACGATACTTTACATTAGTGCTCGCTTGTGATCACGTGTACTCCTCGCTGTACTAACATCTTCAGTGAGAGGACTTTGATCTGCAGTGTCTTATAGGACGATACTTTACATTAGTGCTCACTTGTGATCACGTGTACTCCTCGCTGTACTAACATCTTCAGTGAGAGGACTTTGATCTGCAGTGTCTTATAGGACGATACTTTACATTAGTGCTCGCTTGTGATCACGTGTACTCCTCGCTGTACTAACATCTTCAGTGAGAGGACTTTGATCTGCAGTGTCTTATAGGACGATACTTTACATTAGTGCTCGCTTGTGATCACGTGTACTCCTCGCTGTACTAACATCTTCAGTGAGAGGACTTTGATCTGCAGTGTCTTATAGGACGATACTTTACATTAGTGCTCGCTTGTGATCACGTGTACTCCTCGCTGTACTAACATCTTCAGTGAGAGGACTTTGATCTGCAGTGTCTTATAGGACGATACTTTACATTAGTGCTCGTTTGTGATCACGTGTACTCCTCGCTGTACTAACATCTTCAGTGAGAGGACTTTGATCTGCAGTGTCTTATAGGACGATACTTTACATTAGTGCTCGCTTGTGATCACGTGTACTCCTCGCTGTACTAACATCTTCAGTGAGAGGACTTTGATCTGCAGTGTCTTATAGGACGATACTTTACATTAGTGCTCACTTGTGATCACGTGTACTCCTCGCTGTACTAACATCTTCAGTGAGAGGACTTTGATCTGCAGTGTCTTATAGGACGATACTTTACATTAGTGCTCGCTTGTGATCACGTGTACTCCTCGCTGTACTAACATCTTCAGTGAGAGGACTTTGATCTGCAGTGTCTTATAGGACGATACTTTACATTAGTGCTCGCTTGTGATCACGTGTACTCCTCGCTGTACTAACATCTTCAGTGAGAGGACTTTGATCTGCAGTGTCTTATAGGACGATACTTTACATTAGTGCTCACTTGTGATCACGTGTACTCCTCGCTGTACTAACATCTTCAGTGAGAGGACTTTGATCTGCAGTGTCTTATAGGACGATACTTTACATTAGTGCTCGCTTGTGATCACGTGTACTCCTCGCTGTACTAACATCTTCAGTGAGAGGACTTTGATCTGCAGTGTCTTATAGGACGATACTTTACATTAGTGCTCGCTTGTGATCACGTGTACCCCCCGCTGTACTAACATAGGCAGTGTCTTATAGGTCGATACGGTTCTATGTTATTTTTCCTAACAGTGGACTATTTTTGCTTTACAAAATAGTCACGTTATTCAAGAAAACAACTTAGAAGTAAATATATTACATAAATATAACAATATAGATACGTCTACATATATATAAAGTGGTATTGACCTGAATTGAAACCTGTTATGTTACATATTAATGTAAGTTTGTATTTTATTCATCTACTAGCAGCGCCCCGCGGTTTTACCCGCGTTGTGCCCGTTCCCGTGGAAATTTCGGGAAATTTTATACTTATAAACCTTCCTCTTGAAATACTCTATCTATTTAAAAAAACCGCGTCAAAATCCGTTGTTTTTAGATCTACGCATACATAGGGACAGACAGCGGAAAGCGACTTTGTTTTATACTTTGTAGTGATGTGTGTACCTACGGGTCTGTTTAGCGAAATGAGATTAGAATGCAACTTTGACCAGATATAAATAACAGCAATTTTGAACTGACTTTAATTAAGAGTATGTAATCTGTTCGTAAAAAAAATCTAATCTTTTTTACCGAAGTGCGTTTGACCGAAGATCATTTGATAGAACACAATTCACCGAAGTATCTAATGGCCGATAGCTTTTGTTTTAACCGACATTTAAAAAGGAGAAGGTCCTCAATTCGTTGAAATCTTTTCACCGAAATTTTTTACCCCGAAATTTCCCCAAAATTCCCACGGAAACGGGCACAAATCGGGTAAAACCGCGGGGCGCTGCTAGTAGTAAGTATTAAAAAGAGTTAAAAGGGGTGTTTTTTCATCGTTTTGTATTTGATTGTCAAGAACAATACTGGATGACGCAAATATATAATAGGTGATTAATCTTGATTTTATGCAGTTTTTCTGTGATCTATGTCGTGCAGGCGGTCAACCGTAAAGGTTACTTGACACATAATATTGAAAACAATGTAAACAAATTAATAGATAAGAAATAAAGACTCAATTCTGTTGAGGGCCACAACAAAGTTTTAGGACGATACTTTACATTAGTGCTCGCTTGTGATCACGTGTACTCCTCGCTGTACTAACATACCCAGTGAGAGGACTTTGATCTGCAGTGTCTTATAGGACGATACTTTACATTAGTGCTCGCTTGTGATCACGTGTACTCCTCGCTGTACTAACATCTTCAGTGAGAGGACTTTGATCTGCAGTGTCTTATAGGACGATACTTTACATTAGTGCTCGCTTGTGATCACGTGTACTCCTCGCTGTACTAACATCTTCAGTGAGAGGACTTTGATCTGCAGTGTCTTATAGGACGATACTTTACATTAGTGCTCGCTTGTGATCACGTGTACTCCTCGCTGTACTAACAACTTCAGTGAGAGGACTTTGATCTGCAGTGTCTTATAGGACGATACTTTACATTAGTGCTCGCTTGTGATCACGTGTACTCCTCGCTGTACTAACATCTTCAGTGAGAGGACTTTGATCTGCAGTGTCTTATAGGACGATACTTTACATTAGTGCTCGCTTGTGATCACGTGTACTCCTCGCTGTACTAACATCTTCAGTGAGAGGACTTTGATCTGCAGTGTCTTATAGGACGATACTTTACATTGGTGCTCGCTTGTGATCACGTGTACTCCTCGCTGTACTAACATCTTCAGTGAGAGGACTTTGATCTGCAGTGTCTTATAGGACGATACTTTACATTAGTGCTCGCTTGTGATCACGTGTACTCCTCGCTGTACTAACATCTTCAGTGAGAGGACTTTGATCTGCAGTGCAGTGTCTTATAGGACGATACTTTACATTGGTGCTCGCTTGTGATCACGTGTACTCCTCGCTGTACTAACATCTTCAGTGAGAGGACTTTGATCTGCAGTGTCTTATAGGACGATACTTTACATTAGTGCTCGCTTGTGATCAAGTGTACTCCTCGCTGTACTAACATCTTCAGTGAGAGGACTTTGATCTGCAGTGTCTTATAGGACGATACTTTACATTAGTGCTCGCTTGTGATCACGTGTGCTCCTCGCTGTACTAACATCTTCAGTGAGAGATGTTTAATCTATACTGGTTATTATTTGGACTGTTCATTGCAGAATTATCGCACTTGTATTATCTTTCATAGCTCAAGGTTATACAAATATTTACATTATAATTAGGTTAATTAGTTTAAAACGTAAATAACTTTCAAAGAAAATTTAAAGTAGTTCATTGGTCTAGTTTCGTTAAGTTATAACCGTTAAAAGTTAATAATTAACTTTTAACGGTTATAAGTAAGAAAATTATTTTCTTTAGGTGCATTTTTATTTTTACATTACATGGTATGTACTACATAGCTATACAGCTCCCTTTCTTAAGCCGGTCAGTATAGGCAAGACTGACACTACAAGAGATACTAAGATCTTTTCTTAGCAACCATGTCATCGATTTTAGTGACAGTAAAAATGAAATTCAAGATGTTTTGAAAATGCGCTTGCTGCGACCGGGAATCGAACCGGGTATAATGTGAAAATTACATCCGTATTTTTACTGCGCCGATATATAATATGAATTATAACGAATATTTTTATGAGAAATAAAACGGATTCTTTTTATTTAAGAAATAACATTTTTTTCACTGAATAATTCAGATTTTTTTTAAAATATACTACCTGGGCACACTATAGTCAATATTAATAAGACAGTATTTCTGGTTATAAAAAAAAAGACAAGCCCGTTGTCCCAGTGGCATGTGTTCGCTCACTGTGTCGGGGGTCGCGGGTTTGATTCAATGGAGTAACAGTATGTGAAGACATAGTTGTTGACGACGTCTGGGTGTCGATTATATATTGTTATAAAGTATTTGTGTAGTATATGTAGTAGTATCAGTGAGTTAGATTCCATAACACAAGCAGCTTACTTTAAGTCTAATTACCCGTGTGTGAATTTGTCCGGGTGTACTATATTATATTATTTCCGTGCGAGGACGACTGCACACCACTGTGCTTAGCCGGACGTCGAAAACCGTTCAAATTGAAAGCACTGTAAAACTAGTTTTCACATTAGAATGCGTCAATGAACCGAAACATACTAAGGTCGATTTTTTTCAACGAAATTGATTGAATTGGCAGATCAATGAACAAAATCAGATTTGTAGGTCAATCGACTCGACTCTTAAATCATTTGATGGAAAAGAGTTTGATAATATAAGTTCGAGTGGGTCAGTGGCCAACCCTGGTGTCGGAGTTTTTAGACCGCCTAAAGGCCTCCGACGTGGTCTAACGATGAAACAACTGGGACCGACAATTTAACGTACTAACGTACCTATCAAAGTAGGGGCCGTGATGCACGTTGCTTAATAAATGCAATGAGCCATCAAACTACGCCATGAGCGATTTGTATCTCAGTGCTGCCGTGCGATGGTTAAATATTTGGTTCCTGTTGATTAAGTAGTCGTGAACTTTTAAACTTCTTCTTCATCGAGTGGATGGTCAACCTGACCAGTCCTGGTGTCAGAGTTATTGAGCCGCAAAAGGCCTCTGACATGGCTCATGTAACGACTACTATCCGTAGAAAGTAACCGGGACCAACGGCTTAACGTGCCCTCCGAAGCACAGAATCATCTTACTTTTCGGGCAATCAGGTGATTCAGCCTGCAATGCCCTAACCAAACTGAGGGCAGTCTCACAAAGATTTTGCGAGATATAGTCCCCACCGGGAATCGAACCTGGAATCTCCGGATCGTGAGCCGAGCGCTCAAACCACAAGACCACGGAGGCTGTTAACTTTTTAACGAACGTATGCTAACGATAACTAGCCGTTTGGAACAACTCTCCTGTAATTACTAAGTAATTAGAGAACGATTCAAGAACAGAATTGCAAGATAATAGATGTGATAACGGAACGTTCGAAAATCCTTCAATATAAGGCTGCGGCTCCATTGAGGCGGAGACGAGCGGAGCTGAGAGGAGCAGAGCTGTGAAAAGAGGTATGTGATTCCACTGAGGCGGAGACGAGCGGAGCTGAGAGGAGACGTGTGGGGATCGACCAATCGTATTACATGAAATCCACATCTCGTCTCCGCTTGACTGTTTCCATTGAAGCGGAGCGGAGACGAGATGTGGATTTCATGTAATACGATTGGTCGATCCCCACACGTCTCCTCTCAGCTCCGCTCGTCTCCGCTTGACTGTTTCCATTGAAGCGGAGCGGAGACGAGATGTGGATTTCATGTAATACGATTGGTCAATCCCCACACGTCTCCTCTCAGCTCCGCTCGTCTCCGCCTCAATGGAGCCGCACCCTTAATATACCTACCTAACTAGCAATATGTTCGTATTGGCCAACCCTGGTGTCGGAGTTTTTTGACACCTAAACAG
This sequence comes from Cyclophora albipunctata, assembly GCA_963082685.1. Classification (NCBI taxonomy): domain Eukaryota; kingdom Metazoa; phylum Arthropoda; class Insecta; order Lepidoptera; family Geometridae; genus Cyclophora; species Cyclophora albipunctata. The sequence goes on from OY720142.1 coordinate 4,444,023, forward strand.
CCTCCGTGGTCTTGCGGTTTGAGCGCCCGGCTCACGACCCGGAGGTTCCGGGTTCGATTCCCGGTGGGGATATCTCACAAAAATCTCTTACTGCGAGCGCCCCGCGGTTTTACCGTGGGAATTTCGGAAATTTTTATACTTATAACCTTTCTCTTGAATCACTCTATCTAGTAGTTTTAAAAGTTTAAGCATACATAGGGATAGACAGACAGACAGCGGAAAGCGACTTCGTTTTATACTATGTAGATATGAAGAAACCACAGATTATAGAGCATCAAATGAGCGGAAAATATATAATAATTACTATCAATGTATTCAGTTCTATAAAGGAGTTTTCATTGCGAAATACTAGGAATAGTTCTTGAGGTTATAGGAAGCGATTATAATTGTTTTTCGCAACCGCATAGTCGTGGAAAAATATAGCTTCGATTCATTAGACTATAGGAAACTCCTTTACTCGTGTCATAGGTTATGCTATACCTAACTATATGCTTATACTAATACTAGCAGTGCCCCACGGTTTTACCCACGTTGTGCCTGTGCCTGTTGGAATTTCGGGAACTTTTATACCTATAAACCTTCCTCTTGAATCACTCTATCTATTTTAAAAAACCGCGTCAAAATCCATTGCGTAGTTTTAAAGATCTAAGCATACATAGGGACAGACCGCGGAAAGCGACTTTGTTTTATACTATGTAGTGATAAAACTGATTGATTTGTTTGTTTATTTCAACGGTCTCAGTTAAATCTCGGAAACTACCAGTCTGATTTGAATAATTCTTTTTGTAGTAGATAGCCAAATTCAACGGGAAGGTTATAGGTTATATTCTATCCCGAAAATCCCACGGGAACGGGCACAACGCGGTCAAAACCGCGCTGCTAGTGGTAAGTAAAAGCGAAGTGTATTCGTAAATGTAGGTTCAATTCAAAATGAGTAGTGTTCGATTAAAGTTAAGATACTTATCTAACTTTTTTAGATTCATAAGTAATTTTGAGTAGGTCGGTGGCCAACCCTGGTGTCGGAGTTGTTAGACCGCCTAAAGGCCTCCGACATGGTCTAACGATTGAAACAACCGGGACCGACAATTTAACGTGCCCTCCGAAGCACGGTAGTGCTCAGATAGAAATGCCAGTATCAGCCACCCATACACAAATCCTACTAATATTATAAATGCGAAAGTTTGTGAGGATGGATGTATGTATGGATGTATGTATGGATGTATGTTTGTTACTCTTTCACGCAAAAACTACTGAACGGATTTGGATGAAACTTTACAGTAATATAGGTTATCCATCAGAATAACACATGCAATACGTTTTATCCCGGAATTCCCAAGGGAATGGGCACAACGCGAGTAACACCGCGGGGCGCTGCTAGTAATTTTTAAGAACATAACATTGACACCCAGACGTCGTCAACAACCATGTCTTCACATATTGTTACTCCGTTGACCGAACCCGCAACCCCCGACACAGTGAGCGCTGTCACTGCCACTGTGCCAACGGCTCGTACCTAGCATAGTTTCATTGCATTAACTAGCCTACTACCATTCTCTTTCTACTGACTATTGAGAAACCAACTGGTTTACGAACACGTTCACTTGCTAGCACATTGACTCGGTTCTAACTTTGAACCGTTTTCGTTAGCTAATCACGTTTTTAAGCGTGTTTTTGTAAGTTAGGGCTAAAACTCTTCGATCAACAATACACAACTAGATGTCGGGTCGGCGCAAAAAATACGTCTCGGTGAATAACGCCTCATTTGAAATTTGAGCTCTTATTTTATTCATAAGATTTGCTACTTTATTGCTAGGTGTCATGGTTGTAATTAGGTTGAACTTCGAACTGTTTTAAAACTTTTGTTTCAGTTCGGTAGTAAACAAAATAAGCTGTCACACGTCATCCACGCGGACAGTATTTAGCTTTGATTATGTACTTGACCCGATATCTAGTTGTGTATTGTTGATCGAAGCTAAAACTGCGTTAAGCTTGCGCCCGCGACGGTTCACTTTTGTATGAAACCGCGTAATTAATTATCCTCACTGTACTGATATCTTCAGTGAGATAAAGGCCCAGCAGTGGGACATCACAGGTTACTACTACTACAACTATTCATATTTTTAGCCGATTTTGAATAGTATAAAACCAAGTTGCTTTCCGCTGTCTGTCTGTCCCTATGTATGCTTAGATCTTTAAAACTACGCAAAGGATTTTGACGCGGTCTTTTTAATAGATAGAGTAATTCAAGAGGAAGGTTCATATGTATAAAAATTCCCACGGGAACGGGCACAACGCGTGTAAAACCGCGGGTGCTGCTAGTATTTTTATAGTTGCGAACATCATTAAATATAACTATCTATAAGACTTCAATTAATTTATCTAATTCATTTGCTACGGTGAAATAGTGTCAGAAAGTCTTGGTGTTAAGTACAGTTAGGGCAATAAAACTATACACACTATATGAATGAAATTCAACTCTCCGCTTCTTCTTCTTCATCGAGTGGATGGTCAACCTGACCAGGCCTGGTGTCAGAGTTATTGAGCCGCTAAAGGCCTCTGACATGGCTCATGTAACGACTACTATCCGTAGAAAGTAACCGGGACCGACGGCTTAACGTGCCCTCCGAAGCACGGAATCGTCTTACTTTTCGGGCAATCAGGTGATTCAGCCTGCAATGCCCTAGTCAAACTGAGGACAGTCTCACAAAGAGATTTTTGTGAGATATTGTTGTCCCCATCGGGAATCGAACCCGGAACCTCTGGATCGTGAGCCGAGCGCGCAACCACAAGACCACGGAGTGGCACGGAGGCTGTAAAAACTATACTAAACTATCCGTTACCAACGTCAAAAAACGGCTCTTTATTAGACTTAAACATATTTGAAAGTATGTACGGTACTTTAACAAAAATATAACTGTTTTTGTACTTATAAGATACTAGCTGTGCCCCGCGGTTTCACCCACAGCGCACCCGTTCCCGTAGGAAAAACGGGATAAATAGTATCCTATATCCGTCTCCTAGTTCTAAACTACCTTCCCACCAGTTTTCAGCCAAATCGGTTCAGCCGTTCTCGAGTTATAAATAGTGTAACTAACACGACTTTATTTTATACTAGCTGTGCCCCGCGGTCTCACCCGCAGCGCCCCCATTCCCGTGGGAATTTTGAGATTTTTATTCCAAGTTTTCATTGTTTTTAAAATGTATTCTGCTATTCAGGGCGGAGACAAAACCAACGAAACAAAAACCATGAAAATTGATCCAGCCGATCTCGAGTTATAATTGTTGTAACAAACCCGTCTTTGTTTTATATGTATAATATATAGATTTGTAAGTTTACATTTATATGAGACTTTTTCCTCTTTTCTCGTTGATTAATTGCCTCTTTCAAGCTGTTTAAATTTCATACTAGCTGTGCCCTGCGGTTTCACCTGCATTTTTTTCCTCATTGCTTACCGTTTAAACCTTCCCTGGACTTTCATGAATATTTCAAGACCAAAATTAGCCAAATCGGTTCAGCCGTTCTCGCGTTTTAAGCAGACTAACGAACAGCAATTCATTTTTATATAAAAGAAAGAAGAAGAAGATAATCTATCTATCTATTTACTACTATACTAGACTATATTTATCCCGAAATTCCTACGGGAACGGCTGGAAAACGCGTGGCGAAACTGTGGTCGCCTGCTAGTTTTACATACATATTTTTTAAGTATTCTCGCTAAATTGAAACTTAACGGATTTACATGAGGTTTTCATCTACAATAGGTAAAGTGAATGTGTTTGCATTACTTATTTTCAAATTGGCTATTTTTGCCATTTTATAGTCATTTTAACGACACTTTTGAAGCATAATATGAGACAGATTTTAAAACCCGAAGGCATCTAAATCAAGTTGCCCTTGTTGTTTGACTAAGCGATGTTAGTCCATTGCGATTGTTAAGCAACGTGCAGCTCGACCCCTACTTGGATGGGTGGCCGATAGTGGCATTTCTATCTGAGCGCTACCGTGCTTCGGAGGACACGTTAAATTGTCGGTCCCGGTTGTTTCAATCATTAGACCATGTCGGAGGCCTTTAGGCGGTCTAAAAACTCCGACACCAGGGTTGGCCACTGACCTACTCCAACTTACTTACGTTATCTAACAGCCTCCGTGGTCTTGTGGTTTCAGCGCTCGGCTCACGACCCGGAGGTTCCGGGCTCGATTCCCGGAGGGGATATCTCACAAAAATCTCTTTGTGAGACTGTCCTCAGTTTGGTTAGGGCATTGCAGGCTGAATCACCTGATTGCCCGAAAAGTAAGATGATTCCGTGCTTCGGAGGGTACGTTAAGCCGTCGGTCCCGGTTACTCTCTACGGATAGTAGTCGTTACATGAGCCATGTCAGCCTTTGGCGGCTCAATAACTCTGACACCAGGATTGGTCAGGGTGAACATCCACTCGATGAAGAAGACTTTATCTAAATCAAGAGCATATTTTACGCTGAATCTTCAACTTACTACGATTCATAATGATCTTACCCGACAGTACAAAAACCTATTCAACACCAATACAATAATAATATAACTTATTAATGTCATGGGAGTCTGTATGTCATTTTATCCGATTGCGTAATAACGAAGGACGTATATTGTGTTTGATTTTTGTGTTAGAAACTGGTCTTTCGATTTGTTGCTTTTAACCGACTTTAAAAAAGAAGGTTTCTCAATTCGACCGTATATTTATGCTTGTTTTTCAACTAGTGATGCCAGCGGTTTTACCCGCATTGTACCCGTTCCCGTAGGAATTTTGGGGTAAAAATTAGTTTATAACCTGTCCTTTGAATGTGGCTATCTATTACAAAAAGAATTATTCAAATCGGAATGGTAGTTTCTGAGATTACCGCTTTCAAACAAACAAAAAATCTCTTCAGCTTATTATATTAGTACTAGCAGAACATTTAGACACATTGTGCCCATTCCTGTAAGAAATTCGGGATGAAAAATAGCTGATAACCTTCTCGTTGAACATGACTATCTATTACGAAAAGAATTATTCAAATTGGATGTGTACTTTCTGAGATTAGCGCGGTCAAACACAAAAACAAACTCTTCAGCTTATTATTTAGTATCACTACATAGTATAAAATAAAGTCGTCTCTGTTTCGTGTCTGTTTGTTTGTATGCTTAAATCTTTAAAATTACGCAACGGATTTTGATGCGGTTTTTGTAATAGGTAGAGTGATTCAAGAGGAAGGTTTTTATGTAAAAAAAATCCCGAAATTCCCACGGGAACGGGCACAACGCGGGTAAAACCGCGGGGCGCTGCTAGTAGTATATAATTATACAAATTACTAGCTGCGCCCCGCGGTTTCACCCGCGTTGTACCCGTTCCCGCGGGAATTTTGGGATAAAAAATAGATGTTGGCCGATTCTCAGACCTACTCAATATACTCACAAAATTTCATGAGAATCGGTCGAGCCGTTTCGGAGGAGTACGCGAACGAACACTGTGACACGAGAATTTTATATATAAATAACGTTTTTAAACGCTATCTGACAGTGATTTAACTAAAGTGGTCTGCAATAATCGAAATGGTATAAAAAACTGTTTTATAATCCTTACGACACACGCCCAAGTATTTGCATACGATTATGTCTAAAACGCTAAGATGGCAATACTATTTATAGCGGTTTAAAAAGTTTCGCAACCTCAAATTAAACCTTTTTTGATACCACAGAGGTTGTAGACTATTTGAAATTGGATAATATATGCTTTAAAGAGGTTTCAACTTAGTTTGTTGGGAATATTAGAACAGCAAAATAATATATAGCTTAATTATTATAGGCTAGCAGCGCCCACGTTTTACCCACATTGTACCCGTTCCCGTGGGATTTCGGGACGAAAAAAGTCTGTAACCTTCCCGTTGAATGTGGCTATCCAAGACAAAAAGAATTATTAAAATCGGTTTGGTAGTTTCTGAGATTAGCACGTTCAAAAAACTGACATTTCGTCCCGAATTTCCCTTCGGGAACGCGCCTGATGCGGGTAAAACCGCGGGGCGCTGCTGGTGTTAAATATTCAGGAAATATGTTACTTAAAGATGGGTTTATAAAAATAGTTTAGAGAATATATCAATAATAGTGTCACAAAATATGGAGGTCGAAAATTGGATATGCAAAAAGAATAATAAAAAAAGATTTTGCAAACGAAATTAAGTTATTTTAAATTCAAATTTTTAAGGTGTAAAATTATATACTTAACTAGCAGCGCCCCGCGGTTTTACCCGCGTTGTGCCCGTTCCCGTGGGAATTTCGGGAATTTTTTTACATAAAAACCTTCCTCTTGAATCACTCTACCTATTACAAAAAACCGCATCAAAATCCGTTGCGTAATTTTAAAGATTTAAGCATACAGACAAACAGACAAACAGACACGAAACAGAGACGACTTTATTTTATACTATGTAGTGATACCTAGCAGTGGCTCGCGGTTTTGCTCTCATTAACTTTTTATTTTAACAGGTTTCACGGATAAGTGTTACTTAAAACACTAAGTTTTATATTCGTTATATAAGTAAACTAGCTGCGCCCCGCGGTTTCACTCGCGTTGTACCCGTTCCCGCGGGAATTTAGGGATAAAAAATAGATGTTGTCCGATTCTCAGACCTACCCGATATGTACACAAAATTTCATGAGAATCGGTCGAGCCGTTTCAGAGGAGTTCAACCACGGTACCCGTTCCCGCGGGAATTTCGGGATGAAAAATAGACGTTGGCCGATTCTCAGACCTACTCAATATGCTCACAAAATTTCATGAGAATCGGTCGAGCCGTTTCGGAGGAGTACGCGAACGAACACTGTGACACGAGAATTTTATATATAAGAAGATTAAAATTAAAACACTAAATTAATTATTGTTTTAAATTTTAATCTATACAATATTATAAAGCTGTAGAGTGTGTGTTTCTTTCAACGCGCTAATCTCAGGAACTACTGGTCGGATTTGAATAATTATTTTTGTAATGGATAGCCACATTCAACGGGAAGGTATATAAGCTACTTTCATCCTGAAATTCCCACGGGAACGGGTACAACGCCGGTAAAACCGCGGGGCGCTGCTAGTTTACTTATATAATTAATATTTTCAGCGACTCAAAGATCATAATATACTAAATTAAATAGTACAAATGCTTAATTTTCAGATTTATTAAGTACCTATTTAATAAGTTAAGGTTATAGGCTACTTTTGATCCTGAAATTCCTATGGGAACAGTACAATGCGGGAAAAACCACGGGGCGCTTATAGTATACCTGTATGAGTAGATACATAAGTAGTATCATTCAGGTAAAAATAGATTAGCCTGTAATGTCCCACTGGTGGGCATAGGCTTTCATCTCAAAATGAGCAAAAAATACGTATATTAAAAAAATATGAAGTTTTTCTTAAAAATCGTTTAGTGAAGAAGGTACCGTTTTAAGTTCAGTAAAATTACTTATTTTTCGAACTTTCGAACTGTAAAATTAATGAACAATATCAATAAAATGAAAAATATAAAACATAACAGTTTATATATATTTATAATGCCAACTGCAATATAACGAAAGTTTGAAAAAGTACGAAATCGTTCGCGCCATTTTACTGTCATTAAGCAGCAGTAAAAGTTAAAAAAAATTAAAGGCAATGCTCGCCACATGCAGCCTCCCATCACACGATAACTTTCATTCGACCCACTGCCCTAAAAACAGTGAAGAAACTTCAACCAGTGAAAGCAAAATTACAGTGACATAATATTTAAAACCTACCTCAATGCAATAAAATCCATAAATTAAAAAATCAAATTTAATCTGTCACTCACATTTGATAAAAAAACACTTTTCACTGAACTGTCACTGTCAAAAATCGCGGGAAATTCGGACACTATTTTTTTCTTTTGTCGTTGCGGCGCGTTTAACCCGCGCGGACTTTGATGGCTGACTGCAGGAAATCACCACTCACTTATACATAGAATTGTATGAAATTACATAGATTATGATGACATTGGAGAATAAACTTATTATACTAAGAAATATCAAGGGCTTTGGGTTTACCGCTTGATGACAAACGTTAATTTGTGTTAGAAAAAATACTTTGGAAACCTCAACAGAAATGTTTTCTAACGTGATTAGTTATAATTATAGGTACTCAGATAAAACTGTAAGATTTCATTTAACTAAGTTTGCAATAAAATGTACGAATACATTTTCAATTTATTTTAAGTAGTATTTTTCAGACTCAAATATTTTCCTTTTGTACATAGATTAACCTTTTTGTCTACCTTTTTTGTCTGTGGATGGTCGCGTGAGAATTTCGGGAAAAATAATAAAATTAACCTTCTTTTTATATGGCTATCCATTTCAAAAAGTATTAAGTAAGTACCTACTGAATTAATATCAGATTTTTCGCTTACAAAAAACAAAAAATCTCTACAGCTTTGAATCGGTTAACATCTATTTTTCATATCCCTAAATGTTAAGGGTGGTCCACCCCTTAATTTTTATACGGCAAAACAACGTTTGCCGGTCAGCTAGTAATATATAAATATTGCTAAAACTATGATTTTTATGAAAGTTACTTTTTTGAAAACTGTTTAAAATGTGACAATTCTGTCAGCATTCCCTTTCAAATACCCATAGAATATTCTATATCATCACTACATAGTATAAAACAAAGTCGCTTTCCGCTGTCTGTCCCTATGTATGCTTAGATCTTTAAAACTACGCAACGGGTTTTGATGTACCTAGTTTTTTTAATAGATAGAGTGATTCAAGAGGAAGGTTTATAAGTATAAAAATTCCTGAAATTCCCACGGGAAAGGGCACAACGTGGGTATACCGCGGAGCACTGCTAGTCTTTAAGTACTAAATTAATGCGCGGCTCCACTAAATTTGAGACAATAACGTAATAAACACATATACGGAAAACTCCCTTTTCGCAGTCGGTATCAATATACAAAACTTCGTTTAATATGTAAAGAAGAAGATTATTAATAGGACAGTATCATCCTGTTATTAATAAAACCTAAATTATTGCCAAAAGACGCCATTTTATATGAAACGTTGTCAATAAACTTACTTAACTATCAATTTAATTCCGGCGTTTTTAATAATCATATTTAATGGTTATGTGATTGACTTCGCTTAAAATAATCACAAACAACTAGACTTAATAAAAATGTGAGTAACTGCGGACCTTAAGGTGAAGCATAGGTGTAATATAAGCATATCTTCAAATATTATAAATGCGAAAGTTTGTGAGGATGGATGTATGTTTGTTACTCTTTCACGCAAAAACTACTGAACGGATTTGGATAAAACTGTACAGTAATATAGATTATACATCAGAATAACACATGGGATACATTTTATCCCGAAATTTCCGTGGGAACGGGTTCAACGCGGGTGAAACCGCGGGGAGTCTAGACCTCTCCATAACGCATTGAATAAATAAGATTTAGCAAAATATTTATTGAAACATTTGTTTACAGTACAATACATTGTACTGTAATGTAATGTTACATTTTTACATTACATTACAGTACATCGCAACATTTGTTTACAGTACCATAGATAGACAAAAATTGCAACCCTCATGACAAAACCAAACCCACAGTAAGCATGCATAGTACACCCAGTTCACGGAGTAAGTCTTCTTCATCGAGTGGATGGTCACCCTGACCAATCCTGGTGTCAGAGTTATTGAGCCGCCAAATGCCTCTGACATGGCTCATGTAACGACTGCTATCCGTAGAAAGTAACCGGGACCGACGGCTTAACGTGCCCTCCGGAGTACGGAATCATCTTACTTTTTGAGCAATCAGGTGATTCAGCCTGTAATGCCCTAACCAAACTGAGTAAGGTCTCACAAAGAGATTTTTGTGAGATATCCCCACCGGGAATAGAACCCGGAACCTCCGGGTCGTGAGCCGGGCGCTCAAACCACAAGACCACGGAGGCTGTTACGGAGTAAGTATATTAAGGTGTAATTTCGAAAGGCAGGCATGGAGTTTCAAATACAAGGTGTACACATTCTGACCCGCGCACTAGTCGCGCTCGACCCACACCCTGACCCGCTACCGACCCGCGCCCGGCTCTCTCCCGACCCTCACCCTAGTTACCTTTCCTTCATGTCGTATAGAACACTATATAAGTACATATTACTACAGTATCCGTGCTTCGGAGGGCACGTTAAGCCGTCGGTCCCGGTTACTTTCTACGGATAGTAGTCGTTACATGAGCCACAGGCCTTTGGCGGGTCAATAACTCTGACACCAGATTGGTCAGGTTGACCATCCACTCGTTGAAGAAGAAGACTACAGTGTGTCCTTTGGTCATGCGACATATCCTGAATATTATATATTCCAACCCCTACTATATTATTTATTCTTAAATAAAGATATATTCAATACAGAGTTTATGAATCAATAAAATGAGATTCTGATAAATTACACACAGTAACATAATGTTTGCAGTATGCGAATTTAATAATAACTATGAAATCTGAATGAAACCTGCAGATGTTCAGCACTAGACTAGGGCTCTTTATAGTTAAGCGTTTCCGGGCGACTCCTGCGCTTCGATCAACAATACACAACTAGATATCGGGTCACGTACAAAATCAAAGCTAAATACTGTCCGCGTGGATGACGTGTGACAGCTTATTTTGTTTACTACCGAACTGACACAAAAAGTTTTAAAACAGTTCGAAGTTCAACCTAATTACAACCATGACACCTAGCAATAAAGTAGCAAATCTTATAAATCAAATAACGCCTCACTTTTCAAATGAGGCGTTATTCACCAAGACATATTTTTTACACCGACCCGACATCTAGTTGTGTATTTTTGATCGAAGCTCCTGCGTGCATTTTTTATGAAAAACAAACACTACTGCAACGCGGTGCCGGACGGCTGTTAAATTGAAAGGGCCCAGCTCGTCTAGACAACAGTTTTATCTTCGTTTGAAAAGAAGGAAACATGTTTTCGCTCGACCCGAGAAGTGAAGCCGGGACCTCAGTCTTGGCAGGCGAGTGCACATACCACTAAACCACCATGAAAATCTATACGAATATTATAGAGAGCTGCAGAGTTTGTTTGTTTGTTTGTTTGAACGCTCTAATCTCAGGAGCTACTGGTCCGATAAGAAAAATTCTTTCAGTGTTGGATAGTCCACTTATCGAGGAAGGCTATAGGCTAAATATTTTTCATCTCGAAATTCCCACGGGAACGGGCACAACGTGGGTGAAACCGCGGGGCGCTGCTAGTAATATATAATGTCTAAATCAAGCAAGTAATTTCGCTTGAACAGCAATTACAAATTCATACAATGACCTATTATTATTTTCCCTCCAAAATTATGATTTACGTCAAAATAATATAATTATACTTAATTTAGCTATTGTTCTAAAGAAACGAAGTCACCTTGTTAATGTCAAAAGGATAGAATATATAATAAATATTATGTACGAGTATATTAAGGATATTTTAGCACAGAGAAATAGATACACGTGATCACAAGCGAGCACTAATGTAAAGTATCGTCCTATAAGACACTGCAGATCAAAGTCCTCTCACTGAAGATGTTAGTACAGCGAGGAGTACACGTGATCACAAGCGAGCATTAATGTAAAGTATCGTCCTATAAGACACTGCAGATCAAAGTCCTCTCACTGAAGATGTTAGTACAGCGAGGAGTACACGTGATCACAAGCGAGCACTAATGTAAAGTATCGTCCTATAAGACACTGCAGATCAAAGTCCTCTCACTGAAGACGTAAGTACAGCGAGGAGTACACGTGATCACAAGCGAGCACTAATGTAAAGTATCGTCCTATGAGACACTGCAGATCAAAGTCCTCTCACTGAAGATGTTAGTACAGCGAGGAGTACACGTGATCACAAGCGAGCACTAATGTAAAGTATCGTCCTATAAGACACTGCAGATCAAAGTCCTCTCACTGAAGATGTTAGTACAGCGAGGAGTATACGTGATCACAAGCGAGCACAAATGTAAAGTATCGTCCTATAAGACACTGCAGATCAAAGTCCTCTCACTGAAGATGTATTGATTATCTTCTCAACTAATATAGGTAACTAAGGCCATGGTCTGAATACTCCACTAACCCATATAGAAAGTATAAAGAAAGCTTATTAAAGATGGCTGCCAGTAGGTAATTATGACATTTAAAAGTAGCTATGCTAATAGTTGATACCTTAACTATGTAAAATCAACACTTGTGGCGTTTTAGCGATGTCTTTTCGCGATTGTTAAGCAACGTGCAGCTCGACCCCTACTTCGATGGGTGGCTGAAAGTGGAATTTCTGTCTGAGCGCTACCGTGCTTCAGAGGGCACGTTTTAATGTCGGTCCCGGTTGTTTCACTTTAGGCCTTCGGCCGTTGAATGGAACTAACTATTACAAAAGGAATTATTCAGCTAGGTTGTGAATTTCTGAAATTAGTGAGTTCAAAAAAGGAAAATTCAAACTCTTCACCTTTAGTATACTAGTAAGTACCTATAAAATAGATAAGTAAATATTTACACAAGAGCCTACTTGCATTAAGGTACATTTTGAAATAGCGTGTCAGTAATAAATCAAAATTACTTAAATTAATACAATTACATAGCTATAATCTGGTAATAATATCTACTTAATTTGTTATAAGCTGTTAAATGGCTACTGTAAACTATAAAAAATACCGCGGTATTTAACAATAATATGGTAATTAAGTACATATTTAATACAATTTAACTACAATTTAACTACATACTTAGTACTTAAAGTAGCGCCATCTTGTGGTATGCATGCTGAACTATTTAAATGCCTTAACAACAGCACCATCTATTAGTGGTCTAAAAATAAATGATACTGGTTTCCATGTTGGACATTTTTAGTATTGCTACTTGCCACTAGGTGTCATTATAAAATTTTCGTTGTTTATATTTTTTTAGTTATTAGTTTATTAGACTCATAAAGGGATGAATTAAAGATAAAAATCTGATTTTCTTTTTTATTATGACTTGAAGCGACCTATAAATATTTTACATTGATGGTGTACTATCTATTATTGTGACATTTTAGTAAACGTCAAACTGACGTATGGAATGCGTCAAACAAAAATACGGTGTGGCCATAAATACAATTTCTGCACTGTTTTAAGGTGAAGTATGCTTACATGAGATTTGATCACTATCACAAAATAATATATCAAATGACATAATTTTACAAGCTTTATGAAAACAAATAATAATAATATAAATATTTTATCTGTACTTCCAAGTTCTTTTTTTACCGTTTATGATTTTACCGAGGATTGGCCCAGTCTAGCACTCAATAGAGAAAGGTGGAAAGAGGGTAGGGAGGCCTTTGCCCTGCAGTGGGACAAGTCAGGCTGAAAATAAATAATTTTTAATCAAACATTATCTGAGTACTTTCTACAAACGTGTGCGAATTAGTCCTGATAATATGTATGTATTTCTATAATAATTTAATAAAATGTTATTAGATTGAAAAAGCTACACATTCATTTTACTACAAATGTTGTACGACATTTTGCTACACTTCAAATTTATATTATGGCATTTTACTACTATAATCTGTACCAAAATCCCAGATAATTTTTGTAAACAAAGTTATGTCAAGATTTTGTCACTGTCAATGTTAAATTACCCGAAGGTCAGATGTGTCGAACCTTCGGGTAATTTCATTTAAAATAATAATATTATAAAATTATAAAAAATATTAAATATTTCTGTATGAACTTTTAAGGCTTGTTTTTATTATTTAGTACAACAAGAAAACATATTTTATTCGAAATTAGGACATTAAAAACACTGCAAGTTCATTACATACATTTATTCACTATCCGAAGAGATATTCAGTTAAGGTTCTGCATCTGAGTAATTCACATTTTATAATAAAACTATCATTAAATTAAAAAGAAAAAGATTTAAAAAATGAGTTTTTCACGATTTTCAGCAAAACGGTAAGTTTTATCATAAAAATACCAGAGACAAAATTGTTAATAGTAAAATTATCTACAAAAAATGTATTCATACTTTTTTCCCACGAACCACTCTTTTTGAAATATAACGATTTAAAAAGTTGTAAAAGTTGTAATGGTCAATTATGACCAACGTGTGCATAATAATGCACACGTTTCCACGCCACCTATGAGGTAGTGTACTTAGCGCTTTTTTTGGAGTCCGAAATACGAACCACGATAAAATAAAATGGCGACTCTAAAAAATGTTCTGCGTCTCTGTAGTGTTCCAACTATACATAAATAAACTGCACAAAAAAAGCTTTTGATAATTTTAATTTTCTTCAGAATAACAATCGTATAAAAGTCAATACTGCATAATCGTTTGAATAACTATAGCTATCCCCTTATTTTTATAAGATAAATAAATACCGTGAAATCGTGAAATTAATAACTGCACGATTTTCGTGCAGGTTTTGTGCACTGGTATCACATTTGTTTACATAAATGATCTGGGATTTTGAAACATGGTCTAACTAAATTTTTTTTGGATATTGAAAATTTCATTTATTAAGCTATCGGTGTTATTGGTCAGTATCCTTTAATTTATGTAAGGTTTCGTGAAATAATAGAAAATTCCTTACATCCTACATGAATAATTACTTACTTCATTTTAACAATGAACATTAATTATTTTAGTTCTGCGGCTTTGCGAATTGAGTCTACTCCTCTGCATCAAAAATTGTTTTTTTTTTTTTTTTTTTTTAGTACATATTTGCATATTTTTGATGTGGAAATAAGTGGTGAAAATTAAATGGTGCTTTAAATGGTTAAATACCTGCATTAGAAAAAAAGTGTAGGCAAAGTTAAGTTTGTAAATATATTATTGTGGAAAGAAAATACATAAGCCTGAAACTCGTATTTAATATACACTAATACATATAATAATAATAAATGTCATTATAAAATAGTAAAAAAAAATATGGGAAAACTGACAATGGTTCTGGTAACATCGCAGTTCCATGCCCTCGCTTCGCTTACTTCAATTATTCAATTGACATGTACCGAACCGAACCGACCGACCGTTTCGTTCGTACCGTACGAAAGAAAGGAAACCGTGTTTTGTAAACTAGCCTATTGTATTTAAACTTTCAATGATTTCATAATAGTAGTTTAATCACCGTGAAAATCGCAATCGGAGTTCGGTTAATCATTTGATGTGATCATAACTTGTGAACAGTTATAGTGTGAGATACCGAGACAAAATAATAACAAAACATCTGTTCAGTGCCAGCGAGTGATTCCAATACTTTCCATACTATCCGACAATCTGAAAAAAAAGTGTTTTGGAATAATAAATTAAAAACCTTAGCCACTATTCTTGTTTTGAAAAAATATAAAATTGAGTGAGTGATAAAATGTCTTTCATTACGTATTAAAAAATATGTTATCGCAAAAAACAAGAGTCCAAGCAATAAAAAGTAAATTTGAAAACTTAAATGTGGATAAGCCACCGGTTTCAACACCGAAACAGCAATCCCAGTTGTACAAAATCAAAAATGATAAGGAAAATAAAGTGTTGGACGCTAACAATTACGAATCGGACATATCCAGTGACGATTGTATAAAACCTAATTCAAGTTATTTATACAAAAATGACGTGAAACGTAGTGTTAGTGACTCCAAAACGTTGATATCACGTCAGACCAGTGATCCTTCGAAAAAGTTACAGCGAAGCCATGCTTTTCGCTGCGATAGAGCTCAGTTAAGCCCGAAGAGAACTTCTAGCTGCAATCGCTCAGGAATGGACACTAAACTGAGCAAAGACAAACTAAAGAGGCTTGGAGACTTATTAGAGGTTCAGATGAAGAAGGAAAACTTTGTCCCGCCTTCACAATGTAGCGAAAATTTTGATCCACAGTTGCAATGTACTGAAAATCAAAATCTATGCCCGATAGTGTCAATCCCCGATGAAAATGTCCCTCCACACATCTTGGTGCAGTACTCCAAAGTGTTAAAGCCTAAGAGACAGGACAACAACCAAGACGCCATGACTGATAGCGGAGTTAGCTCGGAAACAGAGAATTTGGAGGAAGATCGCTCGAGCCGCATCAAAAAACTGATGAACCAGTTTGAAGAAGATAAGACTGCTATGCCTTTGAAGTTAGACATTAAAACTAATTTAGAGTGTATGGATGATCTAGCCGGGTCCAGTGAAACAATGAAACTGGAAAAGAAAAATCCACATGTTGTATTAACAGACACGTTGAAGAAAGCTTTGAAACAGCCATTGCCGGCCGGCCCACCTCCCAAAAAACCACCCAGAATATTCACCGCACTACCAATACCTGAAAACTTTGAAGAAGACAAGAAGAACACTCAAAGAAAGCTACAGAAACTGGAAAAAGTTTTGGAGAAAAGAGAAATGGAGAAAAAAAACAGTTCGACAACACAAATGTACGATATTGTGGAAGAAAATGTGTGCATAGCTAAGCCTAAAGAGGTGCACTATCTTTGCACTGAAATTCTAGATATTACCTCCAGGACTTTACTGCCAAATCAAAGCGTTTCCCCGCTCAAAAACTGTCTAGGCAAACTCAACTGTGTCACGTCAAATTCCACTCTAAGTCTGCCATACAGTCGACTAAGCGCCAACATTAACTTAACATCATTCAAAACCCCAAGCAACAGCTCCGACAATTTACTTTTAGAAAGCCAAAATCGTGACAGCACCTGTCAAAATGACAGCCAATGTCAAATTAGTGACGGTAGCCTTATTAGTGATGATTGTGCGAATAGAGTGGGGAAAAGTGAGTTTTTTACTAAAGAACATATTTATGATGAACCATATGTGGGTGCGAAGGTCGTTAACAAAGTGAGAAGCAAATATGGGACCTTAAATAGTGTTCTGAGTCAGAGCAAGAGTCTCGAGGATATTTCAGACAAGGATTTGGAGGCGGTGAGTGTTTTGTAATGCTTATTTAGGTATCTAGATTAAGTGTGGGGCGCTGTTAGTAAAGTATATTAACATTTGCAGCGCTCTGCAGTTTTACCCGCGTTGTACCCGTTCCCGTGGGAATTTCGGGAATTTTTATACATATAACCCTTCCTCTTGAACCACTCTATCTTTTAAAAAACCGCGTCAAAATCCGTGTAGTAGTACCTACCTATTTGGGTTTACTGTGAACAGACAGACAGACAGATGTGGCTGGGGACTTTGTTTTATAATATAGTGATATGAATCTATACTAATATTATAAAGCTGAAGAGTTTGTTTTGTTTGTTTGTTTGTTTGTTTGTTTGTTTGTTTAAACGCGCTAATCTCAGAAACTACTGAACCGATTTGAATAATTCTTTCACTGTTAGATAGTCTATTTATCGAGGAAGGCTATAGGCTACATTTTATCCCGAAATTCCCACGGGAACGGGCACAACGCGGGTAAAACCGCGGGGCGCTGCTAGTAAATAATAAACAGATTTATACAAGTAGGACAAACTGACACACACTAGACAGTTGTGAGACATGTTTTTATAGCATAAATGAATTTATAAATAAATAAGTAATTAAGTAATATCACATATAAGTATGTTGCATGCCGAGTTATCTCAGTAAATAGAAGTGACTCCCAAATTATTGTATAACGTCTTTCTTACCTATTTTATGCAATAAATGATTTTGATTTAGATTTTTTGAGTTAAAATTGTCACAGATGATGTATTTCTATTGCCGCTATAACAACAAACACTAAAAATAAAATAAAACAAATATTCAAGGGGGGCTCCCATACAACTAACGTGATTTTTACCGTATTTTAAAATACGGAATTCGCCAGTGTCATTGTGCTCGTTTGACATTAAACAAGATGAATAATCTAAGCTGTGTACCTAGAACAAGTCAAACACAAATATACATATACACAACAAATATAAAACAAAACAATATTTATCTAATGCAGGGTCAACAACAACAAAACTAGACACTTCTTCTTCATCGAGTGGATGGTCACCCTGACCAATCCTGGTGTCAGAGTAATTGAGCCGCCAAAGGCCTCTGACATGGCTCATGTAACGACTACTATCCGTAGAAAGTAACCGGGACCGACGGCTTCACGTGCCCTCCGAAGCACGGAATCATCTTACTTTTCGGGCAATCAGGTGATTCAGCCTGCAATGCCTTAACCAAACTGAGGACAGTCTCACAAAGCTATTTTTGTGAGATATCCCCACCGGGAATCGAACCCGGAACCTCCGAATCGTGAGCCGAGCGCTCAAACCACTAGACCACGGAGGCTGAACAAGACAAGACACTGCACATAACACAACAACAATCGGGTATACAAACAATATTTACAAATTTAGTTTATTAGTATTTATATTTACAAATAAATTATACTCCTTCATAGGTCAATGTATACGATTTTATAACAAACTAGCCGTATCCCGCGGTTTTACTCGCGTTGTGCCTGTTCCCGTGGGAATTTCGGGATGAAATATAGCCTATAACCTTCCCTTTGAATGTGGCTATCTAGTACAAAAAGAATTATTCAAATCGGACCGGTAATTCCCGAGATTAGCTCGAACATACAAACAAACTTAATAATTTTACCTCTATATAATATTAGTATAGGTAGATTACGACGAAGTAGTAAGTCTTTCATTTATTAAATTCAAGAAGTTTATTAAGCATAGACTCTGCCAAAAGGCGTATTACTCTATTTCAGAGTATATTCTAGACTCAGATGTTTGGAAATGAATTGCTCTATTATTTAAGGCTTAAATTTGTTAATACAATCATAAAAAATGACAACCCCACTGAGTTTCTTGTTAGTTCTTCTCAGTATGTGGCGCGATGCGAATTAAATTTACTTTATTTTACTTAATTTTAAGCTGACGCGTGGTCTAGTGGTTTGAGCGCTCGGCTCACGATCCGGAGGTTCCGGGTTCGATTCCCGGTGGGGACAATATCTCTTTGTGAAGCTGCCCTCAGTTTGGTTAGGGCTGATTCACCTGATTGCCCGAAAAGTAAGATGATTCCGTGCTTCGGAGGGCACGTTAAGCCGTCGGTCCCGGTTACTCTCTACGGATAGCTGTAGTCGTTACATGATCCATGTCAGAGGCCTTTGGCGGCTGAATAAATCTGACACCAGGATTGGTCAGGTTGACCATCCACTCGGTGAAGAAGAAGACTATTGAGCTCTTAAAAGTAACCACACTGGAGTTTTAGAATATCTGCAATTAAGACAAGCCACACTTTTGACAAGGCCGTTGTCACAGTGGCATGTGTTCGCTCATTGTGTCGGGGGTTGCGGGTTCGATTCAACGGAGTAACAATATGTGAAGACATAGTTGTTGACGACGTATGGGTGGCAATTATATATTCTCATAAAGTATTTGTGTATCTATATGTAGTAGTATCAGTGAGTTAGATTCCATAACACAAGCTTAGAGCTTACTTTGGGTCTAATTAACCGTGAGTGAATTTATCCGGGCGTATTACAATTTATCTGAAGACTGAAAGTCAGCTCTTAGCAATGTAAACAGAATCCAAATCTGAGTTCTTGTTATAATTTTGCTCGGTGACTCAGAGAATGAAGGCAATGTACTCTTTAACTAACATACGGCTAACTGTACAGTGGTGGGCAATTTAGGAGGTAGGTACATATAACAAAAAATGGTAATATGTGTGTGCGTGCATTGGAAATCTAAAGTTATTTCTGTTTGTATTTAGACCAGTCATACTTAAAGTGTGCTCCGCGAAGCCCTAGGGCTCCTCAAGCCTTTGTGGAGGCTCCGCTAGGATGCTAGCTATAATGAGAAAAAATACATCTTCTATCCATCTATTAGGAAAGCGTGGTGATTACGACATCCTCCTCACTGTACTGATATCTTCGGTGAGACTAGGCCTTTGCCCAGCAGTGGGACCTTACAGGCTAATACTTACGTTACTTAATTATATCCATCCTTGTCCCGATCAGAGTTTATTATGCATTCGATTACGGTTTATACCTCTCTTTACATTTTTTCTTTTAACTTTCTTTTAACAGCCTCCGTGGTCTTGTGGTTTGAGCACCCGGCTTACGATCCGGAGGTTCCGGGTTCGATTCCCGGTGGGGATACCTCACTGAAATCTCTTTGTGAGACTGTCATCAGTTTGGTTAGGGCATTGCAGGCTGAATTACCTGATTGCCCGAAAAGTAAGATGATTCCGTGCTTCGGAGGGCTCGTTATAAGCCGGCGCGTCAGTCCCGGTTACTTTCTACGGATAGTAGTCGTTACATGAGCCATGTCAGAGGCCTTTGGCGGCTCAATAACTGACACCAGGACTGGTCAGGTTGACCATCCACTCGGTGAAGAAGAAGATGAAGTACTTTCCATTTCTCTCTATCCTCTACTGCCCTCTTGATGATGCCTCCTATTAAAATCAAAATTCTCATACAAAAAGCAATTACATTATCAACTAAGCCTGCTGAAATGCATACGACTGTAACCGCATTGAATAAATATTTAGTTACTTTGTTGTAACATGCAACAGTACCTAGGTTTTGTTTATTAAATCTAGACTTTAACCTAGCAGCTAGATATTACCGTTTGTTAACATTATTGATACCTAGAGCAATACTGCGGAACATCTAGATATTTATTTTAAAACTATAGGTATCTACTAATATTATAAAGCTGCAGTTGGTTTGTTTGTTTGAACGCGCTAATCTCAGGAACTACTAGTCCGATTTGAAAAATTCTTTCAGCGTTGGATAGTCCACTTATCGAGAAAGGCTACAGGGTATTTTTGATCCCGATATTCCCAAAGGAACGGGCACAACGCGGGTAAAACCGCGGGGCGCTGCTATCTAACATTTCTACATAGTATAAAACAAAGTCGCTATTTTTGTCTGTTTGTCTGTCTGTATGCTTAAATCTTTAAAATTACGCAACGGATTTTGATGCGGTTTTTTGTAATAGGTAGAGTGATTCAAGAGGAAGGTTTTTATGTAAAAAAAATCCCAAAATTCCCACGGGAACGGGCACAACGCGGGTAAAACCGCGGGCTGCTGCTAGTATTATATTATAAATCTGCAGAGTTTGTTTGTTAGAACGCGCTAATCTCAAACACTACCAATCTGATTCAAATAATTATTTTTGGAATGTATAGACACATTCAACGGGAAGGTTATAGGCTACTTTTAATCGCGAAATTGCCACAGGAACGGACACAACGCGGGTAAAGTTTCATCCAAATCCGTTCAGTAGTTTTTGCGTGAAAGAGTAACAAACATACATCCATCCTCACAAACTTCGTTATCACTACATAGTATAAAACAAAGTCGCTATTTTTGTCTGTTTGTTTGTCTGTTTGTCTGTATGCTTAAATCTTTAAAATTTTGATGCGGTTTTTTGTAATAGGTAGAGTGATTCAAGAGGAAGGTTTATATGTATAAAAATTCCCGAAATTCCCACAGGAACGGGTACAACGCGGGTAAAACCGCGGGTCGCTGCTAGTTTAAAATAATATGTAGTAGGATACATCAGAATAACACGGGATACATTTTATTCCGAAATTTTCGCGGGAACGGGTACAACGCGGGTAAAACGGCGGGGCGCTGCTATCTATACTAATATTATAAAGCTGAAGAGTTTGTTTTGTTTGTTTGTTTGTTTGTTTGTTTAAACGCGCTAATCTCAGAAACTACTGATCCGATTTGAATAATTCTTTCACTGTTAGATAGTCTATTTATCGAGGAAGGCTATAGGCTACATTTTATCCCGGATTTCCTACGGGAACGGGCACAACGCGGGTAAAACCGCGGGGCGCTGCTAGTGTAAAATAAAAGCGAAGTGTATCCGTATACGTAGTTTAAATTCAAAATGAGTAGTGTCCACTTATAACTAAGACTAGCAGCGCCCCGCGGTTTTACCCGCGTTGTGCCCGTTCCCGTAGGAAATCCGGGATAAAATGTAGCCTATAGCCTTCCTCGATAAATAGACTATCTAACAGTGAAAGAATTATTCAAATCGGTTCAGTAGTTTCTGAGATTAGCGCGTTTAAACAAACAAACAAACAAACAAAACAAACTCTTCAGCTTTATAATATTAGTATAGATATCAGTATAGTAAGTTTAGTCCTAAACCATCAAACCTGGGACAGCCTCCGTGGTCTTGTGGTTTGAGCGCTCGGCTCACGATCCGGAGGTTCCAGGTTCCATTCCCGGTGGGGACAATATCTCACAAAAATCTCTTTGTGAGACTGCCCTCAGTTTGGTTAAGGCATTGCAGGCTGAATCACTTGATTGCCCGAAAAGTAAGACGATTCCGTGCTTCGGAGGGCACGTGAAGCCGTCGGTCCCGGTTACTTAGTACGAATATTAGTCGTTACATGAGCCATGTCAGAGGGCTTTGGCGGCTCAGTAACTCTGACACTAGGATTGGTCAGGGTGACCATCCACTCCATGAAGAAGAAGAAATCTGGGTTAGGTCATGTCACCTGACAATGTTGCCCTCCTTTACACCAATTGATAGTTGTACCATTGTCCGAGCTTTCCCAAGGTGTAATTACGTACGGTAACGGCTAAAAGTTTTTTATTATTACGAGTCAAGAACATGCTTAAGTGACTTTAAAAGTGAACAGGACGATCATGTATTTGACAAGCCCGTTGTCACAGTGGCTGTGAGAGCGCTCACTGTGTCGGGGGTTGCGGGTTCGGTCAACGGAGTAACAATATGGTGTAGAAATAGTTGTTGACGACGTCTGGGTGTCAATATTGTTATAAAGTAGTTGTGTATGTAATATGTAGTAGTATCAGTGAGTTAGATTCCATAACACAAGCTTAGAGCTTACTTTGGGTCTAATTAACCGTGTGTGAATTTGTCCGGGTATATTATGTATTGAAATTGTTATTTTTAAGCCTCTTATAAGTGACTTAAAAAAGGATTGACTTCAAAATAGGAGGAGGTTTTCAATTCGGATGTTTCTTTTATAAATGAACTAGCAGCGCCCCGCGGTTTTACCCGCGTAGTGCCCGTTCCCGTAGGCATTTCGAAATTAAAAATAGCCTATAACCTTCTCGTTGAATGTTCCTATCTATTACAAAAAGAATGATTCAAATCGGATTAAGTAATAGTTTTTAAGATTGACGCTTTCAAACTAACAAACAAAATAAACTCTGACACCAAGGTGGCCACTAACGTAGTTGAAATGAATGAATAAATGGTAATTAATTTAATCTACACCTTAAAACAACTTAATTGTAACCGCAGCAGAAACGAAACTCCAATGTAAAACCCCCCTTTAACTAAAACAAAGAAAGATATTGTAACTCAATCACGATAGCACGACGATAGTCTGTTCTCATTCGACGAAGCGTGATGTCCTTTTGTTTATGGTCCACTGGAGCCGGTGGTACACGTAATCACAAGCGAGCACTAACGTAAGTATCGTCCTATAAAACACTGCTGATCAAAGTCCTCTCACTGAAGATGTCAGTACAGCGAGGAGTACACGTGATCACAAGCGAGCACTAATGTAAAGTATTGTCCTATAAGACACTGGAGATCAAAGTCCTCTCACTGAAGATGTTAGTTCAGCGAGGAGTACACGTGATCACAAGCGAGCACTAATGTAAAGTATCGTCCTATAAGACACTGCAGATCAAACACCTCTCACTGAAGATGTTAGTACAGCGAGGAGTACACGTGATCACAAGCGAGCACTAATGTAAAGTATCGTCCTATAAGACACTGCAGATCAAAGTCCTCTCACTGAAGATGTTAGTACAGCGAGGAGTACACGTGATCACAAGCGAGCACTAATGTAAAGTATCGTCCTATAAGACACTGCAGATCAAACACCTCTCACTGAAGATGTTAGTACAGCGAGGAGTACACGTGATCACAAGCGAGCACTAATGTAAAGTATCGTCCTATAAGACACTGCAGATCAAAGTCCTCTCACTGAAGATGTTAGTACAGCGAGGAGTACACGTGATCACAAGCGAGCACTAATGTAAAGTATCGTCCTATAAGACACTGCAGATCAAAGTCCTCTCACTGAAAATGTTAATACAGCGAGGAGTACACGTGATCACAAGCGAGCACTAATGTAAAGTATCGTCCTATAAGACACTGCAGATCAAAGTCCTCTCACTGAAGATGTTAGTACAGCGAGGAGTACACGTGATCACAAGCGAGCACTAATGTAAAGTATCGTCCTATAAGACACTGCAGATCAAAGTCCTCTCACTGAAGATGTTAGTACAGCGAGGAGTACACGTAATCACAAGCGAGCACTAATGTAAAGTATCGTCCTATAAGACACTGGAGATCAAAGTCCTCTCACTGAAGATGTTAGTACAGCGAGGAGTACACGTGATCACAAGCGAGCACTAATGTAAAGTATCGTCCTATATGACACTGCAGATCGAAGTCCTTTCACTGAAGATGTTAGTACAGCGAGGAGTACACGTAATCACAAGCGAGCACTAATTTAAAGTATCGTCCTATAAGACACTGCAGATCAAAGTCCTCTCACTGAAAATATTAGAAATTAAATATAAGCCTGTCATGTCCCACTGCTGGGCAAAGGCCTCTCATCTCACTGAAGATATCAGTACAGTGAGGAGGATGTCGTAATCACCACGCTTGCCTAACGGGTTGGTGATCTCAAACCCGAGCCATGTTTGAAAAGTAGGAAACATGTTTTCGCTCGACCCGGGAATTGAACCCTCAGCCTTGGCAGGCGAGAAAATATTAGTAAAGTAGAAAAATACCTACATTTTTTAGTCTTTAGAAATAATTATACGTTCCTATTTCGTGTAAAGTTTTATTCAATAACCAGCCAAGTGCGAGTCGGACTCTCGCACGGAGGATTCCGTACTTTAAAAACGGCAAACAATCAAATTGTTGTATGGGAGCCCTTGAATATTTGTTTCATTTTATTTTTAGTATTTGTTGTTATAGCGGCAATAGAAATATAATAATATAATAATAATAATATAAATATACCTGGACAAATTCACTCACGGTTAATTAGACCCAAACTAAGCTATAAGCTTGTAATATGGAATCTAACTAACTGATACTATTACATATACTACACAAATACTTTTTAAGAATATATAATTGACACCCAGACGTCGTCGCCAACAACTATGTCTTCACATATTGTTGACTCCGGGCGGGAATCGAACCCGCAACCCCCGACACAGTAAGCGCTCTCACTGCCACTGTGCCAACGGGCTTGTCTACATACATCATCTGTGAAATTTTCAACTGTCTAGCTATCACCGTTCTTGAGATACAGCCTGGTGACAGACGGACGGACAGCGAAGTCTCAGTAATAGGGTCCCGTTTTTACCCTTTGGGTACGGAACCCTAAAAAGAAACAGTTTGTAAACAAATCGAATTGTAATTGTTAACATTCCTTCAAGGTTGCAGAGAGAGAATATTTAAAATTGTTATCTTCTTAAGTGTTGAAACAGATGGGATTGACCTCGTTTTAACGGCGGCGTCGCTAATTGGAGATTATCTTCTTAATTGCACTTTAGAATGTCATTTATGGATGCAAATTTCACCCTTGACTCTGACTACTTATTAGCAGGTACTCTGTATGATCTTATGTTACACTAGCAGTGCCTCGTGGTATTACCCGCGCTGTACCCGTTCCAATTTTATTTTCTGAAATAAAAGTAGCCTTAGTTACTCCCTGTTAAATCAGTTATCTCCCAGTAAAAGTCCAGTCAAAATCGGTCCAGACATTTCAAAGATTAGCCGGAAAAAACAGACAGACAGACATGTTTTAAAAAAAATATTGTTTTCTGATATATGTATCGTATATGCACTTAGTAATAAGCGTTTTTTTTTTATATTACAAACAGACACTTCAATTTTATTTACTTGTATAAAGTATCTATACACTAGTTAATGGTTTTACTCGCGTTGCACGTTCCCGTGGGAATTCCGGGAATTTTTATACACATAAACCTTCCTCTTGAATCACTCTATTAAAAAAACCGCGTCAAAATCCGTGCAGTAGTATTTGAGTTTATCGCGAACAGAAAGACGGACGCGGCCGGGGACGTTTTATAATATGTAGTGATGTATATTTCGAAAGCGCTTACAACAATGAAATATTTGTTTTAGATATTAAATGAAATTAATCATGACTGCCACAGGAAAATGTATATTACATGAATCATGATATTAATAGGTCGTTAGGTCATAATTAAGTACCTACGTCTGATAATACCTGGATTTTTTAATTGTCCTAGTTAGTAAATAATTAGCCTGTTATAGGCCACTGCTGGGCAAAGGCCTCTCATCTCACTGAAGATATCAGTGCAGTGAGGGCCTCTCGAAAGTTTTAAAGTAATCCACCCTCGTTGCATTACAAAATTTGGCAATTTAATTTGGGCAGTTTATACTTTTAAATCTTTTACACTACATAGTATAAAACAAAGTCGCTTTCCGCTGTCTGTCCCTATGTATGCTTAGATCTTTAAAACTACGCAACGGAATTTTATGCGGTTTTTTTAAATAGTTAGAGTGATTGAAGAGGAAGTAGATTTAAAAGTATACTAGCAGCGTCCCGCGGTTTTACCCGCGTTGTACCCGTCCCCGCGGGAACAATGTATCCCATGTGCTATATTGTAAAGTTTCATTCAAATCCGTCCAGTAGTTTTTTCGTGACAGAGTAATAAACATACATACTGTATACATCCATACATCCTCACAAACTTTCGCATTTGTAATATTAGTAGAATTTTTATCTGACGTTTCGGCCCCTTTACAGGAACCGTGGTCACAGAAGACTCTTGTCTTCTAAACGTAGTGTCAAAATATTTTGGACACTACGTTTAGACACTTGAATGAACAACAGTTAAATGGTATTCATAATACCTCTCGAGATTGCTATTATCAAGTGTGCTATTGACCGATAGCAGCCGACAAATTGCATTAGTCACGTTAGTTGAAAGTCGTATTATTATCTGACACTAGCAGCGCCCCGCGGTTTTACCCGCGTTGTGCCCGTTCCCGTGGGAATTTCGGGATTTTTTTTACATAAAAACCTTCCTCTTGAATCACTCTACCTATTACAAAAAACCGCATCAAAATCCGTTGCGTAATTTTAAAGATTTAAGCATACAGACAAACAGACAAACAGACACGAAACAGAGACGACTTTATTTTATACTATGTAGTGACTATGTAGTGAAGCCCGCTGGCACAGTTGCAGTGAGAGCGCTGTGTCGGGGGTTGCGGGTTCGATTCAACGGCGTAACAATATGTGACACATAGTTGTTGGCGACGTCTGGGTGTCAATTATATCCTACTATCCTATCCTACTATCCTACTAATATTATAAATGCGAAAGTTTGTGAGGATGTATGTATGTTTGTTACTCTTTCACGAAAAAACTACTGAACGGATTTGGATGAAACTCTACAGTAATATAGGTTATACATCAGAATAACACATGGGACACATTTTATCTCGAAATTCCCGCGGGAACCGATACAACGCGGGTAACACTGCGGGGCGCTGCTAGTATTAGTAAAATAAGATAGATATGATGTGAATTTACTATAGTCGCGTTCCATTTAACCGTATTATATAATTCTTGAACAATGTATACTATGAGTCGCGATGTGAGATACGTACAGATAAGATTTTAATTGAGGTCTCGAAATTAATCTGTAATATATATAAAAATGAATCGCAAAATGCGTTGGTAAGCGCATAACTTCAGAAAGACTGTACCAAATTGGATGATTTTTTTTTAATGTGTTCCTTATTGTCAGGACAAGGTTTTCATATAAGAAAAATAAGGTATAAAAATCTCAAAATTCCCACGGGAACGGGCGCGCTGCGGGTGAAACCGCGTGGCACAGCTAGTACATAGGTATTAGGTAGTATATAGATATCTGTTCTGTTAATCCTACTAATGCTACTCATATATGTACTAGCAGCGCCCCGCAGTTTTACCCTCGTTGTGCCCGTTCCTGTGGGAATTTCGGGATAAAAAATAGCCTGTAACCTTCCCGTTGAATGTGGCTATCTAATACAAAAAGAATGATTCTAATTGGATTGGTAGTTTCTGAGATTAGCCTTTACCTCTTTATAATCACTATCACTACATATTATAAAACAAAGTCCCCGGCCGCGTCTGTCTGTGTGTCCACGATAAACTCAAATACTACTGCACGGATTTTGTCGCGGTTTTTTTAAATAGATAGAGTGATTCAAGAGGAAGCTTTATGTGTATAAAAATTCCCGGAATTCCCACGGGAACGGGCACAACGCGGGTAAAACCGCGGGGCGCTGCTTGTTTTAGTAAAGATAGAAGATATAGATTTTGTTCTAGAACAAAATCTAATCATTTCCAATGTCACCAAAGTGATAGATATCACTTTGGTGACATTGGAAATGGCAAATGCTGTCTATAATCTATTGCAATGACCTTTTACTCTTCCTATTGACCTTAAGGTCACTTAATCAATAACATCATTTATAATCAACTAGCATTGCCTCGCAGTTATGCCCGCGTCGTGCCCGTTCCCGTGGGAATTTCGGGAATTTTCTTACATATAAACATTCCTCTTGAATCACTCTATCTATTTTAAAAAAACCGCGTCAAAATCCGTTCAGTAGTTGAGTTTATCGCGACTAGACAGACAGACGCGGCCGGGGACTTTGTTTTATAATATGTAGTGATAATAATATACTTAATTATACAAAAACATCATCCATTTCTTATCGGCGAACGAAATTCGTTAAGTTACAATGAAATTCAAATTCAAACTTGTTTTCAAGGACATTTTGAGCTGTACGCAAAACAATTCGTTCTAGATTATTAGTCTAGGTAGGTATAAAAATAGACGTATATTAGCGACCTCACTACTAAAAAAGTAAGTAAGAATTAGCCTGTAATGTCCCACTGCTGGGCACAGGCCTCTCATCTCACTCAGATATCAGTGCAGTGAGGAGGATGTCGTAATCACCACGCTTGACTAACGGGTTGGTGATCTCAAACACGAGCCATGTTTGAAGAGTGAGAACATGATTTCGCTCGACCCGGGAATTGAAACCGATACCTCAATCTTGGCAGGCGAGTGCACATAACTTTGGGAAAATTATCCTTTGGGATAATTAGGATATGAGTGATGTTATCACACTATATTAAGAACAGTACTTGACAAGCCCGTAGTATTTTTTGCAATGGATATACATTCAACGGGAAGGTTATAGTCTATTTTAAATCCCGATATTCCCACGGGAAAAAGCACAACGCGGGTAATACCGCGAGCCGTTATGTAATATAGTGAAATTTTTAACTCATAAATGGGCTGTAAATAAAAGATGACCCGAAATATCCCACTTCCTACTAATATGAGAAATGCGAAAGTTTGTGAGGATGGATGTATGGATGTATGTTTGTTGCTCTTTCACGCAAATACTACTGAACGGATTTGGATGAAACTTTACAGTAATGTAGGTTATACATCAGAATAACATATGGGATACATTTTATCCCGAAATTCCTGCGGGAACTGGTACAACGCGGGTAACACCGCGAGGCACAGCAAGTACAAAATAAGACTCACTACATAGTATACAACAAAGTCGGTTTCCGCTGTCTGTCCCTATGTATGCTTAGATTTTAAAAACTACGCAACGGATTTTAACGCGGTTTTTTAAGTAGATAGAGTGATTCAAGAGGAAGGTTCATATGTATAAAAATTCCCGAAATTCCCACGGGAACGGGCACAACGCGGGTAAAACCGCGGGGCGCTGCTAGTCAATTGATAAACACATAATTATAAAACTGTGGTCTTAAACATGTACCTTGAGGCAAACTAGTTTTATATCCTGTGTGAACACAAAAACAACTCTATCACAAGGGATATTGTAACATGTATAGGTTTTAAACTATTTTACATTGATATAGGTTTAACCGACTTGAAAAAGAGGAGGTTTTCATTAAATATTTTTAAGCTATTGCATAGCTTCTATCGCGGGCCTTGAGCGCGGGGACCGAATCCAGAAATTCCGTAATGAAAAAACCTCACGTGAAAAAACCTCACGCTCCCCACTAACGCCATCTAGTGATACAAAAAATAACTATGCAATAGCTTTACCGCGGCAGTCCCCGAGTGCCACACGTCTTTTTTTTCTGTTGTTATTGTTTAATAATGACCAGTAGCGCCCCGCGGTTTTACCCGCGTTATGTCCGTTGCCATAGGAATTTTGGGATGGAAATTAGCCTATAACCTTCCCATTGAATATGGCTATCTATTACAAAAAGAATTATTCGATTCCAATTGGTAATTCCCGAGATAACCTCGAACATACAAACTAACAAATTTTACCTCTTTAGAATATTAGATAGATATGGGTCATTCTTAGTTAAGAGGTAATACGTTGTATGAAGTGACGGCATGGCATTTTTTTAAATATTTCTACTTAATTATATATTTTTTTTATAGAAACATTTAAGTTGTAAACGTTTACAAAGTGGCCAGTCAATTTGTTAGTTTTTTCTCGATTTATAAGTTACCAGGGTAGATACTCAGTACAGGGTAGAGACAAGATGCACAGGGGAGGATACTCTATGTACAGGGAAGAGAGGCAGACATATTAAAAACAGTTTTTTTTAAGAATCAACATATTATTTTACTCATTAATTATTAATAATCAGACGTTTCATTTCTTTGCAGTCATTGTTTATAAAATTAAATGTTTCTTAAGGCTAGGTACAAAACAAAAAGGTTCTTACTTTTTCTTTCCATCAAAACAAAAATATCTATAACTTTACTATTAATCATATAAATAAAAATAAACAAAACTTAAGTAACAGTATTAAACTTTTCTTGTACTTAAAATATAAAAAACATTTTAATTAAAAGCTAATTAGAAATATTAAAATTTTAAAATCCACATTCAAAGACATCAATAGATTCATTAAATGAATAAAAAATACGTTGCCCCCTCATTTTTAAGTTTGGGGCGGGAATTTTTTTTAAAACTTGATCCCAGGTGATGAAAGAAATATCTTCATCATTAATTCTGAACTTTTTTCCAGTTTCATCAAAGATTTTACAAAATTTAACTTGAAGTTCATCATCTTCTTCAACACCTGTGCACATTGCAACATAACGATATTCTATTTTCCTATCTTAAATATAAAATTATAAAATAGATAAAATATTTTTCTACGCCTAATCTTCTTCACTGCACTGATATCTTCAGGGAGATGAGAGGGCTTTTGTTCACAAGTGGGGCTAACAGGCGAATACTTTTATCACTATCACTACATATTATAAAACAAAGTCCCCGGCCGCGTCTATCTGTCTGTCTGTTCGCGATAAATGCAAATACTACTGCACGGATTTTGACGCTGTTTTTGTAATAGATAGAGTGATTCAAGAGTAAGGTTTATGTGTATAAAAATTCCCGATATTCCCACGGGAACGGGCACAACGCGAGTAAAACCGCGGGGCGCTGCTAGTTAAATATATGAGTCCATTATAAACTGATTTCTACCGAGTTAAACATCTCAATTTGTAGATTAATTTCATCAGTTTGAACCAGTCGTGTCGTTTCTTATTTATATAGAACTAGCAGCGCCCCGCGGTTTTACCCGCGTTGTGCCCGTTCCCGTGGGAATTTCGGGATTTTTTTACATAAAAACCTTCCTCTTGAATCACTTTACCTATTACAAAAAACCGCATCAAAATCCGTTGCGTAATTTTAGAGATTTAAGCATACAGACAAACAGACACGAAACAGAGACGACTTTATTTTATACTAGCAGCGCCCCGCGGTTTTACCCGCGTTGTGCCCGTTCCCGTGGGAATTTCGGGATTTTTTTTTACATAAAAACCTTCCTCTTGAATCACTCTACCTATTACAAAAAACCGCATCAAAATCCGTTGCGTAATTTTAAAGATTTAAGCATACAGACAAACAAACAGACAAAAGTAGCGACTTTCTTTTATACTATGTAGTGATAGTTATTTATTCATATCGGCTAATCCCAACTAAAAATACCAGGACGAACCCCAAAATAATTCACTTACTATCTAAAAATAACAACCACATGGCACTGAATCTATTTAAAGAACTCTGAGTAGAAAAAAACGGTTTATCTTCCGTTTTATTTATAACTAGCCGCGCCCCGCGGTGTTACCCGCTTTGTTCCCGTTCCCGCGGGAATTTCGGGATAAAATATATCCCATGTGTTATTCTGATGTATAACCTACATTACTGTAGAGTTTCATCCAAATCCGTTCAGTAGTTTTTGCGTGAAAGAGTAACAAACATCCATACATCCATACATCCATACATACAAACTTTCGCATTTATAATATTAGTAGGATCTTTACGGCTGGGTTAGTTCTCACTGAAGATGTCAGTACAGCGAGGAGTACACGTAATCACAAGCGAGCACTAATGTAAAGTATCGTCCTACAAGACACTGCAGATCAAAGTCCTCTCACTGAAGATGTTAGTACAGCGAGGAGTACACGTGATCACAAGCGAGCACTAATGTAAAGTATCGTCCTATAAGACACTGCAGATCAAAGTCCTCTCACTGATGATGTTAGTACAGCGAGGAGTACACGTGATCACAAGCGAGCACTAATGTAAAGTATCGTCCTACAAGCTGTGCTACAAGACACTGCAGATCAAAGTCCTCTCACTGAAGATGTTAGTACAGCGAGGAGTACACTTGATCACAAGCGAGCACTAATGTTAAGTATCGTCCTATAAGACACTGCAGATCAAAGTCCTCTCACTGAAGATGTCAGTACAGCGAGGAGTACACGTGATCACAAGCGAGCACTAATGTAAAGTATCGTCCTATAAGACACTGCAGATCAAATTCCTCTCACTGAAGATGTCAGTACAGCGAGGAGTACACGTAATCACAAGCGAGCACTAATGTAAAGTATCGTCCTACAAGACACTGCAGATCAAAGTCCTCTCACTGATGATGTTAGTACAGCGAGAAGTACACGTAATCACAAGCGAGCACTAATGTAAAGTATCGTCCTATAAGACACTGCAGATCAAAGTCCTCTCACTAAAGATGTCAGTACAGCGAGGAGTACACGTGATCACAAGCGAGCACTAATGTAAAGTATCGTCCTATTAGACACTGCAGATCAAAGTCCTCTCACTGAAGATGTCAGTACAGCGAGGAGTACACGTGATCACAAGTGAGCACTAATGTAAAGTATCGTCCTATAAGACACTGCAGATCAAAGTCCTCTCACTGAAGATGTTAGTACAGCGAGGAGTACACGTGATCACAAGCGAGCACTAATGTAAAGTATCGTCCTATAAGACACTGCAGATCAAAGTCCTCTCACTGAAGATGTTAGTACAGCGAGGAGTACACGTGATCACAAGCGAGCACTAATGTAAAGTATCGTCCTATAAGACACTGCAGATCAAAGTCCTCTCATTGAAGATGTCAGTACAGCGAGGAGTACACGTAATCACAAGCGAGCACTAATGTAAAGTATCGTCCTACAAGACACTGCAGATCAAAGTCCTCTCACTGATGATGTTAGTACAGCGAGAAGTACACGTAATCACAAGCGAGCACTAATGTAAAGTATCGTCCTATAAGACACTGCAGATCAAAGTCCTCTCACTGAAGATGTCAGTACAGCGAGGAGTACACGTGATCACAAGCGAGCACTAATGTAAAGTATCGTCCTATTAGACACTGCAGATCAAAGTCCTCTCACTGAAGATGTCAGTACAGCGAGGAGTACACGTGATCACAAGTGAGCACTAATGTAAAGTATCGTCCTATAAGACACTGCAGATCAAAGTCCTCTCACTGAAGATGTTAGTACAGCGAGGAGTACACGTGATCACAAGCGAGCACTAATGTAAAGTATCGTCCTATAAGACACTGCAGATCAAAGTCCTCTCACTGAAGATGTTAGTACAGCGAGGAGTACACGTGATCACAAGCGAGCACTAATGTAAAGTATCGTCCTATAAGACACTGCAGATCAAAGTCCTCTCACTGAAGATGTTAGTACAGCGAGGAGTACACGTGATCACAAGCGAGCACTAATGTAAAGTATCGTCCTATAAGACACTGCAGATCAAAGTCCTCTCACTGAAGATGTTAGTACAGCGAGGAGTACACGTGATCACAAGCGAGCACTAATGTAAAGTATCGTCCTATAAGACACTGCAGATCAAAGTCCTCTTACTGTAGTTATTACACCTGCGTGTGATCTATTTTATTTTATCATATTTTTCCTTATATAGAATTTGAATGACTACCCATGAAGTGATTAATTCAGTTATTTGAATTGTTATAATAAATAAAAATATATGGTTAATTGAAAATTATCCTTATTTAGTTAAGAACAGGTATCATATTTACCTGTATCTAATTGTTGCGTGTGCGCATATGTTGATTCAGATGGCAATTACGATTGGTTGGTTAAGCAATAGGATGTTTTGTATTGGAATTAATAAATGTGGTTAAACTCTGGGTTGCGTAGTGGCATGTGCAATTGATAGCCAACTCAGGAACCTAGGTTCAATTCTAGGGTCGTAGCATGATTTTATATCATCATTATAATAAAGCTGAAGTGTTTATTCGACGGCACTTATCTTAGAAACTACCAATCCGATTTGCATAATACTTTTTGTAATGGATAGCCACATTCAACGGGAAAATTATGGGCTATTTTTCATCCCGAAATTCCCACAGGGACGGGCAGAATTCGGGTACTTAATACACTTAACACACACACGTCGCCTGATATTGTTCCCGGCCGCGACTGTCTGTCTGTTCGCGATAAACTCAAATACTACTGCACGGATTTTGACGTGGTTTTTTAAATAGATAGAGTGATTCAAGAGGAAGGTTTATACGTATAAAAATTCCCGAAATTCCCACAGGAACGGGCACAACGCGGGTGAAACCGTGGGGCGCTGCTAGTTAAAATAATATGACAGGGTTCTAGGCGCGATCGAAACATTCATCAGCTGACTGTACTTAGTTTTACTGTTGTATTGAAATGTGTCGATCGTAGGCGCGTGTTGTAGCGAA
Organism: Cyclophora albipunctata; assembly: GCA_963082685.1. Taxonomy (NCBI): domain Eukaryota; kingdom Metazoa; phylum Arthropoda; class Insecta; order Lepidoptera; family Geometridae; genus Cyclophora; species Cyclophora albipunctata. Next base: position 4,479,094 of record OY720142.1, read on the forward strand.
AATTCATTGTTAGTGCAACTATGCGTGTGTGGGTACACAAGTATAGGAGAAAGTGATTGTAGCTTCACGAATATGTTATTATCTATTAGTTAATGCTCGACTAAAAACTAAATTACAAGCCCGTTGGCACAGTGGCATGTGTTCACGCTTACTGTGTCGGGGGTTGCGGGTTCGATTCAACGGAGTAACAATATATTAAGACATTGTTGTTGACGACGTCTGGGTGTCATATCTATACTAATATTATAAAGCTGAAGAGTTTGTTTTGTTTGTTTGTTTGTTTGTTTAAACGCGCTAATCTCAGAAACTACTGAACCGATTTGAATTTGCTATAGGCTACATTTTATCCCGGATTTCCTACGGGAACGGGCACAACGCGGGTAAAACCGTGGGGCGCTGCTAGTATTCTTATAAAGTATTTGTGTATGTACTCGTATATGTAGTAGTACAGTGAGTTAGATTCCATAACACAAGCTTAGAGCTTACTTTGGGTCTTATTAACCGCGTGTGAATTTGTCCGGGTATATAATGTATAGTAACGCCCCGCGGTTTTACCCGCGTTGTGTCCGTTCCCGTGGGAATTTCGGGATGAAAAAATAGCCTATAACCTTCCCGTTGAATGTGGCTATCTATTACAAAAATAATTATTCAAATCGCACTGATAATTCCTGAGATTACCTCGAACATACAAACAATCAAACTTTAAAAAAATACTTCTTTATACCTAAAATTAGTATACAGGGCGACTTCAAATTGGTAATACAAAACACTTGATTTTGGCTTCATTAATGCTAAGTATTGTAATTAATTAACTCCGATGTTAAAATTAGCTGTCTTTAATAATTGATAATTTTCTAATAAAATATTTAATTACAGTCCCGAAGTGTGTTTACCCCACATTCCAGACCTGTCACTCGATGTTATCAACGTAAGATAATAATTATCGGTATCAATAAGTAAGGTAGCCATATGAAGCCAAAGAAATTGGGATAATTTAAAATTAACAAAAAATATACTTCTGGTTATTTTAAAAGCATGAGACCTAATGGAGGTGCTTAGTGTAGGGCAAACGTGTGCAAAACTTTGATTTTTTGTATTACCAATTTGAAGTCGCCCTGTAGATTATTGTATTGTACGTTTGATCCCTATTAACCAACGGGATCCTTTGTTTATCGGCCACAGATAAACAACAACAATTAATAACATTCCGATGGTACCAATCATAACATAACACATAATATCATGAATAGTTGTTAAATAATGCTATTGTTTCATCACACATATTATTGTTATTTAGGTAAATAACAATAATATTTTAATTATTTATATAACTATGACATGCTTCAATAGTCTAGTGGTATGCACTCGCCTGCCAAGACTGAGGTCTCGGTTTCAATTCCCGGGTCGAGCGAGAAGTTTCTTAATTTGAAAAGGGCACGTTAAATTGGTCCCGGTGGTTCTTATAGTTAGACCATGTTGGAGGCCTTTAGGCGGTCGAAAGAGTACCACGTGACTGAGATTAAACGGAGAACCAAAAATCTATACTAATATTATAAAGCTGAAGAGTTTGTTTTGTTTGTTTGTTTGTTTAAACGCGCTAATCTCAGAAACTACTGAACCGATTTGAATAATTCTTTCACTGTTAGATAGTCTATTTATCGAGGAAGGCTATAGGCTATCCCGCATTTTATCCCGAAATTCCCACGGGAACGGGCACAACGCGGGTAAAACCGCGGGGCGCTGCTAGTGTTAAAATATTTTTGGTCTAGTGGTATGTGCACTCCCTGCCAAGACTGAGGTCTCGGTGTCAATACCCGGGTCGAGCGAAAACATGTTTCCTACTTTTCGAACATGGCTCGTGTTTGAGATCACCAACCCGTTAGTCAAGCGTGGTGATTACGACATCCTCCTCACTGTACTGATATCTAGTGAGATGAGAGGCCTTTGCCCAGCAGTGGGACATTACAGGCTAATACATACTTTTTATACAACTATAGTTATAGTACAGTTAACAGCCTCCGTGGTCTAGTGGTTTGAGCGCTCGGCTCACGATCCGGAGGTTCCGGGTTCGATTCCCGGTGGGGATATCTCACAAAAATCACTTTGTGAGACTGTCCTCAGTTTGGTAAGGGCATTGCAGGCTGAATCACCTGATTGCCCGAAAATTAGATGATTCCGTGCTTCGGAGGGCGCGTTAAGCCCTCGGTCCCGGTTACTCTCTACGGATAGTAGTCGTTACATGTGCCATGTTAGAGGCCTTTGGCGGCTCAATAACTCTGACACCAGGACTGGTCAGGGTGACCATCCACTCGATGAAGAAGAAGATAGTACAGTTTCTAAGACAAGAAATCTATCTATATACTATCTAGGTATACTAATATAATAAAACTGAAGAGTTTGTTTGTTTGACCGCGCTAATCTCAAAAACTACCAGTCCGATTTGAATAATTCTTTTTGTAATGGATAGCCACATTCAACGGGAAGGTTATAGGCTATTTTTCATCCCGAAATTCCTATAAGAACGTGCAAAATGCGGGTAAATCCGCGGGTTGCTGCTAGTAATATAATAAAGTTGTTTTTTATTTGTTTTAATACGCAGAAATTACCAATGCGATTTAAATAATTCTTTTTGTAATTATAAGCCTTATTCAACGGGAATGTTCAAAGCTATTTTTCATCCCAAAATTCCCACTGGATCGAGCACAACGTTGGTAAAACCGCGGGTGCTGCTAGTCCTACTAATCACTACATAGAATAAAATAAAGTCGTCTCTTTTTCGTGTCTGTCACACTGATTGTCTGTCTGTATGCTTAGATCTTTAAAATTACGCAACGGATTTTGATGCGGTTTTTTGTAATAGGTAGAGTGATTCAAGAGGAAGGTTTTTATGTAAAAAACTCCCGAAATTCCTACGGGAACGGGCACAACGCGGGTAAAACCGCGGGGCGCTGCTAGTATATTATAAATGCGAAAGTTTGTGAGGGTGGATGTATGTTTATGTTACTCTTTCACGTAAAAAGTACTGGACGGATTTGGATGAAACTTTACAGTAATATGGATTATACATCATAATAACACATGGGATACATTTTATCCCGAAATTCCCGCGGGAACGGGCACAACGTGGGTAAAACCGCGGGGTGCTGCTAGTATTACATAAAAGCAAGGTGCATCCGAAAACGTATTTCCATAGTTACAAATAACAGGTGAAATCTACAAATGTCAGTCACTATCTAATAAATACTTCTTCTCAAATTAAAAGACCGGCCAAGTGCGAGTCGGACTCGCGCACGGAGGGTTCCGAACTCTAAAAAACGGCAAAAAATCACGTTTGTTTGATGCAGCCTGGTGACAGACTGACGGACAAACGGACAGTGAAGTCTAAGTAATAGGGTCCCGTTTTTTAGAGTTCCGGGACCGTCCGTCCGTCTGTCACCAGGCTGTATCTCAAGAACGGTGATAGCTAGACAGTTGAAAATTTCACAGATGATGTATTTCTATTGCCGCTATAACAATTCATAGCAAAAATTAAAAAAAATTCAAGGGGGGCTCCCATACAACAAACGTGATTTTTGCCGTTTTTTAAAGTACGGAACCCTCCGTGCGAGAGTCCGACTCGCGCTTGGCCGGTTTTTTTCCCTTTGGGTACGGAACCCTAAAAATATAATTTCCCATTAAAATGGTAGTAGGTACCTATTCATTAAATATCATTCTAATATTCATACCAATATCATTGCAGTAAGTTAACGACTTCAAAACCGGAAGTCGTAACCTCGATAGAGTTGCGTAAACAGATACCTAGTCAATTGATTAACACAGTTCCGGTTGAACTTTTACTTGTTTTGTTTTATTATTGTAATCAAGCCCGCGTCGTATCCGTTCCCGCGGGAATTCTGGGATTAAATGTATCCCATGTGTTATTCTGATGTAACCTATATTACTGTAAAGTTCTTCTTCATCGAGTGGATGATCAACCTGACCAATCCTGGTGTCAGAGTTATTGAGCCGCCAAAGGCCTCTGACGTGGCTTATGTAACGACTGCTATCCGTAGAAAGTAACCGGGACCGAACGGCTTAACGTGCCAAATTCCCACGGGAACGAGCTCAACGCGAGTATAACCGTGGGGCGCTGCTATATAATATTACTAGCAGCGCCCCGCGGTTTTACCCGCGTTGTTCCCGTTCCCGTGGGAATTTCGGGATTTTTTTTACATAAAAACCTTCCTCTTGAATCACTCTACCTATTACAAAAAACCGCATCAAAATCCGTTGCGTAATTTTAAAGATTTAAGCATACAGACAGACAAACAGTGTGACTGACACGAAAAAGAGACGACTTTATTTTATACTATGTAGTGATGATAATATTATAATATTATTAGGATGATTAGTTTACCGTCTTCACAATATCGCGTCGTTAAAGTCTGTAATAACAATTGTCGTTCTGTTATTTTGGTTCGCAGGTAACTAGTTATTGTAGGCAGGTGTTATTAAAACTAGTACTACACGAAACTAGTTTCATACCGGTATTCCCTCAACCAATGTGGTAACTAACGCCAAACCGTGGGCTAACGGCCAACCCTATTTTGTAGAAGAAGAAAAAGTATTAGCCTGTAATGTCCTAGTGCTGAGCAAAGGCCTCAGATCACGCCTCAGATATCAGTACAGTGAGGAGAAAAATAAATTTCACGCCGCGCCCGCGCTCCGGGGACTAACGGGGACAAATACAAGTCATCTAATCGCCCGAAAAGTAAGACGATTCCGTGCTCCAGAGGGCACGATAAGCCGTCGGTCCCGGTTACTTTCTACGGATAGTAGTCGCTACATGAGCCATGTCAGAGGCCTTTGGCGGCTCAATAACTCTGACACCAGGATTGGTCAGGGTGACCATCCTTCGATGAAGAAGAAGTACAGTGAGGACGATGTCGTAATCACCACGCTTGCCGCAGGTTAGCCACATTCAACGAGAAGGTTTAAGGCTATTTTTTATCCCGAAAATCACACGGGAAAAGGCACAACGCGGGTAAAGTGTGGGACACTGTACTTAGTATAACGAGTCACATACTACCGCCCTATATGGCAATGAAAGTGAAACTAACTCCATGTTAGATCTTACGAGGCAAAAACGCCAACGGTAGTATCGTTGCGTAGTTTGACTAAGCGATGTTAGTCCATTGCGATTGTTAAGCAACGTGCAGCTCGACCCCTACTTGGATGGGTGGCCGATAGTGGCATTTCTATCTGAGCGCTACCGTGCGTCGGAGGGCACGTTAAGCAGTCGGTCCCGGTTGATTCAGTCGTAAGACTATGTCGGAGGCCTTTAGGTGGTTTAAAAACTCCGAGATCAGGTAATAACCTAGTACCTATTTGATGTAGTTGTAATAATTTAAACTTGTAGTAGAAAAGTATTAGCCTGTAATGTCCCACTGCTGGGCAAAGGCCTCTCATCTCACTGAAGTTATCAGTACAGTGAGGAGGATTAGGCATAATCACCACGCTTGCCAAATGCGGGTTGGTGATCTCAAACTCGAGCCATGTTTGAAAAGTAGGAAACATGTTTTCGCTCGACCCGGGAATTGAACCCGGGACCTCAGTCTTGGCAGGCGAGCGCACATACCACTAGACCACCGAGGCGTTGATTGAATTCAAACTTGTATTTTTAGATTTTCGTAAATAACTTTTCATACATGTCTCGTGTTTGAGATCACCTGCAGTAGACGCGCGTGGCGATGACGACATCCTCCTCACTGTACTGATATCTTCAGTGAGATGAGAGGCCTTTGTCCAGCCGTGACATTACAGGCTAATAGCAAGTAAAAAAATAAAAAAATATAATAAAATCCTCGAGTCAGAAACGGCTGAACCGATTTGTACCAAACATAGCTAAGTACCACCGCAAGTAAACTGGCTTTCAAATGAATAAAACATCGAAATCGGTCCATCTGTTTGAGAGCTATGGTGCTACAGACAGACACACACGCACACACATATCGACGTAAAAATTATTATATACTAGCTGTGCCCCGCGGTTTCACCCACAGCGCACCCGTTCCCGTAGGAAATACGGGATAATCCTATATCCTCCTGGTTCTAAACTACCTCCCCACCAGTTTTCAGCCAAATCGGTTCAGCCGTTCTCGAGTTATAAACAGTGTAACTAACACGACTTTCTTTTATATATACCTAGTCAGGTCATAAGTATTGTCACACAGTAAAAACTTTTCTTTTAGAATGCTGGCCACAAAAAAGTTTATTGAATTCTAATTTCGAATTGTTCATGAAAATAAAAATGTATACTTTTTAGAATTTTACTCATTTTTAAATATGGAGTGGACGCTTAAAGAAGACCGTGTTGCAGTTATTGCGTTGCATCGTTGCGGTTACGCGCCAATTCAAATTTTTGACATACTGAAAAATTTGAATATAACCAAAAGATTCGTTTATCGTACCATCAAACGATACAATGAAGACTCTAGTGTAGATGACAGGTCAAGAAGTGGTCGCCCTCGGTCTGTTAGGACTCCAGCAGTGATAAAAGCTGTGAAGGCGCGAATTCAAAGAAATCCCAAACGTAAGCAGAAACTGTTGGCCCTTCAGATGGGGTTAAGCAGAACCACGGTGAAAAGGGTGTTAAATGAAGACTTAGGGCTTCGGGCATATCGAAGAAAAACAGGACATCGTTTGAATGCTCGTCTAATGGACCTGAGACTGAAGAGATGCCGCGCTTTGTTGAAGCGGTACGCGGGAAAAAAATATCGGGAAATTCTTTTTTCGGATGAAAAAATTTTTACCGTAGAAGAGAGCTACAACAAACAAAATGATAAGGTGTACGCACACAGTAGTGAAGAAGCGAGCAAACGTATTCCGCGTGTCCAACGAGGTCATTTTCCATCCTCGCTCATGGTATGGTTGGGAGTTTCTTATTGGGGCTTAACAGAGGTACATTTTTGTGAGAAAGGTGTAAAAACGAATGCAGTTGTGTATCAAAATACAGTCCTGACGAACCTTGTGGAACCTGTTTCTCATATCATGTTCAATAACAAGCACTGGGTATTCCAACAAGATTCGGCGCCAGCTCATAGAGCGAAGAGCACACAAGACTGGCTGGCGGCGCGTGAAATCGACTTCATCCGGCACGAAGACTGGCCCTCCTCCAGTCCAGATTTGAATCCGTTAGATTACAAGATATGGCAACACTTGGAGGAAAAGGCGTGCTCAAAGCCTCATCCCAATTTGGAGTCACTCAAGACATCCTTGATTAAGGCAGCCGCCGATATTGACATGGACCTCGTTCGTGCAGCGATAGACGACTGGCCGCGCAGATTAAAGGCCTGTATTCAAAATCACGGAGGTCATTTTGAATAAACTTTATTGTTATAAGAATCTATGTTTTGTTAAGTTCATTTTGGTATATAAATGGTTACATAAAGAATAAACTTGTTTCAATTATTTTATATTAAACATGTGACAGAATTTATGACCTGACTAGGTATATAGAAGATAGATTATTTTATACATATAGTTATTTATGTAAACACCCCTTTTGCGTCGGGGGTTGAAAAAAGGTATTTTATCACTACATAGTATAAAATAAAGTCGTCTCTTTTTCGTGTCTGTCTGTCTGTTTGTCTGTCTGTATGCATAAATCTTTAAAATTACGCAACGGATTTTGATGCGTAATTTTAAAGGTATAGGTAGAGTGATTCAAGAGGAAGGTTTTTATGTAAAAAAATTCCCGAAATTCCCACGGGAACGGGCACAACGCGGGTAAAACCGCGGGGCGCTGCTAGTGCGATCATAAAGCAAGTAAATACTATTTTCTCAGACACTTGCCAGTAACTTGAAACTTGAGACCTAACCGCAAATCTAAATTACCTAGGCCGTTGAACTTAAGCACTAAGTAATAGTTATTCTGTGGTAGGAAATCATTTTCCTTTTTATTTAAGTTTCTTGTACACAAAGCGAGTTTATTAGCTACTAGCTGGCTACGAAACTATCTTTAAATAACCTATCACTAATATTATAAATGCGAAAGTTTGTAAGGATGGATGTATGTATGGATGGATGTATGGAAGTATGTTTGTTGCTCTTTCACGAAAAAAGTACGAGACGGATTTGGATGAAACTCTACAGTAATATAGGTTGTACATCAGACTAACACATGGGATACATTTTATCCCGAAATTCCCGCGGGAACGGGTACAACGCGGGTAAGACCGCGGGGCGCGGCTAGGTCTCTATATATCTATGACCATCTAATGAATAAAGATGAATCGCCGAAATGTATGTATGCGCATAACTTAGAACGACTGTACCAAATTGGATGATTATTTTTTTATGTGTTCCTTATTGTCAGGAAAAGGTTATTAATTAAAATCTCGAAATACCCACGGAAACGGGAGCGCTGCAGGTGAAATCGCGGGGTACATCTAGTATTATATATTGTACTAGCAGCGCCCCGCGGTTTTACCCGAACTGTACCCGTTCCTGTGGGAATTTTTATACATTGTATATAAACCTTCCTCTTGAATCACTATATCTATTTAAAAAAACGCATCAAAATCCGTTGCGTAGTTTTAAAGATCTAAGCATACATAGGGACAGACAGCGGAAAGCGACTTTGTTTTATACTATTTAGTGATTATAACAACAGCCTCCGTGGTCTAGTGGTTTGAGCGCTCGGCTCACGATCCGGAGGTTCCGGTTTCGATTCCCGGTGGGGACAATGTCTCACAAAAATCTCTTTGTGAGACTGCCCTCAGTTTGGTTAGGGTTAGGTCCATCCATCCCTCCATCCACCCACCCATCCATCCATCCATCCATCCATCCATCCATCCATCCATCCATCCATCCATCCATCCATCCATCCATCCATCCATCTATACATCAAACACTTTCTTGTTGACAACGTTAGTAGTAAAGTATTTACATATCCCCATATTTGCGGTGAAAGTATTCTTGCGCCGGCGTTAAAATGAGATTTAATATGACATTCGGTTCGTGATAGAGCGTTTTTTTAGTGTCGGTCACTGTCTAGTGTCCATTTTGAATAGAGACTACGTTTACGGATACACTTCGCTTCTATTTTACCCTAGCAGCGCCCCGCGGTTTTACCCGCGTTGCGCCCGTTCCCGTGGGAATTCAAATCCCATGTACCCAAATTGGATGATCTCCTATACATACTTCCCACGGGAATCAAACCCGTGGGAAGAATCGTATAGATTTCAATAAATAGATATACTCAGACTAATTCACTCACGGTTAATTAGACCTAAACTAAGCTCTAAGCTTGTATTATGGAATCTAACTCACTGATACTACTACATATACATACACAAATACTTTGTAAGAATATATAATTGCCACCCAGACGTCGTCAACAACTATGTCTTCACATATTGTTGACTCCGGGCGGGAATGGAATCCGCAAACCCCCAAACACTTGCCACTGCTCCAACGTGTTTGTCATTCAACTAAATATTTACGTGTAATTTTGTCTTGTTCCAGGAACAGAAAGTATACGACGTCCCGTATGCTGAACCATCCGTAGCGAAGTCCGAAACACCGAAAATAAACTTCCAACAGCTTCTCAAAAATTTTGAAAATGGCGAGGTTTCGAAACCTAACCTCGGAAACGACGTCACCAAAAAGATTTTCGAAATGGAAGCACCCAGAAAGAACATTTTCGAAAAAAGAGATATCGATACCGAAATTTCCAAAAGTATGTTCGGTTCCGAAATTTCGAAAAAGATCGAGAATGGATTGAAGAGTGTGAAGTCCAGTGAAAGTATTGTTGATGTGACAAAGTTTGTGAAAAATACACCTCAATTTGGGACAGAAGGGAGGAGGAACAGATATGAGGATACTGGCAATTATGGGATGAAGAAAAACCCTCAACTGGACGTTGATAGGGAGAATGTGAGTACAAACTATTTTTCTTTAAGCAGTACTAGTATAGCCTGTAATGTCCCACTGCTGGGCAAAGGCCTCTCATCTCACTCAGATATCAGTACAGTGAAGAGGACGTCGTAATCACCACTCTTGACTAACGGGTTGGTGATCTCAAACACGAGCCATGTTTGAGAAGTAGGGAACATGTTTTCGCCCAGCCCGAGAATTGAGCCTAGCAGTTTTACCCGGGTTGCGCCCGCTCCTATAGGAATTTCGGAATGAAAAATAGCCTAAAACCTTCCCGTTGAATGTGGCTATCCATTACAAAAAGAATTATTCGAATCGGACTGGCAGTTTCTGAGCCCTAAAAACATACAAAGCTAGAAATTTTAACTCTTCATAATATTAGTACAGAACATGATATAATCGCTCATGAAATCCGTACTAAAGAAGTATTTCACGTCTCTGAGTACGACGGTCAGTCACTTAAACTCCTTTTTATCCCGAAATTCCCACAGGAACAGGTTGAAAGCGCGTGGAACCGCGGGCTGCCGCTAGTTGAAGGCACATAATATTATTAACCAGTAAGACGTGAGAATTAAAACTTCCTTTCGTATCAATAGCCACTTATCGGTTTATTTTTACTTTCCAATACAATAACATATTGTTTTATAATGAAACAAGACTTATATTGTTATCTGCGCCCGCGGTTTTACCCGCGTTGTGTCCGTTCCCGTGGGAATTTCGGGATGAAAAATAGCCTATAACCTTCCCGTTGAATGTGGCTATCTATTACAAAAAGAATTATTCGAATCGGATGTGTAGTTTATGAGATTAGCGCGTTTAAACAGACTTTTCAGCTTTTTAATATTATATACAGTACAGCGACATCTAGTATTATTTTAAAGTACTATTTTTATAGTAGCGCTCTCTAGAAGAAAGTAGAGTAACTATAAGACTTGCATTTACCGCCATCTAGCGAATACTTGAGTTACTAAAAGTCTCATTGCTTATACTATCATCTAGTGGTGAATAGTCTAACTAACTTATTTAAAGTAGACTGCAATACTTGGTACTAATGGTTTGCGGTAGGTGGCGCTATTCGCTTTGTAAGTACTTTTTGATCACTACAAAGTATAAAACAAAGTCGCTTTTCGCTGTCTGTCTGTCCCTATGTATGCTTAGATCTTTAAAACTACGCAACGGATTTTGATGCGGTTTTTTAAATAGATAGAGTGATCCAAGAGGAAGTGGGAATTTCAAAACACTCAAATCTATTTACTCATCAAACCAAAAAGTAGTATAAGCCTGTAGTGTCCCACTGCTGGGCAAAGGCCTCTCATCTCACTAGATATCAGTACAGTGAGGAGGATGTCGTAATCACCACGCTTGACTAACGGGTTGGTGATCTCGAACACGAGCCATGTTTGAAAATTAGGAAACATGTTTTCGCTCGACCCGGGAACTGAACAGTGAACAAGCCTCAAAACAAAATACAAATTCTTTTAACTACCAGTGCCCTCATTTGTGACACAGAATACACAATAGTTGCTGAGCTGTGACGTCACAATGGCATACAGTTAGCCATTATCTCTGAGTCATATTGTCTGATAGTTTTAACTGTGTGAAAATCGTGGTATCACTTTTTAAGGCCGAGTTACATTAGGTTATAGTAAATAAGGTTACGATACGTTTCGTTAAAATGAGGTTAACGTAAGGTTTAGGATGGGTTGTTTTAAACGGTTCGCTATCGTAACATACGTTAGTTAAAAAGTTAATTAATTAGAGTTGAGTTACATTTGGTTTTGGTAAGATAAGGTTGCCGAAGATTTAACGTGGGTTTGTTAAAAAGGTGGCGGCGATACAATCCGAAGTTCAAATTGTCCTAGATGTGTTATCTTCCAATTTCCTTTTTTTCCGAATTCGAAATTTTCATAATTACTAATTTGTACAATTCCTATTTTTCCGAATTACTATTTTTTAAGTGGTTAATGTCGTGCTACTGATTTTCGAAATATGTAGGTACAGTTCGATACAGAAAGCATATAATATGTAGGTCAATTTGACAAGTACCTAGCCTCACCGGTAGATGGTGCTACCATCGCGACAGATACACCACACCAGAGGGCAGTACCAGATAAGAGACTACATTGAAAAATAATTTTTATTTTTAGCAAAATTTTGGTGTGCAAATACTCACCACTAGTGGCGCTGCTCAAATTTTCCATATACAGAGTGGTAAATTTACACTAGCGTTACTATACTTCAAAACCCATGGTAGTGATACCGATCAAAAAAAAAAATAACCCTAACCTACCGAATTACTTACTATTCGGTAGGTTAGGGTTATTTTTTTTTTCATGTTTAAACTCTCTCTTTTCATTAAAATGACATATATATGCACCTAGTTCTAACCGGCTAAAACTAGGTGTAGCCGCACTTCGGGTATTAGCCGTAACATATACATTACAGAATTTTATGTTTGTTTATGTTCTTCAAACCGGTAGATAACCGATTGAGTGTGATTGTAAGTACGTAAGGAAAATATTAGAATGTGGATTAAATAGAACTCGCAAAAAAGTGATTAGGTAATTATAATATTAAGGAAAAAGATGAATGTGTAAAAATAAAAATTCGGAAAAAAAGGAAATTGGAAGATAACACATCTAGGACAATTTGAACTTCGGATTGTATCGCCGACATCGTTAAAAACGGTTGGTAATTGTAAAAAGTTGACGTTACGCTGTTAATGTCTGTTAAAATATTAAATACTAGCAGCGCCCCGCGGTTTTACCCGCGTTATGCCCGTTCCTGTGGGAATAATGGGATGAAAAGTAGCCTATAACCTTCCCGTTGAATGTGGCTATCTATTACAAAAAGAATTATTCAAATCGGACTCATAACTCCTGAGATTACCTCGAACATACAAACAAACAAACTTAAAAAATTTACCTTTTATAATATTAGTATAGACAACGCGTTGTTTTATAACTAAAACTAGTCCCGCGTATGTATGTTTGTTACTCTTTCAAGAAAAAACTACTGAACAGATTTGGATGAAACTTTACAGTAATATAGGTAATATTTAGCGGAGTTTAAGTAAAACACGTTACTTGTATGAAGGCGGAAGGGGAACTAATTTATTTAATAAAGTAAACGGAAGCTAATACAAGTCAATCGAATGTTCATTCGTTCAGAATGATTTAACTAATGAATACAATTGGGCTTTTGAAAAAAAAAAATTGACTTTTTTAATGTATTTTAAAACTTTATTATTAATAATATTGCTATTTAATGCAAAAAACTTTAAAAAAATATTTTTTCAATTCATTATAAACAATTAAAAATTGATGAAATTTAAATAAAAATCACGTGACTATAAACGCGCCAAGATTGGTCACCGTAGTTGTGACGTCATAATGTTATAGCTATTTAACCATAAGTACGTACAGCGTTTACAATCAATATTCCCGCCCTTTTATTCTCTTTCCCTCCAAAAGTTTGCGATGTAACCGAACCTCTTTTCATAAACATTAACTAACATTATTACGTCACACGCGCTCGGGTTTGTTCGGGAGTTGTCGGAGTGTCTTCGGTTTAATTATAATAAATTAATTTTTATTTTGAAATAACTTTTGAATTGTTGCGAAAAAAAGAAAAAAAATAGTTTTGTTATAAAACTAATATATAATCTTTCCATTTATCACAAAAAATTTTTTTTTTCAAAAGCCCAATTGTATAGTATGCATATTATGCACTAGATGGCATTCAGTGTTTCATTGATGTATTTTCAACAATAGGTTATACATTAGAATAACACATGGGTCACATTTTATCTCGAAATTCCTCCGGAACGGGTACAACGCGGGTAACACCGCGGAGCGTTAGTTAAATCACAATGACAGTACAACCGCGTCATGTAATCCAATCTTTATGAGTTCCAACGTTTGCTGTTTAGTATACCTCCCGACTTTGTCGGTAGTGGTTGGGAAATGTTTTGAAAATATTCTTTTTTTTAACCCCCGACGCAATAATAGGGGTGTTTTGTGTTTAACGTGAGTGTGTGTGTACGTGTGTGATATTGTAAGCAAACTTCTTGCTTAACAGGTTAACTATACTTATATTTTGAAAGACTTTAATATATATATTTTAACTAGCAGCACCCCGCGGTTTTACCCGCGTTGTATCCGTTCCCGTGGGAATTACGGAATTTTTTATACATATAAACCTTCCTCTTGAATCACTCTATCTATTAAAAAAACCGCGTTAAAATCCGTGCAGTAGTATTTGAGTTTATCACGAACAGACAGAGACAGCGGAAAGCGACTTTGTTTTATACTATGTAGTGATTGTGATTTAAATCAAGTGATTTGAAGAAGATTTGGTTTGTGGTTAAATTGGTGTTTATGGTTAACCTACTTAAATAAAGGAGGAGGTGTTTTTTAATACGAAAGTTATTATTTTTGTTTATTTGGACATAGTTTTGTTATTTATTTTTAAGTGAATTTAAGTGTTGAAACTGTATAATATTTATGATAGCAGTTTATCTAGTCAGTGACTATTTTGGGCACTTTATAGTGCTTAACTGTCTGTGCCTGTAAAATAAGAATATTAAAACTGCACACAACAACATACACAGTCATATTACAACTGTGACAAGCCCGTTGGCACAGTGGCAGTGAGAGCGCTTACTGTGTCGGGGGTTGCGGGTTCGATTCCCGCCCGGAGTCAACAATATGTGCAGACATAGTTGTTGGCGACGACGTCTGGGTGTCAATTATATATTCTTATAAAGTATTTGTGTATGTATATGTAGTTGTACCAGTTAATTAGATTCCATAACACAAGCTTAGAGCTTACTTTGGGTCTAATTAACCGTGTGTGAATTTGTCCAGGTATATTTATTTATTTATTTATTATTTATTAATTATTAACTGCACCTGTTATTTTGGTGATACAATTGTAAGTATCCTATTTATATTATAAATGCGGTAGTTTGTGAGGATGGATGTATGTTTGTTACTCTTTCACGAGAAAACTAATGAACGGATTTGGATGAAACTTTACAGTAATATAGGGTATCAGAATACCACATGGGATACATTTTATCCCGAAATTCCCGCTCGTTTCTTAATTCTAAGTGAACACTACATATTTTGGAAAATAGGTTATTTTATCTAATTTTTTCCCGTATATTAGATACTAGCAGCGCCCCGCGGTTTTACCCGCGTTGTGCCCGTTCCCGTGGGATTTTTTATACACTTAAACCATCCTCTTGAATCACTCTATCTATTTAAAAAACCGCGTCAAAATCCGTTGCGTAGTTTTAAAGATCTAAGCATACATAGGGACAGACAGCGGAAAGCGACTTTGTTTTATACTATGTAGTGATATATGCTACTAGTACTTTAAATTAATGACTATCTTCATAAGAATCCGTGCCAATTAAAACCACTTGACTGATTTACATTTAACGCATCTTGTCTGCAAAGTGTTAAAAATAGAAATTACTATCAATGTCCCGCTGTTATACCTACCCGCGTTGTGCCCGTTCCTGTGGGAAATTGGGGATAAAAGGTTGAGATAATAGCCAGGGCAGTTACTGTTGAAATTAGTATAAAATAATATGTACATATTTCAATTACTTTCGCCGTCTATGAGTTTGAATATAAGTCAATGAATTGTACCGTCTATAATGTCTAAACTAATATTATAAAGAGGAAAACTTTGTTTGTTTGGTTGTAATGAATAGGCTCAAAAACTACTGGACCGTTTTTAAAAATTCTTTCACCATTCGATAGCTACATTATCCACGGGTAACATAGGCTATTTTTCATCCCGAAATTCCCACAGGAATGGGCGCAACGCGGGTAAAACCGCGGGGCGCTGCTAGTAATAAATAAAATTATTAGTCTACTAGCAGCGCTCCGCGGTTTTACCCGCGTTGTGCCACTTCCCGTGGGAATTTCGGGAATTTTTATACTATTAAACCTTCCTCTTGAATCACTCTATCTATTAAAAAAAACCGCGTCAAAATCCGTGCAGTAGTATTTGAGTATATCGTGAACAGACAGACGCGGCCGGGGACTTTGTTTTGTAATATGTAGTGATATTGTACACGACTATAAAGCCTTTGCCACACTTGACGGATCTTGTCGCCGATCTCGATCGAAAACACAAACTTCAGGTACTCTTCCAGTCCCATATTTTATGAGTCATGTCAAAAATAACCATGACATCACGCCTTCATAGATTATGTAACAGTTTCTATCGCCATGGCGTTCCCAAGGTCATTGGGAAACGCCCCAAGAAAGCTTTTAAGCTATCAGATCCATTTGTTTATTAAACGTTAATCTATTTGCAATGTAAATCATTGTAATTTCCCGTTGGCACAGTGGCAGTGAGAGCGCTTACTGTGTCGGGGGTTGCGGGTTCGGTCAACGGAGTAACAATATGTGAAGACATAGTTGTTGGCGACGTCTGGGTGACAGTTATATGTTCTTATAAAGTATTTGTGTATCTATACGAGCCCCAATGCAAAATAGTTCGTCTAGTATGAAAAGTAGTGCAAAGCGTAAAATATATAGAGTATATATTGGTAAAATAATTAAGAATGTTTAATAAAAAGTAAACCACAAGTTAATGAATATTTTAAAGTTTATTTTAACTTAACTGAAATTCTTTAATGACATAACTTTACATTAAAAAAAAAAAAAAATATCCTAAATAACAAAAAGCAAAAGTATTCGTCTACCCTTGTTACTGACGCAAAATAGTTCGTCTACATGTCTTCACCACTTAGTTGTGTCGCCTTTGCTCTCAATAACAGCTTTAATGCGAAGAGGCATGGTTGCAACCAACACTTCACACTCCTCAGGCGTTATGGACTCCCAAACTGCCAGTAGTTTAGCCTTTAAGTCGCTCTTTGATCTTGATGGATTTTTACGGAGAACTTTTTTCATTTTCCACCATAGGGTTTCAATCGGCGACAAGTCCGGGCTGTTAGATGGCCATTCGATTGTAGGGATGCTTTTTGCCAATAGCCACATCTTTGTTGTCTTTGCAGTATGGCATGAAGCACCATCCTGTTGAAAAATGAATGAATCTTGATGTTTGAGAGCGGGAATTGAAGGCAGTAAACTCTCTTCCAAAAGGTTTTGATACCTCACAGCAGTGATAGAACCATCCACAAACTGCATACAACCAACACCTTGTGCAGACATGCAGCCCCATATCATTAGAGAAGCCGGAAACTTCACTTTTCGTTTGAGACAATCAGTATGAAATGCCTCATTTTTGTTCCGAATCACTTTTTTCCTTTCATCACCGACTGTCACTTCAAATTTTGACTCGTCACTCCAGATTATACTACGCCACTGATCGGAAGTCCAATTTAAATGATCACGAGCAAATTTCAACCTCTTTTTCTTTTGTACAGCAGTCAACAGTGGTTTCTCTTTAGCGGTGTAAAATCCGTAACCCATTCTTTTAAGGACTCTTTTGCATGTATTGTATCGACTGAGACGTCTTTGTGAATCATGTCCCTCCATTGCACCGTGAGCTCTCCAGCTCGAGCACGACGATTATTTTTGATAATTTTCTTCAGAACTCTGTTTTCTGCAGCACTTGTGATGCGTGGTCGACCAGTTTTCTTCAAACAAGAAGTCGTTTTATTCTTTTTATAGTGTTGAATAATAGACTGAACTGTAGATCTGGGAAGTATCAAGTCTTTAGATATTTGGTAACTTGATTTGCCAGCTTCGACCCCACAAATTATTCGCTTTCGCAGTTCTTCACACACGGGTTTGCCACGACCCATTGTTATTTGAAAATTAATGAAAATTACTGAAATTTTCTGAATTTATACTCTCTCATGTGACAAATGGCACAGAATTACTTTAAAAATTTTAAATTATGGAACATCATGGTACAAAGAAGGAATAATTTTATTTAACTCAACGATAGACGAACTCTTTTGCATCAATTAACAATTAGACGAACTATTTTGCTTGTAAGTTCTTCGAATTTAAAACAGAATATCTATAAATTGAAATAGCCAAAATAGTTTATTAGTACATAATTTTAAAAGGGCATAAGTAACGCGACATGTGATGGTAGAACAGCTTAATCTTTTTATATGTATAGACAAAAAATGAAGTTAGAAAAAATCTCACAGTAAAAAAATTCAGACTAGACGAACTATTTTGCATTGGGGCTCGTATGTAGTAGTATCAGTGAGTTAGATTCCATAACACAAGCTTAGAGCTCACTTTGGGTCTAATTAACCGTGTGTGGATTTGTTCGGGTATTATATTATCGCGTTGTGCCCGTTCCCGTGGAAATTTCGGGATTTTTATACATATAAACCTTCCCCTTGAATCACTCAATCTATTAAAAAACCGCACTAAAATCCGTTGCCTAGTTTTAAAGATCTAAGCATACATAGGGATTAGGGACAGACAGCGGAAAGCGACTTTGTTTTGTACTATGTAGTCTTCTTCTTCTTCTTCATCGAGTGGATGGTCAACCTGACCAATCCTGGTGTCAGAGTTATTGAGCCGCCAAAGGCCTCTGACATGGCTCATGTAACGACTACTATCCGTAGAAAGTAACCGGGACCGACGGCTTAACGTGCCCTCCGAAGCACGGAATCATCTTACTTTTCGGGCAATCAGGTGCAGGCTGCAATGCCCTAAACAAACTGAGGACGGTCTCACAAAGTGATTTTTGTGAGATATCCCCACCGGGAATCGAACCCGACACCTCCGGATCGTGAGCCGAGTGCTAAAACCACTAGACCACGGAGGCTGTTAAGTGACTATGTAGTGATGAAGCCATTTTAATAATTATTTCATCATCACTGTTAGACGGTCTAAAAACTCCGACATAGGGTTGACCACCTATACGAACTTACTCCATCTGTCGTTTGGTTTTTCTCATTAAAAAATATCCCATATACCTGTTATTCTGTTCGGGAACGCCGGATATCTATAAAGAACATCTTTTGTTCTTAATTGGTACTACATAAGCCGAGCGGTCACAACCCTGACCCCAACTGACTATATTTAGCAAATGAGCGTAGGCACACGTGCCTAGATATCTCCAATCAAAATCCAGGCAAAAGTATCGTCCTATAAGACACTGCAGATCAAAGTCCTCTCACTGAAGATGTCAGTACAGCGAGGAGTACACGTGATCACAAGCGAGCACTAATGTAAAGTATCGTCCTATAAGACACTGCAGATCAAAGTCCTCTCACTGAAGATGTTAGTACAGCGAGGAGTACACGTAATCACAAGCGAGCACTAATGTAAAGTATCGTCCTATAAGACACTGCAGATCAAAGTCCTCTCACTGAAGATGTTAGTACAGCGAGGAGTACACGTGATCACAAGCGAGCACTAATGTAAAGTATCGTCCTATAAGACACTGCTGATCAAAGTCCTCTCACTGAAGATGTCAGTACAGCGAGGAGTACACGTGATCACAAGCGAGCACTAATGTAAAGTATCGTCCTATAAGACACTGCTGATCAAAGTCCTCTCACTGAAGATGTCAGTACAGCGAGGAGTACACGTGATCACAAGCGAGCACTAATGTAAAGTATCGTCCTATAAGACACTGCTGATCAAAGTCCTCTCACTGAAGATGTTAGTACAGCGAGGAGTACACGTGATCACAAGCGAGCACTAATGTAAAGTATCGTCCTATAAGACACTGCAGATCAAAGTCCTCTCACTGAAGATGTTAGTACAGCGAGGAGTACACGTAATCACAAGTGAGCACTAATGTAAAGTATCGTGCTATAAGACACTGCAGATCAAAGTCCTCTCACTGAAGATGTTAGTACAGCGAGGAGCACACGTGATCACAAGCGAGCACTAATGTGAAGTATCGTCCTATAAGACACTGCAGATCAACGATGTATTTAAGAACTCAGTGCATAGTGTATTTATCTTGAAGTAGGTATTAAATCAGGAAATCTTCCGTAGAATTAACATCATTATTTTTATGTTCATTTCGGGATATAGGTTTTATTATTTAGTACATACATTAATGAGATAAGTTCATTTAAAAGGCGTCGGTGCGTCTGATCTTTTATATTATCTTGTCCTAATTATAGTGAAGTGCTACTCTGTAACAGAAGATTTGTCGATGTCGGTGTTTGAGGTTTTTAGGGTTCCGTGCCCAAAGGGTAAAAACGGGACCCTATTACTGAGACTTCGCTGTCCGTCCGTCCGCGCGTCCGTCTGTCACCAGGCTGTATCTCAAGGACGGTGATAGCTGGACAGTTGAAATTTTCACAGATGATGTATTTCTATTGCCGCTATAACAACAAATAAAAATAAAATAAAACAAATATTCAACGGGGGCTCCCATACAACAAACGTGACATTTGCCGTTTTTTACAGTACAGAAACCCTCCGCGCGCGAGTCCGACTCGCACTTGGCCCCTTTTTCTTACTTGTTAATACATACTGGTGTCTTAAGTTCAAGCGAACACCACTCATTTTGAATAGAAACTATGTGTACGGATGCACTTCGCTTTTATTTTACACTAGCAGCGCCCCGCGGTTTTACCCGCGTTGTGCCCGTTCCCGTGGGAATTTCGGGAATTTTTTTACATAAAAACCTTCCTCTTGAATCACTCTACCTATTACAAAAAACCGCATAAAAATCCGTTGCGTAATTTTAAAGATATAAGCATACAGACAGACAAACAGTGTGACAGACACGAAAAAGAGACGACTTTATTTTATACCATGTAGTGATTTATTGATGTGAGTCTTCTGTGACCACGGTTCCTGTGGCCGAAACGTCAGATAAAAATCCTAACTTCACTACATAGTATAAAATAAAGTCGTCTCTGTTTCGTGTCTGTTTGTCTGTATGCTTAAATCTTTAAAATTACGCAACGGATTTTGATGCGGTTTTTTGTAATAGGTAGAGTGATTCAAGAGGAAGGTTTTTATGTAAAAAAAATCCCGAAATTCCCACGGGAACGGGCACAACGCGGGTAAAACCGTGGGGCGCTGCTAGTACATATTATAAATGCGGAAGTAACTCTGTCTGTCTGTCACGCTTTCACGCCAAAGCTACTGAACTGATTTGATTTAAATTTGGTACACAATTAGTCCAGAGCCTGAGAAAGGACATAGGCTACTTTTTATCCCGAAATTCCTGCGGGAACGGTTACAACGCGGGTGAAACCGTGGGGCGCTGCTAGTGTAAAATAAATGCGAAGTGTATCCGTAAACGTATGTAACTATCTCACACAACCAAGTATTTAACATCGTGATAGATCACAAGCCAAAGAGACGAGTCAATATCGCATTTATAAACAATAGTGATACCCTTATATTAACTTATTAATCTGCAGTGTTGCCAACTTATAACATTCGCACACAAATAAGGATATAGTTTCAATTCAAAATAGTTTTAATACACTTCGAAAAAGAAGGGTATTGAAGATAATGAACCGTTATAGAGCACAGATCGGTTGGTACAATCGTCAGACCGTGTCGGAGGCCTTTAGGTCAAAAAACTCCGACACCAGGGTTGGCCGCAGACCTACCCGAACTTACTTCATCGAGTGGAGTTTTTTTTTATTATTATGGATGGGGAATGCATTTACGCATCCCCGGTTGTTTGGGGAAACAACCGGGGTATGTGGGACTCAACCCCGGCACGATCGTGTCGGGTAATACCCACTAAACCCCATCCGTGTTCCGTACTTATGGCCTAGGCTGAAGTCGCGGGGCTACCTTTCAGCATACCAAGATGTCCGCTTCCTCAGCCACGCCACCAGCTCGCGTGGGCGAGCACGCCTCGGAAGGGAAGGGAGAGGCAAAGCGTCTCATCACCCCTCATCACGTCTGATGTGGATGGTCACCCTGACCAGTCCTGGTGTCAGAGTTATCGAGCCGCCAAAGGCCTCTGACATGGCTCATGTAACGTGTTTCGTGATAATGTGTCGATAGTGCCGTGATCTACTTGTCCCAACACTAGCAATAAATTATTTATCAGAGAAACGTCATGTTATAATATTGTAATGACCTAGCCTCATTTGTTTATTATTTGTTAAAGGGACGGCTTTATGCAGTCAAATACTATGAAATAAATAAATAATACACCCGGACAAATTCACTCACGGTTAATTAGACCCAAAGTAAGCTCTAAGCTTGTATTATGGAATCTAACTCACTGATACTACTACATATACATTCACAAATACTTTATAACAATATATAATCGACACCCAGACGTCGTCAACAACTATGTCTCACATATTGTTACTCAGTTAAATCGAACCCGCAACCCCTGACACAGTGAGCGCTCTCACTTGCCACTGTGACAACGGCTTTATATAGACCCAAAGTAAGCTCTAAGCTTGTGTTATGGAATCTAACTCACTGATACTACTGCATATACATACACAAATACTAAGTAACTAAGCAATCGAACTTGCTTACTTTAATATATACTTTATTCCTAGTTACAACTATACAAACAAAAGAGAGAGAAGGACAAAATAATCCTCATGCTCTATCTGTTGGTGGAACATGTTTTCGCTCGACCCGGGAATTGAACCCGGGACCGACGGCTTAGCGTGCCCTCCGAAGCACGGAATCGTCTTACTTTTCGGGCAATCAGGTGATTCAGCCAGCAATGCCCTAAAACTGAGGACAGTCTCTCAAAGAGATTTTTGTGAGATATTGTCCCCACCGGGAATCGAACCCGGAACCTCCGGATCGTGAGCTGAGCGCTCAAACCACAAGACCACGGAGGCTGTTACAAGACCACGGAGGCTGTTGCCTTTTCACTTACTTTGTTATATAAATTTCAAATTTCAAATGCAAGGTTGCCACTGAAATCTCTAGATACACTTTAATACTTTTATAAATATTACAATTAAACTTATCTATTGTTTTCATTCAAATGACATTAGTTTCGTAATCTCTAAAGTTTATCGCATTTCGGCAATTTATCAGAGCATTTAATTCAATATTTTAATTAAACCTGTAACTTTGAATTTGTGTGGTCAGTAACGGTCAAACTTACAACAAACGTTAAATAAGTATTAGTCTGTAATGTCCCACTGGTGGGCAAAGGCCTCTCATCTCACTGAAGATATCAGTACAGTGAGGAGGATGTCGTTATCACCACGCTTAACGCGGTTGGCGATCTTTAAACTTATAACTGAACTAGCAGCGCCCCGCGGTTTTACCCGCGTTGTACCCGTTCCCGTGGGAGTTTCAGGATAAAAAGTAGCCTATATTCTTCCCGTTGAATGTGGCTATCTATTACAAAAATACTTTTTCAAATCTGACCAGTAGTTCCTGAGATTAGTGCGTTCAAAGAAATAAACTCTGAAAAGAAATAAACAAAGAAAAAAAAAATACACCAGGGACAAATTCACGCGATACTAATTAGACACAAACTAAGTTCAAAGCTTGTATTTTAGAATCTTTCATTTAAAAGTGTTGTATCGATGAGGGAGACCTGTGCACGTGAGACACTTAGGACACAGGTTAATAAATAAAAAGCACTAACGCTATTTATATACATACGCCTATTAAGCATACTAAAAAAACTTAAGAGGTGTCAAGGGACACCCGGATGGAACGAAGTTCAATGCGAAATAGAAAGACGAAACGAAAATATCTGGCTTGCTTTCTATAAGAGAGAGAGAGAGAGAGACAGACAGAGAATGCGCATGTTTCTCTGTCTGTCTCTCTCTAACGCAAAAAGTGTCGTTACAACTTTTCGTCTCAATTTTTTCCGTCTAGCCCCCGTTCGCAACGCGCGATAAGGGACTTCGTTCCAACATATGCATAAATAAAACGTTAAACTTTCGGCCCAGGTTGTTTCAATCGTTAGAACAAGTCGGAGGCCTTTAGGCGGTCTAAAAACTCCACCAGGGATGGTCCACACGAGCTCACTTTAAAAAAACATGAAAAAAATAAAAAGGCGTTATAAAAAACAAAAAAAAATTCCATAAAAAAATATACTTAGACCTAATTAATGAAATATATGCTATCTGTAACTGCGTTGCTTTTTTAAAGGTGAATATCTTTTTTTAACGCAAATTTTTTCTTGTGTGCTTTTTCCATACCTTCTGTTTTGGCTTCATTCGGCATCACACATTAAATTTGGCGGTCGCCCTTATCTGTCAGATGTACAAATGTTTCTTGTATTATATATTCATATGTAATTGCGATCTGCTTGTGGTCATACATATTAATAGTTTTGTTACGTGATTACGCCTATTGGGACCAGTTAATTATAAAAAAAATCGTTGGGAAGACGCAATTGGAAATAAGCTGATGTTTTAACAAAAAGATAAAAAAAAAAATTAACTAAAATTATCGAAGTATAAGACGTAAGAAAGAGAAGAAAATAACGAGGAAAAAAAGTGGAAAAAATAAAATAAAAGTTTTTTTAGTGCGACTTACTTTTGTGACAAGATAAATTTGAAAAAGCAACTGGATCATTTGTGTTTACTTGTGACAAGTGTGATTGAAGTGACATTACAAAAAAAAATGAAATTATAATCTAAAATAAAACATGCAAATAAGTTTTTAACTAATGTTGAGTAAATGAAAATACTGACTGTTATTTGACATATTGAAAAACTTGTTAAATTAAGTAAACTAAGTAATAATACTTGAATTACAAATATATAAACCAAATGTCATTTTTTATGTAAAACTGCATCGCAATATTAAATACATGCTAACAATAATGTCGCTACTAATATACATGTGTCAAAAAGATAAGAAAAAAGAATTACTAAAGACTATAAGTATGTGAAAACTGTAAAAAAAAATTGTTTTTTATTGTGTAAAAAGTTAACATTGGTGAAGGTGAAAAAACATTTTTTTTTTGTTTTTTTTTTAATTAAAAAAAATTAAAAGCAGTGTCTAAATATAAATATAAAAACTGAAAGTGTCTTAAATATATGAAATACGAAAAATATAAAAAAAGGGTTTTTTAATCGAAAAATATGAACTCAAATTAAATGAAATTAGTCAACCAAAGGACTATCTTCAACAAATGAACTTTAAATAAAAGTTTTAAGTAAATAATAATATATTGTTTTAATGTACTTCGATAACAAACATATGTTCTTACGAAAGATAACACGTTTGGACTCACGTGTTTGTAAAATAAACAATAATATAAGAAAATCGTGTTTAAAAATGTGAATATTGGAGCAAAAAAAATCTAAAGAATATTTTTTTTATTGTATTGACGAAATATTGGACAATAATTTAACTTAGTGTTTGTTTGTATGTGAAGTATCGATTAAACATCATCCAAAATGTTTCATAAAGGTAGGTAATTTACAGACGTCATTAGTATGTAAGTTGGAGTAGTCGTTTTTTAATCATGAAAAAAGATCTTCATTGCACAGCAATCATGCCTGTAACATATGTAAAATATTAAAACCGGTAAAAGTGCGAGACGGACCCGCGCACGGAGGGTTCCGTTCTTTAAAAAACGGCAAAATATCACGTTTGTTGTAATAGAGCCCCCCTTGAATATTTGTTTTATTTTGGAACGAAGTTCCTTATCGCGCTTTGCGAAAGGGGGCTAGACGGAAAAGATGGTAACGACATTTTTTAGGCCAGAAAGGGACAGACAGAGAAACTTGCGCACGCCAGAGAAAGACAGACAGAGAAACAGACAGAGAAACTTGCGCACGCCAGAGAGAGACGTGCATGTTTCTCTGTCTGTCTCTCTCTGGCGTGCACATGTTTCTCTGTCTGTCTCTCTCTCTCTCTCTCTTATAGAAAGCAAGCTAGATATTTTTGTATCGTCTTTCTATTTCGCATAAAACAGTGTGGTGTCGCGACGATTATTTTTGTTGATAATAAATACACTTCGTTGCATCCGGGTGTCCCTTGACACCTCTCAAGTTTTTATTTTTAGTATTTGTTGTTATAGCGGCAATAGAAATTCATCTTCTGCTGTGAAAATTTCAACTGTCTAGCTATCACCGTTCTTGAGATACAGCCTGGTGACAGACGGACGGACAGCGAAGTCTCAGTAATAGGGTCCCGTTTTTAACCTTTGGGTACGGAATCCTAAAAAAACACCACAAACTATTTTATATTTAATTTTTTGGCAACGACTGTAACGTTTTATTTCTGTTATATTTAATCACCGACCCGCATTAGCTAAGTGTGGTGATTACGCCTCACTCTCCTCACTATACTGATATTATCAGTGAGATAAAAGGCCATTACCCAGTCTTGGTTCACCTTTTTTTGACAAGAACTTTAACTGACGTTATTCTTCTTGTCCTCAGTTGAATCGTCTAATGAACGAGATATACGACACGGTGAC
This sequence comes from Cyclophora albipunctata, assembly GCA_963082685.1. Taxonomy (NCBI): domain Eukaryota; kingdom Metazoa; phylum Arthropoda; class Insecta; order Lepidoptera; family Geometridae; genus Cyclophora; species Cyclophora albipunctata. Next base: position 4,505,338 of record OY720142.1, read on the forward strand.
AGCTGCCTACGACATGGAGGAAACCAAACCAGGCAGCTTTCCTACTGATACCTCCGAGGGCAGTGCCAGTGAAGGTATGTTGATCGTGGTATAATCCATACCCATATTATAAAGCTGCAGAGTTTGTTTGTTTGAACGCGCTAATCTCAGGAACTACTGGTCCGATTTGAAAAAATCTTTTTGTAATGGATAGCCACATTCAACGGGAAGGTTATAGGCTACTTTTTACCCTGAAATTCCCACGGGAACGGCAACGGCAAGGTCTTGGGCACGATTCCCGGGTCGAGCGAGTGTTTCCTACTTTTCAAACATGGTTCGGGTTTGAAAATTTTGAAATCACCAACCCGCAGTAGGCAAGCGTGGTGATTACGACATCCTCCTCACTGTACTGATCTACAGTGTGATGAGAGGCCTTTGCCTAACAGTGGGACATTCACATAACAAACTAATATATTTTTACATTCCTTATTATAATATTATAAAGAGGTATTTTTTTTTTGTTTTTTTTTTTTGCCAACGTCTTCTAATGTCACATAATTTTAATTACAGAATCTGTCAAACTGACAAGAAGTCTAACAGAAAAGAGGAAGAACTACGTCAGACGCGTCTCGTCGCGACTCGCGTACTTAGAGCCGAAAAACATCAAAAACACCCGATTCCGACATCAAACATCGATTTGTTCATACAAATCAGAAATACCGGACAACAATCCCTATTCCACCTTCCGATCGTGGAAAAGTTTCCGAACGTCGCAGAACAATTTGAATTCAAAAATGACAGACGTGAAAATCAGCCAATCAGAGCGCGTCCCTGCGCTGTCATTCAAGGGTGACATTGACGTTGACGTTAGTGACAGTTTTGACAGTTCAAGTATTGATGAAAAGGCGGGATGTGTGGATTTGGAGTTGCCTTTTGAACCGAAAGAAAATGGATTGTTTAATTTGTGTCTTTTGGTTGGATTGAATTATATGAACGGGGAGGCTTATGTGAAGAGTGTCTTTCCGCATCAGGTGAGGTGTTTCGTTGTCTATCAAAATGTATGTTAAGACGTTAGATATATTTAGTTTTGAGCCTTGCGGAGCGGAGATCAGTCGATCAATCACAAAGCACTACGAAAAGATTTTGATGTACCTTGTCAGATAATTTCAATGCGTTGCGATGTATGTATGTTTGTTACTCTTTCACGAAAAACGACTTTCTGGATTTAGATGAAACTTTACAGTAATATAGGTTATACATCAGAATAGCACATGGGATACTTGTTATCCCGAAATTCCCGCGGGAACGGGTACAACGCGGGTAGCATCGCGGGGCGTGGCTAGTAGTTTTATAATTCAAGCTTATTTTTGTTTCAACGCTACAACATAATCTTAAATATATATATTTTTTTTAGGTGCAAGTACCTCAACATATAGAAAGCCTCATTTTCCCCGAGACGTTCAGCCAGGAGAAAGGAGAATGGGCGACGGATGCCAAGTCCACTCAGTGCTACTCTTTTGTTCTGACTGATGAAAGAGGAGAGAGGTCTTATGGGTATGAGTCTTCAAATATTTTTCAATTTACAAAAACATATATTTATATCAACTCACTATCATGATCGGTGTATATATGTCAAATTGCAAGTAAATTTCCTGTTAATAAGGAAATGGGATATTTTTACCAATTTTTATATTTATTAACTTTAATTTTCACAATTTCTTGCTTAATTAAATATTTTAAAAAACCTTTTTTGTGGTATGAAAATTGAAATATTAAAAAATACTTTTTTTTATATACTTTTTTTTGTTTTCAGTTACTGCCGTCGCGTGGTTCCAGAGGGCGCCACCACCTGCCTTCCTCTCTGCTATTGCATCATAGGAAAGTTCAGAGCGCCCGGGTTTTATTATAAGGTAAAGATTTTATATAAACACTTGCAGCGCCCGCACTTGGTTTTACCCGCGTTGAGCCCGTTCCCGTGGGAATTTTCGGATGAAAAATAGCCTATAACCTTCCCGGAGAATGTGGCTATTTATTACAAAAATAATTATTAAAAACAAACTCTTCAAGCTCTTATAAAATTAGGTTTTTTTACATTTCGGCCTCTACAGCCAAAATCGTTGATATCTTCAGTGAATTGAGATGCCTGTGTGACATTACAGGCTAATACTTAAAAAAATGTTAGCCTGTAATGTCCGACAGCTGTGCAAAGGCCTCTCAACTCACTGAAGATATCAGTACAGTGAGGATATCAATGCTTACTTTTGTTACAGATACTACAGGAAATCGAATCCCACCACGGTAGTTCAGAGGTAGAATCAAACGTGGTTCTTCAGCAGTTATTTGAAGCTGATTTTCCAAATCCGGGTGAAGAAATCAATATCACGTATACTAAAGATATCAAACACTCTGCTACTGATGTCAGAATAACGAATAGCAAACTGGGTGACAGTAAAATAGCAGATAGCAGATGGGGTGACGATAAAATTGTTGATAGCAAACTGGGTGACAGCAAAATTGGTGAAAGCAAACTGGGTGACAGCAAAATTGTTGATAGCAAACTGGGTGACAGCAAAATTGTGGACAGCAGATTGGGTGACAAAGTAATGGAGTCGTTATCGGGTAGCAGAAATAATTTAATGGAGAGATCTCTTGAGGGGAAAGAGAATAATAATAATGATTGTGATGTCAAGATGGATGGCGTTACGTGAGTAAACTTTATACTATTTTTTTATCTTATATTTTTTATAATAAATCGTCGTTCTGTCCAAAATTTAGATTTTTTATATTTGAGATAGCAAGATAGTAACTAATGAAGAAAACAATTTTAAGCTTTTTTTTGAACATGATTTTTATCTAATACTAATGTAACACCTATGTTTTTTCTATATTAAACACCGATGTTTTTCCGATGTTCAACACCGATCCTAACATTGGCACCAATTTTCCGATATTCAACCCCGATGATTTTTCGATGGCACCTATCCGTACTTGACCACAATTGTACCGATGTTTTTCCGATGTTCAACACCGATGTTTTTCTATATTCAACACCTACTTATCCCAACATTGCGACCATCTCTTCATGCCCAACACTGTTTTTTTTTCAATGTTCCCCACCGATGTTTGTCCGATGTTCAACACCGATGTTTGTCTTCAGTTACAAAGTGATAAAGCGCCCTCTGGAGCCGCGGGCTGAAGAGGTGTCAGTGAGCAGCTTGCTGGACGACTGCGGCGCCGGGTTGCTGGTGAAGATGTTCGCCACACTGTTGTTGGAGAGGAAACTCATTGTGAGGGTCGGCAGTTTGAGGTCAGTATTCATTATATATGTATACTAGCTGTGCCCCGCGGTTTTACCCGCGTTGTGCCCGTTCCCGTAAGGATTTCGGAGATTTTTATACATATAAACCTTCCTCTTGAATCACTCTATCTATTTAAAAAAACGCGTCAAAATCCGTTGCGTAGTTTTAAAGATCTAAGCAAACATATGGACAGACAGCAGAAAGCGACTTTGTTTTATACTATGTAGTGATTACTTACTGCGCCCCGCGGTAGAACCTTTTCCCGCGGGAATTTCGGGATAAAATGTATCCTACGTGTTATTCTTATGTATAGCCTATATTACTGTCAAGTTTCATCCAAATCCGTTCAGTAGTTTTCCCGTGAAAGAGTAACAAACATACATACCTCCTCACAAACTATAGCATTTATAATATTAGTAGTTTTTATATATTTGAAACCCTCAATTCACCCCCTAATTTCTTCAATCTTTCCTCCAGTTCTCTATCGAAATGGGTGGAGTCTCTCCAAAGCGTCCTGTACCCATTCGTGTGGCAACAGCCGCTGATCTGCTGCGTGCCGCGCGCGTTACGCCGCGATGTCGCGGCGGCGCCCGTGCCGCTGCTGGCGGGCATGCTGGCCGACACCGAGCCTCCCGCCACCGGCGTGGACGATGTAAGTGATAGCTATACACAAAACTTAGAGCAAATTTCAGCAGTCGGTCCCGGTTGTTCCATTCGTCAGACCATGTCGCAGCCTTTGGGCGGTCTAAATACTCCGATACCAAAGTTAGCCACTGACCTACTCCAAATTAATTAGGGAAAGATTCCACAAGAACTCTCAAATCTATTTGGTACCTCAATCTGTTGGTGATCTCAAACATGGCTCGGGTTTGAGATCAAAATATGGGTTGGTGATCTCAAGCCCGAGGCCGGAGATCACCAATCCGCAGTAGACGCGTGGTGATTAAGACATCCTCCTCACTGTACTGATATTTGAGGTGACATGAGAGGACTTTGCCCAACAGTGGGACATTAAGTACTACTGCCTGAATAAAGTAAGAAAGTTGGAGTAGCTACGTGGCTAACCCTGGTGACAAATATCTTACAAGATTGTAAAAAAAATATTTGGTATATGTACCGTATATAAATTCATAAACATGAAAAATCGAGTTAGAATCCTATAGAGTCACAATCAGACAAAAAAGTCCGCGCAAAAACTCGGCGCATGACGCAGTGCGCCGAGTTTGCGTACAAGCGACTTTGAACACTTATACAAGTGACATAACGTCTGCATTCGAGCGAGTGTCATTGCAAACGATATAATGAACGGTGCTCGGACATTTTTTGAATGTTGTCAACTATAGATTGTGACTCTATAAGTCACAATTGTGACTCTATAAGTCACAGTCTATGGCATGTAGTAAAAATACTTTATTTTGATATCAAAACAATTACTACAATTTAATTTATATGTTTTTTATTTATAAAAAAAGATATTTATTAGTTTTTTTGTTAATTTCAGGGCATGCTGATCGACTCTACCCACCCGTCGAAAGTTCTTTTCTACCAAGGGGACGAGTCCACGATCCTCCCCACCAACAGCTACAAAACATTAAAAACATCACTCCAGATGGAATCACTAAAATATACCAAAGATGATGAAAAAACTCGAAACGTCATGATTTCGGAGGCTTTCCTGAGGTTTTTCGTCGACATTTTGGGCGATTTTTGGAAATTCTTCAGTATTGGTGTCATGAAAGATGGGGATTTGGGGAAAGGAGATGTCGTTTTTGATGTGAGTATTTATCACTACATAGTTTAAAACAAAGTCGCTTTCCGCTGTCTGTCCCTATGTATGATTAGATCTTCAAAACTACGCAACGGATTTTGATGCAGTTTTTTTAATAGATAGAGTGATTCAAGAGGAAGGTTTATATGTATAAAAATTCCCGAAATTCCCACGGGAACGGGCACAACGCGGGTAAAACCGCGGGGCGCTGCTAATTTTTTTTTATAGTTGTCAGTGAGAGGACTTTGATCTGCAGTGTCTTACAGGACGATACGATTACAAAAAAATGTTTAACGCCTCGATAGCCTAGTGGTATGTGCCTTCCAAGACTGAGGTCCTGGGTTAAATTCCCGTTTCGATTAAAAACATGTTTCCTACTTTTCAAACATGGCTCGTGTTTGAGATCACCAACCCGTTAGTCAAGCGTGGTGATTACGACATCCTCCTCACTGTACTGATACTTTCAATGAGACGAGAGGCTTTTGCCCACCAGTGGGATGTTACATACAATTTTTCTTGTTTACAGAAAGAAGCTTTCGTCAAGAGTTCGTCATCGAAGCAGAATCAGTACTTCTTGGAATGGTTTACAGAAACTGCTATGTTTAATCATTTCATACAGAACATGGCTGTAAGATTTATGGAGCTATCTGACTCTAACTTACCTGTCAGTTTCAAAATCATCGATGCGCCTACGCCGAACTTCTACCAGCTTTTCGAAGAGCGAGTGCAAGCAAGGAATAACAGAAACTCTTTAGATAGAACTGGTTATAAAAGTGCTTTGCATAAACGAGTTAAAATGCTCAAAGCTAGGCTTAAAGATTTGGTTGGGTGAGATTGACAAGATATGAAATATATGTACTTACTAGCCCCGCGGTATTACCCGCGTTGTACCCGTTCCCGCGGGAATTTCGGGATGAAATATATCCCATGTGTTATTCTGATGTATAAACTACATTACTGTAAAGTTTCATCCAAATCCGTTCAGTAGTTTTTGCGTGAAAGAGTGACAAACATACATACATCGTCACAAACTTTCGCATTTATAATATTAGTAGGATATGTGGTTACTAAGAAGCGAATAAAGTTTTTTCTTCAGTGAGTAATTTTTAGTAAAGACTCATGGAAATGTTTAACGTACTATGTAATTGTTTCAATCGTTGGTTATCGTATTAACGTACGTTAAGTTCAAGATCTATTACGCTGTTAAATATAAAAACAGCCTCCGTGGTCTTGTGGTTTGAGCGCTCGGCTCACGATCCGGAGGTTCCGGGTTCGATTCCCGGTGGGGACAATATCTCACAAAAATCTCTTTGTGAGACTGCCCTCAGTTTGGTTAGGGCATTGCAGGCTGAATCACCTGATTGCCCGAAAAGTAAGATGATTCCGTGCTTCGGAGGGCACGTTAAGCCGTCGGTCCCGGTTACTTTCTACGGATAGTAGTCGTTACATGAGCCATGTCAGAGGCCTCTGGCGGCTCAATAACTCGTGACACCAGGATTGGTCAGGGTGACCATCCACTCGGTGAAGAAGGAGAAGAATATAAAGAGTTGTATCAGAACTTAAATTACAGTATTTTGAAGTTATTTTTGCGGTACAAAGCCACGATTTTTAATTTTCTTCTGTATGTCAAGAATTACATTTTGTTTTAACAACCTGATTATGAGAGACTTAAGAAAATGAAATATCGTGACATTCTACTGGTCGTCTAAATAACATTAACATACTGTTATTAACGAATCAACGCTTTGTATTTAACAACAGCCTCCGTGGTCTTGTGGTTTGAGCGCTCGGCTCACGATCCGGAGGCTCCGGGTTCGATTCCCGGTGGGGACAATATCTCACAAAAATCTTTTGACAGAAAGGTTGACCATCCTCGATGAAGAAGAAGAAGACTTAATTTACGTCTTTTAGTATGTTGAATAACCAAATTTGATAATACAGTCGACTCTCGTTAATTCGAAACTTGAGGGACTCTTCAAATATTACGAATTATCGAATGTTTGAAATATCAAATGGTTCGTGTATGTTGATACAAGTTTGAACTTGTCGCTCTTTCTCTCTGCAACTTTGAATTGTCGAGTGTTGGACGCCGATGAGTTCGAATTAACGCGTCGTTTTATTATAAAGCAATGATTTTTTCGTTCGAATTACCAAGTGCATAAAAATGTATTGATTTAGTTCGAAATATAAAGAGATTTTGTAGGGAACTCGTGATAACTTTGAATTATAGAGAGGTTCTAATTATCGCAGGTTGGAATTAACGAGAGTCGACACGAAGAATATTTAACTTCCTAATGGTGCTAAAGTAAAGTATGTTCGTGTAGATCAGTGGCCAACCCTGGTGTCGGAGTTTTAGACCGCCCAAAGGCCTCTGACATGGTCTGATTTCATCGACAATTCAAAGTGCCTTCTGAAGCACGGTAGCGCTCAGATAGAAATGGCACTATCGCCCACCCATCCGAGTAGGGGTCAAGCTGCACGGTGCTTAGATCTTTGATTACTATGATATAGTATAGCTGTAGAAAATAAAGCAACTAAATGTTTTAACTATATTAAAATCATTTTTAATAGTTCTGTTTATAACCATTGTTACACCGTACCGTATGTTGATTGTTTGTTTCATAAATGCTTTAAAAATACTTGAGAGGTGTCAAGGGACACCCGGATGGAACGAAGTTTATTTATTATCAACAAAAATAATCGTCGCGACACCACACTGTTCAATGCGAAATAGAAAGACGAAACGAAAATATCTAGCTTGCTTTCTATAAGAGAGAGAGAGATCGGCGTCCGCATGTTTCTCTGTCTGTCTCTCTCTGGCGTGCGCATGTTTCTCTGTCTGTCTCTCTCTAACGCAAAAAGTGTCGTTACAACTTTTCCGTCTAGCCCCCTTTCGCAACGCGCGATAAGGAACTTCGTTCCAATAAGCGGCTTTTGAGAATGATTTTCGAATATGATAGCTGGATTTAGATTGCATTTCATTGAAGCGAAGTGGAGTGGTGCAGAACCTGATTCTTGGTGAATCAGGTTCACAGCACATTGTGACTGTCAAACAACACATTGACATTGTCAAAATCTTTTCGTAATGAGGTGAGCTCCACACAGCTCCGGTCCGTTTCAACGAAAAGGCACCCTATGGCCTTTGCCGCACTTGACCGATGTTCCGTCACCGATCTTCCTCGACGGAACGCCAATACATACTATCTATACTAATATTATAAAAGATAGGTAAAATTTGTAAGTTTGTTTGTTTGTTTGTTCGAGGTAATCTCGGGAATTACCAGTCCGATTTCTATAATTGTTTTTGTAATAGATAGCTACATTCAACGGGAAGGTCATAGGCTATTTTTCATTCCGAAATTCCCACGGGAACAGGCACAACGCGGGTGAAACCGCGGGGCGCTGCTAGTTGTATATAATTTACGCTGCGACAGAACGACCGATCTCCCGCGTGGTGTGCCCGCTATTTATAATATATATGCAACTAGCAGCGCCCCACGGTTTTACCCGCGTTGTGTCCATTCCTGTGGGAATTTCGGGATGAAAAATAGCCTATGTTACTCGTGGATAATGTAGCTTTCGAATGGTGAAAGAATTTTTAAAAACGGTCCAGTAGTTTTTGAGCCTATTCATTACAAACAAACAAAGTTTTCCTCTTTATAATATTAGTGTAGATATTATATATTGGCGGTCCGTCGCGGAAGATCTCCGACAAGATCCGTCAAGTGTGGTAAAGTCCTATATTTGTATTTTCGGACCGGCGGTGCGAAGCTCAATGAACCACTCATAACTCATTGAAATTGTTATCACTTCGTAATGAGTTATGATTGCTCAGCACAGCTCAGCTCCTCTTTATTGGAGACGCATTTTATAGGTGTCTTACTAACTGGCTATATTACTTTTGATATCAGTAGTGTGTACCACTATATTTATAATAAGTTGGTTTATATCATTGGTGTTACCAATATGGTTAGCTCTAAAAATGTGGACAGATTATACATTTTACAAATGTCAAATATTTTAGACAATTTTGTATTCTTATAGATATTTAAATGTGGACAGATACCTATAATAGGCTATAAAGTATACAAATGTCAAATAATTTTATCAATTTTGTATTCTCATAGATATTACTAACAAAAAGCGTTTGTCTAGCCTTTTTGTGTTTAATATTAGTTTGAGCTGGACTATGGAGAAATGACCTATAAATATTTATTTGTAATATATTTTAAGTTAGATCATATTACTGTAATATCTAGATTATATTACTAAATGTAACTAGAATATACAAACGCTGTTAAAATTATGAGCTATATAATATCATACATTTTTGACATTTATTTTGACATAACCATTTTGCAAAATTGTATTGATTTTTTTTGACAAATATACTGTCATATTAATTTGCCAAAATTGTATGGAATAAGTTAATTTTCATGACATTTTTGACAAATATATTGTCATAGAAATTTGTCAAAATTGTATGGAATTAGGTAATTTCCGGGGATGTTATGGATGTCATATTTCGGATATAGATTGGATACGGATATAAGAATGATTTTTATACCGGATACGGATTCGGATATTAAATTATTGCGGAATATCCGTTAATTTCGGTTACGGATGTTAGATTTTTAAGGAATTAACAGAAGAAAACAAACAATGCGTGCGGCTTGTGTGTCGGCTGCGCCCGGCCTTAAACAACTTGTCATAACATGTCTCAATTAGGCTCCGCCCCTATCCGATACTATCCGAAACTTTTATTTCGGATATCCTATAGTTTACAGAGCTCCCTAACATCCCTGGTAATTACATCCATCTTTGACGGTTTTTATGACAATAAATTAGCCATAATTGTATAGGATTCTTTACTTAATGTCATACATTTTTGACAAATACATTGTCACAAAAATTTGTCAAAATTGTATGGATTTGAAGGCTTCTTAATTTGAGTGGAGTTTGAGTCGTAATTATAAATTGTATTCCGATTTTAATTATTAAGTTTCTCTCTCAGTTAACAATTCGTTTTTAATTATTATTAAAGATCTCTTCTTATTAAAATACGTTTGTCCTTTAACCGATTTTAAGATATGTAGTGTAATATGTTTGTGTATATATTTTGTCTTGTATTTTGTTTCTTTGTATTTTTATATTTTAAAAATATTGTTTTATATTATTCATTGACAGTCAGACAGACAGATTTTTCACGTAACCCAATTAGTATGTAACCCGAAAAAAAATGGGCCCTTTTGACCGACTTCCAATAAACAAAATTAAGTTATTAAAAATATTAAATCTAACACTAATAATCTCATTCATAGATTGTAATTGCCAAATTAATGATGTAATAAACATGTACCTAAACTAACGCCCCCACTTTGTACCCGTTCCCGTGGGAATTTCGGGATGAAAGTTGTCTATAACCTTCCCGTTGAATGTAGCTATCTATTACAAAAAGAATTATTCAAATTGGATTAGTAGATAAACGATAAACGCGTTCAAAAAAACAAATAAAAATCAAATCAAAACAAAAAACTTCAACTTGATTATATTAGTATAAAAACTATGTTCTTAATACTATCCCAGTGATTTCAATCCTCCTCACTGTTCATTTTCACTGATATCTTCAGTGAGATGAGAAGTCTATGCCCAGCAATGGGACATTACAGGCTAATACTACCACTACATATTATAAAACAAAGTCCTCGGCCGCGTCTATCTGTCTGTCTGTTCGCGATAAACTCAAATACTACTGCACGGATTTTGACGCGGTTTTTTTTAAATAGATAGAGTGATTCAAGAGGAAGGTTTATATGTATAAAAAATCCCGAAAATCCCACGGCAACGGGCACAACGCGGGTAAAACCGCGGGGCGCTGCTAGTTACTACTTATATAATTTTACCCTATCTATTTATTAAGTCCAGTAAATAATAATATGTCTTACTTAAAAATAAATATATTTATAGTAAATAACTAATATTGTTAATATAATTTAACTACCAGTGTCCCGCGGTATTACCCGCGTTGTACCCGTTCCAGTGGGAATTTGGGGATGTAAATTAGCCTATAATTTTTCTGTTGAATGTGGCTATCCATTACAAAAAGAATTATTCGATTTGGACTGGTAGTTTCTCAGATGAGAGGTTCAAAAAAATCAAGAAGCTTTATGAATATTGGTATAGATTATTTTTATGTATCAAAGATCTTAATTTTTAAAGCTGACTACACACCAAGCAATATTTCACTGATATTAAAAGTGTACAATTTGAGAGATGAATTCAGTAAAATAAAAAAATCAAAATTTATTAAAAATATAAAGAAATTATGAACTCCGAAAGATTCTCTCCTGTCTGATTCTGTCCCTTGCAAAAACCATTTTTTGTATGCGACATCTACGGCGCTACAAGCTTGTGATGTTAGCTTTGCTTTGAGATTCTGCTATAGAAGTTCACATTTTGAGTCTCGTGAGAAAAATTGATTATACATATCGCCTAGTTTGACACCAAAACCTAACTATGAGAAAGTTGCCGTAACTTATGGTAGTAACAAGTTGCTTAGTGTGTAGTTGGCCTTAATTTGTGTAGACTGCCTATTTTGTGTACCTATTATTTTAGTAATATATGTTTTACTAGCGTCGTTTCGTATCTCACTCTCATTCAACTTATTCCCGTGGGATATAATTATTTTTGGGATAAAAAGTATGGTTTATAGCTAGGAATTTTGGGATATAAGTATCTAAAGGATTTTCATGCAGTTTTCACTGATAGATAGAGTGATTCATAAGGAACATTTTGGGTTATTTTTTATCCCAAAATTCCCACGGGAACGGCTGTAAAGCGGGTTAAACCGTGCGACGTCGCTAGTCTGTTATACTGTAAGAAACCTGGCTTTAGATATAGATAAAGAACTGATTATTTAGTTATAATTTTCTTTAATTAGCTGTTATTATTTAAAGTTTAAGTTTTTTAAACACTATGTGCCTTATTTTAGCTTTATATGCTAATTCTGTAATAAAAACGTGAATAAATACATGTGTAAAGAATTTAAAATGAGTTTTTTTCTACTACAAACATTTTGATTTTAATTTTAGCGTTATGTACAGACTTGTTACCCGCGGTTCCACCCGCGTTGTACCCGTTCCCGCAGGAATTTTGGGATAAAATGTATCACATATGTTATTCTGATGTATAACCTATATTACTGTAAAGTTTCATCCAAATCCGTCCAGTAGGTTTTTCGTGAAAGAGTAACAAACACACACACATTCATCCTCACAAACTTTCACATTTATAATTAGTAGGATTATTCACGTGTTACTCAGGTTAAGCCCGCCATACACGGACTGCCTATGTTAATTCTATTTTTCATCCCTGACGCTAAACACAAACATACATAAAAAAGTGTTAGCCTGTAATGTCCCACTGCTGGGCAGAGTGCTACGATGCGGAGGTGGGAGTGTGCTACGATGCGGAGGTGGGAGTGTGCTACGATGCGGAGGTAGGAGTGTGCTACGATGCGGAGATGTGAGTGTGCTACGATGCGGATGTGGGACTGTGCTACGATGCGGAGGTAGGAGTGTGCTACGATGCGGAGGTGGGAGTGTGCTACGATGCGGAGGTGGGAGTGTGCTTCGATGCGTAGGTGGAAGTGTGCTACGATGCGGAGGTGGGAGTGTGCTACGATGCGGAGGTGGGAGTGTGCTACGATGCGGAGGTGGGAGTATGCTCACGAGTATGCTACGTTGCGGAGATGTGAGTGTGCTACGATGCGGAGATGTGAGTGTGCTACGATGCGGAGGCGGGAGTGTGCTACGATGCGGAGGTGGGAGTGTGCTATGATGCGGAGGTGGGAGTGTGCTACTTATGCGGAGGCGGGAGTGTGCTACGATGCGGAGGCGGGAGTGTGCTACGATGCGGAGATGTGAGTGTGTTACGATGCGGAGGTGGGAGTGTGCTACGATGCGGAGGCGGGAGTGTGCTACGATGCGGAGGTGGGAGTGTGCTACGATGCGGAGGTGGGAGTGTGCTACTTATGCGGAGGCGGGAGTGTGCTACGATGCGGAGGTGGGAGTGTGCTACGATGCGGAGGTGGAAGTGTGCTACGACGCGGAGGTGGGAGTGTGCTACGATGCGGAGGTGGGAGTGTGCTACGATGCGGAGGCGAGAGTGTGCTACGACGCGGTGGTGAGAGTGTGCTACGATGCGGAGGTGGGAGTGTGCTACGATGCGGAGGCGAGAGTGTGCTACGACGCGGTGGTGAGAGTGTGCTACGATGCGGAGGTGGGAGTGTGCTACGACGCGGAGGCGGGAGTGTGCTACGTTAACTCATTGCTATGGTTAAGCAACAGGCAACTTGGTCCATACTTGGATGGGTGGCCGATAGTGTTATTTCTACTGAGCGCTACCGTGTCCCGGGTACGTTAAATTGTCGGTCCCGGTTTTAATCGTTAGACCACGTTGGAGGTCTTTATGCGGTCTAAACACTCCGACACCAGGGTTGTCCACTGACCTACTCGGACTTACTCTACTTGTACAATAGGATATGAATTGGACATCCTGATAGCTCTCAGTGCAAAAAACTTACAACACAGCAATAGTTTTATGAAAAATGGCGCATCATCAATACGACTGTTTTTATTATTGCTCGACCTTTAGAACAAAGGAATTTATGTACAGGTTTGAACAGAAGTGAACTATTTTTTTATAATTAAAATATTTATCTTCGGTGAGACGAGCCCCTTTGCCCAGCTGTGGGACATAATAGGGATTTTTTTTTTCAACCGGGACCGTGTGCTTAACGTGGCCACCGAAGCACGGTAGCGTTTAGATAGAAACGCCACTATCGACCTCCCATCCAAGGAGCTGAGCTGGACGTTGCTCAATGAACTGACATCAGTCAAGCTAGGCCTAATCTTCTTCATCGAGTGGATGGTCAACCTGACCAATCCCTGTGTCAGAGTTATTGAGCCGCCAAAGGCCTCTGACATGGCTCATGTAACGACTACTATCCGTAGAAAGTAACCGGGACCGACGGCTTAACATACCCTCCGAAGCACGGAATCATCTTACTTTTCGGGCAATCAGGTGATTCAGCCTGCAATGCCCTAACCAAACTGAGGGCAGTCTCACAAAGAGATTTTTTGTGAGATATTGTCCCCACCGGGAATCGAGCCCCTTTATCCCCAAAATTCCCGCGGGAACGGGCACAACGCGGGTAACACCGCGGGGCGCTGCTAGTAATATTGTTAAAAATACAAGAATTTCGCAAGAATTAAGTCACTTATACAAATTATAATATTTGGACCATATTTTAGTTCAATGCCGAGAGTTTACGTAATAGTGGTCACATTCTTCTGATGCGTCCAGTAAATGAGTTTACCTATCAATAAAATAGTAGAACTTTAGCATTTTTATAGCAATGCCCTGCTGTTTTACCTGCATTGTTCGAGGCAATTTGGGGATAAAATGTATCGATACCAAAGTAGTAGGTACCTTTCTCTAGAATCTCACTTTTAGATAGATATAATATCTATACAAATAATGTAATAGGGCTGAAGCGTTTGTTTGAACGCACTAATCTCAGAAACTACTGGTCTGTTTTGGATAATTCTTTCTGTATTGGATAGCTACATTCAACGGGAAGGCTATAGGCTATTTTTTAAACCATGATTTTCCATGGAAATGGGCACAATGGGTAAACCCGCGGAATGCTGCTAGTTCTTTAATAAGCCTATACTTAAAACTTAAACTTAAATACTTAATACATGGTCTACAAAAATGATCAACCATTGTTATTTGTTAGTTAACTGACTTTGTGGACACAGCGACAACCATTTTGCCACCAAAATAGTTTTAACAATGGATTAAATAAATTTGGAATTTTAATTTCTATCAAATTATATATAAGCTATAAAAACGGACATAACTATATATTTATTAGTTCATCCTTGGATTTTCACGTGGTTTTAGAATATTAAATCGATCTTATTAAATAAAATATCGGCCTTTATGACCTTATCTATGACGATATCTTCCCACTGAAGATGTCAGTACAGCGAGAAGTACACGTGATCACAAGCGAGCACTAATGTAAAGTGTCGTCCTATAAGACATCGCAGATCAAAGTCCTCTCAATGAAGATGTTAGTACAGAGAGGAGTACACGTGATCACAAGCGAGCACTAATGTAAAGTGTCGTCCTATAAGACACCGCAGATCAAAATCCTCTCACTGAAGATGTTAGTACAGCGAGGAGTACACGTGATCACAAGCGAGCACTAATGTAAAGTGTCGTCCTATAAGACATCGCAGATCAAAGTCCTCTCACTGAAGATGTTAGTACAGCGAGGAGTACACGTGATCACAAGCGAGCACTAATGTAAAGTGTCGTCCTATAAGACACCGCAGATCAAAGTCCTCTCACTGAAGATATTAGCACAGCGAGGAGTACACGTGATCACAAGCGAGCACTAATATAAAGTGTCGTCCTATAAGACACCGCAGATCAAAGTCCTCTCACTGAAGATGTTAGTACAGCGAAGAGTACACGTGATCACAAGCGAGCACTAATGTAAATTGTCGTCCTATAAGACACCGCAGATCAAAGTCCTCTCACTGAAGATGTTAGTACAGCGAGGAGTACACGTGATCACAAGCGAGCACTAATGTAAAGTATCGTCCTATAAGACAATGCAGATCAAAGTCCTCTCACTGAAGATGTTAGTACAGCGAGGAGTACACGTGATCACAAGCGAGCACTAATGTATACACTGCAGATCAGAGATTTGATTAATACTTGATTGTATCTTATATTTAATATTAGGTAATATTATATCATAGGATCATTTTTTGCGCTCATTAATCTGCGGTCCGTGCCATAACTCTTCTTATTATTTTGGTCATTGGCCGCAGAGAAATTTATTGTTTTTTGTTGTAATAAAGAGTAGGCGTGTCTTAAGATAGTGATACACTAGTTTTATAGTTAAGCGATTCGAATTTTCGTCAATTTATTTTCATGATTTAAGAACGCTTCGGTGGTCTAGTGGTGTGTACACTCGCCTGCTAAGACAGGTCTCGGGTTAAGTTCCCGTGACCTTTCAAAACATGTTTCCTCAAACATGGCTCGGGTTTGAGATCACCAGCCCTTTAGTCAAGCGTGGTGATCAAATTCAAATTCAAATTCAAAATGTCTTTATTATATCAGATCATTACAATCTATATATATAAAATTCAAAGTCCTGACTGACTGATAATCAACGCACAGCCTCAACCCCTACACCTAGAAACGTGAAATTTGGCAGGAAGGTTCTTCAAGTGACGTAAGTGCACACTAAGAAAGGATTTTTGAAAATTCCTACGGGAACGGGCTCAACGCGGGCAAAGCCGCGGGCGCTGCTAGTCATTTATAATCGTCAGCTTAAAATTAAGTTAAGATTAAGATTACATCCTCCTCACTGTACTGATATCTGAGGTGAGAAGAGCGGCCTTTGACCAGCAGAGGGACTGACGTCTGGGTGTCAATTATATATTCTTATAAAGTATTTGTGTATGTATATGTAGTAGTATCAGTGAGTTAGATTCCATGATACAAGATTATAGCTTAATTTGTTTCTAATTAACCTGTGTGATTTCAAAATAAATAAAAAATAATTATAATATATATACATCACACTTTTGAAGTGCTATGTATACCTCAGACCTTACAATATATATTATTTCAATGTTTATTTTGGAGACATCTTGAAGTAAACCAGATGTGATTGTATTAAAGAGTATTGTTCGGTTTTAGGATTCCGTAGACTTCTGTTAAAACCCTTCAGCAAACTTTGTTGCGCAACAGTTGACAGACAATGTTTCTTATCGACCGTACACATTTTCAAATATGTATAATCATCTAAATTACATTCTATTGAAAACTTCTTTAGCGGTGTTGTGCACTATTTTGTGATAGGTAAACAAATGTTGAACTCGCGTCAGGACACGTGACCTGATCGAATATCGTAACACGTTGAGACGTTCATATTCAAGTGTTCACTTCTGCCGGCACTCGCGGAGCAATCCGTTGATTTTTGGAACGAAGTTCCTTATCGTGCGTTGCGAAAGGGGGCTAGACGGAAAAAATGGTAACGACATATTTTAGGCCAGAGAGGGACAGACAGAGAAACTTGCGCACGCCAGAGAGAGACAGACAGAGAAACATGCGCGAGAGAGACAGACAGAGAAACTTGCGCACGCCAGAGAGAGACAGACAGAGAAACATGCGCACGCCTGAGAGAGATAGACAGAGAAACATGCGCGCCGCTTCTCTGTCTGTCTGTCTCTGGCGTGCGCATGTTTCTCTGTCTGTCTCTCTCTCTCTCTCTCTCTCTCTCTATCTCTTATAGAAAGCAAGCAGTGTGGTGTCGCGACGATTATTTTTGTTGATAATAAATAAACTTCGTTCCATCCGGGTGTCCCTTGACACCTCTCAAGTTTTTTTTAACTTACGCGAGTTGCAAAAACTAAAGTAAAAGCATGGATTTGCTTGTGCTTAAGTCGTCGATATGATGGTCAACCCTGGTGTCGGAGTTTTTAGACCGCCTAAAGGCCTCCAACATGGTCTAACGATTGCAACAACCGGGACCGACAATTTAACGTCCCTTCCTCGTCACGGTAGCGCTCAGATAGAAATGCCACTATCGGCCACCCATCCATGTAGGAGCCGAGCTGCACGTTGCTTAACAATCGCAATGAACTAACATGGCTACATAACAAGTACTGAACCCAATAGTTTAAATAAAGTTTGTGAAAAGATCATTATTTTATATCCTTTTAAGCGTATCCGGATTTCGAAATTAGGAGCCGTGACGTCACACGGATTGATAAATTACACTCAAGGATCTCATTTTATTTATTAACTAGCACAGCCTGCGGTTTCACTTACGTTTTGTCCGTGATTTTTACTAGGTAGATAAGTAAGGAAGTTCGGGTAGGTCAGTGGTCAACCATGGTGTCATAGTTTTTTGACCGCCTAAAGGCCTCCGATATGGTCTGACGATTTAGGCGATACCCTTGTTGATAGATACTCAAGAAGGGTCAAGTTCAAACTTTCAAAAATCCTTGTATAGGATTATTTCCAAATTGTTATGACGTAATAATCGGAACTTTATCTCATTAACCTTTTAAAGAATGCAAAAAATATTGTTATTAACTACTGTGGAATCGTGTTTTGTCCCAATATGTATAAAATCATTTAATTGAATGTTTACCTCTTGCAAAAAACAAGTAACATTTTGTATACAATTAGATGTACATACAATGAAACCGGAAATAAAATCCTAATTAATAATATTAATCATCTATGTATTATTATAAATGCGAAAGTTTGTGAGGATGTATGTATGTTTGTTACTCTTTCACCAAAAAACTACTGGACGGATTTGGATGAAACTGTACAATAATATAAGTTATACATCAGAATAACACATGGGATACATTTTATCCCAAATTCCCGCGGGAACGAGTACAACGCGGGTAACTGAAGTTGAAGAGTATGTTTTTTTTTGTTTGTCGCTCTAATCTCAGAAATTATCAATCAGTTTTGAATAATTCTTTTTTAATGGATAGTAACAATCAACGGAAAGGTTATAAGATATTTTATCTACACTAATGTTGTAACATTCTACTTATGTTTCCAATACTTGACTTATAATTACTACTGTTATAGCGCAGACAACAAAACACTCAATTTAAGCAATTTCACATGATGGTATAATATCCACATCGATATCGTAAAATCTCATTATAACATCGCGCGCTCGCTCCTGATTGGCCCTGCGCGAGCTGCGCTCTCATTGGTTAGATTTTAATGGCGGCAAGTTCACTGTGACAATACACGTACGCGTAAATTTAATGTTTCGCAATGTGTTTTGTTTTTAAAATTTTGTTTGATTAATTGCATTAAATAGTGAAGATAAAGTAGTGTATGCAACTGCATATAACACGGGTATTAAAACACTCGTTACTATTATGAAACTCGCTGCGCTCGTTTCATAAACTCACACTCGTGTTTTAATACCCTTCATTATATGACAGTTGCATAAACTACTATTTTATCCCAAAATTCCAATGGGAACAGGCACATCGCGAGTAAAACCGCGGAGCGCTGCTAGTCTATATATATAAAAGAGAGTCGTGTTCGTAACACCATTAAAACTCGAGAATGGCTGGACCAATTTGAATGATTCATTTTTAATTTTACCTAGCTTAGTCAGGCATAGGATAATCTCTATACATATGTATAAAAATCAATGCCACTTTTCGTTGTAATTGTATAACTCAATAAAAGGCTCACCTATCCAAACCAAATGTTTAGGCTTTGTTCGGACTATTTAGTAGATGGTTTATGTGAAGCACAAAATCGGTCGAGCGGTTCTTAAATTCCCACGGGAACGGGCACAATGCGGGTGAAACCGCGGGGCGCTGCAGACCTAGCAAGTAACAAAAGTCCCGAAATTCCTTCGAGAACGGGTGCACTGCGGGTGAAGCCGCGGGGCACAGCTAGTAATATCTAAAAAGAATATATATTTATATCATAACAGGATTTAAATCTATAAAATTCAAATACTTAAACCTTAGATTATAGAAAGTACTAGATGTAGCATTCAAATGTATTTACAAGCTACACGCTGTGTCCAAAAACAGAACAAAGTCCCTCGCGTAGTGTTGTTAGCTCTCGCATTATTTGCCCATTTTTGGGGTAAATTTTGGGAGTTTCGGAGGTAATATGATAATAGAATAAAAATTGTCCTTTTCTTTATAACTATGTACCTACCTGATTATCTCAAGAAATAGATAGGTATATTAAATAAAACACGGTGTTAAGGTGGATGTTTGCACACTTTTATCGGGTGATGGAAAAATTATATATTTTTATTTTATTTTATTTTATTTTAAAGTATTCGGAAAACTTACAGCTAGGTACAAGAGTTACATAAAAAAAGAATAATAACTTAGGGCCAATTACAATTTTTCACTATCTAAGATGGCTAATATAGAAACATAATTTTATACCCGCTCCCCCTCTCCCCTTCTACCTCACACGCACACCAAAAATTTGTTTAGAAATCCTATAGACTAACATACTTACTATTTAATAGGATTGTTAGGTTAGGTACATAGGAGCCGCACTTACGCTTTATACTTTCTTTTTTCAAGTTGGTTATTTTTTATTATATTACTTATTAATATTCTACAACGAATTAAAGCCCTCAAAAGGTAATAAAAAGAAGGGTAAATCAAAACTCTTATATTGGCAACACTAGCATAGATTGACGCATCACTCTCTATGACAATTGAAATCTGAGAAAATAATTAAATATTTAAATAAGACGATACCTAAATGCGATACTTACACGTGAAATGTGATCCCATCCTGTTTCTTTTTCAGACCCACAGCATTTTTACAGGTAGGAATGACACAAGACGGCATAGTTTCGTGAAATTGGTCACGGGTAAAACACGTTAGCGCGTTCCGACGGTCACAAAGTGACTGATCGGTTGCGCATCAAACTACACTATTTAAGGCTAGTTTGAGTAGCTACAGTATTATGCGCGCTCACGGGTTCTGGTTATTCTGTATTCTGAGACTTAAACAATACAAGGAAAAAATTGTGCACGCAAAATGTGACCGCGCAGAAATGTGTTGTTCAAACATCCACCGATGATTTGATGTTTAAATGTCAAGGGTTAAGGGTGTGGTTACAGTGATGAGCGGAGCGATTTCGTCGAAAGATGTAGCGGTTTTCTAAATGACTTTAAAAATCGATGGAGATTCTCAATTTGATAAAAATGAACCAATGTGTTTCATTAGAGCCTGGAGTAGCTCTAATGAAACTACGACTGCGTTAATTTTCATATAGTGTCTATTTAGAATTTAGTGTTAAAAAGGAATACTTATCCTATCCGACTAATATTATAAATGCGAAAGTTTGTGAGCTTGTATGTATATATGTTTGTTTGTTACTCTATCACGAAAAAACTACTGGACGAATTAGCATGAGACTTTACAGTAATGTAGGCTATACATCAGAATAACACATGGGATACATTTTATACCGAAATCCTGCGGGAACGGGTACCATGCGGGTTACACCGCGGGGTGCGGCTAGTCTTGTTTAATATTAATAGTCACCAGCTCGCATTGACAACCTCAGTCTAAACATGGCCTTTTTAAGGTTCCATACCCAAAGGGTAAAAACGGGACCCTATTACTGAGTCTTCGCTGTCCGTCCGTCCGTCCGTCACCAGGGTGTGTCTCAAGAACGGTGATAGCTAGACAGTTGAAATTTTCACAAATGATGTATTTCTAAAAATAAAATAAAATAAAACAAATATTCAAGGGGGCTCCCATACAACAAACGTGATTTATTGCCGTTTTTTAAAGTACGGAACCCTCCGTGCGCGAGTTCGACTCGCACTTGGCTGGTATTTTTTATATAGTAGATATTACAAGGCATGCATCGCCATACACGCCTCAGGCTGTTTAGGCGTTTATGTCACTATAAACAATCATCTATTGAGTGTACCACATAAGTGCTAGTCAGTACGTAGTAGTAGTAGTATCAGCCTGTAATGTCCCACTGCTGGGCAAAGGCCTCTCATCTCACTGAAGATATCAGTACAGTGAGGAGGATATCGTAATCACCACGCTTGACTAACGGGTTGGTGATCTCAAAGCCGAGCCATGTTTGAAAAGTAGGAAACATGTTTTCGCTCGACCCAGGAATTGAATCCGGGACCTCAGTCTTGGCACTCGAGTGCAGATACCGCTAGACCACTGAGGCGTTAACTATATTCTTGTTAATACAAAGTCGCTATTATCACTCGTCTCAAACCACAGCCTTATGTCAAAGTATTGTCTATTTACTGTCAATGGGGATAGTAATGAATTTGACAGTGATCAATTACTTGACTTGCGGGGATTTTGAACTTTAAACGATGCTAGCGGCGCCCCGCGGTGTTGCTCACTTTAAGTAAGTAAGTAACAGCCTCCGTGGTCTTGTGGTTTGAACGCCCGGCTCACGACCCGGAGGTTCCGGGTTCGATTCCCGGTGGGGATACCTCACAAAAATATCTTTGTGAGACTGTCCTCAGTTTGGTTAGGGCATTGCAGGCGGAATCACCTAATTGCTCGAAAAGTAAGATGACTCCGTGCTTCGGAGGGCACGTTAAGCCGTCGGTCCCGGTTACTTTCTACGGATAGTAGTCGTTACATGAGCCATGTCAGAGGCCTTTGGCGGCTCAATAACTCTGACACCAGGATTGGTCAGGGTGACCATCCACTCGATGAAGAAGAAGAAGAAGTAAGTAAGTATACTCTACTAGCAGCACCCCGCGGCTTTGCCCGCGTTGAGCCCGTTCCCGTAGGAATTTTCGAAAATCCTTTCTTAGTGTGCACTTTCGTCACTTGAAGAACCTTCCTGCTAAATTTCATGTTTCTAGGTGCAGCGGTAAAGGCTGTGCGGTGATTATCAGTCAGTCAGTCAGGACTTTGGATTTTATATAATAAAATATAGATATTTTCTTGATTTCCTAAAATGCGGACCAATGTCGTCTTTCCAGTAGAAGACTAAGCGAAGTCTAAGCGATGTTACCTCATTGCGATTGTAAAGCACCGTGCAGCTCGGTCCCTACTTGGATGGGTGGCCTATAGTGGTATTTCTATCTGAGCGCTACCGTGCTGTCAGGTATTTGGTCCAAAAACTCCGACACCAGGGTTGGCCACTGACCTACTCAAACTTATCGGCCACCCATCTAAGTAGTGATCGAGCTGCACGGTGCTTAACAATTGCAATGAGGTAACATCGCTTAGACAAAAATTGTGTTATTGGGTACTTGATGATTAAAAGTATGTTTTACTTCAGGGTAGACCTTCTCTAATTAGCCTGGAATGTCCCACTGCTGGGCAAAGGCCTCCCATCTCACTAGACATCAGTCCAGTGAGGAGGATGTCGTAATCACCACGCTTGACTAACGGGTTGGAGATCTCAAACACGAGCCATATGTTTGAAAACTGGAAAACATGCTTAGCTCGGCCCGGGAATTGAACCTGTGATGTCGTCTTGGCAGCCTTGGTTGGTAGATTGAAGCAACCGGGACCGACAATGTTTACGTACTCTCCTAAGAACAGAAGCTTGCGGATGCACTTAACACGTTTGAGTCCTACTTGCGATGTCGGGTCGCGTCGGGTCCGATTGTGCACTGTCGGGTCCGATCGGCGAGTGTGGTTTCTCTCATTAGCTCTTTAGTACCTAATCCTATCCTAACCTACCCTCTCCTATCCTACTATAATATTATAAATGCGAAAGTTTGTGAGAATGGATGTATGTATGGATGTATGTTTGTTACTCTTTCACGCAAAAACCACTGAACGGATTTCGATGAAACTTTACAGTAATTTAGGTTATACATCAGAATAACACATGGGATACATATTATCCCGAAATTCCCGCAGGAACGGGTACAACGCTACACCGCGGGGCACGGCTAATTACATTATAACTTCAAAAAACGTTCAACAAAAACATATTTTAATTATCTAACAAAAAATCTATCATAACATTGTTAATTAATTTAATTGACAAAAAAACCTAATAAATTGAAACTTCCGTCCACAAATCAATAAATAATAAACGCATCCTTCCTCGCCGATAACAATTAAAGTTTTTTTCTTATGAATCATTTTTTGACAGTCAAATTACTTGAAACGTCTTGAAAGG
This sequence comes from Cyclophora albipunctata, assembly GCA_963082685.1. Taxonomy (NCBI): domain Eukaryota; kingdom Metazoa; phylum Arthropoda; class Insecta; order Lepidoptera; family Geometridae; genus Cyclophora; species Cyclophora albipunctata. The sequence continues at coordinate 4,529,141 of OY720142.1, forward strand.
TCACTCTGAGTTTGTGATATAAGTGTGAATACGGCCTTGTATTGTTATGAAGATATCAATGTCATTGCTATGGATACGCCCTAAAGATTATGATGATGGTTACAAGCATAGAATGCCATGAATGGACTATCGCAGACTTCAAACTGTCTCGAAATAGACTGACTTGTAGCACTCCTAATACCAAATGCCTTTATGAATAACTAACTGCGCCCCGCGGTGTTACCCGCGTTGTACCCGTTCCCGCGAGAATTTCGGGATAAAATGTATCCCACATGTTATTCTGATGTATAACCTATATTCCTGTAAAGTTTCATCCAAATCTGTCTTGTAGTTTTTGCGTGAAAGAGCAACAAACATACATACAAACATCAATCCTTACAAACTTTCGCATTTATTTATATAGTAGAATAGGACAATTTCGAAAACAAAGTCTCAGGCGTTACCGCATTATAATAATGTACCGAGGATAATTGAAAGGCCAACCTGACTCATGTACGTAGCATTATCTAAATCGATGCAGCATTCGATATACTTACAATGACATAAACTTTCAGTTAACTTCGGGGTAATTGACTTTAAGATAACGTACTCTTCAAGTTATCACAACTAATATTATAAATGCGAAAGTAACTCTGTCTGTCTGTTACGCTTTCACGCCAAAATTACTGAACCGATTTGAATGAACTTTGGTACACAGTCAGTCCAGAGCCTGAGAAAGGACATAGGCTACTTTTGTAAAATTCCCGCGGGAAAGGGTACAACGCGGGTGAAACCGCGGGGCGCTGCTAGTTATAAATAAGTGCAAGAAATTGTAATATGTTTGTTACTCTTTCCCTTAAATGTTTTGGGAATTTAGAGAATTTTTATACATATAAACCTTCCTCTTGAACCACTTTTATCTATTTAAAAAACCTCGTCAAAATCCGTGAAGAAGTATTTGAGTTTATTGCGAACAGACAGACAGACGCGGCCGGGGACTTTTGTTTTATAATATGTAATGACTAGCAGCGCCCCGCGGTTTTACCCGCGTTGTGCCCGTTCCCGTGGGAATTTCGGGAATTTTTTTACATAAAAACCTTCCTCTTGAATCACTCTACCTATTACAAAAAACCGCATCAAAATCCGTTGCGTAATTTTAAAGATTTAAGCATACAGACAGACAAACAGTGTGACAGACACGAAAAAGAGACGACTTTATTTTATACTATGTAGTGATGATACGAAAAATATTAGGATTATAAAAGTTAGAATTTTGGTTCAGTGTATTTGAACATTTATCCCAAAATTCCTACAAGAACATTCTCGATCCTTACCAAACCATATCTATCTTCTACCAATACTAATATAACAAAGCTTACGAGTCTGATTTTCTAATTTATTTGAACGCGCCAATCTCAGAAACTACAAATCCGATTCGAACAATTCTTTTTCCATTGAACAGCTACATTCAACGGGCAAGTCACAGGTTACTCTGCACCCCTAAATTCCCACAGGAACAGGCACAATACAGGTAAAACCGAGGGGCGGTTTTAATCTATTACTAGAAATGTATGACTATGCCAAGGTTCTGTTTAAGGTCGATAGCGCCACCCACACAACATAAATCAGACGAGTTGAATCACAAAGGTTAGAGAAACTCAGCAAATAATAGTTTAGTATATTGTCATATGCATATTTATACGTGTTTGAATATTCATCGTATGTGACTGAATCGTGTGGTTTCGCTCTTTAGGCCTGCGCTTATTGCAATCAGCAAAGTCTTTGCTTAAAGCCCGTTGTCACAGTGGCATGTGAGAGCGCTTACTGTGTCGGGGGTTGCGGGCTCGATTCAACGGAGTAACAATATGTGTCCCACTGCTGGTCAAAGGCCTCTCATCTCACTGAAGATATCAGTACAGTGAGGAGGATTAAGCATAATCACCACGCTTGACGGGTTGGTGATCTCAAACCCATGTTTGAAAACTAGGTAACATATTTTCGCTGGACCCAGGAATTGAACCCGGGGCCTCAGTCTTGGCAGGCGAGTGCACATACCACTACACCACCAAGGCGTTCAATGACTCAATTTTAATTGCTACATACATAATAACATACAAACAAAACCAAGTCATGACATACAAGTAGTATTGTCTACATCTGTAATTACTTCAAAGTTCATCGCAGCATTTAGCAAATAACATGCATAATATTAAAATGTTTCAATCATTATGTCATTGCTATCAAATGATTAACTACTAGAATCGCCCCGCGGTTTTACCCGCGTTGTGACAGTTCCCGTGGGAATTTCGGGATCTTCTTCTTCAGCGAGTGGAGGTCAACCTGACCAATCCTGGTGTCAGAGTTTTTAGATCTCCTAAAGACCTCCGATATAGTCTTAAGATTGAAACCGGACCGGCAATCTAACGTGCCCTCCTAACCACGGCAGCGCTCAGATAAAAATGCCAAAATCGGCCACCCCTCAAAGTTGTGTCTGAGCTGCACATAGCTTACATTGCAGGCTGAATCACTTGATTGCCCGAAAAGTAAGATGATTCCGTGCTTCGGAGGGTACGTGAAGCCGTCGGTCCCGGTTACTCTCTACGGATAGTAGTCGTTACTTGAGCCATGTCAGAGGCCTTTGGCGGCTCAATAACTCTGACACCAGGATTGGTCAGGGTGACCACCCACTCGATGAAGAAGAAGAAGAAGAAGTTAAATAGTAAAATTGTGGTATTGTAAAATAGTGTTTATTTTAAAACTAGTTCAAGCTCTTGGTTGCAAAATGAAATTACCCGGCGGATGATAACAGACGTGGGTGACAGTAAATAATATCGAGAAATATTGTTGTTGAGCGTGGGTTCTGTAGGAAAATTAAAATAAAAAGGAGAATTATTTTTTTTTTATACAGACATACCTATATTTACAAAGAGTTTTCGAATCTATCACAGTGTTAAAGTGTGTATTATTTGTAAAATTTTGATATGGTACCTGTAATATAATAATAATATACTCGGAAAAATTAACATACGGTCTTCTTCTTCATCGAGTGGATGGCCAACCTGACCAATCCTGTTGTCAGAGTTATTGAGCCGCCAAAGGCCTCTGACATAGCTCAAGTACTACTATCCGTAGAAAGTAACCGGGACCGACGGCTTAACGTGCCCTCCGAAGCACGGAATCGTCTTACTTTTCGGGCAATCAGGTGATTCAGCATGCAGTGCCCTAACCAAACTGAGGGCAGTCTCATAAAGAGATTTTTGTGAGATATTGTCCCCACCGGGAATCGAACCCGGAACCTCCGGATCGTGAGCCGGGCGCTCAAACCACAAGACCACGGAGGCTGTGTAGATTATGTTAAAGGGTTATATTATGTACTAATCTATACCTAAAAATGTACATCGATTTGAGAACTAAATATCTGCCACTATACATACAAAAAAATATCGCAAAAAACCAACACCCGGGCACTGAACCCCAATCCGACAAGACTGCGTGGGCGTAGTGGCGCCTAGGTACTTTTGTAACACGCACTGATATGTCACTGATAACAAACATAAGTGTACTACTACGTGGCTATTTATTCAGCAGATATGTTCATATTGAGGCGTAGTTTAGCTAAACGATGATTGCGATTGTTAAGCAACGTGCAGCTCGGCCCCTACTTGGATGGGTGGCCGATAGTGGCATTTCTACCTGATAGCTACCGTGTAAAACAAACTTTGAATTCTTTGAACGCGCTAATCTCATCACTTACCAATCCTATTTTAATAATTCTTTTGTTTTGAATAAATAAAATACAGTCAAAAATAAAGTGCGAGTCGGACTCGGAGGGTTCCGTACTTTAAAAAACGGCAAAAAATCACGTTTGTTGTATGGGAGCCCCTTTGAATATTTGTTTTATTTTATTTTTAGGACGGACGGACGGACAGCGAAGTTTCAGTAATAGGGTCCTGTTTTTACCCTTTGGGTACGGAACCGAAAAATACGCTCCATTTTATCCTAGAATACCCACGGGATCGGGTAAAATACAGGTAAACCTGCGGGGCGTTAGTAGTAACGTAGATTTCTAAATATTCTTTGGCGGTCAAGTAAATCTATTGCTTCTACTAATTGCCTTTAAAAATGCTGTATCGTTTTGGATAAACGACGATCAAGGTAAATGAATCGATTTGGGTTCGAATCCGGAAAACCAAGTGACTAAGAAATTGCAAAACCTATATTTTGTCCTTGTTTAAATGACGCAGTATCGGACCTTGAAAGTTTTATGAAATATGATTCAGTCAAACTTTAATATAGGTTACCTGAGTTAGTCTTGCTTATTTTGACCTTATACTTATTTTGATATTTTTGCCCTTTTCAACACTTTCTATCGATCAATATAACAAAGTCGCTTTCCGCTGTCTGTCTGTCCCTATGTATGCTTAGATCTTTAAAACTACGCAACGGATTTTGACGCGGTTTTTTTTAATAGATAGAGTGATTCAAGAGGCAGTTTATAAGTATAAAAAGCAGCGCATGCGGTTTTACCCGCGTTGAGCCCGTTCCTGTGAGAATTTCGGGATAAAAAGTACCCTATAACCGTCACGTTGAATGTGGCTATCCATTATAGAAAGAATTATTAAAATCGGATTAGTAATTTTTGAGATGAGCCCTTACAAACAAAGTTAGAAACTTTATCTCTTTATGATATTAGTATGGATTGGATGCGATGCGTATAATAACATCCACGGTCAGGGCTGCAGCCGATGTGTCAGATATGAGATCTCTTCTTAATAGTACACGTAGCAACGTAAGTTATAAAAGATTTTATTTTATGGATGACTAGCAGCAGGTTTTGCCCGAGTCGTGCCCGTTCCCGTGGGAATTTCGGGAATGTTTATACATGGAAATCTTCCTCTTGAATCACTCTATCTATTTAAAAAAACCGCGTCAAAATCCGTTGCGTAGTTTTAAAGATCTAAGCATACATAGGGACAGACAGCGGGAAGCGACTTTGTTTTATACTATGTAGTGATAGGTTATGGATGTAATTTCTGCCTAGCAGAGGAAAGATATCTAGATTAGCTGTCCCGCGCGGTGGTTCCTTGGACCCAATAAATGTCGCTAGTGTGAATCTAAACCATTTTTGGCGCAGTCGGGTAAACATTTTCAATGTTCATTTTTATTGTAACACTTGTCCATTCAATATTACTTTTCTAAGTAAGACAATTATGACAGGAAAATACATCCGTAATACAACCGGACATAGGTATGATGCGACCGATTTACATTATACTTACACTAGCTGTGCCCCGCGGGTTTACCTGTCCTTCTCGTAGGCATTTTTGAATAAACAATATATATAAATATACATACCGTATAACCTTCCCATTCAATGTAGCTATCCAATACAATAAGAATTATTAAAAACAGACCAGTAGTTTCAGAGATATGCTCGAACATTTAAAAAAATTCGATACCTCTTTATAACAATACTAGCAGCGCCCCGCGGTCTTACTCGCGTTGTACCCGTTCCCGTGGGAATTTCGAGATTTTTTATATTTATTTATTAAAACTACTACACGGAATTGAATGTAACTTTACAGTAATATAGGTTATACATCAGATTAACACATGGGTTACATTTCGCGAAAACAGGGTTGAAAGGGGTTGAAAGGTTGTATGGAAGTGTGGTTATTTTTAAAACTACTACACGGATTTGGATGTAACTTTACAGTAGTATAGGTTACACATCATGGGATAAATTTTATCCCAAAACTCCCGCGGGAACGGGTATCGCCGCCGGGCGCGGCTAGTATAATATACAGACATCCTTCCTCACCAACTGGTATTAACTGTAATGAATACTATCTCTTAGTAAAATCTATGATTATGTAAAATTATGTAGTTAGTGGCGTAAAAACTATTTAATGATCTGTTTCTTACAGACTTATTTATTTAATGATTCTCTTGCGACTGTGACCATGTCTTCAGACTTCAAACAGACTTGTTAGACGACAAAACTGTCTGATGACAGTCTAACGATTAGTGACATTAAACGGTATAGTCAGTGGGTGCGGTTACGGTTAATAAAGATTTATGGTTAACTAGCATTGCCCCGCGGTTTTACCCGCGTTGTGCCCGTTCCCGTGGGAATTTAGGGGATTTTTATACATATAAACCTTCCTCTTGAATCACTCTATCTATTTAAAAAAACCGCATCAAAACCCGTTACGTCGTTTTAAAGATCTAAGCATACATAGGGACAGACAGCGGAAAGCGACTTTGTTTGTTTTATATGTTACTAGCAGCGCCCCGCGGTTTTACCCGCGTTGTGCCCGTTCCCGTGGGAATTTAGGGGATTTTTATACATATAAACCTTCCTCTTGAATCACTCTATCTATTTAAAAAAACCGCATCAAAACCCGTTACGTCGTTTTAAAGATCTAAGCATACATAGGGACAGACAGCGGAAAGCGACTTTGTTTGTTTTATATGTTACTAGCAGCGCCCCGCGGTTTTACCCGCGTTGTGCCCGTTCCCGTGGGAATTTCGAGAATTTTTTTACATAAAAACCTTCCTCTTGAATTACTCTACCTATTACAAAAAACCGCATCAAAATCCGTTGCGTAATTTTAAAGATTTAAGCATACAGACAGACAAACAGTGTGACAGACACGAAAAAGAGACGACTTTATTTTATACTATGTAGTGATGTAGTGAACAAAGTAAGTCGGTACTAATTATCTATACTTAATTACTAGCTGCGCCCCGCGGTTTCACCCGCGTTGTACCCGTTCCCGCGGGAATTTCGGGATGAAAAATAAATGTTGTCCGATTCTCAGACCTACCCGATATGCACACAAAATTTCATGAGAATCGGTCGAGCCGTTTCGGAGGAGTATGGCAACGAAAACTGTGACACGAGAATTTTATGTATTAGATAATGAAGCTGAAGCGTTTGTTTGTTTGTACGCGCCAAATTCAGAAACTATCAATCCGATTCGAATTATCATTTTTGTAACACATAGCCACTTTCAACGGAAAAGTTATATGCCATTTTTCATCCCGAAATTCCCACAGGAACTGGCACAACGCGGGTAAAACCGCGGGGCGCTGTTAGTTATAAAAAAACCATTGTCATTTACCTCAATCCGTGAGGAATCAGTTTTTAATTAAAACATTGACAGTTAAAACCGCCGATCGCTAATAAAAGGTGAATTCTTAGAAAAATAAAACGCATTATGAATCTTCGTACAAATATGTCATTTATTATCGTCTATACTCTATATGGATTTAATAAAGGTAGTTATTTTATTTCCCGGATCTCTCGTTCACCGTATGAAACATAATTTATACCTTTTTTAGGGTCCCGTACCCAAAGGGTAAAAACGGGTTATTGAGACTGCCCGTCCGTCTGTCACCAGGCTGTATCTCAAGAACGGTGATAGCTAGACAGTTGAAATTGTCACAGATGATGTATTTCTGTTGCCGCTATAACAACAAATACTACAAATAAAATAAAACAAATATTCCCATACAACAAACGTGATTTTTTGCCGTCTTTTAAAGTACGGAACATTAAGTGCGCGTGTCCGACTCGCACTTGGCCGGCTTTTTTCAAATCTTCAAATACCTAAGTACCTAAGTAAGGGAGCTTCGCTTCAAGCTGAACGGAGCTATGCCGAGCTCAAACTACCATACGTAGTAACTATTTAGTAATCTGTGCTACCACTCACAACGAATTGAAATTGTCAAACATTTTTAATGCGTACTGATTGGTCGAATGAGCTCCACCCAATTCCGCTCCATTACACGCACCCTTTACATTATCGGATCCTAAATAATAAATAAATAAACATAATAAACTAGCTGTGCCCCGCGGTTTCACCCGCAGCGTCCCCGTTCCCGTGGGAATTTGGAGATTTTTATTCCTTATTTTTCTTAGAATATAAAAACTTTGTCCTGACAATGAGGAACACATTAAAAAAATAATCATCTAATTTGGTGCAGTCGTTCTGAAGTTATGCGCTTACCAACACATTTTGCGATTCATTTTTTTATTATAGATAAACGGACCCGGATAAATTCAGTCACGGTTAATTAGTCCCAAACTAAGCTCTAAGCTTGTGTTATGGAATCTAACTCACTGACACTACTACATATACATACAAAAATACTTATAAGAATATATAATTGACACCCAGACGTCGTCGCCAACAACTATGTCTTCACATATTGTTGACTCCGGGCGGGAATCGAACCCGCAACCCCCGACACAGTAAGCGCTCTCACTGCCACTGTGCCAACGGGCTTGTCAAAATCCTGTTTCTGGTTTACGAATTCAAAATGATCCTAATTCTATCGTACAGATGTTTCCACGAGAGGTCAAACGATAACCTTTTTGTCAAATAGATCGTGCGTTAGTGTCATTTTAAATGTCAGTTTGGACACTAATTTGATCTGATATCAATTTGATTTAAATTTGGTTAAGTAAATGATTCCTTTATTCGATGGCATCCTATTAATAAATAATAAATAAATAAATAATGTATCTATCCGTGCTTCGGAGGGCTCGTTAAGCCGTCGGTCCCGGTTACTTTCAACGGATAGTAGTCGTTACATAAGCCATGTCAGAGGCCTTTGGCGGCTCAATAACTCTGACACTAGGATTGGTCAGGTTGACCATCCACTCGATGAAGAAGAAGAATGCATCTATCTATGATGATGATGATGATGATGATGATGATGATGATGATCCCACGCCGATTTCGGCAACGGTGACCGTTTTCAATTAGATAAACATCCAAACGCTAAAAAGGTGGTAGTTTTCATAAAAAAACTTTAGGTATCTGTCGGTTTACCAAAGATATCAGTACAGTGAGGAGGATGTCGTAATCACCACGCTTGACTAACGGGTTGGTGATCTCAAACACGAGCCATGTTTGAAAACAAGAAACATGTTTTCGCTCGACTCGGAACCTGGGACCTCAGTCTTGGCAGCCGAGTGCATACCACTAGACCACCGAGGCAAAGGATTACAAAATAATATTCCTTTCTGAATTATTTCCTGCAATCATTTCAGTACTTAATCAGACTATCTCATTCAACGTTCAATCAAGTGGATTGTTCAATTATCATTACGCAAACAGACAGACGGACCTATTGTCTTAACTTGTTATATATAATGAGGGTAATTAATTATTAATGGAATTAATTACGATTATCTGTTATTATTTGATTATGTGACATGTTATTAATATTGTTAAGTCATTTATTTATTAAAGGAACTTTTTAAAGTCATGTTAGGTAATTCATTTTATGAATATATCGATGGTAGCAAAGTAGAAACGGACATCTACAAAATCGCAACTTTACAGGAGAGCAGATTTAGTTTAAAAGAGGGGTTATTTTGAGAGTTATGGACCGATTAACCTGAAATTTTCTATAATGCTTTCAAATAACCTTCTTTATGAATTGTGTAATAGATTTTATCGCTATATCGTTGTTTTACTTAAATAATGTAGACGTCTTTTTTTACTCTGAAAAAACTTTGACGTAGAAGAAGACATCTGCCTGATAACCGTTTATACGCTGTAATAAAAAAGTGCCCATTTCATTTAAAATATCTAATAAAGTAAGATAATAATCTCCTGTAATACATTTAAAGATATTTAAAGAACATCTAAGCAACATGCAAACAGTATTCTACTTTTTTTGACCAAATTTTGCAGATGTCTGTATTTACTTTGCATTTAACATTTTATACATTATCAATAAATGAGTTAACTACAACTAAACTCCATCTATTACTATCAGTTGAACTCATTTATTTAGTTACCAAATCACGTAAAATATATTTTTTTTTAAATAAAAATGCAATATAATACTATGATTTATTTATTTTTTGAATTTTAACTGATATTTTAATGATTAATTTAAGGTAGAATGCGTTAAACCATTCCAATTCATACTCCAGTGATTATAGCAAGTTACTGCGGAATTCGAGATACCCAGCTGTAAGTCTGTAAATACTTGTATATTGACACCCTAAAAGTTGTCTCAAAACCTACCGATGGTAGGGTGTGCGCAACTATTGAATTTCAAGGTCAAATGTCAAAAAAAAGTGTTTTTCGCGAATATCTGAAAAACGGTGCAATGTAGCAAAAAAAAGTGTATGATGAAATGAAAGCTTATAAAATTCTCTATAACTTTAATTCTATCCACTTTTTCCATATTCCAAACCGTTATTGATCTACACGCTCCAGAAATGTAAAAATTAAGGACCTCGGGCAGGTAACTATGGAGCCTGCCCAATGCTCAACAGTGACATGACTCATGTCATTTGAAAGGTCTTGAAGAGTTGTACAAGTTACTCCTAGACAGTTATATCGAATTCGATGGCCAACTCGGTGTTTTCGACCACCGAAGAATTACCACTGGAGGTGCTGTGGAGCCTGGACGGAATGCTCAACAGTGACATGACTTACGCATTTGAAAGCTCTTACAAGTCACTTTTTGATGGTTATGTCGAAATCGACGCCAAACTCGGGTGTTTTCGACCACCGAAGAAAAAACACTAGGTGTATGTGCACTAATGTGCAGTTGACCCTGATCGTATTGCTCAACAGTGACATGACTAATGTCATTTGAAAGCTCTTACAAGTCACTCCTTGACAGTTATATCGAAATCGACGGCCAACTCGGTGTTTTCGACCACCGAAGAATCTACACTGATCGTATTGCTCGACAGTGACATGACACATATCATTTGAAAGCTCATAAAGAGTTTTATAAGTCACTCTTTGATAATTATATCGAAATCGCCGTCCAACTTAGTGTTTTCGACCACGGAAGAATGGAATTGGGCTATGCTATACCGAAGTATCGACCCTGATCCTAATGCTCAACAGTTACATGACCTATGTCATTTGAAAGCTCTTGAAGAGTTGTACGAGTCACTCTGTGACAGTTATATCGAAATCGACCGCCAACGCGGTGTTTTCGACCACCGAAGAATCGACACTGGGTGTATGTGCACTGTTGAGCATTCCGTCCAGGCTCCACAGCACCTCCAGTGGTAATTCTTCGGTGGTCGAAAACACCGAGTTGGCCATCGAATTCGATATAACTGTCTAGGAGTAACTTGTACAACTCTTCAAGACCTTTCAAATGACATGAGTCATGTCACTGTTGAGCATTGGGCAGGCTCCATAGTTACCTGCCCGAGGTCCTTAATTTTTACATTTCTGGAGCGTGTAGATCAATAACGGTTTGGAATATGGAAAAAGTGGATAGAATTAAAGTTATAGAGAATTTTATAAGCTTTCATTTCATCATACACTTTTTTTTGCTACATTGCACCGTTTTTCAGATATTCGCGAAAAACACTTTTTTTTGACTTTTGACCTTGAAATTCAATAGTTGCGCACACCCTACCATCGGTAGGTTTTGAGACAACTTTTAGGGTGTCAATATACAAGTATTTAGACTTACAGCTGGGTATCTCGAATTCCGCAATTCTTACCTAATTTAAGCTTAAATGACTGCACTATCAATAAAAACGCACGAAAACATACCCGGTACGCGCTAGAATGTGACAACTGACTGATGTCTTTGTTGACGTTTCATTCATCTGTCAAAGCTCCGAAGTAAAGGCGGACAAATTCAAATGTCCGTTTCTACTGCGATGTTTTTTAAAAATCCAGTGTAGATGTCTTCATTTACGTGTCAAATTTTCTTTATTATTTTGAATTTTGAAAAAAATAATAATACAGACTTGTACATAGGATTAATGTAAGCTCATTTTTGTAAAAAAAGCATTTTCGAAAAAATGTAGATGTCCGTTTCTACTTTGCTGCCATCGATATAGTAATATCAGGTAGTACGTTCAAAAGAGCCTCTATGGGCACTATGGGGCCAAAACTGAATAAAAATATTTGACTTAGACTTTGACTTTGATTCCCCAGACCCAGTACCCGTTCCCGTGGGAATTTCAGGAATATTTTTACATAAAATAAACATTCCTTTTGAATCACTTTATTGGCATCAAAATCCATTGCGTAGTTAAAGATCTAAGCATACAAAGGGGCAGACAGCGGAAAGCGACTTTGTTTTATACTATGAATAATCAAAATAAATTGGACGAGGCTCAGCTTGCGCTGCCCAGAATATGTGCTAGTCCGGTAGCTAGTTTTCAGCCTATCTCTGACTAAAGTCTATTTTTTTTATTGTCCCAAAATGTGGACTAATGTCTTATTTGACTATTAAAACGTACGTTAATGTCATTATTATTTATTTAAACGGGAACTTACGTACGACGGAGGCTACTGTCGAGAGCTCCTCAATACGTTTCGGTCACATACAGTGACCTTCATCAGGAGGTGGGTGAAGCGCTCGCGACAGCGTCTCTCCCCGCACTAGATAGGGTACGAATAAAATATAATCACTAAACCTATTTTCCTCTTCAGGAGTAGTCGTCTTCGGCTGGAAATTTGACGACATTTGTCCTCATTTTGTAACAGATTGTATACGACAACTCGCTACTCGCCAATAAGCTTACTAACAAACACCTTACTGCCTTGTTCATAACCACTCTCTAACTAGAACACTGTTAGTGAGTGTTTTGTCTCTTTTGCTCTTTGGAAAATAGCGTATGTCAGAAAGGGACAAACTATTTGCTAGCTGAAATGCTGCTAGTAAGCGTAGTATATTTATCTTTGTTGTAAAATACACTAGCAGCGCCCCGCGGTTTTACCCACGTTGTGCCCGTTCCCGTGGGAATTTCGGGAATTTTTTTACATAAGAACCTTCCTCTTGAATCACTCTACCTATTACAAAAAACCGCATCAAAATCCGTTGCGTAATTTTAAAAATTTAAGCATACAGACAAACAGACAAACAGACACGAAACAGAGACGACTTTATTTTATACTATGTATGTAGTGATTATTAAATTTCCTCATAGCGCCAGACAAAACAATATTAAAAATAGAGAACTCAAAAATACTGGACCAAAAATGATATAAATTTATAGACGGCAGACCCGGACCCGGAGCGGTGTGGGCGAACGACATATCTCTTATGTTGCAGTCAATGTTGCAGATCAGTTGTTTCACAAACTCGCCTTAATAAGTTACTTTTACATAATATGATGGCTGATAGTAGCATATAAATTTGAACTAGCAGCGCCCCGCGGTTTTACCCGCGTTGTGCCCGTTCCCGTGGGAATTTCGGGAATTGTTACACATATAAACCTTCCTCTTGAATCACTTTATTTATTTAAAAAACAGCGTCAAAATCCGTTGCGTAGTTTTTAAGATCTAAGCATACATAGGGACAGACAGCGGAAAGCGACTTTGTTTTATACTATGTAGTGATAAATAAATAGGTTGTACAGGAAACAGGCTATAAATGAGTTTTCATTTAAGATGGAACTCACGAAAACTTATTCTCTACAGAATAAATTATTTGTCTTTGGTTGGCAAAAAGTAAAATTAGATTAAAGAAAAAAAAATTACAAGGCAGGTAAAGCCGCAAGATTCTGCTAGTCTGTGAATTCTTATCGGGCCAAATTATTCTCAGCAAAGCGGCGTTTGCCAATTTAGGCGATTTTTGCTTGCAGTTTTCCGATAATATATACAAACAACTAATACACAACGGTTAAAACAGGCAAGCCAATTTCGCCTTAATAAACGTCCCTACTATCATAAATGCGAAAGTAACTATGTCTGTTACGCTTTCACGGCTAAACTACTTAACCGATTTTTATGAATTTTGGCATAGCTATAGATTAGACTTTGGAGAAACGCTTTGGATACTTTATATCCTCAAATTATTAGAAACGGGTACGTGACGGGTAAAAATGCGGGATGACCTAGTTACTTATTAGACTTGGTTTACCTATGTTTAAGTATTCTTTTATCTTAAAAATGCTAGAAATCTATTGTCTTAGTTTCAAAACTGTGTATTTTAACTCATCATATAATACTTTTCTTTTACAATACTTGTCATAACAAGATTATACAAGCGTGGTGATTACGACTAGTCCCCCTTACTGTGCTAATATCTTCGGTCTTGTTCTTCATCGAGTGGATGGCCAACCTGACCAATCCTGGCGTCAGAGTTATTGAGCCGCCAAAGGCCTCTGACATGGCTCATGTAACGACTACTATCCGTAGAAAGTAACCGGGACCGACGGCTTAACGTGCCCTCCGAAGCACGGAATCATCTTACTTTTCGGGCAATCAGGTGATTCAGCCTGCAATGCCCTAACCAAACTGAGGACAGTCTCACAAAGTGATTTTTGTGAGATATCCCCACCGGGAATCGAACCCGGAACCTCCGGATCGTGAGCCGAGCGCTCAAACCACTAGACCACGGAGGCTGTTAAATTTAATATCTTCGGTAAGTAACTCTGTTACTGGGATTGATCACTGACCTACGCGATCTTACTATCTAGCTCTTCGAAGCTTCTTTTATGACAAGCTCGTTGTCCCAGTGGCAGTGAGAGCGCTCACTGTGTCGGGGGTCGCGGGCTCGATTCCACGGAGTAACAATATGTGAAGACATAGTTGTTGACGACGACTGGGTGTCAATTATATATTCTTACTAGCTGTGCCCCGCGGTTTCACCCGCAGCGCCCCCGTTCCTGTGGGAATTTTAAGATTTTTATTCCTTATTTTTCTTATATAAAATCCTTGTTCTGATAATAAGGAATACATTAAAAAAATAATCATCCAATTTGGTGCAGTCGTTCTGAAGTTATGCGCTTAGCAACAGATTCAGCGATTCATTTTTATATTATAGACTGATATTTGTGTATGTATTTGTAGTAGTATCAGTGAGTTAGATTCCATAACACAAGCTTAGAGCTTACTTTGGGTCTAATTAACCGTGAGTGAATTTGTACTTGTGTATTATATTATGTGTAGACACTTTGATTATTGACTGGTTTTAAAAATAAACTGCGACAAACCCATTTGTAATTGAACTTATCACCTCTGTGTTTTCCAAAGTAGTGAGCAAAATAACAATAGCTTACTATAATGAAGTATTTTAAATAAAATACTAGACATGTTTTATCTGTAATATTTATCTGTTTATCCTACAAATATTATAAATGCGAATGTTTGTGAGGATGGATGTATGTTTGTTACTCTCACGAGAAAACTACTGAACGGATTTGGATGAAACTTTACAGTAATATAGGTTATACATCAGAATAACACATTGGATACATTTTATTCCGAAATTCCCGCGGGAACAGGTACAACGCGGGTAAAACCGCGGGGCGCGGCTAGTACTACTATAACAAAGTTGAAGAGTTTAAATTTTTGTTTGTTTGAACGCGCTAATCTCAGAAACTACAAATCCGATTTGAATAATTGTATTTGTAATAGATAGCCACATTCAACGGGAAGGTTATAGGCTATTTTTTTCTCGAAATAACGACGGGAACGGGCACAACGTGGGTACAACCGCATGAAGCTGCTAGTAATAATCTAATATTTTTTTCGAACTGCCCGTCCGATAAGATTAGAATGTACTAACTGATTATGTATTAATTGAAATAAATGAATCATGATATTATATTAAAAATAATTGAAGGTTGACTAATCTCCCATTATTTTGATATTGTGTTCTTACCCCTAAACACAAAAAGGGAGGGTAAAAATGCAAAACGCGGTATATATACATCCCTATTGCTAGTAATTTATATAAAAAAAAATTGCGTCGAGGGTTAAATCAATGCCAAATCTTGGAAGATTCCTCTAACTTGTAACACCCCTAATTTACGTCAGGGGTGTAAAACACAATGTTGAATTGAAGATTGCTCAACCTCATAACACTCCTATTTCACGTCGGTTGTTAAAACGAAACATAAAATGGATCTTCACGGGATTATTAAAATCTAATCTTGGCGTTTTCCGCTCCTGTGGGAATTTCAGGATGAAAAATAGTTCCTTCCTGGTGAATGTGGCTAACCAAACGTGAATGGATTTTTCCTTTTTTTTGTGGCAATAAATTTTATTTTATTTATTTATTTATTTACAAAATCAATTATTATAATTTGATAGGTAGAATTAGGGGAGTAGATTCTACAAATTCATTAGGGGAGTAGATTCCATAAATTCATTATAATAATAATGTATCTTTATTTCACCAATAAGCACATACAGTACCTTCCTGTTGAATGTGGTTATCCATTACAAAAACAATTACTATAATTTGATGGGTAGAATTAGGGGAGTAGATCCCACAATCTCATTAAGGAAGTAGATTCCACAAACTTATTGCCCCCCGATGTAGATTCCACAAATTTTGCGATAGTCATTAGGAGTAGATCCCACAATTGCACCCTTCGTTTTACGCCGAGGGTTAAACCAACGTGAAACCCTGGAAGATGAAGCTAGTCATGTGAATAGGATGATTCAGCGAGTCGGTCCGAGGTCGCGTTGTTTCACCAACAGCCTCCTTATAAAAGTAAGTATCTTCCTATGTGTAATCTTGAATCGATGGCTAGCCAGCAAGACGCACGTACCAACGTTGTATATTAATATTTAATACGTCCGTGTGTTTGAGTGTCAGTGGATAGTGAGTGCGCTTACGGAGTGGAGGTTGACTTAAAAATAAGTGAGTTTTTTTTTTGTTTTTTTTTTTGTTTTTTTTTGTGGTGTTTTTTTTGGGTTGGTGTTGGTTGTTTTTAGATCAAAATTATAAAAAATTGCAATCTGAAGAAATAAATAACAGAATTAAATAGATTTTTCCTAAAATTTCATTACTTATTGTACTTTTTTATTACAAAAATATTTATAGATTTTTTTTAAGACAAGTCATTAAACTGAAACTTATTAAATGAAAACAAATTAAGAGAAACCGTTAAATAATATTTATTCTTTAAAATAAGTCGTAAAAATGTCCCACTGCTGGGCAAAGGCTCTTACCGAAGATATCAGTACAGTGAAAAAAGAAAAATTATTAAAATTAAACAACTTAATTATAAGAAAAAAACAAAACAATAATTTCGGATCCCGTTGATGTCTTTTGTATGAAGAATCAATATATTTGAGGCCATTTTTTGGTGATTATTTTCTACTTACGAAGATCCACAGCTATCATCACTACATACATATTACATAGTATAAAACAAAGTCGCTTTCCGCTGTCTGCCTGTCCCTATGTTTACTTAGATCTTTAAAACTACGCAACGGGTTTTGATGCAGTTTTTTAATAAATAGAGTGATTCAAGAGGAAGATTTATGCATATAAAAATTCCCGAAATTCCCACGGGAACGGGCACAACGCGGGTAAAGCCGCGGAAAACATATAAAATAACAAAAAAATATATTTTTTTAAGTTTCCACATATTTATAATCTTTCCACATATTTATAATCTTTCCACATATTTATTTGTATGTATTAATATTTCTATTTATTTCAATAATAGTATAAAATTGCGAAAAATAATTAAATAATATTATGCAACATTACTAAACATTTCAAATTAATTGCTAATATTTGAGGCGACTCGACGTGTAGTAATAAATGTGAAACCAATATTGGACTCATCTTAAAAAATACCTTTGACATTCTTAAACTTGAAGGCTTTTCGCAGTAGCGCTTTTTACACGCTATAGGTATATTAGCTTCACTTGTATGTTTGTAATCGACTCCTTAGGGCACGATTTTGACTCACTTCAAACGGCCAGATTTCATTAAAACTTTGTAGATTTATCGAGGATCGATGACAATACAAAAAAAAAGAAAAAAAACTAAGCATGATTTTAGGTTTTTGAAACTATTTTTTTTACGCATAAAAAAAATGCATTTACCTGTTAAGCAATATGTAAGCCAAATTTTTTTAAATACAGCGGTTTTTTTAAAGTATTTTTTATTGCTGGGCTTTGGGAATAGAGTTCTTACTACTTACTATCATAAACATATCATTTATATACGTCATATTTTATTTTAGAAGCTTCAAAAAAGCATTAAATAGTGTTAAAAAAACGCTAAAAGGCATTAAAAAAACGTTCGATAAAAAGCCAAAATTGTGCATTAAAAAAATATTTAAAAAAACGCTCAAAAATTGTTAAAAAATACGAAAAAAGCATTAAAAAAGGCTCTGTTAAAAAAGCATTCTAAAAGTGCTACAAATAAAACCTTTTAAAATACATAAAATCGGTCGAGCGATTGACGCCTTAGAGAACCAGAAGTCTTATCATAATAACTAGTAGCGCCCCGCGGTTTTACCCGCGTTGTGCCCGTTCCCGTGGACACTTCGGGAATTTTTATACACATAAACCTTCCTCTTGAATCACTCTATCTATTAAAAAAACTGCGTCAAAATTCGGGCACTAGCATTTGAGTTTATCGCAAACAGACAGACGCGGCCGAGGACTTTGTTTTATAATATTTAGTGATAATTAATTATACAAAAACATCACAGCAGTTACACTTCGCAACTTCGTTTTTCATATCCTGTTAGTGTACAATGAAGATCCGTCTTTATAAATAACTCGCAAGTACATAACTTTACATAATAACGTCACTCACCAATTTACTTAAGAAATATATATATAAGAAGAAGAGTCTGTTTTTTGTTTGTATGAACGCGCTAATCTCAGAAACTACCAATCCGTTTTGGGTAATTCTTTTTGTATTTGATAGTCACACTTAACGGAAAGGTTATAGGCAATGTTTCATCCCGAAAGGAAGACAAAGGAAAGGTTATAAGTGGCTTTTTATCCTCTCATTCCCACAGGAACGGATACAACGCGGGTAAAACCGCGGGGAGCTGCTTGTCGTTTATATTGAGATAGATTAGCTAGTTTAGGCCCATCTCGTAGCCAGATTTGGTAGCTAGCTACGAAATGAGAAAAGTGTTTTCCCATCTTGTAGCTAGCTACTAAATGGGAACGATCTATTCGGTAGGTTAGGGTTTTTTTTTTACTAGTTAAAATCCTAAATCTTGGACTTTCGAATTCCTATTTCGTAGCCAGCTTCGAATCGGGATTATTTCTCCCATTTGGAAGCTAGCTACCAAATCTGGCTACGAGATGGGCCTAAACCGATTAGCTGCTAGCTAGCGAGTACAATAGATTCTCACGAGGATAGTATTTGAGCAAATGGTTTGTCCCTTTCCGACATACGCTATTTGCCAAAGAGCGAAAGAGACGAAACACTTTACAACAGTGTTTTTGTTACACCACGATTATTAATAAGGCGGAAAGTGTTAAGTCTGATCCCGTGGGAATTTCTGGTTAACTAATGCCTGTTAAATGAGGCTATCAAAAACAAAAATAATTATCTAAATCGGTTTAGTAGTTGAGATTAGGTTTTCAAAAAAACAAACTCTGCAGCTTTATTATATACTAGCTGTGGTTTGGTTGTGTTGTGTTGGTTGTGGCCCCGCGGTTTCACCCGCAGCGCCCCCGTTCCCGTGGGAATTTTGAGATTTTTATTCCTTATTTTTCTTATATAAAAATCTTGTCCTGACAATATGGAACACATTAAAAAAAGAATCATCCAAGTTGGTGCAGTCGTTCTGAAGTTATGCGCTTAGCAACAGATTCAGCGATTCATTTTTATAAAAAGGATTCTCGAGAGGAAATTTCCACCAGGTAAACCCAATTCATTTCGCTACGGATCGTTAATTAAAAAATAATGTTTTATAATAATTAAAATACAAGTAACGGTTTATTTATTCCCACGGTAATTAAACTGTTTACTGAAGGATAAAAGGATTTTCCCGGATATTAATAAAGAAAACAAAAACATGTTTCCTCATTTTCAAACATGGCTCGTGTTTGAGATCACCAACCCGTTAGTCAAGCGCGGTGATTACGACATCCTCCTCACTGTACTGATATCTAGTGAGATGAGAGGCCTTCGCCCAGCAGTGGGACATTACAGGCTTATACTTTAACTATTAATAAAGATAAATAATAAACTAAATATTTACTAATTAATATGCATTCAAATGGTTATTTTTTTGGAGATATATTTAAAACTAGCAGCGCCCCGCGGTTTTACCCGCGTTGTGCCCGTTCCCGTGGGAATTTCGGGATAAAATGTAGCCTATAGCCTTCCTCGATAAATAGACTATCTAACAGTGAAAGAATTATTCAAATCGGTTCAGTAGTTTCTGAGATTAGCGCGTTTAAACAAACAAACAAACAAACAAACAAAACAAACTCTTCAGCTTTATAATATTAGTATAGATTAATATTGATATCTAGTACTATATTATGCAGTAAATATTTTTTTAATTTTTTTGTCAAAAAACACATTTACGTAAGTAGGTACATGTCTAAACACAAATAAAAAACAACTTTTAGTTTTTCAAGTCGGGTATCAATAAATATCAATTTATTTATATTTTTACGTAAAAAGTTAATCAACATACGTGACAAAACTTGTTTGAAAAGTCAATAAATATACACATTATATACAATTTGTATACAACATTATATACAAAACTGGCTATAACTACAAACTTGTTTGAAATCTTTTTATTGAAGACGAATTAATATATAAATAAATGTTGAAATAAAAGGAAAAAGTATTTGTTACTAACCAAAATCTAGTTTTGACTAACAAAACAAAAACGATCCTAATTGAGAACCTTCGGCTTTTGAAGTCGGCTAATGTATATAGTGAAAGTATTAGCGATTGAGCGTGTTGACGAGTTAAATAGAAAGCGAGTGAGCGAGTAAATTGACATAGTGATGGTCAAGTGCTATTAAACTAGCCTACTTGCAGCTTGTTCAAATGCTATTCCCATACAATTTAATCAAATGCAATTAAAACTACCGTAGGTACTACAGATCTAACGTAAAATTGTCAGTCCCGGCTGTCTCAATCATAATATCATGTCAGACCATTTATAATTCGATAAAGGTTAGGGCCTGTCCACATCTCCACGTCACGACGTCTTCAACGTGGAACGGTACGTTGACGTGACGTAGAAATGGACGTGACGATACGCAGCAATATTGTACATCGCCATGCCTTTTGAAGTGACTTCTCTAGTACATACAACTCAATGATTCAACACCGTTCAACGTTGGCGAAGTCTTGACGTAGATGTGGACAGGGCCTTAAACAAAGTCCCTGACAGTGAGAGACAAGAGTCCTATGTCCGCGCGACATATTGTACAAACTCTTCACCGACTGACGTACATAATTTGTCCATCAAATTTCGGGGTTCCCAAACGGTTTAAAGTTCTCACGTGAACGCGATTTCTTTAAACTTATTAACATATGACGATTAGGATCTGATGGTCAGTCTCACCTTGAGTTTTGGGGAATTTGTACTTATTTAAATGTTGTAATTAGTATATTCTAACCATGACTCACAACACACTATGTATGTATATAGTATGCACTATGTATGTAGTAAAAAAACCGGCCAAATGCGAGTCGAACTCGCGCACGGAGGATTGTATGGGAGCTCCCCTTGAATATTTGTTTTATTTTATTTTTAAATGTTGTTATAGCGGCAATAGAAATACATCATCTGTGAAAATTTCTACTCTCTAGCTATCACCGTTCTTGAGATACAGCCTGGTGACAGACGGACGGACGGACAGCGAGGTCTCAGTAATAGTGTCCCGTTTTAACCCTTTGGGTACGGGACCCAAAAAGTAATTTCGAGTTTGGTGACCAACGGAATTTTAAAGGCCGCCTAAGGTGACGACATGGTCTGACGATTGAAACAACCGGGACCGACAATTTAACGTGCCCTCCTCGTCACGGTAGCGCTCAGATAGAAATGCCACTATCGGCCACCCATCCAAGTAGGGGTCGAGCTGCACGTTGCTTAACAATCGCATAGAAATAACATCGCATAGTCAAACGCCACGACCTCTACAGAAAATTTGGCAGATTATTTTGCTGTTAATCTTTCTAGATTCTGCCCACAGCTAACTGATTCATAGCTAATTATAATCTATAGCTATTAAGGTGATGTGAGTTCAGCAACTCGCAAAACGCGGTTTTTCCATCCAACTATTTTCATATAAATTGTCACAATTTTGATTCTAAAAAAACTATTATATTAAAGTTGAGGATATATTCTAGTGGCAAAGGTATTTCAGTACACGATTGGATTAATTTCCCTCGATAGAAAAAAATCACAAAGTTGCCTCTTTTATTAATTTAAAAATAATTTTATGGCTAAAATAAACAGATTTTTCCCAAAGAAAAACAACTATAATATAGGTCGTAGCATGAGCTAGGGCATTAGGTATTTTTTTGTAACCTTTCATTTCATTCTTAAACACAATTTCAAAATACCTAAAAAAAATCGAGAATTTGCCGTGTTGCGGGTGACGCGGGGCGTGATCAGTCGCGCTCAAGCGCTTGTGGAGGACGGACCTATGCCAAATATTTGCTGGAGCGCGGAGATGCAAAATTTAAAACTTTTTTCGCAGTAATAAATTTGAACTATGACGGTTGCGTGAAAATGAGGTTTTAATATAAATAAGAACTGTCTGAAGTATAATCCGGTCAATTTAAACCAAAAATTTAGAGTGATGTTACATAAAGTCCCAACAAGCTGAAAATCAGGAAAATTGTTCAAAACATAATTATAAACAATGTCTAAAAGTTCCCCATCATTTCCGTGTATGGAATTTTTTTTATTCAAGGTCCAAAGGTAAAAAAAATAGTTTTTCGCGATTTTCAGCAAAACGGTAAGTTTTCTCTTAAAGTACCTGAGAAAATAAAAAAGCTTATAAAATTCTCTATAACTTTAATTCTATCCACTTTTTCCATATTCCCAACCGTTATTGAACTACAAGCTCCAGAAATGTAAAAATTAAGGACCTCGGTAGGTCATGTCACTGTTGAGCATTGGGGCAGGCTCCATAGTTACCTGCCCGAGGTCCTTAATTTTACATTTCTAGAGCGTGTAGTTCAATAACGGTTGGGAATATGTAATAAGTGGATAGAATTAAAGTTATAGAGAATTTTATAAGCTTTTTTATTTTTTCAGGTACTTTTATGATAAAACTTACCGTTTTGCTGAAAATCGCGATAAACTCTTTTTTTTACCCTTGACCTTGAATAAAATAAAATCCATACACGGGAATGATAGGGAGCTTTTAGACATTATTTATAATTATGTTTTGAACAATTTTCCTGATTTACAGCTTGTTGGAACTTTATGTAACATCGAATGTATAAATTGACCGGACTATTATAGATTTAGTAGATTATTGCTTTGAAAAAAAAACAAAAAAATATGTTGTGTCACAGTATAAGAATATCAGCAGAACAACTATACAGCTGCAATGTTGGTAGTGGGGATACCTATAAGTACTCGGAATTTTAATTCGATTCCAGATTTGACAATTTCAGTGTTGCAACATTATGACAAGTACTAAATAGTGACGTTGCGATATTATTCGATATGGAAATGGAATATTTCTGGATCGATTCTTCTCGCTTATAATTTTACTCTCGTAAACTAAGTATATCAGGAAATTAAATATTTCTGAACCGATAATTTAGATTTGACGATTAATTAACGATCTTAGACTTTTCTTTTATAATTGTGTGTGAAATAAATAAAAAAATGTGATCATGAAGGAACATGACAAATAAAACAGATAGATGTATAATGGTAATAATTTATTTTATAAATTGTCGCCGTCATCGCTATCGCTGTCACTTTCTGTAACATTTATTATAAATGTGTCTGTGATATTGTCAATTAACATATCTAGCCTACTCATTTTTTCCTCTTCATCACATCACTACACTATTATAATGTGGTATCATTATTTCACAAAATGACAGTAGCTAATGTCAAATCTGGAATCGAATTAAAATTCCGAGTATAGGGCAAGACTTGTCTCCTAAGACGTGGCTTATGAACTCGGTGGCATGCACATTTTATTTTGGTATTTTTACGATTATTTTATACTAACTTATTGAAATATATTTTTAGGTCGAACCAACCTGGAAATTCAAACACTTAAAAATATTTCTGCTCGTAATACCTATTAGACAATAAAAATGATTTCACCCAGTGATAAGACCGATATTTTTTTTAAACCTTTTATCTCTTTTTAGTTATTTTTCCCAAGGCTACCTACAATATAATACTAACCTTCGTAATATCTACGATTAGTTTTGCTTGATAGGCTTTTTTTACTGTAGTCACTACACTGTGGCATCTCAATGAGTGACATATTCAAACTTAGCGCGCAAACTACGCGCGAGCGGGAGATCGCCCGCGGTTGGACCGCAGGCCCCGCACCTACCCCCTCCGTAGTAGCTAAGCGCTGAACTCACGTCACCTTAAGGAGCCAAAACGCTTTCTCAGATGTAATCTTTTGCAAGGTCACGCGTTAAGTCATCGGAGAGCGTGGGTTCGGTTCTCGGCTCGCACTAAACGCATATAGAATTATAATTATTCGATAGATATGGCCATTTGACATTCAACGGTTAAGAATTATATCAAAATGTGTTTGTTATTTTGAAGTTTTTCGAATTAACCTACTTTAATATAAAGGTGTAAGGTGTTTAAAATTAAATTATTGAGTAATTATTTCTAATTATTATGGAATTAGTTGTTGTTGATGTTTTGAAGCGAGTTTACGAGCTACTAGCTAACTAGTCAAAAATTATAACTTGCTTGCATTCTATTGTACTTACTAGCAATTCGCTAGCAACACCCCGCGGTTTTACCCAATTTTACACAACGCGAGTGAAACCGCGGGGCGCAGCTAGTATTTAACATATAAAATGTGTCGCGCTGTTAGTCTTAACTCCTCCGAAACAGCTCGACCGAGTCTCATGAAATTTTGTGTGCATATCAGGTGGGTCTGAGAATCGGACATCTATTTTTCATCCCCTTTAAGTATTAAGGGTAGTCCGCCCCTTAATTTTTATATGACTAAGCAACGTGTGCCTGGGCAACTAGTATTAGTATATTTTAGGGTTAGGAATTCTTATAATGAAGGCAAAACCAGGGGCGTTACTAGTATGTATTACTTTGTATTTGATTGGAAAACCCATTTATGTAAAGTCTACAGACACACGTTTGTATAATAATGAAGTGTGATATTTAACGTACCTAATACGATGATTTTTTTGCCATCTTAATGTTAGCTATGACTAGTAGACGTGGGTTTTACCCACATTGTTGCAGTTCCCGTGGGAATTTCGGGATGAAAAATAGCCTATGTTACTCGTGGATAATGTAGCTTTCGAATGGTGAAAGAATTTTTAAAAACGGTCCAGTAGTTTTTGAGCCTATTCATTACAACCAAACAAACAAAGTTTTCCTCTTTATAATGTTAGTGTAGATGACTAGTAGACGTGGGTTTTACCGACATTGTTGCAGTTCCCGTGGGAATTTCGGGATGAAATTATAAATTGACCTTTCTCTTGAATATGGTTGTCTAATACAAAGAGAATTATTCAAATCGGACTTGAAGGTTTCTTTTTATCCCGATGGAAATACATCCTACTACTTGTAATATTAAAATGCAAATGTTTGTGAGGATGGATGTATATATGTTTCTTACTCTTTAACACCATGTTAGACCATTTCGGAGTCTAAAAACTCTGATACCAAGGTTGGCCACTAATATACACGAACTTATTTACTCTTTAACAAAAAACTACTGGACGGACTTAGATGAAACTTTACAGTAATATAGGTTATACATCAGAATAACACATGGGATACATTTTATCCCTAAATTCCGACAGGAACGGGTACAACGCGGGTAACATTCGAGGCGTGGCTAGTAGAATATAATATGAGTGTCTGACACTTAAACCATGTTGTTGCTTAATCATTATCACTCGCTTGGTTACATCAACAAAACAAAAATAAAGTTTACATAAGGGACGAGTCAAAACAGGTATCAATATGACCTACGAAGTAGGACAGAGCGCTAACGTGACTGTTATAGAACAATATTAATACTACTAGCAGCGCTCGCGGTTTTACCCGCATTTTACCCGTTCTTGTAGCAATTTTGAGGTGAAAAGTAGCCTATAGCCTGCTCGTTGAATGTAGGTATCTGTTGCAGAAAGAATTATTCAAATCAGATTAGTAGTTATTGAGATAAGCGCGTTCAAATAAATGAAAATAAAAAAATATATACAAGTAGCTGTGCTCCGCGGTTTTACCCGCGTTTTGCCCGTTCTTGTAGGAATTTCGCGATGAATAATGGCCATTAGCCTTCCTCGATAAGTGGACTATCCAACACTGAAAGAATTTTCCAATCCGGACCAGTAGTTCCTGAGATTAGTGCGTTCAAACAAACAAACTCTGCAGCTTTATAATATAAGGATAGATGCGCCTATTACAAAGTAATTAAATGGCTATGTAGAATCTCCAAAAGAAGATGGCTAATACTGGCCAACCATCTAATAAGAATAAAAAACCGGCCAAGTGCATGTCGGACTCGCGCACGGAGGGTTCCGTACTTTAAAAAGCGCCATGTCAACTGTCTAGCTATCACCGTTCTTGAGATACAGCCTGGTGACAGACGGACGGACGGACGGACGGACGGACGGACGGACGGACGGACGGACGGACAGCGAAGTCTCAGTAATAGGGTCTCGATTTTACCCTTTGGGTACGGAACCCTAACAATGTTTACACCAGCTTAACTTTTTGTTACTATGATGCATCAATTGATATTTTTGGACTGTTGAGATGTACATAATGGCTAAATCCTCCTCCATTTTTTGTGGCAGGTTTTTTATCTAAAGTCGGTATAAAAAATATTTCTTCAATTGATAACCGGAAGCTCAGCAATAACTATGTAGTAATAAAAGATGAATTGTTTTTGAAAAAACTCTGCAATTACGTAGATATCGCGTGGACATAACGATTGACATTGTTACACTTTTAATTATTGCTTTTTCTCTTATGTTTGTTTGTTTTAACTATATAACCGACTGCGCAAGTGGAAAAATGTTATGTGTTTTGTTAAAAATATGTATCATACTTTGTATTGTTTAATCTTTACTGCTGGCTGTAGTATCTTCAATGAGAAATCTTTGACAGGACGATACTTTACACTAGTGCTCGCTTGTGATCACGTGTACTCCTCGCTGTACTAACATCTTCAGTGAGAGGATTTTGATCTGCAGTGACTTATAGGACGATATTTTTCAACGAAATATTACTGCAATGAAAATCAAAAATGTTTGTGACTCAAGTGTTAAAATTCACACATGAAAGTGTGTCACGTTACCAAACATTATAAACAAACAGACGTTTAGAGGAATTTTACATGTAATGCAAAAAAATTGACGTAAGTTAGCACTTTGCATTAAAGTATTCAGACAGATGTTTATGAATAACTAGCAGCGCTCCGCGATTTTACCCGCGTAGTGCCCGTTCCCGTGGGAATTTCGGGAATATTTATACATATAAACCTTCCTCTTGAATCGCTCTATATATTTAATATACCGCATCAAAATCCGTTGCGTAGTTTGAAAGATCTAAGCATACATAGGGACAGACAGACAGCGGAATCAAATAGCGCTAATCTCAGAAATTACTAGTCCGATTTGAATAATTCTTTTTCTATTGGATAGTTTAATTCAAGGGGACTTCAATAAGTAATTTTGTTTCGCAATTCCCGCGGGAAAGGGCACAACGTGTAATAAACAACTTGTATGATAATATCCTAAGATGTTTATGACTTACATTATGTACATTCGCTTATGGCACATTAAAGTATATAATTATATGTACATTTATTGTTATTTCATCATAAAATTGATATTAAGTACGAAAAATATTCATTATTTTCCATAGTTATAGTATAGTTAACGTCTTCTTCACCCGAGTGGATGGTCAACCTGACCAATCCTGGTGTCAGAGTTATTGAGCCGCCAAAGGCCTCTGACATGGCTCATGTAACGACTACTATCCGTAGAAAGTAACCGGGACCGACGGCTTAACGTGCCCTCCGAAGCATAGAATCGTCTTACTTTTCGGGCAATCAGGTGATTCCGCCTGCAATGTCCTAACCACCGGGAATCGAACCCGAAACCTCCGGATCGTGAGCCGAGCGCTCAGACCACAAGACCACGGAGGCTGTTTTTAATATCGAATATTATTATTCATTATTATCGCCTGTTTAACATTTATTATTAAAGGACATAATTATTTTATCACCGTTGTTAATCTAAGGAATATAAAGATGTCATTATTTTATAGTTGTCTTTATATCTTACATATTAAGCGACTATGTGAAGTCACTTCTTTAATATAGTTCATGTGTTAGTTACTCATCGCATCGCGGTTTAACACATTATGCCCGTTTTGTGCAAATTTCGGGCTAAAATATTATTGTGTAACCTTCCCGTTGAATGTGGCTATCCATTACAAAAAGAATTATTCAAATCGGATTGATAGTTTCTGAGATTAGCGCGTTCAAACAAACAAACTCTGCAGCTGTATTATATGTACTACGAATAAGCCAGTGAGCCTAATTGAACATCGTTACACATGTCATATAACTCGCTCACTATCTGACTCGTCGGCTTGTAAACTAGCCAATACATCTCGCCCTCTTCCTACTTAACTTAACTACATAGTATAAAATAAAGTCGCTTTCCGCTGTCTGTCCCTATGTATGCTTAGATCTCTAAAACTACGCAACGGATTTCAATGTAACTTTTTTAAATAGATAGAGTGATTCAAGAGGAAGCTTTACAAGTATAAAAAAATCCCGAAATTCCCACGGGAACGGGCACAACGTGGGTAAAACCGCGGAGCGTTAGTACTATCGTATAAAGTCATGTAAACCATAGAATTGAGAACACCCTATTAAAAAGTGATAAACACGACCACGTTAGCAAATATCTTTTATATAATACATTTCTAATATTAGTATTGACCTCATAATGTGTAGACACACGCAATGATTTTGCAAATAGATAGTTTATGGGTCTGACAGCAAGGTCATTTAGTTCTACAGAATTGTATTTATTTTTTAAATGCTTGTCTATAGATTCTATAGTCTGTTTTGTACCTTCAAATCACTATCACTATCACTACATAGTATAAAATAAAGTCGTCTCTTTTTCGTGTCTGTCACACTGTTTGTCTGTCTGTATGCTTAAATCTATAAAATTACGCAACGGATTTTGATGCGTTTTTTTGTAATAGGTAGAGTGATTCAAGAGGAAGGTTTTTATGTAAAAAAATTCCCGAAATTCTCACGGGAACGGGCACAACGCGGGTAAAACCGCGGGGCGCTGCTAGTATAAAAATAAGTCGGGTTTTCCTCCCCGACGCTATAACTCCAGAACGCACGAACCGATTTCCACGGTTTTGCATTCGTTGGAAAGGTCTTGGGCTTCGTGAGGTTTATAGGGAAAAATCTCAAAATTCCCACGGGAACGGGGGCGCTGCGGGTGAAACCGCGGGGCACAGCTAGTATTTTATAAAACTAAGTCCCCGGCCGCGTCTGTCTGGTCGCGATAAACTCAAATACTACTGCACGGATTTTGACGCGGTGTTTAAATAGATAGAGTGATTCAAGAGGAAGGTTTTTATGTATAAAAAGTCCCGAAATTCCCACGGGAACGGACACAACGCGGGTAAAACCTCGGGATGCTGCTAGTTCTTTAGTTAATGGATATCCACATTCAACGGGAAGGTAAATAGGCTATTTTTCATCCCAAAATTCCCGCAGTAGATTTTGTTTTATAATAGGTATGTAGTGATCATTCGAATCGGACTTTGTAATTCTCTATTAGCGCGAACATACGAACAAACAAATACCACCTTTTTTTAATATTATTAGTATTTTATATTGGTTTATTTAAAGTCGATTAAAATTGTACGATAGGTAATTTTAATACCACATACTATAAAATAGTTGTGACATTATAAGTGTCATAATATCTTAATGTGACCCGGGGGTCAGCATCTGACCGCCGGGTCAAGATGCTCTATTATTTATTTTCAAAACCGACGACATTTTGTGTCAGACTTTTTTTGTTATCATATGTATATTGAGTTTTGGTACGCAATTGTATCATAGTGTTGCCAACTTTTGATTCATTTGCTGTCAGCTTTAAGCAAAAATTAAAACCAATAAGTTTCGTAACTATTGGCAATACTTTTATATTTTAACTAGCTTGATTACGTGTACTCCTCGCTGTACTAACATCTTCAGTGAGAGGACTTTGATCTGCAGTGTCTTATAGGACGATACTTTACATTAGTGCTCGCTTGTGATTACGT
Source organism: Cyclophora albipunctata (assembly GCA_963082685.1). Classification (NCBI taxonomy): domain Eukaryota; kingdom Metazoa; phylum Arthropoda; class Insecta; order Lepidoptera; family Geometridae; genus Cyclophora; species Cyclophora albipunctata. The sequence continues at coordinate 4,559,340 of OY720142.1, forward strand.
GTACTCCTCGCTGCACTAACATCTTCAGTGAGAGGACTTTCATCTGCAGTGTCTTATAGGACGATACTTTACATTAGTGCTCGCTTGTGATCACGTGTACTCCTCGCTGTACTAACATCTTCAGTGAGAGGACTTTGATCTGCAGTGTCTTATAGGACGATACTTTACATTAGTGCTCGCTTGTGATCACGTGTACTCCTCGCTGTACTAACATCTTCAGTGAGAGGACTTTGATCTGCAGTGTCTTATATGACGATACTTTACATTAGTGCTCGCTTGTGATTACGTGTACCCCTCGCTGTACTAATAACTTCAGTGAGAGGACTTTGATCTGCAGTGTCTTATAGGACGAAATGTGTTATTAAAACATAAATTCGTAGAATAATAATAAATTCTTATAAAAAAAAAATTAAAAAAAAATCATTCCTATATTATAATACTATTATGAACAGCATATTATAAAATCCAATGTAGCATCACATTTATATGCTAATTTAGACCTTGACGTTAATAATATATGGATGTTTTTAGATTGTATCATTTTTTAATATATAACATATTATATTTTTCAAACAATGTTTCATAAAGAATTGGATCATTTTTTATGAGTTTTTTTTTATCGATTGCTTTTTGTATAATTTTATTGCTCAAATGAATATGTCAATGGTTGTTTACGAGTGTTGTTGCTAGTTGGCAGAGGTCCCAGATTCGATTCTCGTTCAAGGTTTTTTTATGAATTTAATTATTTTTGATGCGTCTTTTAGTATCTTCCGCATACCACATTAATCTTAACATCTTCTGACACCGACTAAAGTTGGGCAATAATTGCTAGGCAACTATAATTGCTCAATTTAGTGGAGGGAAAAAAACTGTAATATATCGATCTTGGCCACGCCTCCTATTAAAACAACATGTAAGTTAAATTAAAGGTGTGTAATTACCATTTGGTTTGCTATGAACTTCGGGGTTTGTACATTTCACAATCTGTCGACAGTTTACAATCTTACTAGTTGGATTGGGCTCATAAAATTATAGTACCGGAATTGTTTCAATCATCAGACCATGTCGGATTCGCCTTTATGTACTTGCCCCGCCCCGCGGTTTTCCCCGCGTTATGCCCGTTCCCTTGGGAATTTCGGGAATTTTTATCCACATAAACCTTCCTCTTGAATCACTCTATCTATTTAAAAAAACCGCATCAAAATCTGTTGCGTAGTTTTAAAGATCTAAGCATACATAGGGACAGACAGCGGAAAGCGACTATGTTTTATATGACTACTAGCAGCGCCCCGCGGTTTTACCCGCGTTGTGCCCGTTCCCGTGGGAATTTCAGATTTTTTTTTTACATAAAAACCTTCCTCTTGAATCACTCTACCTATTACAAAAAACCGCATCAAAATCCGTTGCGTAATTTTAAAGATTTAAGCATACAGACAAACAGACAAACAGACACGAAACAGAGACGACTTTATTTTATACTATGTAGTGATGTAGTGATCGATTATACTGAGGTCGACATTATGTATATGTATATTTCCATCAGTATTCGTGGTGGTACTTGGAGCTGACCGGTTAGCCTTTGTGTCAACATACCTGTCTGGCGATGTACCAAATTGATGATATCTCAGGTATATACTCACGAATATATATACTACTTATACTCACGAATATATATACACGAGTAGCACTTCTTTCTTACTCGTTTCCGGGTAAATTTCGGGGTCAAATTCATCCCATATAGAACTTTATAACGGTAAAGTTTCATCCAATATAGTTTAATAGATTTTTGTAGCTTTTTTTAAGTAGTTTAAAAAGTCAAGGTGTGGACAAGGTGTCTTACACTAAACAAATATTGTTATAATATATAATATTTTCAAATATTTGTTACGTCTTCTGTGACTACGGTTCCTGTAAAGGGGCCGAAACGTCAGATAAAAATCACTACATATTATAAAACAAAGTCCCCGGCCGCGTCTGTCTGTCTGTTCGCGATAAACTCAAATACTACTGCACGGATTTTGACGCGGTTTTTTTAAAATATATAGAGTGATTCAAGAGGAAGGTTTATAAGTATAAAAATTCCCGAAATTTCCACGGGAACGGGCACAACGCGGGTAAAACCGCGGGGCGCTGCTATGTAACATAAAAGCGAAGTGTATCCGTAGGTATACGTAGTTTAAATTCAATAATAATATTTTATTCTGACCAAACAGTTGGAGAGACTAAAGTATCCGCAGACTTTTGAGTGCCAAAAATTCCGAATAATATGCAACACCGATATTACAACTCGTTTCGATACAGTCAGATATAAGATATAATCTTGCCTCATACCTTACGTAAGAAGAAAGTAACTTCATTTGGCCTGGTAAAGGATTGTCCAATATTAACAATACTTACTTTGATAAAAACCGGCGAAGTGCGAGTCGGACTCGCAGACGAAGTTCCGTACCATTATCTATTAAATATTATTAGTATCGAGCAAGAAACGGTAAAAAAATCACTTTTGTTGTATGGGAGCCCCCCTTTGAATATTTATTTTATTATTAACTAGCAGCGCCCCGCGGTTTTACCCGCGTTGTGCCCGTTCCCGTGGGAATTTCGGGATTTTTTTTTACATAAAAACCTTCCTCTTGAATCACTCTACCTATTACAAAAAACCGCATCAAAATCCGTTGCGTAATTTTAAAGATTTAAGCATACAGACAAACAGACACGAAACAGAGACGACTTTATTTTATACTATGTAGTGATAGTATTTGTTGTTATAGCGGCAATAGAAATACATCATCTGTGACAATTTCAACTGTCTAGCTATCACCGTTCTTGAGATACAGCTTACAGCCCTCACTGGAGATAAAAGCGTTCACCTCGCTTGCCTAATGCGATGTCAAAAAGTATTAAAACTAACCTAGATATTAAGTAACCTAGTTTCAAAATAATATCTATACGATTATTAGTCAATTATAACGAATTTGTATTAATTTCTGTTACGAAGGCTATTTCTTTTATGGGTAAAACTAATTCTGTTTCATCTATACTAAGTAACGCCTCGGTGGTCTAGTGGTATGTGCGCTCGCCTGCCAAGACTGAGGTCCCGGGTTCAATTCCCGGGTCGAGCGAAAACATGTTTCCTTTTCAAACATGGCTCGAGTTTGAGATCACCAACCCGCATTTGGCAAGCGTGGTGATTATGCCTAATCCTCCTCACTGTACTGATAACTTCGGTGAGATGAGAGGCCATTGCTCAGCAGTGGGACGTTACTGGCTAATACTTACTACTATACTAAGTGGCCAATCCTGTATCGGAGTTTTTAGACCGCTTAAAGGCCACCGACATCGTCTGACGAAGTAACCGGGACTGGCAGCTTAACGTGCCCTCCGATGCACGGAAAACGTAAACTCAGTGCACGTCTGAACAAAGATTTTTTAAATGTTGTAATCTCAAATGATTTTTTTATATATTCAAAGATAAACAACTGTTTTCAGAAACACATTTAAGAGCGAATTTCACAAGAAATCTCAAATCTATTTAGCGATTAAATATATTAAAACAAATGACGTTCGTTTTTATTTGTGTTCTATTTGATGGAAAGTAAAATACATTCAAATAATACATGAATATTATTAACTATCAGCACCGCGTTTTAGCCGCGTTGTGCCCGATCCCGTGGGAATTTCGGGATAAAAATAGCTCAAAACCTTCCCGTTGAATGTGGCTATCCATTACAAAAATAATTACTCAAATCGGATTGGTAGTTTCTGAGATTAACGCATTCAAACTAACAAAAAAACGCTTCAGCTTTATTATATTACTAATATAAACAAGCAATGCCCGCGGTTTTACCCACGTTGTACCCGTTCCCGTGTGAATTTTGGAATTTTTTATACACATAAATCTTCCTCTTGAATCACTCCATCTATTTAAAAAAACCGCGTTCAAATCCGTTGCGTAGTTTTAAAGATCTAAGCATACATAGAGACAGACAGCGGAAAGCGACTTTGTTTTATACTATGTAGTGATATAATATCTAAATCATACCTAGGTTATTTAGCTATCATTCAGTGTTACATTCCTACAGCCAGCCTGTCGTAACCGCTTCACCTACGCCAACTCCTTAGATGGTAGGTGACCTGCCAAACTACTCATTGTGTGCATAAAACATATTTCTATTTTATCCGGAGAGGTTAGAATGTCAACGGATTGAGGGACTTTTAGTGCCATCGCAGACAAAAGTCCCTTTAAAAAACTGTTTTTAGGTTTCACGAACTATATTAGACTGTTTTTTTAACTAAAAAATGTTAGAATGTACGCCGAACAAGACATTTAGGCATTGAGTTATATGTAAAAAAACCGCATCAAAATCTGTTACGTAGTTTTAAAGATCTAAGCATACATAGGGACAGACAGCGGAAAGCGACTATGTTTTATATGACTACTAGCAGTGCCCCGAGGTTTTACCCGCGTTGTGCCCGTTCCCGTGAGAACTTCGGGAATTTTTATACAAATAAACCTTCCTCTTGAATCACTCTATCTATTATAAAAAAACGCGTCAAAATCCGTGCAGTAGTATTTGTGTTTATCGCGGACAGACAGACAGACGCGGCCGGGGACTTTGTTTTATAATGTGCAGTGATTAATGACTATTCAAATATGTATTTGTTTATACATAATTCATGTCATTAGTAATATTTAACTCGTTTTGATGAATGTGCCACTCCTTTAATATCGAACCTTCTTCCGCAAACAACTGACGAAGAACAGTGAAGATATCACACTAAGAAGATTGATTGTAGCACCAAGGACTTTATGTTCAACTAACCGCGTCCCGCGATGTTACCCGCCTTGTACCCGTTCCCGCGGGAATTTCGGGATAAAATGTATCCCATGCGTTATTTTGATTTATAACCTATATTACTGTAAAGTTTCATCCAAATCCATTGAGTAGTTTTTTCGTGAAGGAGTAACAAACATACATCCATCCTCACAAACTTTCGCATTTATAATATTAGTTTGTTACTTTTTCACGAAAAAACTACTGAACGGATTTGAATGAAACTTTACAGTAATATAGGTTATACATCAGAATAGCACATGGGATACATTTTATCCTGAAATTCCCGCGGGAACGGGTACAAGGCGGGTGACAACGCGGGGCGCGGTTGATTTTTTTTAAACATATACTAAAAATAAACTTTAATTCATTTGTTAGTTTTGGCATCTATCGTTAAGCAATATGACTTTGAATGATGTTAAAAAGATCTTGTAAATATTGACTCGCAGCATACCACAACGCGACCTTAGCAAGTGCTATACGTCAATGACTGTACTTGTATAGTCGGCCTATGAAATCCTTAACCTTATATTTATCTTTGTCATAATTAATTTTAGTTAAGTCGGGTTTATAGTAGTACTAGGTTTTACCTGCGTTCCTGTGGAAATATTGTAATGAAAAGTAGCCACAACCCTTCCTCTTGAATCAGTCTGTATGTTAGTAAAAACTGCACGGGAATCCGTTCAGTAGTTTTTGTGAAAATCTTATTACATACAGACAGATAGATTTTGGGGATTTTGTTTTACAATATGTGGCTCTTAGTATTTGAGGTGTAACGTTCGTGGCGTAGTTTGACTAGAAGATGCTTCGATCAACAATACACAACTAGATATCGGGTCACGTACAAAATCAAAGCTAAATACTGTCCGCGTGAATGACGTGTGACAGCTTATTTTGTTTACTACCGAACTGAAACAAAAGTTTTAAAACAGTTCGAAGTTCAACCTAATTACAACCATGACACCTAGCAATAAAGTAGCAAATCTTATGAATAAAATAAGAGCTCACTTTTCAAATGAGGCCTTATTCACCGAGGCGTATTTTTTGCGCCGACCCGACATCTAGTTGTGTATTGTTGATCGAAGATGTGATGTTTGTTCATCGCGATAGTTAGCAACGTGCAGCTTGACCCCTATTATCGGTCGAGCCGTTTCGGAGGAGTTTCACTACAAACACCGCGACACAAGAATTTTATATATTAGACTAGCTGCGCCCCGCGGTTTCACCCGCGTTGTACCCGTTCCCGCGGGAATTTCGGGATGAAAAATAGATGTTGGCCGATTCTCAGACCTACTCAATATGCTCACAAAATTTCATGACAATCGGTCAAGCCGTTTCGGAGGAGTACGCGAACGAACACTGTGACACGAGAATTTTATATATAAGATTATTGAGACAAAATTCATTAAGAAACATCTTATTTTATTTCGATAATTTCGAATAATACATAAAGCCTTTTTTTAAAGCAATCAATTATCGAAATGTCAATTCATATAAAGAAAACATATAAACTTATATACAATTTAAATGTCAGAGCAATATAGCCTTTATTTGGCTGTATTAGGATTGTAATTAGTTTGGATATTATGGCCTTGAACTTCTGCACAGAAAAGAGGATTACTAAGTTTATTTTTTAAATATAATTGATATGCTCTTTAGGGAACACTAGCGATATCCTGCGTACTGACCTGCAGTGTCTTATAGGACGATACTTTACATTAGTGCTCGCTTGTGATCACGTGTACTCCTCGCTGCACTAACATCTTCAGTGAGAGGACTTTGATCTGCAGTGTCTTATAGGACGATACTTTACATTAGTGCTCGCTTGTGATCACGTGTACTCCTCGCTGTACTAACATCTTCAGTGAGAGGACTTTGATCTGCAGTGTCTTATAGGACGATACTTTACATTAGTGCTCGCTTGTGATCACGTGTACTCCTCGCAGTACTAACATCTTCAGTGAGAGGACTTTGATCTGCAGTGTCTTATAGGACGATACTTTACATTAGTGCTCGCTTGTGATCACGTGTACTCCTCGCTGTACTAACATCTTCAGTGAGAGGACTTTGATCTGCAGTGTCTTATAGGACGATACTTTACATTAGTGCTCGCTTGTGATCACGTGTACTCCTCGCTGTACTAACATCTTCAGTGAGAGGACTTTGATCTGCAGTGTCTTTTAAGACGATACTTTACATTAGTGCTCGCTTGTGATCACGTGTACTCCTCGCTGTACTAACATCTTCAGTGAGAGGACTTTGATCTGCAGTGTCTTATAGGACGATACTTTACATTAGTGCTCGCTTGTGATCACGTGTACTCCTCGCAGTACTAACATCTTCAGTGAGAGGACTTTGATCTGCAGTGTCTTATAGGACGATACTTTACATTAGTGCTCGCTTGTGATCACGTGTACTCCTCGCTGTACTAACATCTTCAGTGAGAGGACTTTGATCTGCAGTGTCTTATAGGACGATACTTTACATTAGTGCTCGCTTGTGATCACGTGTACTCCTCGCTGTACTAACATCTTCAGTGAGAGGACTTTGATCTGCAGTGTCTTATAGGACGATACTTTACATTAGTGCTCGCTTGTGATCACGTGTACTCCTCGCTGTACTAACATCTTCAGTGAGAGGACTTTGATCTGAAGTGTCTTATAGGACGATACTTTACATTAGTGCTCGCTTGTGATCACGTGTACTCCTCGCAGTACTAACATCTTCAGTGAGAGGACTTTGATCTGCAGTGTCTTATAGGACGATACTTTACATTAGTGCTCGCTTGTGATCACGTGTACTCCTCGCTGTACTAACATCTTCAGTGAGAGGACTTTGATCTGCAGTGTCTTTTAAGACGATACTTTACATTAGTGCTCGCTTGTGATCACGTGTACTCCTCGCTGTACTAACATCTTCAGTGAGAGGACTTTGATCTGCAGTGTCTTTTAAGACGATACTTTACATTAGTGCTCGCTTGTGATCACGTGTACTCCTCGCTGTACTAACATCTTCAGTGAGAGGACTTTGATCTGCAGTGTCTTATAGGACGATACTTTACATTAGTGCTCGCTTGTGATCACGTGTACTCCTCGCTGTACTAACATCTTCAGTGAGAGGACTTTGATCTGCAGTGTCTTATAGGACGATACTTTACATTAGTGCTCGCTTGTGATCACGTGTACTCCTCGCTGTACTAACATCTTCAGTGAGAGGACTTTGATCTGAAGTGTCTTATAGGACGATACTTTACATTAGTGCTCGCTTGTGATCACGTGTACTCCTCGCAGTACTAACATCTTCAGTGAGAGGACTTTGATCTGCAGTGTCTTATAGGACGATACTTTACATTAGTGCTCGCTTGTGATCACGTGTACTCCTCGCTGTACTAACATCTTCAGTGAGAGGACTTTGATCTGCAGTGTCTTATAGGACGATACTTTACATTAGTGCTCGCTTGTGATCACGTGTACTCCTCGCTGTACTAACATCTTCAGTGAGAGGACTTTGTTCTGCAGTGTCTTATAGGACGATACTTAACATTAGTGCTCGCTTGTGATCACGTGTACTCCTCGCTGTACTAACATCTTCAGCGAGAGGACTTTGATCTGCAGTGTCTTATAGGACGATACTTTACGTTAGTGCTCGCTTGTGATCACGTGTACTCCTCACTGTACTAACATCTTCAGCGAGAGGACTTTGATCTGCAGTGTCTTATAGGACGATACTTTACGTTAGTGCTCGCTTGTGATCACGTGTACTCCTCGCTGTACTAACATCTTCAGCGAGAGGACTTTGATCTGCAGTGTCTTATAGGACGATACTTTACGTTAGTGCTCGCTTGTGATCACGTGTACTCCTCACTGTACTAACATCTTCAGCGAGAGGACTTTGATCTGCAGTGTCTTATAGGACGATACTTTACGTTAGTGCTCGCTTGTGATCACGTGTACTCCTCGCTGTACTAACATCTTCAGTGAGAGGACTTTGATCTGCAGTGTCTTATAGGACGATACTTTACATTAGTGCTCGCTTGTGATCACGTGTACTCCTCGCTGTACTAACATCTTCAGCGAGAGGACTTTGATCTGCAGTGTCTTATAGGACGATACTTTACGTTAGTGCTCGCTTGTGATCACGTGTACTCCTCGCTGTACTAACATCTTCAGCGAGAGGACTTTGATCTGCAGTGTCTTATAGGACGATACTTTACGTTAGTGCTCGCTTGTGATCACGTGTACTCCTCACTGTACTAACATCTTCAGCGAGAGGACTTTGATCTGCAGTGTCTTATAGGACGATACTTTACGTTAGTGCTCGCTTGTGATCACGTGTACTCCTCGCTGTACTAACATCTTCAGTGAGAGGACTTTGATCTGCAGTGTCTTATAGGACGATACTTTACATTAGTGCTCGCTTGTGATCACGTGTACTCCTCGCTGTACTAACATCTTCAGTGAGAGGACTTTGATCTGCAGTGTCTTATAGGACGATACTTTACATTAGTGCTCGCTTGTGATCACGTGTACTCCTCGCTGTACTGACATCTTCATTGACTTTGATCTGACTAAGTTTTAACCAACTCTTTCTTTTGTTTCAGAAAATGAAGCCGCTATTTTCAATAGTGGTTGCCATTCTGGTAGTTACAGTCAACTGTCTCCCTGAAAACATCGAGGATATCAAAGAACTGCCTCAGAAAAAGGAACCGATCGTTGAAGCTGAAGAATCCGACCCTCAAGCAAGAGTAGAAAGATGTACCCATTGTACCAACAAACTGAGTCTGAAAGGACACGGTGATGTCCTAGCTGCCATCCAACAGCTTCCAGCAGGAGCAGAAGTACACACACAGCAGTCTTTCGAAGGCTGTTCCAGCGATAAAGGATGTGCAGGACTTAAAGTTAAAGATGGACAAGTGGTTGAGAGGTTTGGCAACGCTGATGCTTTCAAAGCGGCAGCTGCGCAAGACACTGGAAACGAATTCACTTTCCACGCTGCTGGAAGTCTTGGCAATCTGCTAGAAGGAGGGCTTGCTGGAGACGGAAGTCCCTTCTGGTGGATGAACCAGAATTCTCCATTCAAAAACGCCGGTGGTGGTAACAGTTACGAGAAATTCAGCAAGAGCTCGTCTTCGAGCTTCAGCACCACTGGAAACGGAGGCCAATTCGACCTGGCCGGAAACCCGTTCTTGAACGGAGATTTCTCCAAGATTAACGCTGGTTTCAACGGCGCTGGTGCTGGATTCAACGCTGGCGCTGGCTTCTCAAGCCAGGGCGCAGCTGAGGCCAAGCCTGCGTACCAGTCTTCCTCTTCTTTCGAGTCTTCTTCCTTCAGCACTTCAAACAAGGATGTAGACATCTCTAAAAATCCTTTCCTTGCCGGCGGAGCTGGTGGTGTTAAGCTGGGCCAAGGTTTCCAAGGCCAAGCTGGCTTCAACGCCAACGGAGCCAACCAATTCGGCCAAACCGGCTTCGGTGGAGCCCAGTCTTCCTTCCAAGCCAGCCAAGCTTCCAACAAGTTCGGTTCCAATGGATACACAGGATCTTCTCCAACACCATTCACTGCATCTTCCGGATCGAATGTCAACTTGATCCAAAACAGCCAAAAAACAAATGAATTCGATTTTGCAAGCCAGCAGAGCCAAACGAATGTGGATGAAGCTTTCCAGAATACTGGAAATGTGAATGCTCATGAGCATACTGGTGGTGACTTGCAGCAGACGTGTGCTGGACAGGGGTACGTGTGCGTGCACAAGGCGCAGTGCAATAATGGCGTCGTGAACACTAACGGAGCTAATTTGCTGCAGGCGAATACTCAGGTTAGTAGTATATTGTTTTTCTATACTTATTAAAAGTGTTTCAAACAACGACCGTAGGAATTGATTGTTGAAAACTTCCTCTTGAATCACTCTATCTATTTAAAAAAACCATTGCGTAGTTTTAAAGAGCTAAGCATACATAGGGACAAACGGACAGAAGAATGTGACTTTGTTCTATACTATGTAGATGGGTGTGTGATGGAAGTGATTAATTGAATATGGGTAAATCAAAGTATATGGGGTATAGTAGTAGTAGTAGTACTATCCAAGTATATGGCTGAGTGCAAGATTTCCAATGACGACGTCAACGAAAGAGCGAAGTGGAGGAGAAAAATAAGGAAGGCTGACCCCACCACCATGTGGGACACATAGCCAGGAAGAGAGAGAGAAAGTATATGGGGTATAATATTTAGCCGAAATAAAAAAAAACTTTAGGTAATGAATCCCTTCTTATAAAACCTGAAGTAATAAAAGAAGGTGTAAAAAATGAAACTGAATAAAGTCTAATGTGAAAAAAGTTCTACGTTTAGGATGATAGGTGTGTAGAAAATCATTAAAAAAATTATATATATAGGTATATATATAAATCAAAAATGCCCCGCCCCGGTTCGAACCCGGAACCTCGTGTAACTAAGTTGAAGGTGAAGTGTCTTAATAGTTAGTTCTTTAATCAGCTAAAAAAACTTTCTGTTTGTCCATCGATGACTTAATAATACTAATATGCAAAAACAATTTCAAAATCCATAAACGAAACTTGCTTTTAATGAATCATCTAAATTGGTATTCTGTGAAAATTACGAAAAATGGTCAAGTGCGAGTCGAAAGCGTAGACGGAATATTCCGTATATAGACGTAACTAAAAATCTCATCGCACTGAAGATATCAGTACAGTGAGGAGGATGTCGTAACCACCAAGTTTGCAAAATACGGATAAATAAAAAATACGGTGATCTCAAACCCAAGTTTAAAAAGTAGGAAACATGTTTCCGCTCGACCCGGGAGTTGAACCCGGGACCTCAGTCTTGACAGTGCACATACTAGACCACCGACGCGTTGCATGAACATTTACGTAACTCAAATTCTTTCAATTTTTGAGGCACTATGTCATTCGACCTTTAGAGCGACCTTTGCATTATAAATATTCCTAATAAGACGGTCACGATAACTATTGTACTAATATTTGAATTTATTTTTAATCAACTTGTGCATTTGGGACGTTTGGAGTCAAGGTCCAATATCATTGTGTGTGTTCAGGGTGTGTTCCCAGAGGTTACCTTAGCCTAGATCGTACAGTTTTCAAAGGCCTTACTGACCTAGAATATCCCACTGCTGGGCAAATGCCTATTATGTCACCGAAGACATCAGTACAAAGAGGAAAACAAAGTTATAGTGTAAAGAGTACTCGATCGCCTTTTAAAAAAAATCGTTTGAAATTATCTTTGTTGCGACACGACCGAAACGTTGAGGTATGCATTCAATGTTTTATTTGCGATTAAGTCCCGTCTTGATTAGTGTTTACAATGTGTTATATCGTGATAGTTTAAGGGTCAACACTACGTTAAGCTGCGCCCGTCGCGTGCGCCCGCGACGGTTCACTTTTGTATGGAACATAGAGAGTACATAGTGTAAATGCCTCGTATCCCACCGAAGACATCAGTACAAAGAGGAAAACAAAGTTATAGTGTAAAGTTAATATTCGATCGCCTTTAAAAAAATCGTTGTACTGGTCTTGTTTGAAACCAAAATTCCCTGTTATAGTCCACAACTATGTCTTCACATATTGTTACTCCGTTGAATCGAACCCGCAACCCCCGACACAGTTAGCGAACACATATGCCACTGTGGCAACGGGTTTGACAAAATAGTGAGTCGACTACGGTAGTTACTATTAGTATTATATTCAACTGTTGATATCCTTACCGGAAATCTATATGGGAACAGGTCTAGTAGGGCAAAACCGGAGGAATAAACTAGTATCTCATTAAAGAAGACATTTTTATTTTACGACTTATAGTTTAACTTTTGACCATCTGTTATAAATCTTGGAAACGAAGAACAAAACCAGTTTCTAATCTTCTTACACGCGTATCCTAGTACAAAATTATCATTTTATAAGTGTTTATTCAAAATCTGTCAATTACAATAATAAAACTATGATTTATTTTTAATATGATATTAAAATTTTATGATTCGCAAAATACAGCTTTGAGGGTCAAAGGTTCGATAAATTTTGAATTTGTATTGATTTTCATAATTATTGTACCAATAAATTAATAATATTGCAATAAATATTGGTAATTAAAAACGATTTTATTTAAGTACATTGAAATTATTAAATTATGACGTTTTTTGTTTACAGGATGTTGTTAATATCTTAAATTTCTTTGGAAATCATTAAATTACTTCAAAATTGCTTTTAAACTTATTATGAAATGTTTTTAAACTTTGTTTTTGGCCTCAATATTATGTTGGTGGGTACAAAACCCCGGTTTCAAATTGATTAATCAGACCCAAACTAAGCTATTATTATGGAATCTAACTCACTGATACTACTACATATACATACACAAATACTTTATATAAGAATATATAATCGACACCCAGACGCCGTCATCAACTATGTCTCACATATTGTTACTCCGTTGAATCGAGCCCGCAACCCCCGACACTTTAAGCGCTCTCACTCTCACTGCCACTGGGACAACGGGCTTGACAATGTAACAAAATAGCTATCCATCTTTGCAAACTTTCACATTAAAGAGGTATTATATTAGTAATATTGCAACATACACAATAAAAGACATGATAATATCTAGGTTGGGTTGTGAAAGTATTGCAACATGAAAAAAAGATGGCCGCTTCAAAACATATCAATATTGAGTTATGACATATTGACATTTAGATCCAGATTAATGATTATTACTTATGTAATAGATATCTAGATTATTAATATTACTAGCAGCGCCCCGCGGTTTTACCCGCGTTGTGCCCGTTCCCGTGGGAATTTGGGGAATTGTTATACATATAAACCTTCCTCTTGAATCACTCTATCTATGAAAGAAACTGCATCAAAATCCGTTGCGTCGTTTTAAATAATATTATAAATGCGAAAGTTTGTGAAGATGAATGCTTGTATGTTTGTTACTCTTTCACGCAAAAACTACTCAACGGATTTGGATGACACTTTACAGTAATATAGGTTATACATCAGAATAATACACGGGACACATTTTATCCCGAAATTCCCGCGGGAACAGGGACAATTCCGGTAAGACCGTGGGGCGCAGTTAGAAGATATTAAATAGGAGTTCTCATGTTCTTTAAATAATTACATAATTATAGTTATTTACATATAAGTTTGCCGACAATGTTGAAATGTCAAGGCAATAGAATATGATTTCATTTATCTTCTATGTTTGTTTATAGTATTAACCTTCTTCATAAGGAAGCAAAAATAAGTTCTAAATATCAAGTCGTCTTTGAGATAAAAAAATATCGAATTCGGTTCATCCGTGTGTGAGGAAGGGTCAACACTACGACGGTTCACTTTTGTATGAAACCGCGGCGTGCGCACGCTCAACGCAGCCGGCCCTTAATATGCTACATACATACCAGAGGTCAAAATATGGCTTTGACGATTTCTAGAGGACTCTAGTGGCCTATTTTCGAGTTTAGTCCAGACTGACTAGACTGTTTTTGATAGTTCTGTCAGTTCGACACCACACTGTTCAATGCGAAATAGAAAGACGAAACGAAAATATTTAGCTTGCTTTCTATCAGAGAGAGAGAAAGATCTCGCGCATGTTTCTCTGTCTGTCTCTCTCTGGCGTGCGCAAGTTTCTCTGTCTGTCTCTCTCTGGTGTGCGCAAGTTTATCTGTCTGTCCCTCTCTGGCCTAAAAAGTGTCGTTACCTTTTTTTCCGTCTAGCCCCCTTTCGCAACGCGCGATAAGGAACTTCGTTCCAATATTTTTTGTAATGGATAGCCTCATTCAACTGGCAGGTCATAGGTCTATTTTTTACTCTGAAATTCCCATACGGGTACAATGCGGGTAAAACCGCGAGCGTAACTAGTATTATAAATGCGAAAGTAACTCTGTCTGTCTGTCTGGCTTTCACGCCAACACTACTGAACCGATTTGAATGAAATTTGGTACACAGTTAGTCCAGAGCCTGAAAAAGGACATAGGCTACTTTTTATCGAGAAAACAGGGTTGAAAGGGGTTGAAAAAGGGGTTGAAAAGGGGTTGAAAGAGGGGTTGAAAAGTTGTATAGAAGTGTGGTTAAAACCGTGAAACTTTACAGTAGTATAGGTTATACATCAGAATAACACATAGAATACATTTTATCCCGAAATTCCCACGGGAACGGGTTCAACGCGGGTAAAACGCGGGCGTAACTAATCATTTACATTTCATATTAATTAGATGTGTCAATACAATTTTAAAGTTAAAACTAACATTAATTTTCCACTTAAGCATTCAAAGTAATCATTTGAGTATGTAAATAAGACTATTTACAAAGTATATACATATATATACACGAGTATATAACGTGTGTTTACATGTTAAAGTCGCAGGGTCCGTGTTGTAACCCAACATGCGGAGACGAGCTGTAGCGACAGACGAAAAGGCAGTACAATATAATTGTTAGTTCTAGTAGGTCCACCACCAACCCTGGTGTCAGAGTTTTGACCACCTAAAGGTGATTTATTTATTTATCTGATAATGATAGCTAACAGCTAACATATTAAATTACTAGCACCGCCCCGGGGTTTTACCCGCGTTGTGCCCGTTCCCATGGGAATGAAAAATACCCTATAACCTTTCTGTTGAATGTCTCTATGTATTACAAAAGTAATTATTCAGATCGGACTGATAATTCCCGAGATTAGCTCGAACAAACAAACAAATAAACTTACAAATTTTACCTCTCTATCTATAATATTAGTACAGATGACAGCATTGTTAAAGTTTTCATTCAAATATGTGTGCCAATTACAGGCATCAACAGTAAGTTCGCGTAGGTCAGTGAACAACTCTGGTGTCGGAGTTGTTAGACCGCCTGAAGGCGACGGCATGGTCTGACGATTGAAGCAAAGGCGATCGATTAAACATGCCTTCCGAAGCACGGTAGAGTTCAGAAAGGCGCTATCGGCTACCCATCCGTGTAGGGACTGAGATGGACGTTGCTTAACAAATATGTTAGACAATGTACAGATCTCTTCTGAACAAAATTATCATCAAATTTTGAAAATAAATGACATTGAAAGTTTTCTACGAAAGTAGTATTAGCCTGTAATGTCCCACTGTTGGGCAAAGGCCTCTCGTCTCACTGAAGATATCAGTACAGTGAGGAGGTTTCAGGCGTAATCACCACGCTTGCCTACTGCGGGTTGGTGATCTCAAACCCGAGCCATGTTTGAAAAGTAGGAAACATGTTTTCGCTCGACCTGGAAACTGAACCCGGGACCTCAGTCTTGGCAGGCGAGTGCACATGCCACTAGAACACCGAGGCGTCCGAGGCGGGTATCTACGAAAAAAATAAAAAAATTGTCACATTATGAAACTTTGAAACTTGTAACAGAATTGTTTATTCAGACAAGTCTGTTTTTAGTCAGTATTATATCGTTTTAGGGCGGTCTTAAAACTCCGACACCATAGTTAGCCACTGACCTATACGAACTTACATACATACCATTTTGATGCAAATTATTTAGTCAAACAAAAAAGTTCACAGAATTTTATTTTATGACGTTTGGACTTTTTTGCTATCGCTACAATGGTTATACTGAGGACGGTAAAATATTATGGTTTATTTAAGCCAATTGCTTAACTGATTTACATGTAACTTTTACAAAATGTGCAATGATCGTATGGGCCATGCGATATTTATTATGTACCTATAATGTCACTAGCAGCGCCCCGCGGTGTTACTCGCGTTGTATCGGTTCCCGCGGATATTTCGGGATCAAATGTATCCCATGTGTTATTTTGATGTATAACCTATATTACTGTAATGTTTCGTAAAAATCCGTCCAGTAGTTTTTTCGTGAAAGAGCAACAAACATACATCCATACATACATACATACATTACATCCATCCTCACAAAATTTCGCATTTATAATATTATAGTAGGAAGTAGGATACATCAGAATAACACATGGGATACATTATATCCCGAAATTCTTTCTAAGAGACTTATTTCTATATTTTGGCTTGGGGTCTTATTGCACACAACAGAAGTCAGTGGCAAGTGCTTATTATAAGTACCTATTTAATAATTAATGAACCGTTATTTACGATAATAAATATTATATTGCATTAACTTATAGCAAGCAGTCTCAACACGTTAATTGATGAAACTTGACATTAATAATTATTTTAATTACTGGTTTATAATTATGTATGGCGCTAATGTATAAACTAGCATTGCCCTTCGGTTTACCTTCGTTTAACCCTTTTCAGTTGTTGTAGGATAGGACTAGCCGCTCCCCGCGGTCTTACAAAGTTCTTTCGGGAATTTCGGGATAAAATGTATCCCATGTGTTACTCTGATGTATAATAACCTTTATTACTGTAAAGTTTCATCCAAATCCGTCTGGTAGTTTTGGCGTGAAAGAGTAACATACATACATATATCCTCACAAACTTTCGCATTTGTAATACTAGCCGCGCCCCGCGGTGTTACCCGCGCTGTACCCGTTCCCGTGGAAATTTCGCGATAAAATGTATCCCATGTGTTATTCTAATGTATAACCTATATTACTGTAAAGTTTCATCCAAATCCGTCTGGTAGTTTTTTCGTGAAAGGGTAAGAAACATACATATATACATTACAACTTTCGCAGTTATAATATTAGTAGGATATGATTACAATTGACACAGCTAGTCTTCGATCAACAAAGGTGAATGGCAAACGGTTGGTAGGCAGGGGAAGAATAGGAATGTGGGCAGATCTGCACAAAGTG
Organism: Cyclophora albipunctata; assembly: GCA_963082685.1. NCBI lineage: Eukaryota > Metazoa > Arthropoda > Insecta > Lepidoptera > Geometridae > Cyclophora > Cyclophora albipunctata. The sequence goes on from OY720142.1 coordinate 4,576,956, forward strand.
GCAGATACAACACCAAACCTACCCGGAAGCAACCAAAGCTGCGTCCCCCTCGCTCTTCTGCAGTGGTGCTGACCATCCAGCCAGACGCGGAACAGCGGGGGCTCACGTATGCTCAAGTGATCGCCCAAGCCAAGGCACGGATTGACATCCAGAGCCTCGGACTAACTGGAGGAGTCCGCATGCGCAAAGCTGCCACAGGGGCCACAATATTTGAAATTCAACAATACACAACTAGATATCGGGTCACGTACAAAATCAAAGCTAAATACTGTCCGCGTGGATGACGTGTGACAGCTTATTTTGTTTACTACCGAACTGAAACAAAAGTTTTAAAACAGTTCGGAGTTCAACCTAATTACAACCATGACACCTAGCAATAAAGTAGCAAATCTTATAAATGAAATAACGCCTCACTTTTCAAATGAGGCGTTATTCACCGAGACGTATTTTTTGCGCCGACCCGACATCTAGTTGTGTATTGTTGATCGAAGCAGCTAGTAGCTAAAGTCACGTGTCTCAAGTCACGGGCCGCCCAACCCGAGCAAATGATAAGACAAATCAATAAAACTAAGAAAATGTCACAAAAACTAGAAATGTCATACAAACCGTGGGAATATGTAACGTGAATCAATTAAGACATAATTATAGATGAAGAATGACCAATTATTTGACACGGAATGAATTAAGTGTCATTTTTTATTGTCATTAGTTGTGACGTCACTATATACGTCATGATATCCTGAAACATGAGCCGTAGTTTGAAGGGCGATGTTAGTTCATTGTGATTGTTAAGCAACGTGCAAATCGGCCTCTACTTGGATGGGTGGCCGATAGTGGTATTTCTATCTGAGTGTACCGTGCTTCGGAGGGCACGTTAAATTATCGGTCCCGGTTGTTTATCGTTAGACCATGTCGGAGGCCTTTAGGCGGTCTAAAAACTCCGACAACAGTGTTGTCGCTAACCTACTTGAACTTAGTGGGATTTGCGATTTTACCTAATTTGTACGCGTTCCTGAAAGAATTTCGAAATGAAAAGTAGCTTGTATCTTATTATTAAATATAGCTATCCATTACAGAAATAATTATTCAAATCGGACTAGCAGTTCCAGAGATATGCGCATTCAAACAAACAAATATAAATCAAACTTCAGTCTTATATTCCAAACTAGCAGCGCTCCGCGGTTTTACCCGCGTTGTGCCCGTTCCCATGAAAATTTAGGGATGAAAAATAGCCTATAAGCTTCCCGTTGAATGTGGCTATCTATTACAAAAAGAATTATTCAAATCGGACTGATAATTCCCGAGATTAGCTTGAACATACAAACAAACAATCTTAAAAAATTTACCTATTTATAATATTAGTATGGATGCAATGATCAATATAAAAACAGCCATCGCTAAAGATGATTAGCCAATTATATAAATTCGTCACTGCAATAAATATTGACAATATGATTGACCAATTAAATGCAAACATATCAATCACAGTTAAGGTCTCCACATACGGTAATTACTCAACTTTTGAGTAAAGTAAAATAGTTAATTTATATACTTTTTTAATAAATATATATTTGCATTCTTCTGTGACACGGTTCCTGTAGAGCCGAAACGTCATATAAAAATGTAAAATAAAATGTAAATTAAAAAAAAAAAACATTTTACGGACACATTAAAAAAAAATACATTTTAAAATACAATGACATTTTTATTCATCTGTCAAAACTGGGGATCCGGGTTCACATCCCAGATTGTGCAAAAATGAGTATCCCACTGTTCATACTAGTTCGGGTGTGAGATCTCCAAACATTAGCAAGCGTGTTGATAACGACATCCTCCTCATTGTACTGATACCTGAGCGGAGATGAGAGGCCTTTGACCTGCAGTGGGAGGCTTTTTTGTTTTCAATTAATTATTTTAGTATTGAATAGTTGCATTAATTTGGTTATCGGCGAAATTCTTACGGGAACGGACACAACGCGGGAACAACATAGCACGTTTTTCCATAAATACTCGTATAACTGAAAGCGTTCCCATATTTTTCTTACGTTGAGTAATTTTAGAATTGAGCAATGATTAAGCGATCAGTGTGCGGACACCCTAACTTAAAACCGAACGCATACATTAATTAACTAAAGTGTTTTGTAATGTTTAATTGGTTTGAACGTTAATTACTAAATAATATGATTTATTTGGAAAAATCGGTGTTTTTACTAATGAGAATTTTGTTAGGAAATCCTAGACATATTTCTGCAATTCATCTGTTGTATACTAGCAGTATCTCGCGGCTTCACTCGCTTCGTACCCGTTTAATTTCGAGGTAATTAATTCCATCTACTTCGGTCACCGAACACTAACAGCCTCCGTGGTCTTGTGGTCACTCGGCTCACGATCCGGAGGTTCTGGGTTCGATTCCCGGTGGGGACAATATCTCACAAAAATCTCCTTGTGAGACTTTCCTCAGGGCATTGCAGGCTGAATCACCTGATTGCCCGAAAAGTAAGATGATTCCGTGCTTCGGAGGGCACGTGAAGCCGTCGGTCCTGGTTACTTTCTATTTCTACGGATAGTAGTCGTTACATGAGCCATGTCAGAGGCCTTTGGCGGCTCAATAACTCTGACACCAGGACTGGTCAGGGTGACCATCCACTCGATGAAGAAGAAGACCGAACACTGTCTATACTTATAACTGTCTGTCGCGATGTTAGTTCATTGCGATTGTTAAGCAACGTTTCATCGTTAGACCACGTCGTCGCCTTTAGGCGGTCTAAACACCAGGGTTGACCACTGACCTACTCAAACATAGGCAATCACATTTAAAAGCTATAAATTAGTCTCTACATACGCATTGAAAGCTAATGTCGTATCAAGATTTAAACTTAATAATTAAATGTCATTTTGAAATGAAATGCTAAGCCACTTGCGATGGATTCATTGATTTGACATTTGTTTTAGAATAACGAGTAGGTCGCTTGATGTTGTCAAAGATTTGAGGTCAATATGCGTGAGACCTCTAAGAGATATCTATCTAGGTATAGACGTAAATATCATTAAACTTATGTGTTTGTTTTCCTACTATCAAACATGGCCCTAGTTTGAGATCACCAACCCGCATTAGGCAAGCGTGGTGATTACGACATCCTCCTCACTGTACTGATATCTAGTGAGATGAGAGGCCTTTGCCCAGCAGTGGGACATTCCAGGCTTAATCTAATATATATAATTCTCGTGTCACAGTTTTCGTTGCCATACTCCTCCGAAACGGCTTGACCGATTCTCATGAAATTTTGTGAGAATATCGAGTAGGTCTGAGAATCGGCCAACATCTATTTTTCATCCCGAAATTCCCGCGGGAACGGGTACCGTGGTTGAACTCCTCTGAAACGGCTCGACCGATTCCAATGAAATTTTGTGTACATATCGGGTAGGCCTGAGAATCGGACAACATCTATTTTTTATCCCGAAATTCCCGCGGGAACGGGTACACCGCGGGTGAAACCGCGGGGCGCAGCTAGTACTTTATACTTGTTGTGTTAGTTTGGACGTTCTAATTTCTGGAGTCATATTTGTTAAACAACAGCACTTTATTATGGTTTTTTTACGATAAATGTCTTTTTTTTCACACACGGTAAATTAGACCCAAAGTAAGCTCTAAGCTTGTGTTATAAAATCTAACTCACTGATACTACTACATATACATACACAAATACTTTATGAGAATATATAATTGTCGCCCAGATCGTCAACAACTATGTCTCACATATTGTTACTCCGTTGAATCGAGCCCGCAACCCCCGACACAGTGAGCGCTCTCACTGCCACTGGGACAACGGGCTTGTCAAATCTATACTCATATAATAAAGCAGAAGAGTTTGTTTGTTTGAACGCGCTAATCACAGAAAATACCAATCCGATTTGAATAATTCTTTTTGTAATAGATAGTCACATTCAACGGAAAGATAACAGCCTCCGTGGTCTTGTGGTTTGAGCGCCCGGCTCACGACCCGGAGGTTCCGGGTTCGATTCCCGGTGGGGATATCTCACAAAAATATCTTTCTGAGACTTTCCTCAGTTTGGTTAGGGCATTGCGGGCTGAATCACCTGATTTATCGAAAAGTAAGATGATTACTTTCTACGGATAGTAGTCGTTACTTGAGCCATGTCAGAGGCTTTTGGCGGCTCAATAACTTTGACACCAGGATTGGTCAGGGTGACCATCCACTCGATGAAGAAGAAGAACGGAATGATTATAAGCAATATTTATCCCGAAATTCCCACGATCACAGTTCCAAAGACCTCCTCCTTTCCGCAGTCAGTTAAGCTAACCCATACATAAATCAATCTTGTTGAACTTTTTCACGTTTGACATTTAAGAAGACTAAACATTAATGTTAAACATTAATAACCGGTTAACGTGAACTTTGACTAGGGCGTGGCGACTTCTGTTTGAGTAATAGTTAAAACCTTAGTTATAGTGGCCTTAACTCTAAATTATCTTGTTTGTAGACATGAGTTATGTTTGAGCAACGTTGGTGGCCATTTTAATCCTGAACACGATTCTAAAATTATCTTCATTCATTTCGTGTAGGTTTGTGGCCAACTTTGGAGTTTTTAGACCGCATAAAGGCCTCCGACGTGGCCTAACGATTGAAACAACCATTGAAACAAACAAAGCACGGTAGCACTCAGATAGAAATGCTACTTTCGGCCATCCAAGTAGGGGTCGAGCTGCACGTTGCTTAACAATCGCAATGAACTGTCATCGCTTGGTCAAACTACAATAAACTCTGAGAAACAACAATAAGGGTGTGTTTCCTTTAAAGCAGAGCGGAGATCAGACCACCATCATAATGACCTTAAGGTTTCCAACGGTCTGATGATGAAAGAACCGGACCGACAATTTTACGTGTCCTCTGAAGCACGGTAGAACTCTGATGCCACTATCGGCCCATCCAAATAGAGCGAGCTGTACGCTTAACAATCGTAATGAATTTCACTTGAGAGACTAAATTAAAATTAAGTTTGAAGAATTCCTAAGTAAATCAATTACTTAATTGTATATTTCCTTGTTACAGAAACAATACTGCAACATCAGAACTGAAATCTGCTGCAGGATCGAAACATCCACTCTGGCTGGCGCTGGCAGCCTACAGGGTTCTCTTGGAGTAGGCTCCGCTTCCTTCACAGGCTCCGGCAGCCAAGGGTCTGGTCTCTTCGTCTCCAACCAGAACAGCCAATCAGGATTCAGTCAGACTGGTCAAAGCGCTCAAGGTGCCCAAGGAAACCAGGGAACAACAGGCTTCGGAGCCACTTTTAACGCCAACAAGGGCTTTAGCAGTCAAGGAACCTTCAACAGCCAAGGGTCTGCTGGGTCTGCTGGCTCTTCCCAAGGGTCTGCTCAGGGTTCTTCTCAAGGGTCTTCTCAGGGGTCTTTCGGGGGTTTCGGAACAGAAGTCAACAGAGGAGTTTCCATCGATGGATCGGCTTCGTCATCTTCCTTTGAAAACAGGAACAAGTTCAACTCTGGATTCGGGTCTACCGTTGCTCCGTCCACCAACAAGTTTGGTTCAGGATTCAACAACGAAGTCTTTAAGAGTACCTCTCAGTCCAACTTTATCGAAACTGACTCTTTCTCTGCTGGATCAGAGTCTGTAGGCTCTTACAGACCTGGAGCAGTTGGTTTAAAACCTGGCATTCCTTACCTTCCACCTGTAGACAGCTCAACTGCTGGATCCAGCGTTGTCAGTTCCACTGCCTTCTCAACCGTTCGTCCCATCTCCTCCCCCAGACCATTCACTACCCCCAGACCTATCATCCCCTCCACATCAGCGCCAGGATACCTTCCTCCTGTTGGTGAATCGTCCAATAATAGAGAGACCAGGCTACCGCCCAACCCGACTTACAACGAGGGTCAGCTTATTCTGGATGAGACTAGACAACCTGCCTTCAGGCCTTCGGTTACCCCTGGACCGTCACCAAGTAAGTTTATGTTGAGTAATTTTACTTAATGATACAGTAAAAAGATAATGACAAACATGGCTCGGGTTTGAGATAACCACCATGAGTCAAGGTTACACCCGCCTCACTGTACTGATATCTTCAGTGTGATGAGCAGCTTTTGCCCAGAAGTAGGACATTAGATACGCAATTGCGCACTACAATTATTATTGGGCTAATACTAACACTCCTCCCCTAGACGACATCCCTGCTGGCTGCGCAGCCGCTCTGAAGTGTACCCCCATCGAGTTCTGCACGGCTGAAGGAGTCATCTCCAACACCACGGTGGTGCTCACCAGAGACCAGGATGCGTACAGAGTGCCTCTCACTGTAAGTTCTACTAATATTACAAAATAAATGCGAAAGTTTATGATGATGGATTTATGTATGTATGTTCGTTACTCTTTCACGCAAAAACTACTCAACGGATTTGGATGAAACTTGACAGTAATATAGGTAATACTCGTACATCAGTCTAACACATGGGATACATTTTTTCCCAAAATTCTAATGGGAACAAAGCGGGTAACACCGCGGACCGCGGCTTGTTGAAAATAATATTATCAAAGGGCATCTACCCTCTGTTATCTAAACTCATATATAATCTTACTCCATCAGGACTGCAGAGATTTAGAATCAGGTCGTATCGGCAAGTGCTGCCGCGACCCCTTCTACACCGACCCCTGGCCCACAAATCAGCTCGGCCAATGGGTGCCCGGCGTCTTCGGAGGCAATGACGGTCGCTACGTGCCCGACAGCAGAGGATCCCCCACCAACAACGTGCGGCCTCAGGTCACTGTCCGACCACCGATCACTCCTGTCACTGGATCAGTGATTTTGAATACCTTCAAGTAAGTTTAAAAAAGTTAATGCTGTAAAAATATGCTAAGAAATTCTTCTTCTTCATCGAGTGGATGGTCAACCTGACCAATCCTGGTGTCAGAGTTATTGAGCCGCCAAAGGCCTCTGACATGGCACATGTAACGACTAATCGAAATTAGATGATATTATAATGCTTGTGCCATTAAAAAAGGTTTCTTTGGATTAGATAGATGGATGGATGGTTGAGTCGATGTTTGTTACTTTTTCCAAAATAAAATCTCTAGAAAAATCTGAATGAAGGGGGATTTCTGTCTAGTTTCTGTCTAATCGACTCAAAGTCGGGAAGTTCGATTTAAAGAAAGAAGTTTTTTGTTTACGTAAAATCTTAGGTATTTAAACAGAAATGTCTGTACTTGCATAATGGTCAAGCAAGATACTAATTAGTCAATTTCCTTGTAGCACCAAGCCAACACAACCGACACCCGGCCCGAACCAGCTCACTCCTGGATTCCCTTCATCCACTCCAAGCTCCTTCGGCCAAAAAGGTCAATTCGAAGTCCGAGGTCAAGGGTCATACGCCCAAGGCGGTCAAGGTCAAATCGGAGTCGCCGGCTTAGGTCAAACCACGCAAGGTGAGATATTCAGTATGCATTTGCTAATTTTTTCAGATTGCATTTTGACAGTTCAAAAGTGAAAAATATTTTGGCATTGAAGTCTGGGTTGGGTTACCTAGTGTTTGTTTTAAAATACTAGAATTTTGTAATGCCTAGATTGTGTAGTCACATGGTTTTGAGGTCTTGGGTTCGAATCTTGGATCGAGGGTAATTATAAATATGAATTGTGAACTTAAGGTTTTCGATATTTTTATTACTTGTTATCCTATTCCGGAACAAGATAAATAAAATAAAAAAAGAATTATTAAAATCGGTCCAGCCATTCTCGAGTCATAAATGGTGTAACTAACAAGAATTTCTTTTACATATTGGCTCTTATTAATAAACGCGGTGTAACTAAACCACTGTTACACTGTGTTTCGTCTCTTTTGCTCTACGGAAAATTGCGTATGTCAGAAAGTGACCAACCATTTGATAGCTAAATCTGTTCTTAATACGCGTTTAAGTTTAAGGCCCTCTATACTAATATTATAAAGAGATACAATTTTAAAGTTTGTTTGTTTGTTTGTTCGAGCTAATCTCGGGAATTATAAATCCGATTTAAATGATTCTTTTTGGAATGGATAGCCACATTCAACAGGAAGGTTATAGGCTACATTTCATCTCGACATTCTCACGGGAACGGGCACAACGCGGGTAAAACCGCGGGGCGCTGCTAGTTGTGTCGATAGATATTAAGTTGACATATTTCCTCTTATCTAAACTAGTGAAATTTGCGTAAGATTTCGTCACTAGAACACATTTATAAACATTTTACAATATTTAACGATGCGTTGATTTTATTGGACCAATAAAATTCAAAAACTTTGTTTAAATTAATAAGATTTATGGATTTCAAATTGAGTGATTTAGGACTTGGTTGTTCTAATTTTATATTCAAATGTTAGGGAAAAGTTTTTAATTAAGTATGAGTTTGAGGGCCGACACTGCGCACGCCGCGGTTCCATACAAAAGTGAACCGTCGCGTGCGCACGGTTAACGCAGTGTTGAACCTTAAGGATGTATGTTTATTAACGCCTCGGTGGTCTAGTGGTATGTGCACTCGCCTGCCAAGACTGAGGTCCCGGGTTCAATTCCCGGTTGAAGCAAAAACATGTTTCCTAGATCAATAAGATGGCTCGGGTTTGAGATATTTTCTAATGTTTTCACGGGAACAGGCATAACGCGAGTAAGCCCGTGGGGCGCTGCTAGTAATTTAAAGGCTGAGGTCCCGGGTTCAATTCCCGGGTCGAGCGAAAACATGTTTCCTACTTTTCAAACATGGGTTTGAGATCACCGCATTAGGTAAGCGAGTTGATTACGACATCCTCCTCACTGTACTGATATCTTCAGTGAGATGAGAGGCCTTTGCCCAGCAGTGGGACATTACAGGCTTTTCTTTCTTTCTTTTCTTTCTTATACATATTGGAACGCGATGCAGACACGTTTCATTGAGAATAATGAGTGCAAATCAAATCAAAAAGTATGCTAACCAAAGTCCTTTTTCCAGGAGCCCAATTCGGTCAAGGATCTACCTTCACTCAGTCTTCCTTCGGGCAGACCACTAAAGGGGGTGGCCAGCTGGTCTCCCAGGGCGCGGGTCAGACCGTGACCCAGGGGCAAGGGCAGTTCGCCCAGGGCGGCCGTGGGCAGTTCGAGATCCAGGGTCAAGTGAGTTTCAGTTTACTTATCTAGTTGTTTAAATAGAATTAGTAATTTTAGGAGTAATGACAGTGTAAAATATTTTTGGGATTGATTTCTGAATTTCATTTTCAAGTATAAAACAGCAAGTATCTGTGTCGACTGCACACAGAGTCAAATGCTTCTATAGTAGAGATTTAATGAGTGATTTTGGCATCTTCTTCTTCATCGAGTAGATGGTCAACCTGACCAATCCTGGTGTCAGAGTTATTGAGCCGCCAAAGGCCTCTGACATGGCTCATGTAACGACTACTATCCGTAGAAAGTAACCGGGACCGACGGCTTAACGTGCCCTCCGAAGCACTGGTTAATGTATTAAAAATTACGTCAAATACTTGAGTGTCGATTTATGATGTCTCTGAGAGTAAAATTACGTTTTAGTACTCAGATGAGTTTAAGCACTGATGTGAGATCAAATATAGCTTAACCCAACAGTTAATTTAACTAGTTCAGTCAATGTCTAATTCACTAGGTTATAATGTCATGTCTCTTCTCCAGGCCGGACAGAACCAATACACCCAAACCCAAGGCATTTCCCAAGGCCAGGGCCAACTGGTCTCCCAAGGCCAGGGTCTCGGAGTCATTAGGGGCAGCGGCCAATCGGTATCCCAGGGGGTCGGCCAGAGCGTCACCCAGGGCGTAGGCCAAGGAGCCATCAGAGGACAAGGTCTGTTAGTCAACCAAGGATTCGGAGTATCACAGTCCCAGGGTGAATCTGTCTCCCAGGGTGTAGGATTCGGCGTGACTCAAGGCAGTGGCTTGAACGTAATCAGAGGGCAAGGCCAAAGTGTCAGCCAGGGGCAAGGCATCGGCGTTTCAAGAGGACAAGGACAGATCGCTATCACCGGCCAGGGCATCGGTGTCAGCCAAGGATCAGGCCAGAGAGTCAGCCAAGGCGCTGGCTTAGCCGTTAGCCAGGGCCAAGGCGTCGGCGTTTCCAGAGGACAAGGACAGTTCGTCAGCCAGGGTCAAGGACAATCAGTGAGCCAGAGTGGAGGATTTGGAGTCGTTAGAGGCCAAGGCGAAAGCGTCAGCCAGGGCGTCGGATTTGGCGTATCACAAGGCCAAGGGTTCGGAGTATCTCAGGGCGCTGGCTTCGGCCTCACCCAGGGAGGAGGACAAGGCATCAGCCAAGGAGCTGGCTTCGGCATCTCCACAGGCCAGGGGCAGAGAATCGACCAAGGTCTCGGGTTTGGAGTAAACACCGGACTTGGATTCGGAGTGATCAGAGGGCAGGGTCAGAAGTTGACCCAGGGGGTCGGCAGTGGGGAGATCCGGGGGGAAGGCTTCCAGGTGGTGCAGGGGAATGGATTGAACGTGGAGAATGATTACAGCGAGACTGTGCAGAGGGTGTTTTTGAGCAGTTACAATGGCGGAGGCCAGTGTGGAGTTTTAAACGTGAGTATCTTATGATGCTATTTTTTACCAAACTGTCTATTTTAACGCCTCGGTGGTCTAGTGGTATGTGCACTCGCCTGCCAAGACTGAGGTGCCGGGTTCAATTCCCGGGTCGAGCGACAACATGTCTCCTACTTTTCAAACATGGCTCGGGTTTGCGATCACCAACCCGTTAGTCAAGCGTGGTGATTACGACATCCTCCTCACTGTACTGATATCTTTTATAAGCAACTAGCAGCGCCCCGCGGTTTTACCCGCGTTGTGCCCGTTCCCGTGGGAACTTCGGGAATTTTTTTACATAAAAACCTTCCTCTTGAATCACTCTACCTATTACAAAAAACCGCATCAAAATCCGTTGCGTAATTTTAAAGATTTAAGCATACAGACAAACAGACAAAACTTTGTTTTATACTATGTAGTGACAAAGTACGAGATTGCTGAAAGTGTTCATGACTAATTGTACCTATGTTGTATGTTATTAATTATCTTCCCTTTTCGCATAATATGTATTAAAATGCGGGGTATATTTAACAATTAAATATACATTTAGAGCATAACTTTTCTTAAACAGCAGAAATAAATGTTGCATAAACGTGTCCTTTAAAATGTACAAATTATTGAAATATAACATATTCCACAAAAATATTAAAACGATGCTCTACATTCCAAATATAAATGTTAATACCACAGCCTCTATGCCCATATTTAGAAAACAAAGGCCTTTGAAAATGTCACATCACAGACAAAATATTAAGAAAAAACTCGGCCATCTTCTGATAAAAACAAGCATTTGAAATGTATATCTTCAGCTGGTTATTAATTATATATTACGAAATTCGACTTTGGGATGCCCTTGTTACTTAATATGACATTAGTACATACATATGTAAATAATTATTGAATAAATATATTAGCGATATGAATGGACGCATAGCGCCTTACAAGACAAATTGACTGTCATTTGAATTTGACAGATCATTTTACAACTTTTTACTTTGTTACAGACAGTGTGATATTATTTATTACTAGCAGCGCCCCGCGGTTTTACCCGCGTTGTGCCCGTTCCCGTGGGAATTTCGGGAATTTTTTTACATAAAAACTTTCCTCTTGAATCACTCTACCTATTACAAAAAACCGCATCAAAATCCGTTGCGTAATTTTAAAGATTTAAGCATACGAGTACAAACAGACAAACAGACACGAAACAGAGACGACTTTATTTTATACTATGTAGTGATTATAGAAAAATGATTATAACCAACACTAGTCGCGCCCCGCAGTTTCACCTGCGTTGTACACGTTCCCGCGGGAATTTCGGGATAAAATGTAACCAATGAGTTAATCTGATATATAACCTATATAACTGTAAAGTTTTATTCAAATTCGTCCAGTAGTTTTTGCGTGAAAGAGTCACAAACAAACGTTCTGACAATGTTTCACATTTATAGTAGGATTGATGTCTGATTGAAATCTTGTTAATTTTGAAACATGTCATTAATTAATGTCAAAACAAGAACCGCGTAAACGATTTATTTCATAATTACGTATTTTCGTCGAAAATCGTGAGAAAATTCTTTAGCTTTGTTTTGAAATTGTGTTATAATTATAAACATCCGTTTAGATAAAATATTTTAATGTTATATCAGACTCCACTAGCAGCGCCCCGCAATTTTACCCGCGTTGTGCCCGTTCTTGTGAAAATTTCGGGAATTTTTGTACATTTAAACATTCCTCTTGAATCACTCTATCTATTAAAAAAACTGCATCAAAATCCGTTGCGTAGTTTTAAAGTTTTAAGCATACATAGAGACAGACAACGGAAAGCGACTTTGTTTTATACTATGTAGTGATTAACACCTACCAGCTATATTATCATCACAAAATAATCTTTAAAAGAGACTTATCCTTTTACCTTCCTCACAGCCACAAAAGCCTTACGGAAACCGCAACGACCTGGAGGTAGACTTCTCCGAGATCCCCTGGCAAGCCATGGTCTTACTGCAGACGAACAGGAGTCTTCTCTGCGGAGGAGTCATCACCAGACCTGATGTAGTGGTCACGTCAGCAGCCTGCGTTGATGGGTGAGTATCTTCAGCGAGAGGACTTTGATCTGCAGTGTCTTATAGGACGATACTTTACATTAGTGCTCGCTTGTGATCACGTGTACTCGTCGCTGCACTAACATCTTCAGTGAGAGGACTTTGATCTGCAGTGTCTTATAGGACGATACTTTACATTAGTGCTCGCTTGTGATCACGTGTACTCCTCGCTGTACTAACATGTAATTACGTGTATTTCTCGCTGTAGGTACTAACATCTTCAGTGAGAGGACTTTGATCTGCAATATTAACCTTTGTATTCCCTTCACAGGCTTGACGCCAAGAACGTACTGATCAAGGGAGGTGAATGGAAGCTTGGAATCGATGATGAACCTCTTCCTTTCCAAATTGTGCAAGTGAAGACTATTCTTCGCCATCCCTTCTACCGTAAAGGCAGCTTGAAGTATGATGCTGCTATCTTAGTGCTGTCTGAGAACTTGAGATTCTCTAAGAACATCTACCCGATCTGCTTGCCTGGTGCTGGAGAGACCCTGGACGCGTACTACAATGGCGCTGGAGACTGCATCGTTACTGGATGGGGAAAAATTGTGTTACAAGGTAAGTTTTTCTCAAATGTTTAAGTATAATTCGGTTGAGAAAAAGTAAGATGATTCCGTGCTTCGGAGGGCACGTTAAGCCGTCGGTCCCGGTTACTTTCTACAGATAGTAGTCATTACATGAGCCATATCAGAGGCCTTTGGCGGCTCAATAACTCTGACGCCAGGATTGGTCAGGGTGAGCATCCACTCGATGAAGAAGAAGAAGGGATAAGGGGTAACAGCGTGACATACAAAAGGTCAATTCGGTTCCAAAAAACAAGCCCAGCAGTGTTTTATTGTCATAATATCGGTTACAATGTAATCTACCATCAGCTTTCTTGTTACATAATCTCTGATTACGGCCCGAGGCAGAGGTCATTGCGACGGGTCGCCGGAGATCACCCAACCGGGTTACTAGGCCGCTGAGAAATAACAACTTTACATTTAATAAAATATGAGACTCCGTCGGAGATCAACATGCAATATACTAGCAGCGCCCCGCGGTTTCACCCGCGTTGTACCCGTTCCCGCAGGAATTTCGCGATGAAAAGTAGCCTATATCCTTTCTCAGGCTCTGGACTAACTGTGTACCAAATTTCATTCAAATCGGTTCAGTAGATTTGGCGTGAAAGCGTAACAGACAGACAGAGTTACTTTCGCATTTATAATATTAGTTAGGATAATGTAACTAGCCACACCCGCGTTATACGAGTACACCCGTTCCTGCGGGAATTTCGGGAAAGTATGTATCCCATGTGTTATTATGATATATAACCTATATTACTGTAAAGTTTTATCCAAATCCGTCTAGTAGATTTTTTGTGAAAGAGTAACAAACAAAACTGAGCTTGTGTTATGGAATCTAACTCACTGATACTACTACATATACATACACAAAATAAGAATATATAATTGACACCCAGTCGTCATCAACTATGTCTCACATATTGTTACTCCGTTGAATCGAGCCCGCAACCCCCGACACAGTAAGCGCTCTCACTGCCACTGGGACAACGGGGGGGCGGGAATCGAAGAGTGTTGAACATTTATTTTTATCTAACAATGGATCTATGTATTTTGTGAGCATACTCAATAACGAAGAACGAAACGTGCACCAAAATATTGTATTATATTTTCTGAGATCGTGTCTAAAAAAGACACAAAACGTTCCTGAAATACCTAAAATAAACCACAGGTAACTTATACCTGAAAATTGCTGCAAATCACTACATAGTATAAAACAAAGTCGCTTTCCGCTGCCTGTCCCTATGTATGCTTAGATCTTTAAAACTACGCCACGGATATTGATGCAGTTTTTTTAAATAGATAGAGTGATTCAAGAGGAAGGTTTATATGTATAAAAATTACAGAATTTCCCACGGGAACGGGCACAACGCGGGTAAAACCGCGGGGCGCTGCTAGTCTATATATATAAAAGAAAGTCGTGTTAGTTACACCATTTATAACTCGAGAACGGCTGAACAGATTTGGCTGAAAATTGGTGGAGAGGTAGCTTAGAACCAGGAGACGGATATAGGGTACTATTTATCCCGTATTTCCTACGGGAACGGGTGCGCTGTGGGTGAAACCGCGGGGCACAGCTAGTAAACCTATAAAAGTCTGTCACTGCGCACTCTTTGTTATCCCAAAATTCCAACAAAAAAACATATACATGGATAGATTAAATAGATAAAAACAATTGCTATATTATATACGGTCAAATAAAGAAACCTCCCTTTTGAAGTCGGTTAAAAATCAAGTAACACCACAAACAATACAATTTCAAGCTCAAAACGCCTAACAATCTGAAACAGCTGTCTAACCTGAAGGTAATTAGCAACTCGTGTTTACTTAAATCACGTTTCGACACAGAGTCTTCGTATACATATATAATATGTTACGTTAAGTGTGTGTGGATGGGCTGTCGACAAACCGGTATTGAGGTACTGGTTGCACAAACACCAACTAATTAAATAGGGGTATTTTACTTGTGTATAATTAGGGTTCCGTAGCCAAATGGCAAAAACGGAACCCTTATAGATTCGTCATGTCTGTCTGTCTGTCTGTCCGTCCGTCTGTCCGTATGTCACAGCCTTTTTTCTCCGAAACTATAAGAGCTATGTTGTTGAAACTTAGTGTGTAGATGTATTCTGTGAACCGCATTAATATTTTCACACTAAAATAGAAAAAAAAAAATTTTAGGGGGGTCTCCCATACTTAGAAATGAAAAAAATATTTTTTTTTTTCATCAAACCCATACGTGTGGGGTATCTATGGATAGGTCTTCAAAAATGGTATTGAGGTTTCTAATATCATTTTTTTCTAAACTGAATAGTTTGCGCGAGAGACTCTTCCAAAGTGGTAAAATGTGTGTCCCCCCCCCTGTAACTTCTAAAATAAGAGAATGATAAAACTAAAAAAAATATATGATGTACATAACAATGTAATCTAACACCGAAAATTGGTTTGAACGAGGTCTAGTTAGTAGTTTTTTTTTTACGACATAAATCGTAAACCGCAAAAAAATACTGATTATTCATTCAATAACTCAAATGTAAATAAAAAAACAAGTACAACGAACTTCAAGAACTTCTTTATTATGTTACTCGCTGCTACGGAACCCTTCATGGGCGAGTCCGACTCGCACTTGGCCGCTTTTTTTTTATTAGTGTTTGATGAAATTATTTTGCTATCTATTTTATTTTAAAAAAACAGATTAGGGTTTTATAAAATTTCACTATTCCTGCTCTCATTATAAATGGGAAAGTTTGTGAGGATGTATGTATGTTTGTTACTCTTTCACGCAAAAACTGCTCCAAGGATTGTTATGAAACTTTACAGTAATATAGGTCATATATTAGAATAACACATGGGAAACATTTTATCCTGAAATTCCCGCGGGAACGGGTACAACGCTGGTAACATCGCGGGGCTAGTAATTACATATTTATTTATTAGTGTCTGATGATATTATTTAGTTATGGATTTTAAAAATGGATTAGGCTGTTATAATAGCTATGATGGTGAATCTAGATGGCGTATAATTTAATTATTATGATATTTAAATGTTACTAAATCCATTTTTGTGTAAATGTATAAAAATGTTTATTTACTAGCTGTGATCCCTCACAGCTAGTAAATTCGAGTAATTTCGAGATTTTTATTACTCAGTGTATTTTTATATTGCCCAAAATTAATAAAATTAAAACAACTTGAGAGGTGTCAAGGGACACCCGGATCACAGTACAACTCCCGGATGGAACGAAATTTATTTACCTATTATCAACAAAAATAATCGTCGCGACACCACACTGTTCAATGCGAAATAGAAAGACGAAACGAAAATATCTAGCTTGCTTTCTATAAGAGAGAGAGAGAGAGAGAGAGAGAGAGATAGAGACAGACAGAGAAACTGTCTCTCTCTGGCGTGCGCAAGCTTCTCTGTCTGTCCCTCTCTGGCCTAAAAAATGTCGTTACCATTTTTTTCGTCTAGCCCCCTTTCGCAACGCGCGATAAGGAACGTCGTTCCAAAAAACCAAAGTCGAATTGAGAAAACTCCTCCTTTACAACCAGTTTCCCTGCGGTGGTTCTTAACTATGATTAGTAAAAATAGGTCCAGCCGTTTTTGAGTAAGGACATGTGAAAATTAATAAAAAAATCTTGTTAAATTACTTTCTATTTGAAAAGAATAATTACTTATAGGTACCTGATTTTACTGATCATATGGTACAGCGAAGAGGATGTCGTAATCACTACCGTTGCCTACCGGGCTGGTGATCTCAAACTCATCCTCCTACGAAGACCCATTATTTCTACTTAAAATCTAAAAAAACTGACATATTCTATAAAAATCCTCAAACATACCCAAAACAAGTTACTTGCGTTACCTTGAACTTAAGATTTCAATTCCAATCGTTGAAAAATCATTCTTCTCCTCAAAAAATAAAGTATATTTTAGCTTGAACTTTAACAGGCGGATGTCAAATCTAACCCAATATTTGTCATCAGTGGAATAAATTATCACTTTTAACTTATATTTAAAAAAGAAGTACTTTACTCTGTTTGTCTTTGACCGTATATAAATAATCGTTTGACTTATCTCGGACGGAGGGTAATTAATAAAAAGGTTTTGACGTTTTGACATCTGTCATTCTGACACGCGGATGATATTAATACTTGTGTTGATGGTGATTTCAATGACATATTTAACAATTATGTAATGGTTGGACAGTTTCGTGTTTTTCCATAAAAATATACACTTTTGTGAATATTCTTTATGTCTTGTTTTATATTCTGTATCGCTTTTTACAAAATTAACTATATGTTCACTGAATATTCTAACTAGCAGCGCCCCGCGGTTTTACCCGAATTGTGGCTGTTCCCGTAGGAATTTCGAGATGAAAAGTAGCCTATAACCTTCCCGTTGAATGTGGCTATCCATTGCAAAAAGAATTATTCAAATCGAATAGGTCGTTTTTGAGATTAGTGCGTACAAACAAAAAATAAATTAAAGTTCAACTTTATTAACAATTTTTCGTTTCGTTTTGACATAATTATTTTGAACTAGCTGTGCCTTGCGGTTTCATCCGCATTTATTCCGTCACTGTTTAAACCTTCCCTGGACTTTCATGAATATTTCAAGACCAAAATTAGCCAAATCGGTTCAGCCGTTCTCGAGTTTTAAGCAGACTAACGAACAGCAATTCATTTATATAGATAGATAGATTTGATTATTGATATAAGATGTAGGTTAAAAATGTAATCTTGGCATGAATAATTCAAATAACATAGCACTAGTTACTGTCATGATCGATGCATGAATAGTATAAAACAAAGTCGCTTTCCGCTGTCTATCCCTATGTATGCCTAGATATTTTAACACTACGCAACGGAATTTGACGCGGCTTTTTTTAAATAGATAGAGTGATTCAAGAGAAAGGTTTATATGTATAAAAAACCCGAAATTCCCACGGGAACGGGCACAACGCAGGTAAAACCGCGGGGCGCTAAAACTCGAGAACGGCTCGACTGATTTAGTTGATTCTTGTTTTGAAATGTTGGTCGTAATCCAAGGAAAGTTTAAACGTTAAGCAGTGAGAAAAAATGCGGGTGAAACCGCAGGGCACAGCTAGTCATTACTAACTCTTCAACCAAAGACAACTTCTTTCATAAAGGAGCTCAGTGATGGGGTAGGAATGGAATCAAATCACTGTTTGAAATCACCCTTTTCCTCTTCAGAAGGAATCGTCATCGGCTGGAAAATCGTATATTAGTCCACATTTTAACTCGAAAAAAAAACCAGAGTGTATTTCCCTTCGATCAACAACACACAACTAGATGTCAGGTCGGCGCAAAAATACGTCTCGGTGAATAACAGCGCACTTGAAACGTGAGCTCTTATTATATTCATAAGATTCGCTACTTTATCGCTCGGTGTCATGGTTGTAATTAGGTTGAACTTAGAACTGTTTTAAAAACTAATGAACTAATGAAGCTATATAAGTATATATCCACGCGGAAAGCATCCAGCTTTGATTTTGTACATGACTCGTTATCTAGTTGTGTATTGTTCATCAAAGTTATTTCCCATGTCCTTTCTTTAATGTCACCGCTAATCTTGGTCTGACGTCACCAATTACTAAAGAAGCAAGCACAAGCAATCAAATTATGCAAACTATACCTACCTAAATACCAAATACGTGACTAACACAGAATAACAATTAGTTATTATAATATATTCAAAATTTTGTTTGTATGTTAATGTGTGGCCTTGGACTGTGATGTCATTTCACTTCGGAACATACAGATTCACTCAATCTTTGGCAAATCCATCTAATATTACAAATGCGAAAGTTTGCGAAGATGCATGTATGTTTGTTACTCTTTTACGAAAAAACTACTGGACGGATTTGGGTGAAACTTTACAGTAATATAGGTTATACATCAGAATCACACATATCTATATCTGGAGTCAAATTCCTGCACCAGCAACACAGCCTGATTTTGACATGTAATCTTACTTATTAGTATTAAATTGTATTATACCTTGATTTAAAAAAATAACCAGCAGAGTTTCTTGCCCATTCTTCTCTGCTGATGTTCTTCCGAATGGGTGGTACGTTCAAAAGAGCCTCTATGGGGCCAAAACTGAATAAAAATATTTGACATTGACATTGACACATGGCATACATGTTATCCCGATATTCCCGTGGGAGTGGGTACAGTGCGGGTAACACCGCGGGGGGCAGGTAATAGTAATAATGTTCAAGTGTCCACCTCGGTTGAGCATCGTCCTTTACGATTTTATAAGTGTTCCTGTAATTCCCTTCCCGTTGGAATTCCGGGATATGATGAACTTTTTCCTTGAATCTAAAAGATTTTCTAAAAGTTATCCTGAAACAAATAATTCCTTTTATAAATAAAACTAGCAGCGCTCCGCGGTTTTACCCGCGTTGTGTCCGTTCCCGGGGAATCTCGGGATTTTTTATACATTCAAACCTTCCTCTCGAATCATTCTATCAATTTAAAAAAACCGCATTAAAATCCGTTGCGTAGTTTTAAAGATCCAAGCATACATAGGGACAGACAGCGGAAAGCGACTTTGTTATAAACTATGTAGTGATATTTTTTTACTGCATTTATAGAAATACAGCTTATATAATATTACGTGTTCCGACAATTTAAAGAAAAAATACCACATACGTTGGCACTATTAAAAACCAGACAAAACAAAAAAAAACAAAAATTATTTCCGCCTCATCTGCTGTCTCTACCTCTTAGCATTGACCTATTAGCGCGTCTCTCAATACTTGCGCTTTCTTCACAAAACGACACTCCGGTTTCATACCGACCTAACTACAATACACCAAAACTATACAAGACCAATTTTGATAAAATTTTGCTTAAAGTATTATCCTGTAATGTCCCACTGCGGGGCAAAGGCCTCTCGCCTCACTGAAGATATCAGTACTTCTTCTCAATTTTGTTAACGGTACCTTTTTTTATACGAATTCAAAATATTAGTATTTTGACAGGCCCGTTGTCACAGTGGCAGTGAGAGCGTTTACTGTGTCGGGGGTTGCGGGCTCGATTCAACGTAGTAACAATATGTGAGACATAGTTGTTGACGATCTGGGTGACAATTATATATTCTTAGCATTTGTGTATGTATATGTAGTAGTATCAGTGAGTTAGATTCCATAACACAAGCTTAGAGCTTAGTTTGGGTCTAATTAACCGTGGGTGAATTTGAAAATATCCATGCTAATATTATATAGAGGTGAAGTTTATAACTTTGTTTGTTTGTAGGAGCTAATCTCAGGAAATACCCGTCCGATTTGAATAATTCTTTTTGTAATAGATAGCCAGATTCAACGGGAAGGTTATAAGTTATAAATCATCCCGAAATTCCCACGGGAACAGGTATGACGCGGGTAAAACCGTGAGGCGCTGCTATTTATTGTAAAAACGAAAAATAATACTTTTATTCGTCTGTCAAGCGACAACTTTGCCGTGTATACCACTTAAAATTCACTTGAATAAACAAACAGTCTTGCCAATATTATTATTAGTAGCGAATGAAGTAGGTTTTGAATATCTATGCTAATAGAACGTTACTAACCACGTCTTGCGGTTTCACCTGCGTTGTGTCTGTTCCCGTGGGAATTTCAGGATAAAAAGTAGCATTAACCTTCATCTTGCACTATTTATAACTTAAGGACTGCTGGACCGATTTTAATGATTCCCTTTTTATTTAATTTATCTTGGTCAAGAACAAGATAATAAGTAATGATAATATCAAAATTACTATGGGAACGGGGGCGCTGCGGGTGAAACAGCGGGGCTCAGCTAGTACTAAATTCCGGAATTGAATCCGGGACCTCAGTCTTGGCAGGCGAGTGCATATACCACTAGACCACCAAGGCGTTCTATATAAATAGAAAATTTTCTTCCAAGCGAGAAAAATATATCGAAAGCGCGATCCTTAAAATGTTCACACGAGAGCGCCATATATTGGACCGCGGGTGGCACCACCTCGCGGAACAGCTGTAAAAAAGCATACATGACAATAAAAATGAAAGTTGCCATATTTCACAAAACTTATTGTTATGTCGACTTGCAACTTTCCTTTGTTGCCATTTTAAAGGTATTGCTAATAATCAATTTACCTACTTAATACGGTGTATTCGGTGTAAACGCCTCGGTGGTCTAGTGGTATGTGCGCTCGCCTGCTGAGGTCCCGGGTTCAATTCCTGTGTCGAGCGAAAACATGTTTCCTTTTCAAACATGGCTCGAGTTTGAGATCACCAACCCGCATTTGGCAAGCGTGGTGATTATTCCTAATGCTCCTCACTGTACTGATAACTTCAGTGGGATGAGAGGCCTTTGCCCAGCAGTGGGACATTACTGGCTAATACTTTACTTTTAATACGGTGTATTCACGCACGCGGTTTTGCCCGCATTACGCCATACGTTCATGTAGGAATTTCGGGAAAACCCACCGACGAGAAATTAATTTCAGCTTATAAATAGCAAACCTATTAGTAATTTGTTTACTCGCAGCCTCTGTGGTCTTGTGGTTTGAACGCCCGGCTCACGATCCGGAGGTTCCGGGTTCGATTCCCGGTGGGGACAAAAATATCTCACAAAAATCTGAGACTGTCCTCAGTTGGTTAGGGCATTGCAGGCTGAATCAGCTGATTGCCCGAAAAGTAAGATGATTCCGTGCTTCGGAGGGCACGTTAAGCCGTCGGTCTCGGTTACTTTCTACGGATAGTAGTCGTTACATGAGCCATGTCAGAGGCCTTTGGCGGCTCAATAACTCTGACACCAGGATTGATCAGGGTGACCATCCACTCGATGAAGACAAGATTTGTTTACTCAAAGATATGCTTGTTATTACCTCTTTATAATAATTTCAAAGTCACTTAATCGATTAGACGTCGATCAAATAAATCGATATCCAATGTAAATAACTTAATTATTAATTTAATATTTATTAGCCTATCGATATTAATATTAATAAAAAATAATTTACTATGAAGGTAGTCGCTTGTGTGTGATCACGTGTACTCCTCGCTGTACTAACATCTTCAGTGAGAGGACTTTGATCTGCAGTGTCTTATAGGACGATACTTTACATTAGTGCTCGCTTGTGATCACGTGTACTCCTCGCTGTACTAACATCTTCAGTGAGAGGACTTTGATCTGCAGTGTCTTATAGGACTATACTTTACATTAGTGCTCGCTTGTGATCACGTGTACTCCTCGCTGTACTAACATCTTCAGTGAAGTAGAGGTATAAAGTCAAACAAAATACAGACATTTGATAACTTTGCATATACGAGAGCCAGGTTTAACCAGAATCCGGGGTTAAGTAATCAAATTAAAATAATTATGCCTAAATTACCATAAAGATTGTTCATTTACTGCGCATTTTATGACCAAACTGTAGGACTGCGATAAGCCCATTAGTTGAGTATATTAGGGTCTTCTTTTGACATTAATTGCAGAATTAAAAACGTGTTTCAAAATATTTTGTGCCTGGACTTGATGGTAAAAGTTGAGAAATATTGGGCGTGGTTAATTCTAACTAATATTATAAATGCGAAAGTAACTCTGTCTGTCTGTTACGCTTTCACGCCAAAACTACTGAACCGATTTGAATGAAATTTAGTACACAGTTAGTCCAGAGCCTGAGAAAGGACATAGGTTACTTTTTATCGCGAAATTCTTGCGGGAACGGGTACAACGCGGGTAACACCGCGGGGCGCAGCTAGTTTTACATAAAATCCAAAATGTTTGTTAAAGTTTCAAATTACGTTTCTAGTTTGCTCCTATAGATGGCGGTACTGGTAGAAATATCTATAACACTGTAACGTTGTGTCCTGCCATCTATAGGGGTTCGGCGGCCATTTTGTATGTTGAATAACCGATTAGATTTCATAATATCATCTGTTCTACTATCTTGAGACATAATAGACAGAGAGAGAGAGAGAGAGAGAGATAGAGAGAGAGAGTAGAGCCTGTAATGTCCCACTGCTAGACAAAGGCCTCTCATCTCACTGAAGATATCAGTTTACACCTAATAGAATCCTTCCTAACTCTTTGTTCTTCCACAGCTCATCTGCAAGGCTCTATCATGCACGGGCTGAACGTGTCCCTGATTAACCCTGGAGAGTGTGAAGCCAAGCTGTCGTCCGACTACCCTCACCTGCTGGAGCAGTACGACCAGGACGCGTGCGTCTGCGGACAGCCTACCAACCCTGTCAACAATATTTGCAAGGTAAAGTAGACTGGATGCACTCTAAATGAAATACCTAAGTATTACCTTGGTGAATAACTCTGACTCCAGGATTGGTCAGGTTGACCATCCACTCGATGAAGAAGAACCTTGGTGAATGTGGCTATCTATTACAAAAAGAATTAATCGACTCTGATTGGTAGTTCTCGAGATAAACCCGAACATGCAAAGAAAAGAAATACGATTATCTATATCTATATACGAGTACTATATAAAAATGAAACCCGTTTTCCTTGGTCGCGGCATCACGCGTGAATGGCTGGACCGATTTCCACGGTTTTGCATTCGTTGGAAAGGTCTCGGGCTCCGTGAGGTTTATAGGGAATAAAAATCAAAATTCCCACGGGAACGGGGGCGCTGCGGGTGAAACCGCGGGGCACAGCTAGTCTATAATATAAAAATGAATCGCAAAATGCGTTGGTAAGCGCATAACTTCAGAACGACTGCACCAAATTGGATGATTCTTTTTTTAATGTGTTCCTTATTGTTAGGACAAGGTTTTTATATAAGAAAAATAAGGAATAAAAATCTCAAAATTCCCACGGGAACGGGGGCGCTGCGGGTGAAACCGCGCAGCACAGCTAGTATATTATAAATATTTTTATTTATTATATTATATGGTTTATTTCCCCTTGCAGGTTGACATCGGTAGTGCTTTAGCGTGTACCACCGGGAACGGAAACTATGTCTTCAGAGGCATCTACTCTTGGGATTCAGGTAAATATACTTCGTAATTATTACTATACAGATCTATTATATTATTGGCAGTGATTACATTACATTATTCGTTAATCCTACTCATATTATATACTAGCAGCGCCCCGCGGTTTTACCCGCGTTGTGCCCGTTCCCGTGGGAATTTCGAGAATTTTTTTACATAAAAACCTTCCTCTTGAATCCTCTACCTATTACAAAAAACCGCATCAAAATCCGTTGCGTAATTTTAAAGATTTAAGCATACAGACAAACAGACAAACAGACACGAAACAGAGACGACTTTATTTTATACTATGTAGTGATGCGAAAGTTTGTGAGGATGCATGCATGTTTGTGACTCTTTCACGAAAAAACTACTGGACGGATTTGGGCGAAACTTTACAGTAATATAGGTTACACATCAGAATAACACATGGGATACATCTTATCCCGAAATTCCCGCGGAAAAGGGTACAACGCGGGTAACACCGCGGGACAGCTAGTCACTACATAGTATAAAACAAAGTCGCTATTTTTGTCTGTTTGTTTGTCTGTTTGTCTGTATGCTTAAATCTTTAAAATTACGCAACGGATTTTGATGCGGTTTTTTGTAATAGGTAGAGTGATTCAAGAGGAAGGTTTTTATGTAAAAAAATTCCCGAAATGCCCACGGGAACGGGCACAACGCGGGTAAAACCGCGGGGCGCTGCTAGTAATATATAAAAATCGCGAAAGTTCGGAAAAGTATATATTATACTAGCAGCGCCCCGCGGTTTTACCCGCGTTGTGCCCGTTCCCGTGGGCATTTCGGGAATTTTTTTACATAAAAACCTTCCTCTTGAGTCACTCTACCTATTACAAAAAACCGCATCAAAATCCGTTGCGTAATTTTAAAGATTTAAGCATACAGACAAACAGACAAACAGACACGAAACAGAGACGACTTTATTTTATACTATGTAGTGATGATACATACACTAACAGCGCCTCGCAGTTTTACCCGCATTGTGCCCTTTCCCGTGGGAATTTTGGGATGAAAAATAGCCTATAACCTTCCCGTTAAATATGTCTAGCCGTTACAAAAATAATTATTCAAATCAGTCAAGTAGTTTTTGAGTTTATGCATTACAAACATACACACAAAAATATAAATCTTTCCTCAATTTAATTGTGGTGTAGGTAGTTCTATAATGATTCTTGGCATGTTTTATTTAACTCTTTTCTTCATTACAGGATGCCAGACTGGCAATCAAATCGCCGGCTTCTACAAATTCGACCTCGAATGGTACCAATGGGCTATCGGTCTGATCGAGAGCACCAAGTTCGCCAAGTACTCCTCATCATCGAAGAGTAGCTTCTCCTCGTCCCAAGTCAACTCCGGGATCAAGTCCCAAGTCGGAATAAAGGGAGGTTTGACAGGAATCAAAGGAGCCAACCAATTCGGACAGTTCAGCCAGTTTGGCAAATTCGAAAGCCTGGGCGAAATTAAGCCCATTACTAACACCTTCAGCGCCACCTATACTGAGAAGAAGGTTTTCCAATCCGAGCCCAAAATCGTCAGCTACACTACCAAACCCGAAATTGTTACTTTTACGACTAAGCCCGAATACTTTACTTACACTACTAAGCCCAAAATTGTGACTTACACTACTAAGCCCGAAATTGTTACCTATACAACGAAGCCCGAAATTGTTTCTTACACAACTAAGCCTAAACTAGTGACGTATACGACCAAACCTCAGATTATTAGGTACGAGACCAGTGGGAGCGGAACTAACCCACAATATGTAGCTCCCGGTGTGACCTTCAACCCTAATTTT
Source organism: Cyclophora albipunctata (assembly GCA_963082685.1). Taxonomy (NCBI): domain Eukaryota; kingdom Metazoa; phylum Arthropoda; class Insecta; order Lepidoptera; family Geometridae; genus Cyclophora; species Cyclophora albipunctata. The sequence continues at coordinate 4,602,981 of OY720142.1, forward strand.
TCTGAAGTTGTAGCACATAAGCACACCGGAAGTTGCAAATGTCTGGAAAACGGAAAGAAGTAAATTCGATTTCAAAATCCGAAATAATTTAGAAATTTAATTTGAAAATTGTTCTTTTATAATTGGAGTAAGTAGTGGTGCCATAAATATTTTTTCAATGATATTGCAGTCCAAAAGACCCCAGTTCCTAATTAAGGTTACCATTTTGAAAAAAAACGTAATGAACTGGCAATCTTTTTATTTATGATTTTTTTAATAAAAATCTGTACATAGGTAGTGTCTATTTAATGTTAAACGCACAATGTATTTTATTATTTTTATTTTATTTTCATATTTTTTTAATTTAGAAAACTGCCAATTTTTTATTTTGCTTTCTATAATTTAAGTTTGTATGTAAAAAAATATATAAAAAATGTATTTCTTATTTCAATTAGAATTTTGACCAATTTGAATTGAGTTCAATATGGTTGACAATCTAATAAGAAAATTAAATGAAAAAATATAAATAATTAAGATGGTTTTATATGAAAATTAATGACACAAGTATTCTAGCAATATTTTGTATGTATCGATACCTACATTAATAATTGTTACCATTAGGTTAATTGAAATAAATAATTTCATTATAAACATATAGTTTTATTTACTTTTCATGAATTTGACTCCAACACTAGTCTCCAACGTACGACTTAACACATTCACTGCCACTATTATTTCCTTAATTCCTTCTGAGGTGCCACCAATATTATATTGGCGAAAAACATGGACTCGCCAGGCGAGTCGCCGGCACATGAACGAAATTTAAGTCGACTCGCCAGGCGAGTCGTCGGCAGTGAATGTGTTAATAGAAAGAATTAAAAAACACTGTCATATACCCTATTTGGACTAGTAGTAAGATAGTTAGCAATGGCAAGTTGACATTGCTTTCTAAGCTATGCCATGAGCACTAAGTTCTTCTTCTTCTTCATCGAGTGGACGGTCACCCTGACCAATCCTGGTGTCAGAGTTATCGAGCCGCCAAAGGCCTCTGACATGGCTCATGTAACGACTACTATCCGTAGAAAGTAACCGGGACCGACGGCTTAACGTGCCCTCCGAAGCACGGAATCATCTTACTTTTCGGGCAATCAGGTGATTCAGCCTGCAATGCCCTAGCCAAACTGAGGACAGTCTCACAAAGAGATTTTTGTGAGATGTTCTTGTTCCCATGAGCCGGGCGTTCAAACCACAAGACCACGGAGGCTGTAAGTAAAGACTAAGTTCTATGTATGCTGTTGTTCAATTTGCTCCAGCCGGCTAGCATAGAAACGAATATGTACCTTCCCGAAAGATTTGGTAGAGAAACTGATGTCACCACTAATCTATCGCCTAATAATTCGAGGTTGCAACACCGGATTCATTCATTCAAAATTCGACTGTTCATTTCGCTCACTCTGTTATGATTGGCTAGATACTGTATGACAGTGACATGTTTGACACATTTTTAATGCAATAAGTGAGAGTAAAAGCGAGGGTTCTTGACGTTGTATGTAGATATAAGTAGAGAAATTTGTCTAAAAAGTGAAGAAAACCTTGTCTTTAGTGATATGCCAGCCGGACAGGTGCAACAAATGAAGTCGTTTGGTTATATACTTAGAGAAAACTACACACTGAAGGATGCAGCTAAGGAATGATAAAAAAAAGCAAAGTAATTTATTTATAGGTTATTTATTTCATTATAAAAATATATTTATTATCAAATAAGTAAGTAGTTAAAATTAAAATAATCTACAAATTGATGTTATTTTACAATACTGTAAGGCACATTACTTAAAATACTTATACAATTACTTAAAATTATGATATTCATACTAAATTGTAATTTAATAATAATCCATCTTTTTAAAATCTTCCTCTATACAAAAACAATGCTAAAAGTGACGCAATTACATCTCTGCGTTCGGTTAAAGCGCTCGCCTAACTAGTTTTAATGTTTGATGCAAAAATAATTGCTCAGTTTTTAAAACGAATCCTCTGTAAACATAGTCTAATCCTCTGAAACATGGTTAAAATTTACCAAACACAGTTATTTTCTTAATTCCTGCGTTTTGAGTTTTGAACTCAGAATATAGTGTATAGAGGCGGATCATTAGAAATTTATTGGAATCTCCATTGTCCTCCTCCTCACTGTACTGATATCTTCATAGAGATGAGAGGCCTTTGCTCAGTCGTGGGATCGGACTTAGTTTTTTATAGAACAAAAGTTTACTCCATACACATGACACTTAAGCAAAGTACAATTTATGATACAGGTGGTTTAGGCAAGTGTATTTTAGCCTAATATATTTACCATTAGCACTAATAAGAACATTACAAGTTATGGGGCAAGTGGTTTAAGCAAGTGTAACCCAGCCTTTACATATTTCGTTAACAGATTAAAATTTTAACATTATTTATCTATCACTAGCAGCGCCCCGCGGTTTTACCCGCGTTGTGTCCATTCCTGTGGGAATTTCGGGATAACAAATAGCCTATGTTACTCGTGGATAATGTAGCTTTCAAATGGTGAAAGAATTTTTAAAACGGTCCAGTCGTTTTTGAGCCTATTCATTACAACCAAACAAACAAAGTTTTCCTCTGTATAATAATAGTGTAGATTATATTTGTAAGCCTATACTTTCAGGCCACAGGACTTTAAAGGCCGATTTCGTCATAAATCGGCCTGTAAACAGTCAGTGCCATTGTAAAGCACAGTGACAGATTAACAAATATATGGAGGCCACGATAAGATTACCAATCATGACTGGAAAGCCAATCTTGAAGAATTGGAGGAAGGTGAATCTGTAGCCATGTTGCTCGGCGACTCCTGCGCATACCACATTGGCGCTGGCACCGATAAGCGTGCCGTTACCTGTGAAACAAAACAAGATACGTAGGTACGTGATCACAAGCGAGCACTAATGTAAAGTATCGTCCTTTAAGACACTGCAGATCAAAGTCCTCTCACTGAAGATGTCAGTACAGCGAGGAGTACACGTGATCACAAGCGAGCACTAATGTAAAGTATCGTCCTATAAGACACTGCAGATCAAAGTCCTCTCACTGAAGATGTTAGTACAGCGAGGAGTACATGTGATCACAAGCGAGCACTAATGTAAAGTATCGTCCTATAAGACACTGCAGATCAAAGTCCTCTCACTGAAGATGTTAGTCCTTACCTCCGAGGCAGGCTCCGAAGCTCAGGGCCCATGCTAAAGGAGCCAGGGGCAGTCCAAGACCAGTTGGTGAAGATAGTGCTGCGATGACTCGGATCATCATAGTGGTTAACGGGATATTGTCCACGAAAGCTGATGCAAGCCCGGATACCTGGAATTCAGAATTAGGTTAATAAAAGTAATACTGGTTTCTTAAGTTTAAACGAACACTACTCATTTTGGATTAAAGCCTTCTGTGACCACGGTTCCTGTGAAGGGGCCAAAACGTCAGATAAAAAACTTGAGAGGTGTCACGGGCACCCGGATGGAACGAAGTTTATTTATTATCAACATAAATAATCGTCGCGACTCCACAATGTTCAATGCGAAATAGAAAGACGGAATGAAAATATCTATCTTGAAGAGAGAGAGAGAAAGACAGACAGAGAAACATGCGCGACGCGCATGATTCTCTGTCTGTCTCTGGCGTACGCAAGTTTCTCTGTCTGTCTCTCTCGCGCATGTTTCTCTGTCTGTCTCTCTCGCGCATGTTTCTCTGTATGTCTCTCTCTGGCGTGCGCAAGTTTCTCCGTTTGTCCCTCTCTGGCCTAAAAAATGTCGTTACAATTTTTTCCGTCTAGCCCCCTTTCGCAACGCGCGATATGGAACTTCGTTCCAAAATGTAAAATAAAAGATAAGTGTATCCGTAAACGTAGTCTCAATTCAAAATTAGCAAAAGTAAAATCGAGTAGGTCAGTGGCCAACCCTGGTGTCGGAGTTTTTAGACCGCCTAAAGGCCTCCGACATGGTCTACCGATTGAAACAACCGGGGGAGATTCAATGTGCCCTCCGAAGCACGGTAGCGCTCAGATAGAAATGCCACTATCGGCCTCCCATCCAAATAGGGATCCAGCTGCACATTGCCTAACAATTGCAATGAACTAACATCGCTTAGTTAAACTACGCCACGAGTGCTAATTTCGGTCTTCTTCTTCTTCATCGAGTGGATGGTCACCCTGACCAGTCCTGGTGTCAGAGTTATTGAGCCGCCAGAGGCCTCTGACATGGCTCAAGTAACGACTACTATCCGTAGAAAGTAACCGGGACCGACGGCTTAACGTGCCCTCCGAAGCACGGAATCGTCTAGTTTCGGTACTCACCCATAAGACCAACATCAGAGCGACAGTCAGTCTGGATTCCTTCGGCACCTGGAGTATGATGGACTCCGTGACGTTACCAATCCATTGGATCAGGCCTAGCTTGGTTAACGCCTGGAAAAAGTAATGTCACATTTGAGCGAGAAAATGATGCCAGTTGACAAATGGAAAAAAAGTATTCGCTAAAACTAAAGTAACCAACCTCAACAGGGTTACAGATGATGCAGTCTCCCTGGCCAAGTGCTGGGCTGGTTCAACTTAGTGCCAGTGATACGTAAAGAAGGTTCCCTTACCTCCATAAGAACGAAGAGTGCTGCGAAGAACAGCAGCGTGGTCCACTCGACGCGCGCGAGGATCGGCTCCAGGTCATCCCGCTCGGCCAGCAGGAGGAGCAATAGGGCGCCCAGCAGCGCTGTCCAGCCCAGGGACAGCCGCTCTGGAACACCAATACACCATCATTATCATCAATTATCATCATGAGCCATGTCAGACGCCTTTGGCGGCTCAATAACTCTGACACCAGGATTGGTCAGGCTGACCATCCACTCCATGAAGAAGACCACGGAGGCTATAAATTAATGTTGGTAATACTCACGTAGTTCCGGGATGGCGTGCAAGAAGAACACGAGCACCACGAACGAGACACACACCACTGACTTGATGAGGAGCGGCTTGTCGCGGATGTAATACTGTAAGATGAAGAAGAATTATCACTACATAGTATAAAACAAAGTCGCTTTCCGCTGTCTGTCCCTATGTATGCTTAGATATTTAAAACCACGCAACGGATTTTGATGCGGTTTTTTTAATAGAAAGATTCAAGAGGAAGGTTTATATGTATAAAAATCCTCGAAATTCCCACGGGAACGGGCACAACGTGGGTAAAACCGCGGGGTGCTCAATTAAAAAAACTGCGTCGGAATCCGTGCACCCTTATTTTAAGGGGTATATCAGAACTCCCCTCAGATTTTCCAAAAAACATTGCTTACTTTTTGCTTCATGGTGGCCAGTGTGGAGCAGAAGTTGGGGTCGGAACGTGAAGGTCCTCCTTTCGCCTCCCTCCTCTGAAGGGCTGCGTTCAACTTATCCACCTGAAGAATAAGTATGGATCAAAACAAAAAAAACGCATAATACGGTCAAATTGAGAAAACTCCTCCCTTTTTGAAGTTTGTTTAAGAATGCTCTGTTTTCTGTGTTTCATGCTGTGTTTATTTCGAGTAGGATTAACATATTGTTCTTTACTGTTTGCTTTATTAACATCTAATACAAATTATGTTAAATCCAGTTAATAAACCAATAATGAAAAAAAAAACAAACTGAAGCACAAGCAAGCTGAAGAGAAGATTTTTGTTTGTTTTAACGAGCCAATCTCGGAAACTACCAAACCGATTTGAATAATTATTTTTGTAAAAGATAGCCACATTTAATAAGAAAGTTACAAGACGGGTTTCGCGGGGAGCTGCTGTAGAATGTACACAGGAAAGCACAATAATCAAAAGCGACATAGCCACCAAAACTAGTTAATCCTAACTAATATTATAAATGCGAAAGTAACTCTGTCGGTCTGATACGCTTTCACGCCAAAACTACTGAACCGATTTGAATGAAACTTAGTACACAGTTAGTCCAGAGCCTGAGAAAGGACATAGGCTACTTTTTATCGCGAAATTCCTGCGGGTACGGGTACAATGCGGGATGTAATAATCATAAAGTGGTCTCGTGCTATACCATATCAATGCCATCTATTGCGCGCTGACGTAAACAATCGCATGGGGTACTGCAAGTAAAGTATAAGATGAGTCCTACTGAAGAGTAATGTGATGCCCTAACAGAAACCTTTTTCTCCAGCGCCCGCCGCACCAGGTCCTCGTCCCTGGAGTAGGACGAGAGGGACGCGGCCGCGCGCCGCCATACTGCTATCTCCTGACGTTTCTCTGAAGAATAAAAAATATAAGTGAATAGATGTTTTAGGATGATTTAAAACAGTTAGGTATTTTGAATTAAAACTACGTTTACGGCCCCCACCCCGTCAAGCCACATCCTGTACTCATCTGTATATCCCTCGTTACAACCCGTAACCCCCCGTCCCACCCCACTCCGTCCCATCACATCCCACCCCGCCCCGTCCTGTACTCATCTGTATATCCCTCGTTACAACCCGTAACCCCCCGTCCCACCCCACTCCGTCCCATCACATCCCACCCCGTCCCGTCCTGTACTCATCTGTATATCCCTCGTTACAACCCGTAACCCCCCGTCCCAACCCACTCCGTCCCATCACATCCCACCCCGCCCCGTCCTGTACTCATCTGTATATCCCTCGTTACAACCCGTAACCCCCCGTCCCACCCCACTCCGTCCCATCACATCCCACCCCGCCCCGTCCTGTACTCATCTGTATATCCCTCGTTACAACCCGTAACACCCCGTGCCACCCCACTCCGTCCCATCACATCCCACCCCGCCCCGTCCTGTACTCATCTGTATATCCCTCGTTACACCCCGTCCCATCCCACCTCGCCCCGCAAGGCCCCTCCCGTCCCGCCCTGCCCCGTCAGTACTCACCCTGTATATCCCTGGGGACGCTGTGCCTCAACTTGTTGATGTCCCGGAACATGAAGCGGAGTTGGAAGTAGGTCTGCGCCGCCACCGCCAGGATACCTACCCCCATGTGCAGGGTGAAGGTGGTGAAGTTTATGTTCTGGAAGGGAAAAAAAAATCTATTACAAATAGTCAAAAACCTTCCCGTTGAATGTGGCTATCTAATACAAAAAGTATTATTCAAATCGGACTGATAATTCCTGAGATTACCTTGAACATACAAACAAACAAACTTAAAAATTTTACCTCTTTATAATATTAGCACAGATTTATTTATTTAATATGAAACACATCATAACATTAATGTTGTGTTACCTCTAGCACTATAGAAGGATGCGTGGCTATGATGACATTGGGGGGGTCGCCGACGGGGGTGGCTGCTCCCCCGACGTTGCTAAAGATCACCATACACATCAACACAGGGACCGGATTCAGCTCCATTACTTCACAGAGTCTGGGAAGGAGAATATGTCCTGGATTAATTATGTTCGTGTAGGTCAGTGGTCAACCCTTGGTAAAGCAGGATCGAGAAACAGCTAGAATTTCGTTCATTAACCTTATTAATCTATCTGTCACTAGAACTCAATAATATCACTATCTCACTCGCTCAATTTGTTGGTGGCGTGAAATGGCTTTACTATTGTGTACGAGTGACGGAGATGAATAGATCCATGTCCGGGTCAATGAACGGGATTCTTCCTGCTTCGCGACCGCGCTTCAGTAGAAATAGTCTTGTGAAACAGTCGACAAGCCCGTTGGCACAGTGGCATGAGAGACCGTTTATTGTAATTTAAACGTACTCACACGGGTTTTTTCGCGTTGGAAAGTTTATAAAGCAAGTAAATAACTTACTTTTTATTTCCCGACGTTTCGACCCTAAAGTTATTGCAAACGAGCCGCACTACTACAAGAGGATTATTCGGGAAGCGATTGAAATAAGGAAATATCCGAATTTCAATCGTGAAGACGGTTTTAAACTCTCTGCGGCTTGGAATCCGGTAATAACTTATAAGTGTTCGAGACGTGCTCAAAAGACCAAATGCCAGGATACTGTCAGTGTTGTGTGTCAGTCTAATGTGAACGCACCAATAAACTCTAACATTGACCATGTGAGGGTACTTCCAACACTTGGAACGCCTACCCTACCATCACAGCGGTAACTCCAATGTCTTCAGTTCACCCGCGACCACGAGAGGTGCAATCCCCTCGAAACGTCGGGAAATAAAAAGTAAGTTATTTACTTGCTTTATAAACTTTCCAACGCAAAAAAACCCGTGTGAGTACGTTTAAATTATGTGTTCAAATCGTGTAAGTTTAAAAAAGACTACCGTTTATTGTGTCAGGGTTACGGGTTCGATTCAACGAAGTCAACAATATGCAGACGCTGTTGTTGGCGACGACGTTTGGGTGTCAATTGTACATTCATATATAAAGTATTTGTGTATGTATCAGTTAGATTCCATAATAATTCCGGGTGGGACCACCACGCGGGACAGCTAATATTAGTATAGAGTTTGTTTGTCCATGTTTACCTGATGGTGACAGGTGTCATTAGAAGCACAGTGGTGACGTTATCCAGGAACGTGGAGAAGACGGCAGTAAACAGGCAGAGGCAGTTGATCAGAGGCCACGTCCGGCCTCCTGTGACCTGCGGAATGAGACGCAGCTTGAGATGCCGTAGGATAGTAGTCGTTACATGAGCCATGTCAGAGGCCGTTGGCGGCTCAATAACTCTGACACCAGGATTGGTCGGGTTGACCTTCCACTCGATGAAGAAGAAGACATACATGCCGTACCAATAACACCCCTCTCTAGCTTAGGGGTTATAAATTAAATACTTATTTTCCTGAAATGCGTCTACCATTGTATACTCTATTTTTTCTTACTTGTCACAAAATGTGGACAAAAGGTAAAGAGGTAAGAATGAAATAAAATCACTAAACCTTTTTCCTCTTCAGGAGTAGTCGTCTGCGGCCGAAAAATTGACGACATTGGTCCACATTTTGTGACAATCAAAAAAAAATTCCCAAATCCTACCTCAAAAGCGAGTACAGCCAGATAATCGAACAGCCCTGTCTCCGCCAGTATAGCCACTAACAACATCATGCTGAAGAGCAACAGCAGCGTCTCCACGTCCAGCCAGGAGACCAGCTCGGGCAGCGAGGGGCGCGCCCCGCTCAGAGCCAGCACCGCGATCGAGAGAGAGGAGGACAGGAGCGCGGCCAACGTGCGGTTCACTATCTGAGAGAGAATGGATGGATGAAGAATATGTCTATCTTTAATTCTAAATATACTAATACTAACACCGACCCGCGGTTTTACCCACGCCGTGCCCGTTCCCGTGGGAATTTCGGGAATTTTTATACACATAAACCTTCCTCTTGAATCACTCTATCTATTTAAAAACCTGCATCAAAATCCGTTGCGTAGTTTTAAAGATCTAAGCATACATAGGGACAGATAGACAGCGGAATGCGACTTTGTTTTATACTATTTAGTGATTGTAGTGACACACGTGATTTTCTATTATTAATATCATAACATAGTTAACTGTAAAACCTTTATGAGTGATCATTGTTATTAAAATTTTAATAGGCACTATAAACTATAGTTTATAGACTATAACTATATTACTACTATAGTACTGATATAGTTTAAAATGATGTCATTATTTACGATGTTACGGATGGCAGATGTGAACAGATTACAAACGATCTTCATTTATATCACTAGGCCGGCTTTTGATCTGTAGTTAGCTAACAGATGGTTTAAAATGGCATTTAATAATTTGCTTTATAAAGGGGTATTTCTATACGACTAGCAGCTCCGCGGTTTTACCCGCGTTGTGCCCGTTCTCGTCAGAATTTAAGGATTTTTTATACATATAAACCTTCATCTTGAATCAATCAATTTATTTTAAAAAATCGCATCTAAATCTACGCAGTAGTATTTGAGTTTATCGCGAACAGATAGACAGACGCCGCCGGGGACTTTGTTTTATATTTATATAGTATAATAGTATTTTATATTTACCTCAAAAATAATGAGCAAGTACAGTGAGAACAGGAGTACTGTAGCGTAGATGAGGCCGTCCTGTAAGCTGAGGGGGTGCAGGCGGTAGCTCAGGGTTATCGGCACTGTCTTGTTGCTGGTCGTGCTGAGGCGCAGGCTCACATTCATACCTGAAAACAAGAATTTAATTTAAAAACATCAACGTGAATGATGTAACTTTAATTTATATAGCTTACGCGGTTTCACCCACGTTGTAACCGTTCCCGCGGGAATTTCGGGATAACATGTATCCCATATGTTATTCTGATATATAACCTATATTACTGTAAAGTTTCATCTAAATCCGTTCAGTAGTTTTTGCGTGAAAGAGCAACAAACATACATCCAAACATACATCCATCCTTACAAACTTTCGCATTTATTATATTATAGTAGGATAGGATAAGGTACATCAGAATAACACATGGGATACATTTTATCCCAAAATTCCCGCGGGAACGGGTACAACGCGGGTACAACGCGGGTAACACCGCGAGGCGCAGCTAGTTTTAAGTAATTTTCGTTGTCCCCGTAGACAGGGGCACGGTGTACGGGGACAACGGGCCTAAACCATTTTTGATTACTTAACTTCACGTTGACAGCAATGGAACTGCATAAAAATACTTACTGTTTTCTTCAAGACTTCCGAAATCGGATTCGTTCCTGTACATCATATCCTCACTGGCTTTATACCCTCGACCTTCCAGGACCAAGGTCTTCGACTCGGTAGCGCTGGGGGAAAAATCGATGACGTCATCCTCAGGTAGCTGGATGGACCATTTTTGAGAATTCTGTAATGAATTGATAGATGGTAAGGTGAGATTTTGTGGCAAACAAATGTATATTTGTTTTATTTTATTTTTAGTATTAATTGTTATAGCGGCAATAGAAATACATCATCTGTGAAAATGTCAACTGTCTAGCTATCACCGTTCTTGAGATACAACCTGGTGACAGACGGACGGACGGACGGACAGCGAAGTCTCAGTAATAGGGTCCCGTTTTTACCCTTTGGGTACGGAACCGGGTTGAAAATTTCACAGATGATGTATTTCTATTGCTGCTATAATAACAAATATCTGGTATCTGTTATCACAGTTTTTAACTTTTATGGATACCAACGATCATTTACTACGGCTGATTGTATAACTAGATTTAGTTCATTGAATTTGTGTATAATTATGTGTGCTCAATAAAGTTTTATCTTATCTAAATACTAAAAATTCATAAAACAAATATTCAAGGTAGGACCCTTCGTGCGCGAACCCGATTCGCACTTGGCCGGTTTTTATAGGATATCCACAACTTTTTATCCATAAATTACCACGACGGACCCAACGCGACTAGAAGGCGTGGCTTCTAAATACATAAAATTGTTAAAAGTGAAGTATGAAGTATTAGCCTGTAATGTCCCACTGTTGGGCAAAGGCCTCTCGTCTCACTGAAGATATCAGTACAGTGAGGAGGTTTCAGGCGTAATCACCACGCTTGCCTAATGCGGGTTGGTGATCTCAAAAGTAGTAAGTTAAAATGTAAATAACAATATGTATAGCACATTTGTCCGAAACGGGTTAATGAGTGGAGTAAATATATTATTAGTTAGCAAGGTGACATTCATATGATATTTAATAGTTATTTTAGTGATAGATAAGATTGATATTACGTCGATGCTCAATTTTTTTTTGTTTGTCCCAATATGTGGACCAATGTCAATTTTCCAGCCGAAGACGAGCACTCCTGAAGAGGAAAAAGGTTTAGTGATTTTATTTCATTCCTAATCACTACATAGTATAAAATAAAGTCGTCTCTGTTTCGTGTCTGTTTGTCTGTTTGTCTGTATGCTTATCTTTAAAATTACGCAACGGATTTTGATGCGGTTTTTTGTAATAGGTAGAGTGATTCAAGAGGAAGGTTTTTATGTAAAAAAATTCCCGAAATTCCCACGGGAACGGGCACAACGCGGGTAAAACCGCGGGGCGCTGCTAGTCTATGTCTAAACCTTTTTCCTCTTCAGGAGTTCCTTCCTCTTCGACTGGAAAATTGACGACATAACTCCACATCTGTCTCTCTGTATGCTTAGATTTTTAAAACTTTGCAACAGATTTTGATGCAGTTTTTTAAATAGATAGAGTGATTCAAGAGGAAGATTTATATGCATAAAAATTCCCGAAATTCGTACGGGAACGGGCACAACGCGGGTAAAACCACGGAGCGATGCTAGTTTTTATAAATTACATAAAAAATCACTCTTAAAATCTCTACTTAGGAAGCATTTTGACGTCTTTGAGTACAGGCGGAAGTAAATAACGTTATAGTAGTTTATGCAACGTCATATAAAGAAGGGTATTAAAACACGAGTGTGAGTTTATGAAACGAGCGCAGCGAGTTTCATAATAGTAACGAGTGTTTTAATACCCGTGTTATATGCAGTTGCATACACTACTTTATCTTCACTATTTAATGCAATTAATCAAACAAAATTTTAAAAACAAAACACATTGCGAAACATTAAATTCACGCGTAGGTACGTGTATTGTCACAGTGAACTTGCCGCCATTAAAATCTAACCAATGAGAGCGCAGCTGCGCGTAGGGCCAATCAGGAGCGAGCGAGATCTTACCAAAGAGTTTTGTGTATGTAGTTTCGACGAAGTTTTCACGTATAACCCAACTGTTTTCAAAAGCCAGCCTAATATCAAAATTTTATACAACTAGTATGAGGATTTTGACATAAGGCTCGCCAGGTTAATTGGTCGCGTTATAATGATGTTATAATGTTATATTATAATGATATTATAACATCATGTGCAATTGCTTAAATTGAGTGTTTTAGTTGTCTGCGCTATAACAGTAGTAATTATAAGTCAAGTATTGGAATCATAAGTAGAATGTTACAACATTAGTGTAGATAAAATTGTTAACGATACCGTCTCAAGCACTTGGTAGCCGATACCAACACGTGTGTTTGTTATCGAGATTAGAACGGTTACCAGCTGCGAATATAACGTAATATTATCGTTATAAGCCGCGTACCCACCTAGCGCACAGGCTCGCGAGGCAGCCTCAGTAGTTTTGTTCAATTTACACGAGGCGCCTCGCGAGGCAGGCTGAGCCATCATAAGTCGTGTATATTCAGCTGCAGCTATTTTCCTAGCTTCGCGCGCGAGCCAAAACATAACCGTACCCACCCACCTAACACACAGCGCTCACCGAGGCACCTTTGAGCGCGTCAAGTTTACCGACAACAGATGGCTCGGGGCCGAGCCGTGCTCAGCCGAGCAAACGCGCGCCCGAGGCACGTCCACACCAGCCGAGCATTTGGCTCGCGAGGCTGCCGCGCGAGCCTGCTCGCTAGGTGGGTACGGGGCTATTTACGTAACAACTTACAGATGTCATCTGACGTAAGAGGTTAGAATTTTATGTGCTACTAGCTGCCCGCGGTTTTCCCCGCGTTGTGCCCGTTGCCGTGGGAATTTCGGGATGAAAAATAGCCTATAACCTTCCCGTTGAATGTGGCTATCTATTACAAAAAGAATTATTCGAATCGGACTGATAATTCTTGAGATTACCTCGAACATACAAACAAACAAACTTACAAATTTTACCTCTTTATAATATTACGAGTAGAATAGATAAATAACCAGCAGAGTTTCTTGCCCATTCTTCTCTGCTGATGTTCTTCCGAATGGGTGGTACGTTCAAAATATTCTCTATAGGGCCAAAACTGATTCAAAATATTTGACTTTGTTTTTGTTCTTTGGTTCTTTGGAACTCTGAAAAGACGTTGACGTCATGCTCACCTGCTGAGCCTCTCCATCCCCCTGCAGCCAGAGGTGCAGATAGTTGGAGCTGTTCCCGAAGGAGCTGGTGAAGGGACCCGTCAGGGTGATGTGTACTGCGAACCGCTGTGACGAGGGGGCCAGCACGTACTCTGGAAGAAACAGGAATGGGGGAGTTCAACCGAAGTGATGAGGATTCTGGATCATATCATAAAATAATCTATATATCTATACATATGATAGCATTGGTGTATATGTTTGCAATATTAAAATCCTACTAATATTATAAATGCGAAGGTTTGTGAGGATGGATGTATGTATGGATGTATGGACGTATGTTTGTTGCTCTTTCACGTAAAAACTACCGGACTGATTTGGATGAAACTTTACAGTAATATAGGTTATACATCAGAATAACACATGGGATACATTTTATCCCGAAATTCCTGTGGGAACGGGTACAACGCGGGTAACACTGCGGGGCGAAGCTAGTATATTATAAATGCGAAAGTTTGTGAGGATGGATGTGTATGTATGTATGTTTGTTGCTCTTTCACGCAAAAACTACTGAACGGATTTGGATGAAACTTTACAGTAATGTAGGTTATACATCAGAATACCACATGGGATACATTTTATCCCGAAATTCTTGTGGGAACGGGTACAACGCGAGTAACACCGCGGGCGCGGCTAGTATTATATAATCTCATATCACAGCTGATTGCACAGATCGATATACAGCTTGCGGTAACCTTGAGCACTATTACTCATAAATGACTTATCATATATCTCGTGCGAGAACAGAGTATGTTCAAATCAGTTCGTTATTACACTTAGGGTCATAGCTCATTTGACCATCCGGCACGATCCTGTTTCTTAGGTTTAAGGGCAAGCTTCTTCTTCTTCTTCATCGAATGGATGGTCAACTTGACCAATCCTGGCGTCAGAGTTATTGAGCCGCCAGAGGTCTCTGACATGGCTCATGTAACGACTACTATCCGTAGAAAGTAACCGGGACCGACGGCTTAACGTGCCTTCCGTCCGATATTTTGATTTGGAACTACATTAACGGATACACTTCGCTTTACACTTAAGGCCTTATTCATAAACGCTTACTAGCATTTTAGTTATCAAATGGTGTGTCTCTTTCTGACATACGCTATTTTCCAAAGAGCAAAAGAGACAAAACACTCACTAACAGTGTTTTAGTTAGAGAGTGGTTATGAATAAGCAGTTAGACTTTACTATACACTACAGGACTGATTTGAACACATCAGACATCAGAATAACACATGGGATGCATTTTATCCCGAAATTCCCGCGGGAACGGGTACAACGAGTAACACCGCGGGGCGCGGCTAGTGAGTTTATCTATGTATATAAAATTCAAAGTCCTGACTGACTGACTGATAATCAACGCACAGCCTCAACCGCTACACCTAGAAACATGAAATTTGGCAGGAAAGTTCTTCAAGTGACGTAAATGCACATTAAGAAAGGATTTTCGAAAATTCCTACGGGAACGGGCTCAACGCGGGCAAAGCCGCGGGGCGCTGCTAGTAAGTGAAAAAATTTCAAGATCAGAATGTCTATCTAATGCCTTGACTGTAGTGTGTGGTCTGTTACCGGACTGTACCGGGTGATAACTGAGCTTCGACCTTTATTCCGTTTGTGGGCTGAGGAAACTGAGTGGGTATACAGTAATGTTATTGTTCACGCGATCAATTAAACTTGACAAGAGTCTTACGATATAAATAATTTTCCATGTAGGTAGAATAGGTTCTAGATATCCCGAAATTCCCACGGGAACAAGTATAATGATGGTAAATCCGCCAGATACTGCTAGTCTATACATAATATCATCTCTATATATAAAAATCAATGCCATTTTTCGTTGCAACTGAACTCCTCCTAAACGGCTGGACCGATTTGAATGATTTTTTTGTTTGCACCCTGAATGGTTTAGATTCACACTAGCGACATCTATTGGGTTGCGGGTGGAACCGCGCGGGACAGATAGTATCATTTAAAAACGAATTCCCGAAAAGCTGTCTGTATGTTATCGATTCTGTATGCAATCGGTTGCCCGTCCGGGCGCCCGCTTAACGCAGTTTCAGGCCTTAAGAAAACTAGATCTTAAAACTAAATCGCCTTCCAACATACACTATGTATCGTAGTGTAGTGAGTGAGTGAGCGACTGAGTGACTGAGTTAGTGAGTGAGTGAGTGACTGAGTGAGTGAGTGAGTGAGTGAGTGCATTGAGACCTAGTCGCCTTGGTTCGTCTTACCTTTGATCTGTCCTTCCATGACAGCTGTGTGGAGTACGATGTCGGTCTTCTCACGGTTCAGCATCAGGGACACGGTGAGGAGTAGCCAGCCCGCCACCAGCGCCGTGAGCTTCACCAGCCTTAGGACGCTGTGGAGCTGGGAGTATGGAATTAATAGCAGCTGAATCGGAGGGGAAATAATGCAATGGTGTATACATTGTATTTTTTCTTACTTGTCCAAAAATGAGGACCAATGTCGTCAATTTTCCAGCCGAAGACGACTACTCCTGAAGAGGAAAAAGGTTTAGAGATAGGGTATGAATGAAATGAAATCACTTAACTTTTTTCCTCTTCAGGAGTAGTCGTCTTCGATTGGAAAATTGACGACATTGATCTACATTTTGGGAAAAGTAAGAAAAAATAGAGTGTATTCATCCGACTGCAAAAAAGGCTATGTTTTACGTTTATCTTGTACTAGTAACGCCCCGTAGTTTTACCCACGTTGTGGCCTTTCCCGTGGGAATTTTGAGATGAAATATAGCCTATAACCTTCCCGTTGAATGCAGCTATCCATTACAAAAATTTAATCTTCTTCGTCGAGTGGATGGCCAACCTGACCAATCCTGGTGTCAGAGATATTGAGCCGCCAAAAGCCTCTGACATGGCTCATGTAACGACTACTATCCGTAGAAAGTAACCGGGACCGACGGCTTAACGTGCCCTCCGAAGCACGGAATCATCTTACTTTTCGAGCAATCAGTTGATTCAGCCTGCCATGCCCTAACCAAACTGAGGAAAGTCTCACAAAGATCGAGAATCGAACCCGGAACCTCCGGGTCGTGAGCCGGGCGCTGAAACCACTAGACCACGGAGGCTGTTAAAATTTAATCGAGTTGGTAGTTTTTGAGATAACAAGAAATCAAACTCTTTAGGTATCCGTTTTTTTTGTAATAAATAGCCAAATTCAACGGAAAGGTTAAAGGTTATTATTCGTCCTGAAATTCCTGTGGAAACACGAGTAAAACCGCAGGACGCAGCTAGTATGATTTAAAATCCTCATTACTGATTCTGTGATGTAAAACACACTTACTCTTTTCTTTTTATTTGATTTCAGGTCTTTGTCTTCTTCATTGTGATGTTTGGGCTCAAGTAACCTGAAAATTATAATCATTACAGCATCTTATAGTTTCAGTCACTCTCAAGTAAACATAGAAAAGAAATATACTACCCAAGTGTCAAAATGTTGAAACAAAACACCGCTTTGTACTCGTATCTAGTAATATTTACTTACTTTGAAAATGACATTTTAATTGAGCGCTACCGTGCTTCGGAAGGCACGTTAAGCAGTCGGTCCCGGTTGTTTCAATCGTTAGACCATGTCGGAGGCCTTTAGGCGGTCTAACAACTCCGACACCAGGGTTGACCACTGACCTACTCGAACTTACTTTATCACTTACTTTATCACTTACTTTATCACTTACTTTATCACTTACTTTATCACTTACTTTATCACTTACTTTATCACTTACTTATATCACTTACTTAACAATAGCTGTCTCACTGCGAACTCCTTTGATGGCACTCGTGTTGTGATTACGATCCTTATCAAAAATGGTTTTATCGCCTTCATTTGTAATTTTACCTGAAACCATAATGTAAACTTAGACTGCAAACAGACAACAAAAAAGACTATGAAAGTCAGGTACTTACTACCTTTAAAGGAGACGAGATAAGATAGAAGGGTAATAAATAATTGTAGGGTCATTAAGAGCTCATGAGGGGTCGTGAGTAAATTATAAGGGGTCATGAGAGGTCATGAGTTAAAATTAATAAGGGGTCATGGGGGTCATGAGAGGTCATGTGTTAAATAATATGGGGTCATGAGGGGTCATGATTTAATTAATAGGGGTCATGGGGGTCATGAGTTGATTAATAAGGGGTCATTCATGGATGCTATACACACTCAGATACAGACAGCTCAAATTAAATCACCCCTCGTCTTAAATAAAAAAACATTAGCTATTATTATCCCACTGCTGGGCATAGGCCTTTCATCCCATCGAAAAAATAAAAGTTTAATGTTGAATTTCGAATTGGCCATATCTAGCCTAGAACAGGGATGCTTGGAAAGTGCTGACCTTTGCCCAAGAGTGGGACACAATAGGTTAATTAAAAAAAAAAACGTTATAAACCCAACCTTATCTAAATGTTAACCAATCAATGCTGTTCACGTTAAGCCGTCGGTCCCGGTTACTTTCTACGGATAGTAGTCGTCACATGAGCCATGTCAGAGGCCTTTGGCGGCTCGATAACTCTGACACCAGGATTAGTCAGGGTGACCATCCACTCGATGAAGAAGAAGAATACTGTTCAACTGTTCAACGTACCATGTTGCTGTTCATATCTGTTCTTGAAGGGCGCCAGGGAGGGGTCGTACTTGATCTGGTCGGGCAGTTCCACCCACACGTCCAGGCTGCCAGGAGTCAGGTCACTGCTGGATACCATGGAGTATAAGCTACCGCGGTCGCGTTTGCCGCGGGTCAACTTGACGCAAACTTCGGTCATGGTGTGGTTGTGGTTGGGTTGTGGTTGTGGTTAGGTTGGGTTGTGGTTGGGGTGGGTTTTTTTTTGTTTGTGTGGTGAATGATATTCTGTTACGGTTTGAGTTATTTTAAGATATTCTATTGTTTTGATACAGTAAAGATTATTCTCTTATAATCTTATATGGTTGAAGTAGGATTTTATTTCCTGTTTTTGTTGAGGTAGGATTTACTTTATTGGTTGATTTTGAAAACTTTTGATATATTGGTAGGAGAAAGATATTGTTTACTTTTCTAGTAGAGTAATAATTTATTGTAGTGGATATAATATTGGTTGGTGTGGATATACTCTCTTTTGGTTGGGTGAGGGTACTTCCTATGAGGTTTACACCCTTTCTGAGTTAAGCACTTATTTCTTCACGTTGGCACTTAGTTTCTGTTTTTGGCACTTTTATAAATAAAGTAAGTTGTGTAATATACTATATTTGTTATTATATTGACACTGTAAGTTAAGATTTTTTAGTGATTGGCACTTTGTTACACTCACTCAGATTTCTTGAAATAGTTTTTCAGTGATTGGCACTTTAATTTTTTTGACAAAAACACTCACTTTAGTCACTTTATTATTGCGTCCATTTTTAATTGTATCCTTTATTAATGCGTGATCTTTCGTTTTGAGGTATCAAAATATTTTAACTAGCTTTAAGAAAGGGAAATACATAGATGGAAGAAGTTATCAATGTGTTTTTTTTTATTACAGTAATTTTTTTTTTGTGACAAGTTTTATACGCTATTTTTTTTGACACTTATGACAATAATTGTCACTTTTGATCATTTGACAGTTTTGGATATTGATTTTTGGATTCTGGTTTGTTGGTATTTGTTTTATTTTAACCTATAGTAATTGAACTTTTCTATTACAAGGGATAAAACATTAACTATAACCTTTCCGTTGAATGTGGCTATCCATTACAAAAAGAATTATTGAAATCGGATCGGTAGTTTCTGAGATTACAAACAAACAAAGGTAGAAACTTTACCTCTTTAAAATCTAATATATAAAATTCTCGTGTCACAGTTTTCGTTGCCGTACTCCTCCGAAACGGCTTGACCGATTTTGATGAAATTTCTTGTGCTTATCCGGTATCTATGAGAATCGGCCAACATCTATTTTTCATCCCGAAATTCCCGCGGGAACGGGTACCGTGGTTGAACTCCTCTGAAACGGCTCGACCGATTCTCATGAAATTTTGTGTACATATCGGGTAGGCCTGAGAATCGGACAACATCTATTTTTCATCCCGAAATTCCCGCGAGAACGGGTACAACGCGGGTGAAACCGCGGGGCGCAGCTAGTATTAGTATAGATCTACTAGCTGCGCCCCGCGGTTTCACCCGCGTTGTACCCGTTCCCGCGGGAATTTCAAACGAACATTGTGACACGAGAATTTTATCTCGTATAAGATTAGTAAGAATGCAATTGACGTCCGTTTGTTAGTGAATGCGAAGTAAACATGGCCTTAGTATTAGTTAGTATGATTGCAGTAAAACATACTCATTATATTTAATACTAGCAGCGCCCCGCGGTTTTACCCGCGTTGTGTCCATTCCTGTGGGAATTTCGGGATGAAAAATAGCTTATGTTACTCGTGGATAATGTAGCTTTCGAATGGTGAAAGAATTTTTAAAAACGGTCCAGTAGGTTTTGAGCCTATTCATTACAAACAAACAAACAAAGTTTTCCTCTTTATAATATTAGTGTAGAAGAACATACAGTATGGGTGTTATACAACAGTACAAATACCTAGAAAAACATGATAATTCTGTACCGACTTCAAAATTACTTCAGTATATGTTGAATGAAGCTATCTATTACAAAAAGAATTATTGAAATCGGTTTGATAGTTTCTGAGATAAGCGCGTTCAAATAAACAAAAAAAAAATTCAGCTAAATTATAATTATACTAGCAGCGCCCCGCGGTTTTACCCGCATTGTGCCCGTTCCCGTTAGAATTTCGGGATTTTTTAAAACATATAAACCTTCCTCTTGAATCACTCTATCTATTTAAAAAACCGCATCAAAATCCGTTGTGTAGTTTTAAAGATCTAAGCATACATATGGACAGACAGCGGAATGCGACTTTGTTTTATACTATGTAGTGATAGTATAGGTACTGCATTGAATCTATCAATTATTTTTAATAACAATGTGTACTTACTTTAATATTCGTAGGAGTATAATAAAACAAAGAGTGACTGTTACGAATATTAGTTTATTAATTAGTACCTACTACATATTACTAGGAAACACAATTATAAATAAAAATAAATAAATAAATACACCCGGACAAATTCACTCACGGTTAATTAGACCCAAACTAAGCTCTAAGCTTGTGTTATGGAATCTAACTCACTGATACTACTACATATACATACACAAATACTTTATAAGAATATATAATTGACACCCAGACGTCGTCGCCAACAACTATGTCTTCACATATTGCTGACTCCGGGCGGTAATCGAACCCGCAACCCCCGACACAGTAAGCGCTCTCACTGCCACTGTGCCAACGGGCTTGTCCAAATTAACAGTTTACGGAACATATTTTCAGTTTTTTATTTTCTTAAGTTAATTGCTTTAGACGCCCCGGTGGTCTAGTGGCATGTGCACTCGCTTGCCAAGACTGAGGTCCCGGGTTCAATTCCCGGGACGAGCGATAACATGTTTCCTACTTTCCAAACATGGCTCATCCAAATCCGTCCAGTACTTTTTTCTTGAAAGGGTAACAAAATACATACTTAAATCCATCCTCACAAACTTTCGCATCTATACTAATATTATAAAGCTGAAGAGTTTGTTTTGTTTGTTTGTTTGTTTGTTTGTTTAAACGCGCTAATCTCAGAAACTACTGAACCGATTTGAATAATTCTTTCACTGTTAGATAGTCTATTTATCGAGGAAGGCTATAGGCTACATTTTATCCCGGATTTCCTACGGGAACGGGCACAACGCGGGTAAAACCGCGGGGCGCTGCTAGTTTATAATATTAGTCGGATAGGATACCTATAGGTAGGTACATACGTAGTAGACAATCATTTCTGTAACGATGGTGAACAAATCAGCTTAAATTACTGTAAAACAGTAGCATCCTTCATGTGACGACCGCAAGCATTCATTATATACCTACCTTAAGTATACTACGAATACGTACGTTAAGTACAGTCAGCCAAAGAAAACGTGAACCATATTTACGAACCGTCCTCAGAGGGATTTTAAGTATACAGTTTTTATAGATTTTTTAATGTTAGAAAAATACGTCAGTTAGTCAGTTGATTGTCGATTAAATTGACGCATCTGAGTACGTCTATCCGTCAGTAAAATATCAATCAAAATTGACAAGCCCGTTGTCACAGTGGCAGTGAGAGCGCTTACTGTGTCGAGGGTGCGGGTTTGATTCAACTGAGTAACAATATGTGAGACATAGTTGTTGACGACGTCTGGATGTCAATAATATATTGTTGTAAAGTATTTGTGTATGTATATGTAGTAGTATCAGTGAGTTAGATTCCATAATACTAGCTTAAGCTAAATTAGTCGTGTGCGAATTTGTCCGTCTGTGTTTATGTGTTTAAAATACTCTTAGGTTTAAAAATACCATAAAAGGTTACTCGTAGACTGTACTGGCAGTACTTTGTAGTAGGTAAGTACTCAAAATTTGTGGTTATTATTAACATATGTTTTCGACTGAAACATAAACACATGACTCAACATTATTTATCAATGGTTAAGGATAAGTACCCACTCTGTACTGACTTGATAAAACATTGAAATAATGTTCACGGTTTTAATTAAATATGAGTTACTGTTACCCGCGTTGTACCCGTTCCCGCGGGAATTTCAGGATAAATTGTATCCCATGTGTTATTCTGATGTATACCCTATATTACTGTAAAGTTTCATCCAAATCCGTTCAGTAGTTTTTGCGTGAAAGAGTAACAAACATAATTATGTACATCCATACATTCTTCCTTACAAACTTTCGCATTACTAATTCTTTCCTGCGATTTTACTCGCACTGTGCCCACATTGTACTCGCATTGTACCCGCTTTATACCCGCTGCCTTGAAAAAAAGTGGGTAAAAAGTAGCCCATGTCTCTATCTATTTACAGTTGATTAGCTGTTCCCGAGTTGTTACCCGCTTTGTCCCCGGTCCTGTGGGAGTATCGGGATAAAAAGTCTATAATCTATCTCTATATCAAATTTCATCAAAATCGGTTCAGGCGTTACATACAAACAGACATTTACTACAAAGTAGGAGTAAACAGTACATATTATATTAAGTATTAAAAGATAAATAAGTAATATTAGCCTGTAATGTCCCACTGCTGAGCAAAGGCCTCTCATCTCTCAGATATCAGTACAGTGAGGAGGACGTCGTAATCACCACGCTGGACTAACGGGTTGGTGATCTCAAACACGAGCCATGTTTGAAAAGTACAATAAGTACTTAGGAATTATATAAAACAGAACAAAAATGTCTGTCACAGACTTCATAGTCTGTTAGACGTTCCTTTACAGGCTTTTATAGACTGTCTACATACTGTCTAAATACTGTCTGGACTAATATCTGTGCAGAGTCTAACTTTCTAGATGCTAGGCTATAGAAAGTGTCTAGTATTTAAATTTTAAATATTTTACGCCATTGTCTGCCTATTTAAAAACACAATAGGTGCTTCATTTCTTATTATATTATTTTATACTTATCTTTAGAATTTCGGGATGAAGAATAGCCTATAACCTTCCCGTTGAATGTGGCTATCCATTACAAAAAGAATTATTCAAATCGGACCGGTATTTTCTGAGATTATCGCTTTCATATGAACAAACTCTTCAGCTAAATTAGTTATGAAAAATAGCCTATGTTACTCGTGGATAATGTAGCTTTCGAATGGTGAAAGAATTTTTAAAAACGGTCCTGTAGTTTTTGAGCCTATTCATTACAAACAAACAAAGTTTTCCTCTTTATAATATTAGATCTATGTTTTTTATATACATTATAATTTGACATGACTAATTTCTAATAAACAATATACAACTTCATAGTTACGAATATATTATTTTCAAAATAAGGTAGGTATAAATAAAGCATCGTTTTTACTTAGCTAGTTTACAAGCGGCGAGTTCGCCTTCTATTTAACTCGCCGGCCACGTCACATAAAGTAATTTTTTTATTTCACTTTTAATTTCACTTCGATAGTAAACTCGGTGAAACGAAGCAACAACGCCGTACTAAGTTTCACCGATATTATCGCTATATACGTCATTTTACGTGAAGTGTTTATCAACGAATAGCTTATTAACATTCAGAATAAAAAAATCACACGAAAAATAACCAAAAAAACAAATAAATACAACAAACCAGGTTTCCAAAAATAATATCCAAAAAATAAACACTCAAACTTCACATTTTTATCAAAATCTTTTGATTTTTACAGACCGCGAGTTCGATAACCTTTATTAATCTAGAACGAACCGGTCAGATCCGCTTCAAACTAGTTACTGGCCGATTTATCTGACGTTTCGAATATTCAGCGGCCATGTTGGATTTACTTTCAAAACACTCCGCAGCTATAATATTGAATGTTTTTGCATAGAATATTAAACATCCACGCATTGTAGCTATGTTTTAGTTTTAAATTGGGATACGGTGGGATACTTGGGATAAAAAAGATAAGAATAAATACATAAGTTCAAAAATCATAAATAAGAATCCTGTTTTTGAAAAATATTGTGTAATATATTAGATAAAAGTTTTATAACCAATACAAAGGACGGACTACTTCAGCTTACGCTTACGCACCCGTAACCGTTAAAAACAAAATGTCAGTCTAAATCGACGTAAATACAATGGAAAATTGTGTCGTTCGACTGCCTGAATAACTTTAAGAGACTGTCATTTAAGTTATAAAACATCGTTATGTAACAGACATTTACCAGTTTACGTATTCGTAAACTATTTAACGAACGTATGAAGACAAAATTAAACATGTTTTCCGTATAAAAACTGAACATAAAGGTCATTTCTAAGAATACTCGTATCGTATTATAAATGCGAATGTTTGTGAGGATGTATGTTTGTTACTCTTTCACGCAAAAACTACTGAACGGATCTACATAAAACTTTACAGTAATATAGGTTATACATCTGACTAACACATGGGATACATTTTATCCCGAAATTCCTTCGGGAATGCGGGTGAAACCGCAGCGCGTTGCAAGTTATACGTAAATCTTTTTATTTACTCCGAGAATAGTTGCAATGCATATAAAACCGCAAGTTAGTTACGTATAGAGTTGCAACAAAACGCCGTAACATCCTGAAATTGAGACAACGACTTCACAATGGCCGCCTATTACGAGTAAAACAATTGTACACTTGTGGACCATTCTGTAGGTTTAATTTTCATTATAAAAACCGGCCAAGTGCGACTCGGAATCGCGCACGGAGGGTTCCGTACTTTAAAAAACGGCAAAAAATGTATGGGAGCCCCCTTAAATATTTGTTTTATTTTATTTTTAGTATTTGTTGTTATAGTGGCAATAAAAATAAATCATCTGTGAAAATTTCATCTATCTAGCTTTCATCGTTCTTGAGATACAACCTGATGACAGATGGACGGACGGACGGACGGACAGCGAAGTGTCAGCAATAGGGTCCCGTTTTTACCCTTTGGGTACGGAACCCTAAAAAGTAAAGTGCCTGTATTGTCACATTGCTGAGCAAAGGATATGATAGGACATATCACTACATATTATAAAACAACTAGCAGCGCCCCGCGGTTTTACCCGCGTTGTGCCCGTTCCCGTGGGAATTTCGGGATTTTTTTTACATAAAAACCTTCCTCTTGAATCACTCTACCTATTACAAAAAACCGCATCAAAATCCGTTGCGTAATTTTAAAGATTTAAGCATACAGACAAACAGACAAACAGACACGAAACAGAGACGACTTTATTTTATACTATGTAGTGAAGTCCCCGGCCGCGTCTGTCTGTCTGTTCGCGATAAACTCAAATAGTACTACACGGATTTTGACGCAGTTTTTTTTAAATAGATAGAGTGATTCAAGAGGAAGATTTATCTTTATAAAAATTCCCAAAATTCCTACGGGAACGGACACAACGCGGGTAAAACCGCGGGCGCTGCTAGGTATTAAAAATATTGTTAAAGGTTGCGGTAAGCCATCTATCGATCTATGCAATCAGCTGTGATAAGAGATACACTTCAGATAAGAGCTCTTTAAAATAAAGTATTAACTTATAATGTCCCACTGCTGGGCAAAGGATCTCGTCTCACTGAAGATATCAGTACAGTGAGGAGGATGTCGTAATCACCGCGCTTGACTAACGGGTTGGTGATCTCAAACACGAGCCAAGTTTGAAAATGAGGAAACATGTTTTCGTTCGACCTGGGAATTAAACTCAGGACCTCAGTCTTACCAGGCTCATACCACTATGATTTTTTTTTATACCCTAAGCCAGAATCGATAAATATAATCGACTAGCAGCGCCCCGCGGTTTTACCCATGTTGTGCCTGTTCCCTTGAGAATTTCGAGATGAAAAACCTTTCTGTTGAATGTGGAATCCATTACAAAAATAATTATTCAAATTTAATTGATAGTTTCTAAGGATAGCAGAAACATACAAACAAAATTTTTAAAATATATCTTTACTAGCAGCGGTCCGCGGTTTTACCCGCGTTGTGCCCGTTCCCTTGGGAATTTCGGGAATTTTTATACATATAAAACTTCCTCTTGAATCACTCTATCTATTTAAAAAAACCGCGTCAAAATCCGTTGCGTAGTTTTAAAGATTTAAGCATACATAGGGACAGCGGAAAGCGACTTTGTTTTGCACTATGTAGTGGTAATATTAGAAGCTATAGATAGTATATTAATTCAAGTATGCCTAATCACTTGCAAGCACCTGTACAAGCCGTTAAAGAGGAAAACATAATAAGTATTAGTTCAGTTTATTTTCAGTATAGGAAATATATAAGGCCTTGAGTTTTTATTGCCTCTATAAACATCATTACATGAGAGACCGAACCCACTGGACTCACTACATTCATAGACTGCTGAGTTGCAACCGGCAGCCAAGTGCCTTGAATTTTTGGAACGAAGTTCCTTATCGCGCGTTGCGAAAGGGGGCTAGACGGAAAAAATGGTAACGACATTTTTTAGGCCAGAGAGGGACAGACAGAGAAACTTGCGCACGCCAGAGAGAGACAGACAGATAAACTTGCGCAGCGCGCATGTTTCTCTGTCTGTCTCTCTCTCCCTCTCTCTCTTAGAGAAAGCAAGCTAGATATTTTCGTTTTGTCTTTCTATTTCGCATTGAACAGTGTGGTGTCGCGACGATTATTTTTGTTGATAATAAATAAACTTCGTTCCATCCGGGTGTCCCTTGACACCTCTCAAGTTTTTTCTTTGTATTTTTAATTTAGCAATTATGGAAAGTAAAGTAGGTATTCCTTGTGATGTCTGTAATGTCCCACTGCTGGTCAAAGGCGTCTCAATATCTCACTGAAGTCATCAGTAGAGTGAGGAGGATGTCGAAATCACCACGCTTGACTAACGGGCTGGTGACCCGAGCCATGTTTGAAAAGTACGAAATATGTTCGTAAAGACGCGGGAATTGAACCGGCGACCTCAGTCTTGGCAGGCGAGGCGTTAATTTTTCCAATTTTATTTTATTCTATTCATATTCTTAAAATAGATTTTAGAGTTCTTGTGCAATCCGCTCAGACATCTGTTACAGAAAAAAATCTTGAGAGGTGTCAAGGGACACCCGGATGGAACGAAGTTTATTTATTATCAACAAAAATAATCGTCGCGACACCACACTGTTCATTACGAAATAGAAAGACGAAACGAAAATATCTGGCTTGCTTTCTATAAGAGAGAGAGAGAGAGAGAGAGACAGACAGAGAAACATGCGCACGCCAGAGAGACACAACAGAGAAACATGCGCATGCCTGCGGCGTGACAGACAGACGTCACAGTGACGTGGCGTGACAGACGTGACAGACTGTCTGTCTCTCTCTGGCGTGCGCATGTTTCTCTGTCTGTCTCTCTCTAACGCAAAAAGTGTCGTTACAACTTTTCCGTATAGCCCCCTTTCGCAGCGCGCGATAAGGGACTTCGTTCCAATTAATCTATACTAATATTATAAAGCTGAAGAGTTTGTTTTGTTTGTTTGTTTGTTTGTTTGTTTGTTTAAACGCGCTAATCTCAGAAACTACTGAACCGATTTGAATAATTCTTTCACTGTTAGATAGTCTATTTATCGAGGAAGGCTATAGGCTACATTTTATCCCGGATTTCCTACGGGAACGGGCACAACGCGGGTAAAACCGCGGGGCGCTGCTAGTCTGTTAGATATCTTTAGTATGGTAGATAGAAAAGTCTGTGACGGGTGGGGCAGTCTGTAGACTCGCATTTCATATGTTTTGATAGACAAGACAGTCTAATGCAGTCTGGACTACAGTGTGCTCACGCGTTTAGTCTACGAAGTCTATGTATCTATGAATCTATGGTTTTGCTAATTGCTACATGCGGGCTGATTTTTGAGTTAATTTGGCTAGGTTGTCAGGTTCAGAATTTATTAAGTTGTCGACAAAACTTGCGCAATTTGGAGCAACTTTTTTGTAACAAATGTGTGGGTTACTTAATTTGAATTTATTAAATATATTAGCAAAAAATTAACTTTAAACACGATATTTTGAGAATGTTTTTTTAACTGATTTCCCGTTTTTAACCAATTTCTAAATTGATATACCATTTTGAAAATGTCATCTTTCAAGAACTCAATAATTATTCCGTTATAGCTATTTTGGAAACACCCTTTAAAGTTAAATGTATTAAGTGTTTTAAATAAAATAAAGTTAAATAAATAACACAGATTAAGGAGGTTACAATAACTATACACATGGCTTCTAGTACATACTACACTAGCAGCGCCCGCGGTTTTACCCGCATTGTGCCCGTTCCCGTGGGAATTTCGGGAATTTTTATACATATAAACCTTGCTCTTGAATCATTCTATCTATTAAACAAAACCGCGTCAAAATCCGTTGCGTAGTTTTAAAGATATAAGCATACATAGGGATAGACAGCGGAAAGCGACTTTGTTTTATACTACGTAGTAAAGTATTGTGTGAATTCCGCACTCAGACGTCCATTAAATCGATACTTAACTAATTGAGGATTTTTCTCATAAAAAATAAAATAGGAATTAAAAAGTTTAAGCCTATAATGTCCCACTGCTGGGCAAAGGCCTTTCATCTCACTGAAGATATCAGTACAGTAATATTTAATACGAGTACATTACGTATTTTTTTGTTTTAACGCGATAATCTCAAAAACTACTAATCCGTTTTTAATAATTATTTTTGAAATTAATAGCCACATTCAATGGGAAGTAACGGGTATACGCAGGTAGGTTTTTTATAAACGCTTTGAATACCTTCTTATTTAAAGTCGGTTAACCATTCCAACCACTATTACGAGTATTTGTTGTACAAACAAATGCTAATAATAATTAGTTACTTAACAATGGTTTCTGTCATACCTACATAATTAGAATGAGGAAAATATTATGAAAATTGACTTAGTTTTTATTATTCTTTGTTACGTTTCATGACTTGGAAAGATAATTAAAAACACGTATGAGTATTGTGGGTTGTACTTAGGTTAATAGTTGTAACCGACTCGAAAAGTAGGAGGTTTTGTGTATGTTTGTGTTTTTCAGATGTCAAAGATTGGGTCGAGGTTTTTAACTTATGTTAGGTAGGTACATATTATAAAACGTCCCAAAAAGCTGTCTGTCTGTATTTAATTGATTTTTTCAAAAACTACTGAACGGATTTTGATGCAGTTTTCACCGACATGCAAAGTGATTCAAGTAGGTTTGACCTTATCATGGCATTTATACAGGAACGGGTACAACGCAGGCTAAATGGCGGGCCACTGCTAGTAATATATATTGCAAATTTGCCTCAGTAAGTAAGTACAAGCCTGTAATGTCCCACCGCTGAGCAAAGGCCTCTCATCTCACTGAAGATATCAGTACAGTGAGGAGTAAGTACCTAATGATATTTAATTTAGTGCTAAGTTTTATTTATAAATTATAATTTGAAGGCCTTATTTATAAACGCTTACTAGCAGCATTTTATCAAATGGTTTGTCCCTTTCTGACATACGCTATTTTCCAAAGAGCAAAAGAGACAAAACACTCACTAGCAGTGTTTTAGTTAGAACTAGCAGCGCCCCGCGGTTTTACCCGCGTTTTACCCGTTCCCGTGGGAATTTCGGGAATTTTTATACATATAAACCTTCCTCTTGAATCACTCTACCTATTACAAAAAACCGCATCAAAATCCGTTGCGTAATTTTAAAGATTTAAGCATACAGACAAACAAACAGACAAAAGTAGCGACTTTGTTTTATACTATGTAGTGAAGCGTTTATGAATGGCAGTTAATGTATCTCTCACTGGTTATCTAGGTATACTAATATTATTAAATAGGTAATATTATAAGTTTGTTTTGTTTGTTTGTATGTTCGAAGTAATCTCAGGAATTATCAGTCCGATTTGAATAATTATTTTTGTAATAGATAGCCACATTCAACGGGAATATTATAGGCTACTTTTCATCCCGAAATTCCCACGGGAACGGGGACAACGCGGGTGAAACGGCGCGGCACTGCTAGTAAATAAATAAATATTGAACTCACCGAGTGTTGTCGGACACATCTGCGTCGCAGCTCGAGTTGTGATTCAAAATATTTTCAAAATTGATGTGATGAGTCTTCTCGTTGTCGGAGGATTCTGTTATTGAAACCGTGGAGGAAGTTACCATGGACTCCATTATATCTGAAATATATAATTAAACTATTCTTCTTCTGCATCGAGTGGACGGTCAACCTGACCAATCCTGGTGTCAGAGTTATTGAGCCGCCAAAGGCCTCTGACATGGCTCAAGTAACGACTACTATATCACTAGGTACATACCTAGTATAAAATAAAGTCGTCTCTTTTTCGTGTCTGTCACACTGTTTGTCTGTCTGTATGCTTAAATCTTTAAAATTACGCAACGGATTTTGATGCGGTTTTTTGTAATAGGTAGAGTGATTCAAGAGGAAGGTTTTTATGTAAAAAAATTCTCGAAATTCCCACGGGAACGGGCACAACGCGGGTAAAACCGCGGGGCGCTGCTAGTTATATTAATAAACGCGTATTATGAATATTTTAGCTATCAAATAGTTTGTCACTTTCTGACATACGCAATTTTCCGAAGAGCAACAGAGACGAAACACAGGCTCAGTGGGTGTAAAAAGTTTATCAAAGACTAGCAGCGCCCCGCCGTGTTACCCGCGTTGTGCCCGTTCCCGCGAGAATTTCGGGATAAAATGTATCCCATGTGTTATTCTGTATAACCTATGTACATACCAGTAAAGTTTGATCCAAATCCGTTCAGGAGTTTTAGCGTGAAAGAGTTACAAACATACATACATTCATCCTCAAAAACTTTTTCATTTATAATATTATTTGTAGGAATATTAAAACAACTAAAAGATTTTTGTGCCCTTGTATAAGGAACAATTAGTCGAAAAAATATATTTGGATTATATATATAAAAGAAAGTCGTGTTAGTTACACTATTAATAACTTGAGAACGGCTGAACCGATTTGGCTGAAAACTGGTGGGAAGGTAGCTTAGAACCAGGAGACGGATATAGGATACTATTTATCCCGTATTTCCTACGGGAACGGTTGCGCTGTGGGTGAAACCGCGGGGCACAGCTAGTTAATTTAATATATTATTCTGTAATCTTACCAATAGGTAAACTAAATTTAATAATAACATTTGAATTAAAACCTTCTTCCGACCGAAGACACAATCACTGCCTAAGTTCTATTAATTATGTTTTATTTCATTTTAACTAAATACTTAGCAAAAACACATTTTACTTACAACTTAAATGGACTTTTGAAGAGGGTACTCGAATAAGTATAAGAGCGCTAGTGATGCGTGGTGAACTTTGGAACTAATATAAAAATTACAACAGAATATTGTCAAATCAAAGTATTATTAAAATTATTTAAATTGAAAATACGATTGTAAACAGTAGAATAACTGTATAGGTGTATGGAGAATGTAAAGAAGATCGATTTCAGGGAGAATCCATAGAAATATGTTCGTTCATTAGTTCAAAATGAATGACATTTAATGGCATTCTTCATTTTATATAATATTATCACTTCCGCTGTATTTTTCCATTGAAATCAGTAATGTACCTAATTAGTTTTTTTTAATGATTTTATTATGTATTTAAATCATGACATAAAAAAACACTCACCGCTTTGAAAACCTCCTAAACTTCGGCTTATGAAGTAGATTGAAAAAATTTAATCGTAATATACATAACTAGCAGCGCCCCGCGGTTTTACCCGCGTTGTGCCCGTTCCCGTAGGAAATCCGGGATAAAATGTAGCCTATAGCCTTCCTCGATAAATAGACTATCTAACAGTGAAAGAATTATTCAAATCGGTTCAGTAGTTTCTGAGATTAGCGCGTTTAAACAAACAAACAAACAAACAAACAAACAAACAAACAAACAAAACAAACTCTTCAGCTTTATAATATTAGTATAGATTTATGAATTGATACAAGATGTTGTTTACGGGTTTGAAATAAAATAACAATGGCAACGGCAATATATTAAATTAAATATTTTATTAATTTCATGGCAAGTTTCCATCTAACAATAATTATTATTGTTGAAATTATTTTAAGTAATACAAGTAAACATTATTTTGTAATAGCGCCATTTATATTGTATGTAAGCGCCATCTTTAGCAGTTTTGTCAAACTAATTCAATCTTAGATATGAACCATAAAAATAAAGTTCAGACGTTGTACTACATAGTTAAGCTACTCCATACTAGATGGCAGCACTGCATACGTGGCTGGTGCTGCCATCTACCAGATTTCTACAAAACTATTTTGTGTTTACACACAAACCTTTTTATTATGGGTTCTGACATTCTCTTTTATTTCGTTCGTGCATTATAAAATAGATGGCGTTGTTATTAACTTTATTATTCATGAAATGGCTTCAAATGATACAACACCTTTGTTTAATTTTACCATATAAAAACATATAATACCAACATTAACCAATAATATAAACAATGGTCATGGTTAGCCATTTGTTTATCTACCTGACCCATCCAATGTGAAATACATTTTCATACGCTGTCCTGCTCAGGCTCCTTAGAAAGAAAGAGATATAAAACAATTTTCCAAAGAGCAACATCCTATAGTGTCAGTATTTTGTTTTCCTCAAACGTATTTAGTCGTTTTAGTTTTAAAACCGTTAAAAATGTATTATAAAGAGTTTTACCAATCGATTACAATAAAACATTAGCAATTTCAATCAAAAACTCTAAAGGAAGTGAGATTTCAGTATTTTTCAGTGCTTCCGTTCAAAAAGCGGTGTTTTGTTGAAATTATCGATTTTTTAAGTTACGTGTGAAAATGTGAATATTGTTTTGAATTAATTTGTTTATTCAATTGTTATTTTTGAAATGTTGTGAGAATAAAGTTGCCATTGTTTTTATTGAATAATAAATAATACGAAGGTAAGATATTAGGTAACATAAGTGTAATTAGATTTTGTATTCAGCTCTTATTTAGGTACTTATTAAATCTACATGTCAATATAATAATTTGGTTAAAGATTTAATTTCTTATCTAATAACATTTATATGAGGATCTATTCCGATCTAATACCAAAAACTAATACCATTTGGTATTACTTTATTTCCGAATTTATTTTTCATTCCCAACGAGTACCACGTTTTTTTAAACAAAAAATGTATTCCTAACGAATACCAAAACATTAGTTGTAAGTACAGTCAGCTAAAAAAAAATAACCCTAACCTACCGAATTACTTACTATTCGGTAGGTTAGGGTTATTTTTTTTTTACTAGTTCCATAATTATCGGTTAACATTAATTAACATTATGAGAAAATTAACTAGTGGTTGTAAATAAGCATTTTAATTTTACTGAACCTGACTGTACTTTATTCCTTCAAACTTATTTTGGTATTGGTTTACAATGTGGTACTCGTTGGGAATGGAAAATAAGTTCAGAAATAAAGTAATACCAAGTGGTATTAGTTTTTGGTATTAGATCGGAATAGATCTATATGAGTAAGTACAATTTTAAAATTAACAAGCTAGAAAATAAAAATAAAAAGAATTTTAAATTTATCGCATATTTTTTCGTAAGTTTATTAGGTATTTCATGTGTCCATTAAAAAAAGTATAAGCCTGTAATGTCAAAGGCTGGGCAATATGTAGGAATATGTAGAACTAGCAGCTCCCCGCGGTTTTACCCGCGTTGTACCCGTACCTGCAAGAATTTCAGGATGAAAATTAGCCTCTATAACCTTCCCGTTGATTGTGGCTATCCATCACAAAAAGAATTATTTAAATCGAATTCGTTGTTTCTGTGATTGACCCTTATTAACAAACATACAAAGTTAGAAACTTTACCTCTATATAATCTTCTTCTTCTATCTTCTATTATATAAAATTCTCGTGTCACAGTTTTCGTTGCCATACTCCTCCGAAACGGCTTGACCGATTTTGATGAAATTTTTTGTGCTTATCCGGTATCTATGAGAATCGGCCAACAATCGGGTACCGTGGTTGAACTCCTCTGAAACGGCTCGACCGATTCTCATGAAATTTTGTGTACATATCGGGTAGGTCTGAGAATCGGACAACATCTATTTTTTATCCCGAAATTCCCGCGGGAACGGGTACAAAGCGGGTGAAACCGCGGGGCGCAGCTAGTAATAGTATTACATAGATTTGTAAGTAAACCGGGACGAATCATTGAAATTATAAGCCATGTTATTATAAATGTGTTTTCCTTATATACGTACAAACAAGAGGAATCTAAATAATTATGTACCTATTGGTATATATTTTAACCTAATCACTATATTATACAAGGCTATTGGTAACTCGACGTATTCCCGACGGGATCATGTAGGGGGGCATATATGCAACAAATTTTACCCCCCCAATGTATGGCCGAAAGTTAATGGTTTTCAAGATATTTGGAATTTAGCTGTTTTGGAAAAATACCCAAATTTAGAAGTCTGTCAAAGTCAAAGTCAAAAGTCAAATATTTTTATTCAGTTTTGGACGTACCAGAAGTCTGTAACAAAATAATTAAAAAATTTCACATTCCCGGTGGGGACAATGTCTCACATAAATCTCTTTGTGAGACTGTCCTCAGTTTGGTTAGGGCATTGCAGGCTGAATCACCTGATTGCCCGAAAAGTAAGATGATTCCGTGCTTCGGAGGGCACGTTAAGCCGTCGGTCCCGGTTACTCTCTACGGATAGTAGTCGTTACATGAGCCATGTCAGAGGCCTTTGGCGGCTCAATAACTCTGACACCAGGATGGGTCAGGGTGACCGTCCACTCGGTGAAGAAGAAGAAGAAGAAGAGACATAACACTTAAATAACAGTGTTTAGTTAAGGAGCCTTATTCATGAGGTGATTTTCATTTTCCATCTAGACTAGACCACACTAAGCTATATTTAGAGAAGGTCATATACATCACAATAGCTAACACAGGTGTTTTTGAAAACTAAAAACAATGGAGTAACGTTATGAATATGTTTTTTGAATACGTAACTAATCTACATAATGAAGTCTCGGCGAAGTGGCATGTGCAGCTAGTTATAAATAAATAAATATACCCGGACAAATTCACTCACGGTTAATTAGACCCAAAGTAAGCTCTAAGCTTGTGTTATGGAATCTAATTAACTGATACTACTACATATACATACACAAATACTTAATAAGAATATATAATTGACACCCAGACGTCGTCGCCAACAACTATATGTCTGCACATATTGTTGACTCCGGGCGGGAATCGAACCCGGAACCCCTGACACAGTAAGCGCTCTCACTGCCACAGGCCACTGTGCCAACGGGCTTGTCAAAGTTAGTTCCGGGTTTGATTCCCGGGTCGAGCGAAGCGTGTTTTCAAATTACTTTTCTAACGAACAAATTAAAAGACTTTCGAGATTTAATGGGGGCTCGCTTGTTTCATTCGTCAGACCATGTCGGAGGCCTTTAGGCGGTCTAAAAACTTCCACACCAGGGTTGGCCACTGACCTACTCCAGCTTACTAAAAATTTTGAAAATCTGCTGGTAGAGGGTCCAGAGATAAACACGTTCAAACAAACTCTATAACTTTATTTTTACTAGCAGTGCCCCGCGGTTTTACCCGCATTGTGCCCGTTCCCGTGGGAATTTCGGGAATTTTCATACACATAAACCTTCCTCTTGAATCACTCTACCTATTACAAAAAACCGCATCAAAATCCGTTGCGTAATTTTAAAGATTTAAGCATACAGACAAACAGACAAACAAACAGACAAAAATAGCGACTTTGTTTTATACTATGTAGTGATAGTGAAGCAGTGCCCCTCGGTTTTACCCGCGTTGTAACCTGTTCCCGTGGGAATTTCGAGATGAAAGTAGCCTATAACCCGCCCCTTGAATGCAGCTATCTACTACAGAAATAATAATTAAATTCGGATTAGTAGTTTCTGAGATTAGCACGTTCAAACAAACAGAGAATCTAACTTAGGCTTTATTATATTAGTAGAGACTAGCAGCGCTCCGCGGTTTTACCCGAGTTGTGTCCATTCCCGTGAGAATATCGGGAATTTTAATGCACATAAACCTTCCTCTTGAATCACTCTATCTAATTAAAAAAACCGCGTCAAAATCCGTTGCGTAGTTTTAAAGATATAAGCATACATAGGGGCAGACAGCGGAAAGCGACTTTGTTTTATACTATGTAGTGATGGTGCAAAAAGTTATTTTTTCTTTTGTCTACCATTTTCAGGGTCATAATGAAGACAAAACTGACCTCAGTGATGTACCTCGGGTACACGGCGATGGACCGAAGGTTCTCCAACGCCATGCTGCCCTGGCTGCTGAGGGAAATCAGAGCTACAGGCATCAGAGATAAGGTGGGTTTAAGCTTGACAAAAGTATTTGGGATACTTTACAAAATGGCTGTACAGTCAAACCAAGTCTTCAGCTGGGTTTGTCTGTATGTATGTATGTATGTCTGTCTGTCTTGCCTTACCTCTTGTGTCTGTCTGTCTGTGTATGTAAATATGCAAGTATCAATGTACTTATATTCGCCCTAAACTCAAAAACTGCTGAACAGTTTTCATGCTGTTTCCACCAACTGACAGTGATTCAAGAGGAAGGTTTTTATAACCCAACTTAAGCAATTGTGGTGATTACGACATCCTCCTCACTGTACTGATATCTTCGGTTAGACGAGAGGTTATTGCCCATTACAGACTAATATTTTACTCTTCTCTTCCACAGCTCAGCATTGTCATAGAAGACGGATATCTGAAGGCATTCAACGGGAATTTCGAGCCAGTCATAGTGCATAGACTAGTCGACATAATCAGGTAATTAAAATAAAACAAAAATGTAAAGTATCGTGCTATAAGACACTGCAGATCATAGTCCTCTCACTGAAGATGTTAGTACAGCGAGGAGTACACGTGATCACAAGCGAGCACTAATGTAAAGTATCGTCCTATAAGACACTGCAGATCAAAGTCCTCTCACTGAAGATGTTAGTACAGCGAGGAGTACACGTGATCACAAGCGAGCACTAATGTAAAGTATCGTCCTATAAGACACTGCAGATCAAAGTCCTCTCACTGAAGATGTCAGTACAGCGAGGAGTACACGTGATCACAAGCGAGCACTAATGTAAAGTATCGTCCTATAAGACACTGCAGATCAAAGTCCTCTCACTGAAGATGTTAGTACAGCGAGGAGTACACGTGATCACAAGCGAGCACTAATGTAAAGTATCGTCCTATAAGACACTGCAGATCGAACTCCTCTCACTGAAGATGTGTTCTTTCCAGAGCCAGTCAAGTTCCTGGTAAACCTGAGGAGTTGTTCTATATACTCCTCAATGAGAAGGAGGGTCTGCTCAACTGCTATCTCTTCAGAGCGTCCACAACACTTGAGGTTAGTCAAACTCTAAGCTCCAAACAAAATTCTTAAGTTTCATAAGCTAGCATATAGTTGGTCCCTTTCCAACGTACGCTATTTCCCAAAGAGCAAAAGAGACCAAACACTTTATAACAGTTTTAGAGTGTTTATAAATAAGGCGGTCAGTCCAGCCAGTAAGCCATTACAGGACTTAAATAAGCAGTCTATAGATAGACTAAAGAATGTCTGGACTAAAGGTAGTCGTATTTTTAACGTAGTGTTCGAATTATGGTCTTTAAATGTATAGTAGGTTACAGACCTACTATACATATAAAGACTATAATTTTAAGTTTCTTTGCTGCCACGGAACCCTCAAAGGCGAATGTAACTCACTCTTAGCCGGTTTTTCTATCTTTAGGCCCCACACAAAACATTCACCTAATAGATACCTTCATTACATCTGTCTGTCTGTCCCTATGTATAATTTTTAAAACTACGAAACGGATTTTGTTACGGTTTTTTTAAATAGATAGAGTGATTCAAGAGGAAGGTTTTTATGTATACAGGGATATTGGTAACTCGACGTATTCCCGTCAGGATCAGGTAGGGGGGCATATATGCAACAAATTTAACCACCCCAATGTATGGGCGAAAGTTAATCGTATTCAAGATATTTGAAATTTAGCTGTTTTTGGAAAAATACCCAAATTTAGAGGTTTCTAACAAAATAATTAAAAATGGGACTATTCAATGTTCGTTCTTTATTTGTTTATTTGTGTGGTAATCAGTGATAAAGCATAAGAAGTAATAAAACATTCAAAAATACTTGCTATGAAAAAGATATGACTGATAAAGTTTTTTTATCCATTTTAATTTTTTACTTTTAGAGCCAAAGATCTTAATTTTTCTTAAAAAAACACTATGACACCAAGCTTGCAAATAACACATAAAACTTCCTTGTTTAATAGGCTATCCGAAAAGGTATTACAGTTGGTAATTATTACTAATACAGCATTGTCAAATTAGTTTTAACTTAACTAAGGTATTTAAGTCTCAATAAAGGCTTAATTTATTTTCATGAAACAACTGCTTAAAATTAAAAAATTGTAATAGTTTTTATTACACATCTTGCTCAATGTGAGCCCCACGGTTCCTTATACATGTTCGGATACGTTTTCGTACCTCACTTACAGTTATCCGTGATGTAAATGTGGCCTTCATCTGCTCCGCCGCGTTCGTAATTTTTAGTTTCAATTCTTCTACACTGTTTATTGGGGTCACATAAACTAAGTCCTTGATGTGACCCCAGACGTAAAAATCTAACGGAGTCAAATCAGGACTTCGAGCAGGCCACGCGATTGGCCCTCCTCTTCCAATCCACTTATTGGCATAATTATCATCAAGCCATTGTCTGACACTAATGCGGTAATGAGCCGGGCACCCATCATGTTGAAATGTGATGTTGTTTCTAGTGTCTTCAGGTAAATCTGCTAATAACGGTGGTAAATCATTCCTCAAAAACTCTTCGTAATTTTGCCCATTCAGTGTATGGGGCAAGAAATGTGGGCCTATCAATTTATCACCAATCACACCCATCCATACATTTACAGAAAATCTACGTTGTGATGCGGTTGCCTTTAGTTTTTTCGGAT
Organism: Cyclophora albipunctata; assembly: GCA_963082685.1. NCBI lineage: Eukaryota > Metazoa > Arthropoda > Insecta > Lepidoptera > Geometridae > Cyclophora > Cyclophora albipunctata. Next base: position 4,642,353 of record OY720142.1, read on the forward strand.
TTCCTTCCACTTTCGGTGCCCAATAATGTAAGTTGTGGAAATTAGTGATGCCATCACGATCAAATTTTGACTCATCGGTCCATAAAATATTTCTTAAAAAGTTATCTTCTTCCGCGTCTGCATTCAGCATAAAGCGACTAAATTCGAGACGCCTAACTGGATCTCTCTCCTCTAGGAAATGAACAGGCTGGTAATGATATGGATGTCGGCCTGATAGGTGTACAACAGACCAAACTTTCCATTGTGATATACCTAGCTCCCGAGCTACGATATTCGTCGACGTATTGGGATTGTTTAAAAATCGTTGAAGAATCCTGTCTTCTTCATCAACGGTGTATCGTCGCGGTCTACCGGTGTCAATTTGTCGCCTTTGAACAGCACCAGTTTCAGCTATCCGGCGATAAGTTGATGAGAACACACTAACATGTGGAAGTCTCCGATTGGGGAAAAGTCGTTGGTATTCTCTCCGAGCTTCAGCGGCGTTCCCGTCACATAGTCCGTAACAGTAAACAATGTCTGCATATTCACTATTAGAGTATGAAGTCATAGTAAACACCGAATACTCACCATACAACCGAAATAATCCGAAAATAAAATAATTACAGCCCCTAAGTATTATTAATGCGAAGTAAACGCATGTAATAAACAATGGGTGTTATCACTTTAGTTTGGAATTTGACAATGATGTATTAGTAATAATTATCAACTGTAATACCTTTTTGGATAGCCTATTAAACAAGGAAGTTTTATGTGTTATTTGCAAGCTTGGTGTCATAGTGTTTTTTTAAGAAAAATTAAGATCTTTGGCTCTAAAAGTAAAAAATTAAAATGGATAAAAAAACTTTATCAGTCATATCTTTTTCATAGCAAGTATTTTTGAATGTTTTATTACTTCTTATGCTTTATCACTGATTACCACACAAATAAACAAATAAAGAACGAACATTGAATAGTCCCATTTTTAATTATTTTGTTAGAAACCTCTAAATTTGGGTATTTTTCCAAAAACAGCTAAATTTCAAATATCTTGAATACGATTAACTTTCGCCCATACATTGGGGTGGTTAAATTTGTTGCATATATGCCCCCCTACCTGATCCTGACGGGAATACGTCGAGTTACCAATATCCCTGTATAAATTCACGAAATTCCCACGGGAACGGGCACAACGCGGGTAAAACCGCGGCGCGGCGCTATACTTATAAATATCTTAATAAATAACTGGATTTTATAAAATTCCTATCATTTCTATGACGACAGACTTAATTATTGTTTAATAGCTTTGTTTTATGTATTAATATTTCTTGTCCAACCAGTTTTTGAGTTCACAACTAATCAGGTTTCTTCATAGACCGCAGGTAAAAAGTTACATGATGATAACTAGTTGCGCCCGCGACTTCGCCCGCGCGGAATTTTGGATTTTTAGCCTAAGTTACATCGTTATTACATCAGCTACCTGCCATTAAAAGTTCCGTCAAAATCGGTCCAGCCATTTCAGAGATTAGCCGGAACAAACAGATAGAAAATTCAAAATATATTATTTTGGTTTATGTACCGTATGCTTGTAGTAAGCGGTTATTTTAATATTACAAACAGACACCTCAAATTTTATTTATATGAAGAGACTAGCAGCGCCCCGCCGATTTACCCGCGTTGTGGCCGTTCCCGAGGAATTTTTATACACATAAATCTTCCTCTTGAATCACTCTATCTATTAAAAAACTGTATCCGTTGCGTAGTTTTAAAGATCTAAGCATACATAGGGACAGACAGACAGCGGAAAGCGACTTTGTTTTATACTATATACCTTGTGAGCAAGCGTTTTTATACGTATAAACCTTCCGCGTCAAAATCCGTTGCGTAGTTTTAAAGATCTAAGCATACATAGGGACAGACAGCGGAAAGCGACTTTGTTTTATTATACTACTAGCAGCGCCCCGCGGTTTTACCCGCGTTGTGCCCGTTCCCGTGGGAATTTCGGGATTTTTTTTACATAAAAACCTTCCTCTTGAATCACTCTACCTATTACAAAAAACCGCATCAAAATCCGTTGCGTAATTTTAAAGATTTAAGCATACAGACAGACAAACAGTGTGACAGACACGAAAAAGAGACGACTTTATTTTATACTATGTAGTTATGTAGTGATGAAGGGCTTACGATTAAAGTATGGTTTTTTTACCATAATTTAATATTATTTAGATTCATCACTACAACTATATGAGACGTAATCAATTATGTAACACTATTTAGCTTCCAGAGTTTGTTTTTGCCCCGACGCAAAAAGAGGGGGTTATACATATTTTACGCTACGTATTTCTGTCTGTGGTATCACAGCTCCTAAACGAATATGTATAGTTTACTAGCCACGCCCCGCGTTGTACCCGGTCCCGCGGGGATTTCGGGATTAAATGTATCCCAAGTGTTATTCTGATGTATAACCTATATTACTGTAAAGTTTCATCCAAATCAGTCGAGTAGTTTTAAAAATAACCACATTTCCATTCAATCTTTCAACCCCTTTCAACCCTTTTGTCGCGATAAAACGTAGCCTATGTCCTTTTGAACAAACAGACAGTCAGACAAATTTTAATAAAAAAGTTGTCTTGGTATATGTATCGTGTGTATTCTAAATATATGCACTTAGTAAAAAGCGGTTATTGTAATATTAGTACATACAGACACTTCAATTTAATTTATTTGTTTGTATGTACAAATCACCCTTGAGTAATTATATTTAGATGTTATTGTATTGGTCGATACTCAGTTTAATATAGGACGCCCAAACGTGACATGAGGTGAATCAAATTTAATGTGCCGAAAAAATATTAAAATAAAATTAAAATTATATAACTACAAAGATACATAAAAATAAAGTTATATTAAAATTATACGAAAGTGTTCATATAAATAAGCCAAAAATATAACAATAAATTACTTAAAATGGTGATTAACGTGTGATTTAATATTCACTTGTGTTATTTTTAAATATAACTAGCAGCGCCCCGCGGTTTTACCCGCGTTGTGCCCGTACCTGTGGGAAATTCAGGATTTTTTATACATATAAACCTTCCTCTTGAATCACTCTATCTATTAAAAACCGCGTCAAAATCAGTGCAGTAGTATTTGAGTTTATCGCGGACAGACAGACAGACGCGGCCGGGGACTTTGGTTTATAAATGTAGTGATGTGGATTTTGTATCTTTACACTAGCAGTGCCCGCGGTTTTACCCGCATTGTACCCGTTTCAGTAGACATTTCGGGATACAAAATAGCATTTAGCTTTGACTTGAATATAGCTATCCAATCCAAAAAGAATTATCCAAATCGGACTGGTAACGCGTTCAAACAAACAAACATTAAACTCGTCAGCTTTATCATATTGAGCAAAAGTCCCTAAATATATATAGGATTAAAAATATAGTTTACATAGGAATAATCCATACCAATGTTATAAAGAGGTAAAATTTGTAAGTTTGTGTATTTGTTTGTATGTTCGAGGTAATCTCAGGAATTATCAGTCCGATTTGAATAATTCTTTTTGTAATAGATAGCCATATTCAACGGGAAGGTTATAGGCTATTTTTCATTCCGAAATTCCCTCGAAAACGGGTACAACGCGGGTAAAACCGCGGGGCGCTGCTAGTTATATAGGTGTAAAAACATATTTGTTAACATCAATATAAGAATTGAAGATACCGCTCGTATCGTAGTTTGACTACGCGATGTTAGTCCATTGCGATTGTTAAGCAACGTGCAGCTCGGCCCCTACTTGGATGGGTGGCCGATAGTGGCATTTCTATCTGAGCGCTACCGTGCTTCGGCGGCACGTTAAGCAGTCGGTCTCGCTTGTTTCAATCGTTAGATCATGTCGTCGCCTTTAGGCGGTCTAACAACTCCGATAGGTATCCCAGAGTTGGCTTTTAACTTTCTACGGATAGTAGTCGTCACATGCGCCATGTCAGAGGCCTCTGGCGGCTCAATAACTCTGACACGAGGATTGGTCAGGGTGACCATCTACTCGATGAAGAAGAACGAACGAATCTATATAAGAAACTAGCAGCGCCCCGCGGTTTTGCCCGCGTTGTGCCTGTTCCCGTGACAATTTCGGGATGAAAAATAGCCTATAACCTTCCCGTTGAATGTGGCTATCTATTACAAAAAGAATTATTCAAATCGGACTGATAATTCCTTAGATTACCTCGAACATACAAATAAACAAACTTACAAATTTTACCTCTTTATAATATTAGTACCTATAGATAGACTATAGAGTATAGCTCTACTAGTCTGTATCTAAAACGACAGTACATTGAAATCTCGCCAATAACTAAGTACTTATCGACCATATCCAAAGTTCTGTTCTATAATTAACTATGGTGTTAGTTACTAGAAGATTAGTGACTCGCCCACGAAAGATCGAACTACTAATAGATATTTCATCTCACACTAGCAACTCCTGCGGTTTTACCCGCCTTGTGCCCGTTCCCTTGGGAATTCCGGGAATTTTTATACATGTGAACCTTCCTCTTGAATCACTCTATCTATTTTTAAAAACCACGTCAAAATCCGTTGCGTAGTTTTAAAGATCTAAGCATACATAGGGACAGACAGCGGAAAGCGACTTTGTTTTATACTATGTAGTGAAAGTGAAACGCCCTTGAGCTATGCTTGTGTATGTATTTGTACACACACATTGTCTTAGTGTGCATCATGGTCCGCGTCAAAATCCTGTGAAAATCATTTTTGAAATAGCGACAGCAGATACAAGATGCCTTCATGCATTCAGTAGGTCGGTGGCCAACCCTGTTGCCGGAGTTTTTAATCCGCCTAAAGGCTTCCGACATGGTCTGATGATTGAAAAACCAGGACCGACTGCTTAACGTGCCTTCTGAAGCACGGTAGCGCCATAGAAATGCCACTATCGGCCACCCATCCAAGTAGGGGTCGAGCTGCACGTTGCTTTACAATCACAATGTAACATCGCTTAGTCAAGCTACGTCTTGAGAGCTAAAAAATATGCCTTATGAGGTACCTATTATAGTTATTTCATCTCCCAAGACCCCTGAGCCATACTTGTAGTAGTAATGAGTACAGTCACGCGTCTCTGTGTGCGGGCAATCAGTACCGTCGACAAGACCAATTCGATTCAATATTTATTTGATGGCTTCTGCTGACATTACGTCGCAATTCCGCCAGTGTCAGTGTGCTCGTTTGGCGTAAACAAGATGGGGATTGTTGTTCGGTAAATGTTGGATTAATCGGTGGAGTATATAATAATCCAAGCAGATTTTAACCTAAAACAAGACAATATATACGAGTCCACAAGATCATTGTTTATATTCATTTGACAGACCTCACTGCTAATAACTGCGAATGACTTTTCTCCGTTCACTCAAACCTACCATGCTGTCGCTACTACAAAGACTATTGTGACAGTATTTTGACGCGGACCATAATGCACATTATGACAATGTGTATGTGCAATTACCTACACAAGTATGGCTCAGGGGCGAGTGAGATAAAATATCTTTAGTACTAATTAAATCTCAACGTATCGCTTATGTCTTTGACCAAAAAAATAATAAAACGAATAAAGAACCTCCTATTTTTAAAATCGGTTAATCACCTAAGAAAAATATTTACCAAGCAAACAACTAATTATTCTGCACTTTTAAAAGTTCAATACAAACTTTACAATAATCTGTGATCAATTCAAACATACTATGTGACTATCTGTGACTTAAACAAACTATATCCTAATCTGTGACACAACCAAATGCCAACATCGACGTGTTACAAACTATGCGGTAAGCTGTGAAGAAAATGGCTTCAGTGTCCACCGGATTTTCAAGGCAAGCAGTTGCGTTGACAAACAATTTATCAAACGCAGAATTTTGGTCGGGATTTATACTAATTCTACTCGCCTGTGAAATGGATTTGATATACTTTCATGTGCTAAGACTTAACGTGTTCGAGCTGCACTTATTTTGATGCGGTTAACCTTCGTCGGATAGGAAGATCGAAAATAAATCGAAGTCTGTGCCAAAAGTGATTCAAAATATTTAGTTTTTGTGGTGCGTGTGTAAACATAGAATGCAAAGGTGCTTTTGATGGATTTTTAGTGTTTTAAAAGGTATGTATTAATAAGCGTTCAATATAAGTATTGAAATCGTCAATATTTATTGATCTATACATAGTAATGTTTTAAAGAAGAACTTTGATTTTTATTTTACTAGCCGCGCCACGCGGGTTTACTCGTTTTGTACTCATTCCCGCACGAATTTCGAGATAAAATGTACTTCATGTGTGATCTTGATGTTTAACCTATATTACTGTAAAGTTTCATCCAAATCCGTTGAGTAGTTTTTGCGTGAAAGAGCCACAAACATACATAAACATCCTCAGTAACTTTCGCATTTATAATATTAGTAGGATTGTTTCTTTTAACGCACTTATCTCAGGAACTACTCGGGCGATTTGAATAATTCTTTTTGTAATAAATAGCCATATTCAATAGAAATGTTACAAGCTATTTTTTTATCCCAAAAATCCCACGGGAACGGGAAAAACGGGACTGCTGCGAATTAGTATAAACTAAAAATTCACTTGCCACGTCTGTCTGTATCTCCGCTATCTTCCTCTAAATTACTGAAAGGATTTTAATTAAATTTAGTTCATCAATTAGATAATTTTTCATTTAATGTTTATATATCTAATATCAGTACAAAGATACTGATATAAATACAAAGCGGGTAAAAGGACAGGGCACCTGCGAGTGCACATGATAAAGACGTCAATAATGCTTTGAAGGGCTGTGATTGGTGGATGAAACACCGCACAGCTCCGCTCTGCTGCAACGGAAACACACCCTCATCTAAGAAACCATTAAATTCCAAAGAGAGTATGCTCTAGGGCATTACTTTCAATAAAGGATCTTTCGATAACTTACACGAACCTTAAGGGTTTGGGATCACCAACCCGCATTAGGCAAGCGTCGTAATTACGATTCCTCACTTCTTCACCGAGTGGATGGTCACCCTGACTATTCCTGGTGTCAGAGTTATTGAGCCGCCAAAGGCTTCTGACATGGCTCATATAACGACTACTATCCGTAGAAAGTAAACGGGACCGAACGGCTTCACGTGCCCTCCGAAGCACGGAATCGTCTTACTTTTCTGGCAATCAGGTGATTCAGCCTGTAATGCCCTAACCAAACTGAGGATAGTCCCACAAAGAGATTTGTGAGCTATTGTCCCCACCGGGAAACGTACCCGGATCCTCCGGTTCGTGAGCCGGGCGCTCAAACCACAAGACCACGGAGGCTGTTACTCCTCACTGTACTGATAATTTTGGACGAATAGCTTTTGTTTTTTTTAATATATTTAAGAACTAAATAGCTTTAAGAGTTTTTGTGCAATCCACCCTTTATCTCTACTACTCGCTTTTGACGTCTTTGAGTACGGGCAAAGGACCTATAGTGCCGTATCATCATAAAGGTTGAATATCAAAGCAAAAAATGTAATTTAAGGTTAAACACAGCTCATGAACAGGTTTGCTCAATAATATTAAATTATGATACCCTTAATGACTGACCGGTATTCTCCTCACCTTTAAGGTATTTAAATAAGCCCTTTTGAGTATATCTTGAATGAACATCCGGGTTTTCTTAAAAGTTTAACAAGTAAAACAAAGTTTAAAAAAAAAGTATAATTTTATTTTTATTTATTACAAGCAGAGGTCCGCGGTTTTACCCGCGTTGTGCCCGTTCCCGTGGGAATTTCGGGTATTTTTATACATATAAACCTTCCTCTTGAATCACTCTATCTATTTAAAAAACTGAATCACAATCCGTTGCGTAGTTTTAAAGATCTAAGCATACATAGGGACAGACAGCGGAAAGCGACTTTGTTTTATACTATGTAGTGACAAGCAAAGGTAAAGGTAAAGGGCACTACGCGGTTTTACCCGCGTAGTGCCCGTTCCTGTAAGAATTTCGGTATGAAAAGCTTATAGCCTTCCTGTTGAATGTGACTATCCATTACACAAAGAATAATTCAATTCTCAAAAGTTCGTGAGAATCGGTCAAGCCGTTTCGGAGGAGTTTAACTACAAAAACTGCTACACGAGAATTTTATATACATACTAGCTGCGCCCCGCGGTTTCACCCGCGTTGTGCCCGTTCCCGTGGGAATTTCGGGAATTTTTTTACATAAAAACTTTCCTCTTGAATCACTCTACCTATTACAAAAAACCGCATCAAAATCCGTTGCGTAATTTTAAAGATTTAAGCATACAGACAGACAAACAGTGTGACAGACACGAAAAAGAGACGACTTTATTTTATACTATGTAGTGATTAGATAGAGTGTCTGCTGTATAAGTACTTGGTTTGTTTGTTTACAAGTTCCGCGTATGTTCAGATGGCATTCATTTTACTTCTTGTGACTGACATTTATTTGTTTGTCTTTCAAACTAACCAGTTCTCCCATCAGGTAGTAATTAGTGATGCTGTTCCAATCTTGACCTAGTTTTAATGAGAGAATCAATTAAAATTAGATTAGAGTTTAAGATAAGAGATATATGTACTGTCTAAGTTATAGAATATTACGATATCCTGTAGGAAAATCAGGGTAAAAATATTCTCCAAGAAGGCTAAGATAAGACCCTACGTTAGCCTAATATTATAGAGAGGCATTTTTAAGTTTGTTCAAGCGAATCTCGGAAGTTACCTTTCCGATTTGGATAATTCTTTGAGTAATAGATAGCCATATTCAACGGAAAGGTTATAGGTAATTTTTTCATCCTGAAATTCCCACGGGAACGGGCCTAAAGCGGGAACGACCGCGGAGCGCTGCTAGTCTTTCACACCTGTTATCCGAATCTACACTTATACTATCAGTACCCCGCAGTTTAACCCACATTGTACTCGTTAACTTCCTCAGGAATGTAGCTATTATAAACACACTTTTTTTTCAAATCTGACTGGTAGTTTCAGAAATAGCCACGTTCAATCAAACAAAATCTTCAGCTTCATTTTAGTAGTACTAGTAACGCCCCGCGGATTTACCTGTGTTGTGGCTGTTCCCGTAAGAATTTCGGCTTGAAAAATAGCTTGTAATCTTCCTGCTGAATGTGGCTATCCATTACAAAAAGAATCATTCAAATCGGATTAGTAGTTTCTGAGATTAGCGCGTTCAAACAAACAAACAAACTCTTCAGCTTTATAATACTAGTTAAGATGTACGAGTATCATCTATATCTACACTAATATTATAAAGAGGAAAACTATGTTTGGTTGTAATGAATAGGCTCAAAAACTACTGGACCATTTTTGAAAATTCTTTCACCATTCGAAAGCTACATTATCCACGAGTAACATTCCCACAGGAATGGACACAACGCGGGTAAAACCGCGGGGCGCTGCTAGTTTGTGATATATTTGGTCTGTCCTCAAATAAATAAGAATTCTCCTTATACGCTTATGGCGTTTGCCAAATTTAAATTCTATTAAATAGCATTGAATTTATCAGAATTGGTCTAATTTAAATATTAGTTACAAGGTAAGTTACACCTACAACAACATTTGGACTTTAAAGGACTTTTCAATGACCTTACGATACTGTCAGTACGTTGTGAAGCTCAAAAGTTTCCGATTTGAATAATTATTTTTGTAATAGATAGCCTCATTCAACGGGAAGGTTATAGGCTATTTTTCATCCCGAAATTCCCACGGGAAAGGGGACAACGCGGGTCTTCTTCTTCATCGAGTGGATGGTCAACTGACTACTCCTGGTGTCAGAGTTGTTGAGCCGCCAAAGGCATCTGACATGGCTCATATAGCGACTACTGTCCGTAGAAAGTAACCGGGACCGACGGCTTAACGTGCCCGCCGAAGCATGGAATCGTCTTACTTTTCGGGCAATCGGGTGATTCAGCCTGCAATGCCCTAACCAAACTGAGGGCAGTCTCACAAAGAGATTTTTGCGAGATATTGTCCCCACCGGGAATCGAACCCGGAATCTCCGGATCGTGAGCCGAGCGCTCAAACCACAAGACCACGGAGGCTGATAATAAGTACTTGCTCTATAATAAGTTGTCTGTTTGTTTACCCAACGCAGCCACACCCAAAAATACAACATGACGGATAGCCCAATTAATCAGCGTCACATTGTTTACTTTCCATAAACAACATTAAAAAGTGTGTAAACAATATTGTTTATGATCGTTATGCTATAGATTACATAGCAGCGCCCCGCGGTTTTATCCGCGTTGTACCCGTTACCGTGGGAATGTCGGGATGAAAAATAGCCTATATCCTTCCCGTTGAATGTGGCTATCTATTACAAAAAGAATTATTCAAATTGGACTGATAATTCCTGAGATTACCTCGAACATACAAACAAACAAACAAACTTACAAATTTTACTTCTTTATAATATTTGTATAGATTACCGTGGTGATACGTATAGGTACTCTATTTTTTCTCGATTGTCCCAAAATGTGGACCAATGTCGTCAATTTTCCAGTCGAAGACGACTACTCCTGAAGAGGAAAAAGGTTTAGAGACAGTAAGAATGAAATAAAATAACTAAACCTTTTTCCTCTTCAGGAGCAATTGTCTTCAGATGGAAAATTGACGACATTGGTTCACATTTTGGGACAATCAAGAAAAAATAGAGTAGAATCTATACTAATATTATAAAGCTGAAGAGTTTGTTTTGTTTGTTTGTTTGTTTGTTTGTTTGTTTGTTTGTTTAAACGCGCTAATCTCAGAAACTACTGAACCGATTTGAATAATTCTTTCACTGTTAGATAGTCTATTTATCGAGGAAGGCTATAGGCTACATTTTATCCCGGATTTCCTACGGGAACGGGCACAACGCGGGTAAAACCGCGGGGCGCTGCTAGTGATTTATAGTACTGTAGTTTTGCCCGCGTTGTACCCGTTCTAGAGGGAATTTGGGAAAATATATAACCCTTATCAGGAACCGACCTCACAGAAGGAAAGCGAACTGTATCCGGAAACGTGGTTTTAATTCAAAATAAGTTGAGTTCGCTTAAAAACCCAGTTTCAATAATTATTTTTTATTTTATTTTTCTTTTCCAATATTTTTAAGCTATTGCATAGCTTCTATCGCGGGCCTTGAGCGCGGGGACCGAATCCAGAAATTCCGTAACGAAAAAACCTCACGCTCCCCACTCCGACGGGCAAGGAGGTGTGGCTTGAAGGCCGTGCATCGTCTAACGTCGTTTCAGTTCGGCAGTCTTCGACACGGCGTTGTGTGCGATTAGACGTATTCAATTATAATTGCATAAATTGATACAAAATGCTATGCAATAGCTTTACCGCGGCAGTCCCCGAGTGCCACACGTCTTTTTTTAGGGTTCCGTAGCCAAATGGCAAAAACGGAACCCTTATAGATTCGTCATGTCTGTCTGTCCGTCTGTCCGTATGTCACAGCCTTTTTTCTCCGAAACTATAAGAGCTATGTTGTTGAAACTTAGTGTGTAGATGTATTCTGTGAACCGCATTAATATTTTCACACTAAAATAGAAAAAAAATAAAATTTTAGGGGGGTCTCCCATACTTAGAAATGAAAAAAAAAATTTTTTTTTTCATCAAACCCATACGTGTGGGGTATCTATGGATAGGTCTTCAAAAATGGTATTGAGGTTTCTAATATCATTTTTTTCTAAACTGAATAGTTTGCGCGAGAGACTCTTCCAAAGTGGTAAAATGTGTGTCCCCCCCCCTGTAACTTCTAAAATAAGAGAATGATAAAACTAAAAAAAATATATGATGTACATAACAATGTAATCTAACACCGAAAATTGGTTTGAACGAGGTCTAGTTAGTAGTTTTTTTTATTTTTTTAGTTTTTTGGTTTGTGAGGTCGTTAATCGATCACAACCCACACGCTAAGTAAGTAAGTAGTAGTAAGTACAACGAACTTCAAGAACTTCTTTATTATGTTACTCGCTGCTACGGAACCCTTCATGGGCGAGTCCGACTCGCACTTGGCCGCTTTTTCTTCTTACTTTGTTCCGTTGATTGTCATTAAAGAGGAAGGTTATACTTTCCTCTTTAATGACTTTAATTTCTTCGAAACATCAGATCAGAATGTCAAAATGAAAGCGAAGTGTATCCGTAAACATAGATCCCACCAAAAACATAAATGTAAAAAAGGAGAGCCAAGTTCAATACAAAAATTATGCATGGCTATGGGCTTCGCTGCAAAAAGAATGGAGATCTAAATGAGGGCCAAGTTCTAGGCAATATCTCAATATGTATTTATAGGAACAAAATAACATTATGAACAAGTATTGAACTCTATTTCTTCTCTTTATTCGATACCTATGACAATTGCTGTTATTTAAAAATGTGAGATCTTAAAGTGGGTTAGATTTGACTTGACCAGTTTTCATTACAGCAGTCATTTTATAAAGTTATTCAACATATAACAACAAACTGGCCAAGTTAAATCTAACCCACTTTAAGATCTCACATTTTTAAATAACAGCAATTGTCATAGGTATCGAATAAAGAGAAGAAATAGAGTTCAATACTTGTTCATAATGTTATTTTGTTCCTATAAATACATATTGAGATATTGCCTAGAACTTGGCCCTCATTTAGATCTCCATTCTTTTTGCAGCGAAGCCCATAGCCATGCATAATTTTTGTATTGAACTTGGCTCTCCTTTTTTACATTTATGTTTTTGGTGGGATATCATTACTTTTTGTAAAGAAAACTAGGTATTGATATTTATTGTTTTTTCTTGCGTTTCCGCTGCATAGGTACTTTGGTTCGTTCGCATTTTAAATCGTATCGTATAGCGCTTGTGAGCCGCGCGCTGCCCCCGCGTACAAGTGCAAGGCGCGAGCGAGTTCAACCAGCATTCTTAAATTAGTCAATACATACATTATATCGGTAACAATAATACATCGCTTTACTACCATGCAGGTATAAACCAACCGACTCGCCAAATTTTTACCAAATCGCTACCGCTTATAATTGTGTACTATTCATCAGAGCGTGACGCTGATTGGCTGGGGCGACGGTGGACCGACCGCGTCATAAGTACCTACCGCGCGCCGCCGACGACACACCGTTGGCCGGTTGTTTAGCGCGAAATTTAAGTTTTTTTGAATGGGGACACCACTTATTTTTTTTATTTAACTTTACGTTTATATTGCAGTTAAATAGCAAATATAATAATACATATATTGGGATAGTTTCAAATATCTGCTAGTAACGGTTCCAACGCTACAATTAAAAAATATATTTTTTGTATGGGGACCCCCCCTATTTTTTAACTATTTTATATTTTTAGATTTTTTCTTACGCTTACACACAATTACCGAGCTAGATTCCAAATTTCATCCTTCTAGGTCATCTGGAAGTAGGTTAGGTTTAGGTACTATATGTCAGTCAGTCAGTCAATACTAAAATTTACGACTTTCTGACGTTCATATCTTTATAACCGTTTGAGCTAGCTTCATGAAATTTGGGTTTCTAGATGTCCTAATGGATATAATTAAACACACGAAGTTTCATGTGTTTACGTTAAATAGGTTTTAAGTTATAGAAGGGTCAAAAGTGGCACCAAGTGGTTCGTGTAATATTACACTCGGCGCTGGCTAGCCGTTCCTTTGCTTGAACTTGGCTTGACACGCTGCCGCGTGTCTAGATTTAATTTAAAATCATTCGATCTCCAATTCTTGAGAATATTGCATTCAGTATTATATAAGTATAGGTTTTGTTCAATATTTATTAAAACTAGACGCGGTTGTCGTCGCCGTTCGCCGTGGAGCCTCCTATAGCTCAGTATCCTACTAATATTATAAATGCGAAAGTTTGTGAGGATTCATATATGTTTGTTACTCTTTCACGAAAAAACTACATGACGGATTTAGATGAAACTTTACAGTAATATAGGTTATACATCAGAATAACACATGGGATAATAATATATTATATACCGAAATACTCGCGGGAACGGGTACAACGCGGGTAAGACCGCGGGGCGCAGCTAGTAGCCAATAAAGCAAATTGCTTGTTATTTACTACGCTGCCCAATCGCCTTGATGAAACATGGCGCCGAGTCCAGTTAACACTGCCATTATTAATATACACTGTCCATTATTTCATAAACACATGTTTACTCAAATTAAACTGCGTCTTCACTGAGTGTTTTGAGTGTATTTGTACGTTCGTGTAGTAAATGAAAACACAACGCGATCGAATTATTGTTTAGTGAAGATCGGTTGACACACGAACCATGGAGAGCATTAGATCTACAATTTTTTTATTATTATTATTGAAGCCTTAAGTGTCCCATTGTTGGGCAAAGGCCTCCCCCCATTTCTTCCATTCAGCTCTGTCAAGAGCTTCCTGACACCAACCGGACAAGTACATGTCAAGCTCGTCTCGCCATCTCCGTTTTGGTCTGCCGCGGCGTGTTCTGCTACAGTCTGGGTTCCACATGGTGGCTATTTTTGCCCAAGACTCATCAGGCCTGCGGCAGACATGCCCTGCCCAGTTCCATTTGAGCTCAGCAGCTTTAAGGCCTACGTCGGCGATGTTGGTGCTGGAGCGCAGTTCGGTGTTTCGGATTCTGTCCGTCTCAATAATTAATAAACTTTTTAATAATATTTTTCTAATGAGTAGCCACATTCAACGGGAAGGTTATAGGCTATTTTTCATCCCGAAATTCCCAGAGGAACGGGCAAAACGCGGGTAAAACCGCGGGGCGCTGCTAGTCTAGACGTTACAAGACGTCGCTGTTTGGATTGAAACTAGTAATCACAATCTGTACTGACGTACGTAACAATAGAGTACTGTGTGTTTACTGTTATGTATTAGGGCGCTCTTCCACCAAAGATATGATATGCTACGTTTCATATTTGTGTATCGCCAACTCTGATATGCTTTGTGATACGCTAAGATATACAAAGTTGCGTACGTTGGTATACTTACGTACTACATTTTTCACAAACGGTTAATGAGACCCAAACTAAGCTCTAAGCTTGTATTATGGAATCTAACTCACTGATACTACTACATATATGTACAATTGTACATACACAAATACTTTATATGAACATATAATTGACACCCAGACGTCGTCAACAACTATGTCTTCACATATTGTTACTCCGTTGAATCGAGCCCGCAACCCCCGATACAGTAAGCGCTCTCACTGCCACTGTGACAACGGGCTTGTATATATGATTGGTGTAGGTAGACCACCATCGCTTTATTGCGATGCTACGCTATGTTTCATATGATGGGTTGATAATCATAGCTATACTATGATGCTATACACTGTTAGATAAGGTTGGTAGCGGTTACTATCATCGCTATATTGCAACTGTGCTACTCTTTGCAGGCTACCAAACGTAGCATAGCAACGTAGCATAGCTTAACTTTAGTGGATGGCCACCCTTATTGATTCATGTTTTACAGACATCATAGTTATATTACTAATGCAGCTTGGTTCCTCCTACCAATATTACAAATGCGAAAGTTTGTGAGGATGGATGTATGTATGTTACTCTTTCACGCAAAAACTACTGTTCATGGTACTGGATTTGGTTGAAACCTTACAGTAATATAGGTTATACATCAGAATAACATATGTGATACATTTTATCCCGAAATTCCCGCGGGAACGGGTACAAACCGAGTGAAACCGCGGGGCATGACTAGTTTCATATATATTTCATTACGAAATTCCCACGGGAACGGTCACAACGCGGGTAAAACAGCGGGGCTGTTATGTACTTAATTAACATTAGGTATGTATTAACAGCCTCCGTAATCTTGTGGTTTGAGCGCTCGGCTCACGATCTGGAGGTTCCGGGTTCGATTCCCGGTAGGGACAATAGCTCACAAAAATCTCTTTGTGAGACTGTCCTCAGTTTGGTTAGGGCATTGCAGGCTGAATCACCTGATTGCCCGAAAAGTAAGATGATTACGTGCTTCGGAGGGCACGTGAAGCCGTCGGTCCCGGTTACTCTCTACAGATAGTAGTCGTTACATGAGCCATGTCAGAGGCCTTTGGCGGCTCAATGACTCTGACACCAGGATTGGTCAGGTTGACCATCCACTCGATGAAGAAGAAGAACTTCACCTCTTTATAATATTATATAAAACGCATTCACACCATCAGAAGGATGTAAGGATTCCAAATTCCACGAAGATCAAAGATCAAGGTGAACCAAGACACACGAAACAACACATTTTCGTATTGTTTGAGATATTATTGTGCTTGGTCAAATGCCAACATCTTCTGAGAAATATACCAGCAGCGCCTCGCGGTTTTACCCGCGTTGTGCCCGTTCCTGTGGGAATTTCGGAAATTTTTATACACATAAACCTTCCTCTTGAATCACTCTATCTATTTAAAAAATACCGCGATAAAATCCGTTGTGTAGTTTTAAAGATCTAAGCATACATAGGGACATACAGCAGAAAGCGACTTTGTTTTATACTATGTAGTGATTCAATATACAAAATTGGATACAAAACAGTACTTATATGATTTTAGATGTTTATATAAGTAAATACATAGACGGGTACATAACTGGCGGTCTTTGAATGTTGGCATTCGCACTCAGATAAGTCAATTTTAAATCTAAGTTGTATATGTATAAAAAATCCCGAAATTCCCACGGGAACGGGCACAACGCGGGTAAAACAGCGGGGCACTGCTAGTTAATATTAAAATGTAGGTGAGGGTGAATCGATGTAATCAATTTACCAAATTCTATCTAATTCGGACAAAGATTTAAAGGTTCTACTGTCAGAAGTATTGTCTGATCGCACCTTAATAAAGTATAAATACTTATTAAGTAATTTGGAGACGCCCTGGGTGTGTTCTTTTCATTTATAGACACTAGCAGCGCCCAGCGGTTTTACCCGCGTTGTGCCCGTTCCCGTGGGGTTTTCGAGAATTTTTATACATATAAACCTTCCTCTTGAATCACTCTATCTATTTTAAAAAAACAGCGTCAAAATCCGTTGCGTAGTTTTAAAGATCTAAGCATACATAGGGACAGACAGCGGAAAGCGACTTTGTTTTATATTGAACAAACCTATTCTTTGATGAAAACAAAAACTTAGAAATTAACACTCACCATAATAAGAGAATGATAATTGTTTTATAACAGTTTACCCAAAACTGTCATTAACAATAACACCTATACGCTTCAAAAATAAACACATAAAATAACGTGACGTCATATGCAAAAATATATTATTAATATTGACAAGCCCGTTGTCCCAGTGGCAGTGAGAGCGCTTACTGTGTCGGGGGTTGCGGGTTCGATTCCCGCCCGGAGTCAACAATATGTGAAGACATAGTTGTTGGCGACGAACGTCTGGGTGTCAATTATATCTATCTATACTAATATTATAAAGCTGAAGAGTTTGTTTTTTTTGTTTGTTTGTTTGTTTGTTTAAACGCGCTAATCTCAGAAACTACTGAACCGATTTGAATAATTCTTTCACTGTTAGATAGTCTATTTATCGAGGAAGGCTATAGGCTATACATTTTATCCCGGATTTCCTACGGGAACGGGCACAACGCGGGTAAAACCGCGGGGCGCTGCTAGTATTGTTATAAAGTATTTGTGTATATATATGTTGTAGTATCAGTGAGTTAGATTCCATAACACAAGCTTAGAGCTTAGTTTGGGTCTGATTAACCGTGTGTGAATTTGTCCGAGTGTATTTAATTTAATGTAATATATAAGTTTTGGTTATCAACATTGTTTGAATAATTATAACTTCCCAGATATATAGTGTAATTTTTTTTAAAAACATAGGCTTAGGTAAGTACTCGTACTTTGAATGCAATAAATAGTTTTTGAAAAACAAAGCAGTAAGTATTTGCGTGAATTAACATAACTATAAAAAAAAAGACATGTGGCACTCGGGGACTGCCGCGGTAAAGCTATTGCATAGTTATTTTTTGTATCACTAGATGGCGTTAGTGGGGAGCGTGAGGTTTTTTCACGTGAGGTTTTTTAAATACGGAATTTCTGGATTCGGTCCCCGCGCTCAAGGCCCGCGATAGAAGCTATGCAATAGCTTAAAAATTAAAAATATTAGCCTGTAATGTCCCACTGCTGGGCAAAGGCCTCTCATCTGACTATCAAAATACTCGGAACATAGAGGACGCTATGTTTTAACCCGAATTTCATATGAAATCTTTCTAACCAAAGCAAATCAAGTGCGAAGCACTAGTCTTCTATATCTATTTAATAGGTAAAATTTGTAAGTTTGTTTGTTTGTTTGTTTGTATGCTCGGGGTAATCTCAGGAATTATCAATCCGATTGGAATCATTCTTTTTGTGATAGATAGCCACATTCAACGGGAAGGTTATAGGCAACTTTTCATCCCGAAATTCCCACGGGAACGGGTACAACACGGGTGAAACCGCGAGGCGCGGCTAGTATATAAATAAAATTGTAGTGTCTGTCTGTAATATTAAAAAAAAACTGCTTTTTACTACACGCATATAAATATACTTGTATAGGTATGCGCTACATAATGCTAAAATAACATTTCTTACAATATTCGTTTGTCTGTCTGTCTGTTCCGGCTAATCAGAAATGGCTGGATTGATTTTGACCTGACTTTTACTGGCTACGTAGCTGATGTAATAAGTAAGCATCTTTTTCTTTAACATATATCGTCCCACTGCTGGGCAAAGTCTCCCCCAAAGGTTAAGCTACTTTTAACTTAGAATAATTCAAAATTCGACGCGGTCGAACTCGCGCGTACAGCTAGCTTTTAATAAAAGCATATTGTTATGTACATCCGTACAAACTCCAAGGCACTTACAATAACAAATTAATAAGTGTGCCTCCGTACTTATTAGCCTTGACTCGCACCATGCGGCTGTTTACGTCACTGCTCGATAGATGGCATTGATATTAATTCTATCTATTACGGGGAGGCACGAGACCACTATAAGAGCTTTTATTACCTATCAACTAGTTTTGATGCTATGTCACTTATGATTATTGTGCATTCTTATGTGTATTCTACTAGCAACGCCCCGCAGTTTCACCCGCATTAATTCCGTCTCTGCTTACCGTTAAAACTTCCCTGGATTACGACAAACATTTCAAAACCAGAATCAACTGAATCGGTTCAGCCGTTCTCGAGTTTTAGTGAGACTAACGAATCACGATTGATTTTTTATATAATACACACGATGATGCAGACCTGCACTCCCGCGAGTACGCGGGTAGATGCGTCGACACGCAACATGCAGCGTGATGCGTGGTAGTCTTCATCTTCATCGAGTGGATGGTCATCAGTCATTGAGAAGCCAAAGGCCTCTGACATGGCTCATGTAACGACTACTATCCGTAGAAAGTAACCGGGACCGACGGCTTAACGTGCCCTCCGAAGCACGGAATCGTTTTACTTTTCGGGCAATCAGGTGATTCAGCATGTAATGCCCTAACCAATATAAGGACAGGCTCTCAAAGAGATTTTTGTGAGCTATTGTCCCCACCGGGAATCGAACCTGGAACTTCCGGATCGTGAGCCGAGCGCTCAAACCACAAGACCACGGAGGCTGTTGGCGGGGCAGTGTGATAGTCGCCTTACCCTTACAAACAAACAGTTGGAAACTATACCTCTTTATAATAATAATACAGGGTGATTTCGGGGTCATGACCCCAACCATTTTGTTCTGACTCAGTAAATAAATGATTGCGATGCTACCTGTATTTATTTTAATTTAAACAAAGATGATTCGTTATTTACGTATTTTTATTTAAAAATTATTATTGACTCAAAATGCGTGGTCACCCTACTTTTAATATTACTTAACATTTAATAAGTTTTCTTGGGAAATAGTAGGGTGACCATGATCTCGAATTATCGCAGTTTTTTGCTGACTAAAATAAGTCGCTGGTGTACTGTTAGTCCTAACCTATCGTGATGCTTAGGAGAAAGTAAGTTAAATGCTTCTTTCTTGCTCCACGACCCCGTAATCACCCTGTATAGATACACCATGCCACACCTCCATTATTAGTTCGTGTCAAGATTTTCCTCTCCTATTGATTGTACATAATATAATACAACAATTACTACATAGTATAAAACAAAGTCGCTTTCCGCTGTCTGTCTGTTCCTATGTATGCTTAGATCTTTAAAACTACGCAACGATTTTTGACGCGCGTTTTAAATAGATAGAGTGATTCAAGAGGAAGATTTATATGTATAAAAATTCCCGAAATTCCCTCGGGAACGGGCACAACACGGGTAAAACCGCGGGACGCTGCTAGTATACTAATATTATAAAGAGGTATTTGTAAGTTTTATGTTTGTCTGTATGTTGGAGCTAATCTCATGAATAACCAGTCTGATTTAAATAATTATTTTTGTAATAGAACATTCAACGGGAATAAATGCGGATGAAACCGCAGGGCACAGCTAGTATATTATGTTTGTTCAAATACTTGTGACACGCACGTGACTTGTACAACGTGAGATATGACGAACGTTAGACAACAAATATAGTTATTTGTTTAAAGTAACATCATTAATGTCCTGCCTCTCGTGACACAGAGAGGTACCTCATACACGTAATCACAAGCGAGCACTAATGAAGCAAGGTTTTAAAGCGAAAATCCTTCCTCAAACTCAATTTTTATGAGGACTTCCACATTTTTTAGGGTTCCGTACCCAAAGGGTAAAAACGGGACCCTATAACTGAGACTTCGCTGTCCGTGCGTCCGTCCGTCTGTCACCAGGCTGTATAGTCAAGAACGGTGATAGCTAGACAGTTGACATTTACACAGATGATGTATTTCTATTGCCGCTATAACAAATAAAATAATACAACTATTCAATCCATACAACAAACGTGATTTTTTGCCGTTTTTTAAAGTACGGAACCCTCAATGCGTGAGTCCGACACGCACTTGACCGGTTTTTCCTTTTTTTTTTATTGAGTAAAGTTAGTTCTTGTAGGTTAGTGGCCAACCCTGGTTTAACTGTTAGCCCACCTAAAGACCTCCAACACGGTCTATCGATGGAAACAACCGGGGCAGGCAATTTAACGTACCTTCCGTAGTATTGTAGCGTTCAGATAGAAATGCCACTGTCGGCCACCCATCCAAGTAGGGGCCGACTGCACGGTGCTTAACAATCACCATGCTCTACTATTTAGGTACCTACTTACTATCTTTATTTTGCCTCGCAGTTTTGTCTATGCTGTGCCCGTTCCCGTGGGAATTTCGGGATGAAAAATAGATCAAAACCTTCCCGTTGAATGTGACTATTCATTACAAAAAGAATTATTCAAATCGGACAAGTAGTTACTGAGATTAGCGAGTTTGAAACGAACTCTTATACTATCCATTTTTTATTATTTTCCAAAAACGTGGACCAATGTCGTCAATATTCCAGCCGAAGACGATTGCTCCTGAAGAGGAAAAAAGTTTAGTGATTTTATTTCATTCTTACCCTATCTCTAAACCTTTTTCCTCTTCCAAAGTAGTCGTCGACTGGAAAATTGACGACATTGGTCCACATTTAGGAAATCAAGAAAAAATAGAGTACCTATATCTATCTCTCTCTTCCACTGCCAGCTTCCATCCCCCCAATTTATCAATCCATCTCTTTCTCCAGGTGACAGACCTGTTCTCCCAAATGCGGGAGCCCTCGCCGGCGGCGCCGAGCCCCCGAGGGTCCAGCTCCTCCATTTCCAATGGAGCCGTCACCAGGAACCTGGGATTCTGCGCGCAGAGCAGTGCGGAGCATGTCCCCTGGAACACCCCGGCGATATCACTACCCGGGAACTGTAATAGCAATCTGTAAGTAGAGATTAACCGCCTTATTAAGAAACGATATTTAACTTACACAGTGTTTTAAAGTGTTGGAACGTATACTCGGAATTTTAATTCGATTCCAGATTTGACAATTTCAGTGTTGCAACATTATGACAAGTACTAAATAGTGACGTTGCGAAATTATTCGATACGGAAATGGAATATTTCCGGATCGATTTTTCTCGTTTATAATTTTACTCTCGTAAACTAAGTATATCAGGAAATTAAATATTTCTGAACCGATAATTTAGTTTTGACGATTAATTAACGATCTGAGACTTTTCTTTTATAATTGTGTGTGAAATAAATAAAAAAATGTGATCATGAAGGAACATGACAAATAAAACAGATAGATGTATTATTATGGTAATAATTTATTTTATAAATTGTCGCCGTCATCGCTATCGCTGTCACTTTCTGTAACATCTATACTAATATTATAAAGCTGAAGAGTTTGTTTTGTTTGTTTGTTTGTTTGTTTGTTTGTTTGTTTGTTTGTTTAAACGCGCTAATCTCAGAAACTACTGAACCGATTTGAATAATTCTTTCATTGTTAGATAGTCTATTTATCGAGGAAGGCTATAGGCTACATTTTATCCCGAAATTCCCACGGGAACGGGCACAACGCGGGTAAAACCGCGGGGCGCTGCTAGTTTATTATAAAACTCGGATACATCTCGGATACAAAATATCGATTCGCAATGAAATAAGATATTCGTATCACTACACTACACTATTATATGTGGTATCATTATTTCACAAAATGACAGTAACTAATGTCAAATCTGGAATCGAATTAAAATTCCGAGTATAGTTCCTTATCGCGCGTTACGAAAGGGGGCTAAACGGAAAAAAAGGTAGCGACACTTTTTACGCCAGAGAGGGATAGACAGAGAAACTTGCGCACGACAGAGAGAGACAGACAGAGTAACATGCGCGAGAGAGACAGACAGAGAAACTTGCGCACGCCAGAGAGAGACAGACAGAGAAACGCGCCGCGCGCCGCGCATGTTTCTCTGTCTGTCTCTCTCCCTCTCTCTTATAGAAAGCAAGCCAGATATTTTCGTTTCGTCTTTCTATTTCGCATTGAACAGTGTGGTGTCGCGACGATTATTTTTGTTGATAATAAATAAACTTCGTTCCATCCGGGTGTCCCTTGACACCTTTCAAGTTTTGTTTGTCTCTTTTGCTCTTTGGCAAATAGCGTATGTCGGAAAGAGACAAACCATTTGATAACTAAAGTGAAGTTATAATTGTTTTTTAATATGGCCCTTAATGTTTTAATAAGTAAGTACCTAAGTTCGAGAGGTTGGTGGCCACCACTGGTGTCGGAGTTTCAAGATAGACTAAAAAATGACCTGTAAATATTTACAGGACAAATTCACACGGTTAATTAGACCCAAACTAAGCTCTTGTATAATCTATTTTTTTTGGATTGGCACAAAATGTGGTTAAAATGTCGTCAATTTTCCAGCCGAAGACGATTGCTTCTATAAAGGAAAACGGTTTAGAGTTAGGCTAAGAATGAAATAAAATCACTAAACCTTTTTCCTCTTCAAGAGCAATCGTCTTCGGCTGGAAAATTGACGACATTGGTCCACATTTTGTGCCGATCCAAAGAAAATAGAGTATATTATAGAACCTAGCTAACTGATACTATCTAGACACGCGGCAGCGTGTCAAGCCAAGTTCAAGCAAAGGAACGGCTAGCCAGCGCCGAGTGTAATATTACACGAACCATTTGGTGCCACTTTTGACCCTTCTATAACTCAAAACCTATTTAACGTAAACACATGAAACTTCGTGTGTTTAATTATATCCATTAGGACATCTAGAAACCCAAATTTCATGAAGCTAGCTCAAACGGTTATAAAGATATGAACGTCAGAAAGTCGTAAATTTTAGTATTGACTGACTGACTGACATATACCTAGTACCTAAACCTAACCTACTTCCAGATGACCTAGAAGGATGAAATTTGGAATCTAGCTCGGTAATTGTGTGGAAGCGTAAGAAAAAATCTAAAAATATAAAATAGTTAAAAAATAGGGGGGGTCCCCATACTAAAATTATATTTTTTAATTGTAGCGTTGGAACCGTTACTAGCAGATATTTGAAACTATCCCAATATATGTATTATTATATTTGCTATTTAACTGCAATATAAACGTAAAGTTAAGTAAAAAAAATAAGTGGTGTCCCCATTCAAAAAAACTTAAATTTCGCGCTAAACAACCGGCCAACGGTGTGTCGTCGGCGGCGCGCGGTAGGTACTTAGGCTAAGGACTCACGAAGCGGTTTTCACCCGTGCCCGCCGCGGTTGCGGGCCCGCAGCCTTTGTAGAATACAGATATTTATGTAAAAAATTAAAGCACATTTCACGACGCGTTTTACGCCCGCGGCGTGTGCGATTGTTTGCGGGTCCCGCTGCTCCAGCGGTCATCTTGTACCGGCGGGCGCGGGTCGCGGTCCCGCAGCCGCGGCGGGTTGCAGCCGCGGCGGGTTGCACCCGCGCGTTCTGCGGTCGGTTGGCGGGCGACCGCGGGTGGACAGCGGGGGGCGGGGGGGGGGGGGAGGTTAGAAATCCGACGCCATTTTGCAGTGACTTGTTATTACTCGTTGCGTAGTAGTTTCTGGTGTGTGTCCATGACGGTCTGGAACTCAACTGATCGTTTAACCGCCCGTCTTGCGATTATCAACCGCCAAGTTTGCGGGCGGTAATCGCAACCGCGACGGCTGCGTAGACGGGTGAAAACCGCTTCGTGAGTCCTTACTCGTACGCGGGGGCAGCGCGCGGCTCACAAGCGCTATACGATACAATTTAAAATGCGAACGAACCAAAGTACCTATGCAGCGGAAACGCAAGAAAAAACAATAAATATCAATACCTAGTTTTCTTTACAAAAAGTAATGATATCCCACCAAAAACATAAATGTAAAAAAGGAGAGCCAAGTTCAATACAAAAATTATTCATGGCTATGGGCTTCGCTGCAAAAAGAATGGAGATCTAAATGAGGGCCAAGTTCTAGGCAATATCTCAATATGTATTTATTTATAGGAACAAAATAACATTATGAACAAGTATTGAACTCTATTTCTTCTCTTTATTCGATACCTATGACAATTGCTGTTATTTAAAAATGTGAGATCTTAAAGTGGGTTAGATTTAACTTGGCCAGTTTGTTGTTATATGTTGAATAACTTTATAAAATGACTGCTGTAATGAAAACTGGTCAAGTCAAATCTAACTCACTTTAAGATCTTACATTTTTAAATAACAGCAATTGTCATAGGTATCCAATAAAGAGAAGAAATAGAGTTTAATACTTGTTCATAATGTTATTTTGTTCCTATAAATAAATACATATTGAGATATTGCCTAGAACTTGGCCCTCATTTAGATCTCCATTCTTTTTGCAGCGAAGCCCATAGCCATGCATAATTTTTGTATTGAACTTGGCTCTCCTTTTTTACATTTATGTTTTTGGTGGGATACACTATTCTATACCAGTCTTTACCAATACTCATATCTTTGTTTTTTATTCTTTGGACGCGCTAATCTCAAAAAATACCCATCTGATTTGAATATTTCTTTTTGCAACAAATAGCCTCATTCAATGCCCAGATTATAGGTTATATTCCATTCCGGAATACTTATGGAAATGGGCATAACGCGGGTATAACCGGGGCGCTACCGTAAGATATTCTTTACTAGCAGCGCCCCGCGGTTTCACCCGCTGTTCCCGTGAGAATTTAGGGAATTTTTGTACATATAAACCTTCCTCTCGAATTACTCTATCTATTAAAAATAGCCGCATCAAAATCCGTTGCGTAGTTTTAAAGTTCTAAGCATACATAGGGACAGACAGTGGACAGCGAATTTGTTTTATACTATGTAGTGTATCTATATATTTGTTGCAGGACCAGCGAGTCAGCGCAGCTCGTCCGCAGTATCAGCAACGCGTCAGCGCTGACGTCGCTATGCGCTGACCTGTCGCCGTCAGATTCACATTTCTTTGAGGTAAGATACACAAAGCTAAAGATTGCCAGTACCCAGTTAAAACTACCGCAAGAAAACTGGCTTTCAAATGAAAATAAACGCATTGAAATTGGTTCAGCGGTTTGTTACCTACGATGTTTCTTGCCCATTCTTCTCTGCTGGTGTTCTTCCGAATGGCTGGTACGTTCAAAAGATTCTCTTTAGGTCCAAAACTGAATAAAAATATTTGACTTTGACTTCGACTTTGACGTCAAATGCCCCGCGGTTTCACCCATGTTGTACCCGTCCCGGAAATTTTGGCATTTAAATTAACCGCAAAGTTTGATCTTGAATTCGTAAACTGCATAAAAATCATTATTATTTGTTCAAACGGGAACTCACGTTCGACAGAGGTTACTGTCTCGTGTCCCTCAACACGTTTCGGTCACGTTCATCAGGAGGTGGGTGAAGCGAGAGCGACAGCGTCTCTCCCCGCACTAAAAATCCATTGAGTAGTTTTTGACACAATCAATTACACAGCTTTTGGAGACTTTGTTTTATAATATGTTTATCTAACAAAGTTAAGTTTTTGCGTTGTAAATTAAAAATATTTTTGTTTACTTTTTTTGTAAACTGATGTTAATAGATACGTAACCGCAGCTGAAGTCAAAGTCAATATAATATTTAACATAGATTTAAGGTATTTAATTATAAATGATGCTAATCGCTTGCGTAATCATGCAAAAAGCGGTTTTATTCTTAAAACAATCAGCGCCCCGCGGTTTTACTCGCATTCTGCCCATCCCGTGGGAATTTCGGGAATTTTTATACATATAAACCTTTCTCTTGAATCACTCTAAATTTAAAAACCAGCGTCAAAATCCGTTGCGTAGTTTTCAAGATCTAAGCATACATAGGGACAGACAGACAGCGGAAAGCGACTTTGTTTTATACTATGTAGTGAAGAACACGCTGGTAATTAGTATATCCCACCAAAACATAAATGTAAAAAAGGAGAGCCAAGTTCAATACAAAAATTATGCATGGCTATGGGCTTCGCTGCAAAAAGAATGGAGATCTAAATGAGGGCCAAGTTCTAGGCAATATCTCAATATGTATTTATAGGAACAAAATAACATTATGAACAAGTATTGAACTCCATTTCTTCTCTTTATTCGATACCTATGACAATTGCTGTTATTTAAAAATGTGAGATCTTAAAGTGGGTTAGATTTGACTTGACCAGTTTTCATTACAGCAGTCATTTTATAAAGTTATTCAACATATAACAACAAACTGGCCAAGTTAAATCTAACCCACTTTAAGATCTCACATTTTTAAATAACAGCAATTGTCATAGGTATCGAATAAAGAGAAGAAATAGAGTTCAATACTTGTTCATAATGTTATTTTGTTCCTATAAATACATATTGAGATATTGCCTAGAACTTGGCCCTCATTTAGATCTCCATTCTTTTTGCAGCGAAGCCCATAGCCATGCATAATTTTTGTATTGAACTTGGCTCTCCTTTTTTACATTTATGTTTTGGTGGGATATCATTACTTTTTGTAAAGAAAACTAGGTATTGATATTTATTGTTTTTTCTTGCGTTTCCGCTGCATAGGTACTTTGGTTCGTTCGCATTTTAAATCGTATCGTATAGCGCTTGTGAGCCGCGCGCTGCCCCCGCGTACAAGTGCAAGGCGCGAGCGAGTTCAACCAGCATTCTTAAATTAGTCAATACATACATTATATCGGTAACAATAATACATCGCTTTACTACCATGCAGGTATAAACCAACCGACTCGCTAAATTTTTACCAAATCGCTACCGCTTATAATTGTGTACTATTCATCAGAGCGTGACGCTGATTGGCTGGGGCGACGGTGGACCGACCGCGTCATAAGTACCTACCGCGCGCCGCCGACGACACACCGTTGGCCGGTTGTTTAGCGCGAAATTTAAGTTTTTTTGAATGGGGACACCACTTATTTTTTTAACTTAACTTTACGTTTATATTGCAGTTAAATAGCAAATATAATAATACATATATTGGGATAGTTTCAAATATCTGCTAGTAACGGTTCCAACGCTACAATTAAAAAATATATTTTTTGTATGGGGACCCCCCCTATTTTTTAACTATTTTATATTTTTAGATTTTTTCTTACGCTTACACACAATTACCGAGCTAGATTCCAAATTTCATCCTTCTAGGTCATCTGGAAGTAGGTTAGGTTTAGGTACTATATGTCAGTCAGTCAGTCAATACTAAAATTTACGACTTTCTGACGTTCATATCTTTATAACCGTTTGAGCTAGCTTCATGAAATTTGGGTTTCTAGATGTCCTAATGGATATAATTAAACACACGAAGTTTCATGTGTTTACGTTAAATAGGTTTTGAGTTATAGAAGGGTCAAAAGTGGCACCAAATGGTTCGTGTAATATTACACTCGGCGCTGGCTAGCCGTTCCTTTGCTTGAACTTGGCTTGACACGCTGCCGCGTGTCTAGATATGGTGGTGCTCAATGTAGTTTTTCAAAAAACCACCATTTGATAACAGTTGCAATGAACGAACATCGCTAAGTCAGACTACGCCACGAGTGCTACTGACTTGATATTGATTGATCATTCCAGGTCCTGTACATCGGTAAAGTGAGGATATCCCAGAGGAAGGTCCCCGAGTCCCTGATAGATGACGCACTGCAGAAGTTCGCTCAGCATGAGGCCGAGAAGGCGTTGCGAAGGAGACACAGTCTTCTGTCTTCCACTGGAGTGAGCATCTAGTTCTTAAGGGCTTTACTTTCTCCGAATAGTAGTCGTTACATGAGCCATGTCAGGTCAGGGTGACCATCCACTTGGTGAAGAAGACGATTAAACAATTTAGTAAAGTTAAATAAGTTAATTTAATTCATAATTAATATTTCCAGACATCGCTCTACAGCATCACATCTCAGGAAAACCTCTCAGATGGCAAAAAAACAGAAACAAATGATACTAATAAAATAACTTCTCGATCAGCAAGCAACACTCCCTTAGAACCAGACAAAAGCGCTTGGAAAAGCGTCGATACACTTAATTATAAACCACCAGAAGTGAAGGAGAAACCTGAAAAAGCTAAACCAGATACCAAGGCTATAGAAGATGAATTCGACATGTTCAGCAAAGAACGAATAGAGAAGAAAGTCAAAAGACCTAATTCTATACCTCTAGAACCTTCTGTGCTCATATTAAATGTACCCAAACAAAATCTAGGTACAGTTGAAGAAGAAAAACTAGATTTAAAGAATATTATATCACAAACAGCAAATAGCATAAGTAAATTTTGCGAAAACGCCAGCAAATTAAATAATGCTGATGAGAGTGATACGTACAATTCTTTTATGACCAAAGAAGTTACTAAAACGAAAGAGTTTTCTTATGAATCTTCAGTAGTTAGAGAAACTAACATGTCTATTACTCAAAAAATAGGTGAAGCTACAACAAATCTTGAAGGAAGTCCTTCAAAAATGAACTTTAATGAGATAGGAAGAAAGCCGATAGCCAATGTTGGAGCTGACAAGTCGATGCCGGAAAATAAGCCGTTTCTGAGAGATAGATCGGCTTCTATCGGCACTATTAGTAACAAGACACCTATCACGCAGTTGATTAATGAACAGAACAGGACTATGCTGTTTCAAGTAAGTTTTGAATTGTTTCTCATCAAACGTCAACTTAAAAACGTCAGTGAGTTAGATTCCATAATACAAGCTTCAAGTGAATTTGTCCAGGTGTATTTATTTATTCATTATTGTTCCAGGTCGGGCGCTCCGAGCTGCGTCTTATAAGTCCAGACCGGAAACAAATACTTCTCCATCGGTCTTTCAAAGACGTGGCGAGCTGTGTGCTGGGGCGAGTCAATAGGGACCACTTCGGCTTCGTGTGTCGAGAGACGAACGACTCGTACGCGTGCTACGTGTTCAAGTGCGAGAGCGACTCCGTGGCCGGAGAGGTGGTCAATGGTACGTCGTGTGGTGTGGTGGGGGGGAAAATGATAACATTGGTCGAGTTTGATTGGTCAAAAGTATTGGACTATTAATTACCAAAAGCTCTAGAAGTACCATCATACAAGCTGCTATGAACTAATATTGGGCATGGTAAACAAGTAGATAAGTAGATTAGCTTTAATAAGTTTATTTGTTTTTTTGCATGCTGTGTTTATTTCGAGTAGGATTAACATATTGTTCTTTACTGTTTGCTTTATTAACATCTAATACAAATTATGTTAAATCCAGTTAATAAACCAATAAAGAAAAAAAAAAAAAAAAAAAAAAAAACCGGCCTAGTGCAAGTCGGACTCGCGTTCTGAGGGTTCCGTACTTAAAAATACGTCAAAAAATCACGTTTGTTGTATGGGATATATTTGTTATATTTTATTTTTAGTATTTGTTGTTATAGCGGCAATAGAAATACATCATCTGTGAAAATTTTAACTATCTAGCTATCACCGTTCTTGAGATACAGCCTGGTGACAGACGGACGGACGGACGGACAGCGAAGTCTCAGTAATAGGGTCCCGTTTTTAGCCTTTGGGTACGGAACCCTAAAAAAAGTAGATAAGGAAATTCGAATAGTCTCCAACCCTGGTGTCGGAGTTGTTAGATCGCCTAAAACCTCTGCCATGGTCTAACGATTATAACAAGGACCGACTGCTTAACGCGCCCTCCGAAGCACGGTAGCGCTTACCAATGACAACATGCTTTATAACTATTTTATTTCAGCAATCAGACAAGCGTTCGTGGCCCACGCTGAATTCCTGAAGAAATCCCGTGAGAAGTCTCCTAACATGACTTGCGAACACTGTCCGATGCTGTGGTACCATCGACTTTGCCACGACGTCGATGGTAAGTATATAATACACCCGGACAAATACACTCACGGATAATTAGACCTAAAGTAAGCTCTAAGCTTGTATTATGGAATCAAACTCACTGATACTACTACATATACATACACACATACTTTATAACAATATATAATCGACTCCCAGACGTCGTCAACAACTGTGTCTCACATATTGTTACTCCGTCGAATCGAACCCGCAACCCCCGACACAGTGAGCCCTGGGACACACTTTTGATGGAAAATTTTAATTTTTTAAAATTTTTAAAATTGTTAAAATGTAATTTTCTTTGATTGCAGGTATGAATGATAAAAAGGCTCACGCGTTCATACTCCGCCGCATAGAACAGCTCCCTGAAGATGAACAGGAACTCATCATCACCAAGTACCAAGGAGGAACCAACCATATGTATGAGGTGAGGAACTATTTACTATCTTCAGCGAGAGGACTTTGATCTGCAGTGTCTTATAGGACGATACTTTACGTTAGTGCTCGCTTGTGATCACGTGTACTCCTCGCTGTACTAACATGTTCAGTGACAGGACTTTGATCTGCAGTGTCTTATAGGACGATACTTTACATAAGTGCTCGCTTGTGATCACGTGTACTCCTCGCTGTAACATCTTCAGTGAGAGGACTTTGATCTGCAGTGTCTTATAGGACGATACTTTACATTAGTGCTCGCTTGTGATCACGTGTACTCCTCGCTGTACTAACATGTTCAGTGACAGGACTTTGATCTGCAGTGTCTTATAGGACGATACTTTACATAAGTGCTCGCTTGTGATCACGTGTACTCCTCGCTGTAACATCTTCAGTGAGAGGACTTTGATCTGCAGTGTCTTATAGG
This sequence comes from Cyclophora albipunctata, assembly GCA_963082685.1. NCBI lineage: Eukaryota > Metazoa > Arthropoda > Insecta > Lepidoptera > Geometridae > Cyclophora > Cyclophora albipunctata. Next base: position 4,673,936 of record OY720142.1, read on the forward strand.
ACGATACTTTATGTTACAGACTGGTGAACACAACGCGTTCCTGATGATGCTCCTTCGTGCTCATTGTGAAGCGAAGCAACAGAGACATGTTCACGATACAGCTGAGAATAGGTAATTTAATAATTCCTATATCATTTTTACATGTTTCCTACTTGTCAAACATGGCTCGGGTTTGAGATCACCAACCCGTTAGTCAAGCGTGGTGATTACGACGTCCTCCTCACTGTACTGATATCTGAGAGATGAGAGGCTTTTTAAAGTTAGTTAAAATCAAAATTTTACACAAAATGAATTCCCTTGCTTCCAGATCCGAGTTCCTCAACCAATACCTCGGGGGCAGCACAATATTCATGAAAGCCAAGCGATCTCTCTCGAGCGGCTTCGACCATCTCTTGAAGAGGAGAGCGAGCAGAGATGAGCTAAATATTCCCATCAAGAAGGTGAGCAAGAGGACATTATTTAATTCAATGCCCTCGGTGAAGTGAATCAATCCTAACTAATATTATAAATGCGAAAGGAACTCTGTCTGTCTGTCACGCTTTCACGCCAAAACGACTGAACCGATTTGAATGAAATTTGGTACACAGTTATTCCAGAGCCTGAAGAAGGACATAGGCTATCGCGAAATTCCTGCGGGAACAGGTACAACGCGGGTGAAACCGCGGGGCGCTGCTAGTCTAATATATAAAATTCTCGTGTCGCGGTGTTTGTAGTTAAAGTCCTCCAAAACGGCTCGACCGAATCTCATGAAATTTTGTGCGCTTATCGGGTAGGTCTGAGAATCGATCATCAATTTTTCATCCCTAAATGTTAAGGGTAGTCCACCCCTAATTTTTTCTATGCCAAAACTACCTTTGCCGAGACAGCTAGTCCTAATATACGGAAGCTCAAGAGTTTGATTGCTTGAATGCATCTCTGGACCTCCTGGTCTGGTTTTTTTCCACATTCATATCGATTGCAACAACCAACAATTTCACATGCCTAAAGTAATGTCCACTGCCGGGCAAAGGCTACTCATCGCACCGAAGATATCAGTACAGTGAAATCCTCCTCACTTGTACCTATTTTGATTCCTAGCTGACCCGACATTGTTTTGCCATATAAAAATTAAGAGGTGGACCCTAATCACTATAAATTGAGATGTAATGTAAGCTATCCTATCTTTCAACTCGGATCAAATTGCACTCGGTGTGCAAATCAACTATAAATTCCAGTAGTTTAGGAGTCCATCGCGGACAAACAACGTGACATCTAATTATTAGATACTAGCTGTACCTTCACCTGCATTTTTTCCTCACTGCTTACCGTTTAAACCTTTGCTGGACTTGCATGAATATTTCAAGAGCAAAATTAGCCAAATCGGTTCAGCCATTCTCGAGTTTTAAGCAGACTAACGAACAGCAATTCATTTTTATTTATAAAGAAGATAGATAAAGATTGATTTGATGTTGTAGCTATTTTGTAATATTTTGTTCGTTTTTAGGAAGCCTCCCCGCTCCCCACCCCCGCGGAGGCTCCATCAGATACCTCCGAGCTGTCTCCTCCAGACATGAGGTGTAAATCACTCTCACCAGCTGTGATCAGCCAGGAGAATGGTAAGATTTAGAATTGAAACCACGTTCATGGATACACTTCGCTTTTATTTTACATTTTTACTTTGACACTAGCAGCGCTCGTGGTTTTACCCGCGCTGTGCCCGTTCCCGTCGGAATTTCGGGAATTTTTGTACACATTAACCTTCCTCTTGAATCACTCTATCTATTTCAAAAAACCGCGTCAAAATCCGTTGCGTAGTTTTGAAGATCTAAGCATACATAGGGACAGACAGCGGAAAGCGACTTTGTTCTATAGGTACTTTGTAGTGATTTCGGCTCCTTTACGGGCACAGAAGCACAGACAGAAGCCTCTTAAAGCAACCAGAATACGATTAGTTAAGAGTTACATAAATTGTCTTGAAAAAGGAATTTCTAACATATTTCGGTTTTTTCTGAGAATTTTCAACTTTTTTTGGATCAGTTAAAATTATAATTTTGTAAGCATGCCGTTTCATTTAGTACCTTCATCCTTATCTCTCAATCAGAGATGGAAGATAAATCTTTGTATCATTATAATTCCTTTGTTTTGACGTTCTAAATGTTTTATCAAAAGTCTCTTAGACTTCCGAGTCTGGCACGTGACTTATTCAAGGTTAAATGTCACAAAAAATGTTTTTCAATGTACGAGTACCTACTTACTTGATTCCTTTTCCGGGCACGGAATTTTATGATGTTTTTTTAGAAAACTCCTAGAGTGTTAAAACTAAGGTAATATACAAAATAATTGCATCTAATTAATAGATAATGACCCCTTATTCATACTGCTAAAGAAAATGGACTTGAATGGAATGGAATTTTCGAAATTACTTCGACGACGGAAATATGAGGTGACATCTGCAAAAAAAAAAACATTAAAATAAAAAAACATTTTTTTTAACAATTGAAAAATCAAAACGGGAATTGGGAATCTCCTTCGGTTTTGATGTCGTTTAATCTATATATTTAAAATTCAAAGTCCTGACTGACTGACTGACTGATAATCAACGCACAGCCTCAACCGCTACACCTAGAAACATGAAATTTAGCAGGAAGGTTCTTCAAGTGACGTAAGTACACACTAAGAAAGGATTTTCGAAAATTCCTACGGGAACGGGCTCAACGCGGGCAAAGCCGCGGGGCGCTGCTAGTAATAATTATATAATCCTAACATGTCCAGTAATATCAATATTCAGCAATCATAATGTAGCGCTCGTGGCGTAGTCTGACTAAGCGATGTTACCTCATTGCGATTGTTAAGCAACGTGCAGCTCGGCGCCTACATCGTCCCGTTGTTTCAATAGACTAAGTCGGAAGTTTTCTAAAAACTCCGACACCAGTGTTGGCCACTGACCTACTCGAACTTACTCCTCCTTCACCGAGTGGATGGTCACCCTGACCACTCCTGGTGTCAGAGTTATTGAGCCGCCAAAGGCCTCTGACACGGCTCATGTAACGACTACTATCCGTAGAAAGTAACCGGGACCGACGGCTTAACGTGCCCTCCGAAGCACGGAATCATAAACACTTAGCAACCATCATTACTTCTCCACAGAATCCATATCCTCACCGAAGCACAACATGACTCCGACCCTCGAGGAAGAAGAAACTGAGGATGTGGAGACTCCAGTCAATTCACCCATGATGGATATGTGAGTGAACTGATATAACAGTAGATTTAGATTCACATTAAACCTTAGCATTGCCCGGCCGTTTTCTCCCTATTGTGCCCGTTCCCGTGGGAATTTCAGGACAAAACATAGCCTTTCCTCTTGAATGAGAAGTGGCCCTAATCAGAAGTAGCCCTAGTGTGAAAGTGGCCCTAACCAGAGGTAGCCAAAATTAGAAGAGACCATAATGAGAATTAGCCCTAATGTGCCTAAACCGATTTTTCCTTGCAGATTCCTTAAAGTCAGTGACAACAGACCAGCTCCAACTGAAAGTGGAGTTGAACCAGAAGCGACCTGGAGACAAGCCATCTACCAGAAAGTAGTGAAGCCAACGGATACACAGGAAGGTACAGTATCGTTCTATAAGACACTGCAGATCAAAGTCCTCTCACTGAAGATCACAGCAAAGAACACACGTACCATCGACTTAGTATTCTTTCAGTATTAAAGATACTAATATGAATGTTTTTATAATTGTTTCAGGTGAATTAGCAACAAATCTTCTGGGAAAACCAACAGTGTCTAAAGGAAAGAGGAGCAAAGAGGAGTTGAGACAGCTATGGAAGATGGCGATAGATCAGACCATTCTGTTAGTGAGGATGGAGAAAGAAAATGAGAAATTGAAGGGTAAGGGAGAATTATTATGACAGAAACAAGTGTCCTTGCTTATACTAGTAGCAAAAAGTTCTGAGAAAATTTTAGCCCCAAACTGAAGCCGAGTCATTGAGTTCATCAGAAGCCTTTTCTGCTCCTATTAAGGATGGTACTTGAGATCCTTGCTTTCTTACCGATTTTCTAGTAAATATCTCCAAAACTCTTCATCACAATCGACTTAAAGTTAATTCCTCCAAACACCTTCTAAATCCTCTCCATCATACCACAGAACGCGAAGAATCCTCGGCAGTTCGCCGCATCAAGTTGGAATACAACGAGCTCGGCGCGTGCGACGCCGGAGTTACTCTCATGTGGGATTCACTGCTGCACAAGGATCCGTCCCAGCCTCATGCGAAGGTTGACAGACATATGCTGGCTCAGGCTGTGATACAGGGTGAGTGATACACATAATTACTCTAAACTAATATAATAATAACAGCCTCCGTGGTCTTGTGGTTTGAGCGCTCGGCTCACGATCCGGAGGTTCCGGGTTCGATTCCCGGTAGGGACAATATGTTACAAAAATCTCTTTGTTAGACTGTTCTTAGTTTGGTTAGGGCATTGCAGGCTGAATCACCTCATTGCCCGAAAAGTAAGATGATTCCGTGCTTCGGAGGGCACGTTAAGCCGTCGGTCCCGATTACTTTCTACGGATAGTAGTCGTTACATGAGCCATGTCAGAGGCTTTTGGCGGCTCAATAACTCTGACACCAGGATTGGTCAGGGTGACCATCCACTCGATGAAGAAGACTAATATAACTAAGAATTAGATTTTTTTATTTTGAACGCGTTAATCTCAGAAATTATCAGTCCGATTTTAATAATTATTTCTGCTATGAATAGCCACACTCAGCGGGAAGACGGCTTTATCCCGGAATTCCCACCAGAACGGAGATGACTCGGGTAAACCGTAATCTTCAGTGAGATGAGAGGCCTTTGCCAAGCGGTGGCTCATTTGGGTCACCTGTACCGTCAGTGGCCCCCACGGTTCACCGGCCGCGTGTGGTTGCAGGCGTGCCGCGCATGTCCCGCGGCTCCGTGTGGTACTTCCTGGCGGAGCAGGCGTCGCTGCGCGCGCCGCCGCCCGACACGGCGCGCCACCCGCACTACCACACGCCCTACACCACGCTGCTCAGCGGGCTCACCAAGCACCAGCACACCATACTCATTGACCTAGGTCAGTCAGACAGTCAGTCAGCCAGACAGTCGGTCAGTCAGTCAGTCAGTCAGTCAGTCTGTCAGACAGTCAGTCAGTCAGTCAGTCAGCCAGCCACCGTCCGACCCTGCTGTTATGATCCAAACAATTGTTGTACACTCTGAACGCAATGTCACAATCGATCATTCATCAAAAATTTCCAAGACAAACTGACAATTGATAAACAATCATTCATGATAAATAATAACTCTACTAGAAATACAAAGAAAGAAAGTCGAAATAAAACGGAACCGCCATCCATCCATTGTTCCAGGTCGAACATTCCCGAAGCATTCCTACTTCTCATCAGCGCTGGGTCCAGGACAGCTGGCTCTGTACAACATCCTGAAGGCGTACTCGCTGCTGGACCCTGACGTAGGGTACTGCCAAGGGCTAAGTTTTGTAGCTGGAGTGTTGTTGTTACACGTAAGTTTGTTTCTGTTTGGGGTGCTTTTGATACATTAAAACTTACATATTTTTAAAAGAGGGGCAAAAAAGGTTGTAAATTTGACGTCGAGTGTAGTATGTGTTTAGGGCACTGCAGCTCTTAAACGGATGGACCGATTTCGATGCAGTTTTTAATTTGAAAGCTGGTTTTCTTGCGGGGGTTTTTAGCTATGCGAATCCAGCCGTTTAGTTGACTTGTCATGCACAGCCATACACCGTCAAGTTTACTGGACGCTGTAAACTTGACGGTGAACTTGATCATGTATGGCCCGCTTAAGTTCCTCTAAATGCACCCTTAAAGGTGCCTGTCCATAGACGCGGAGCGAGCTGGTGGATCGGAGAAACGGACAAATATTAACCAATAAGATTGCGTAAAATATCTGACCGCAGATTTCATGCATTTAGTGGTTTATATGGCCTATTGTATATCCTATTGTATGTCCTATTGGTTTATATGGCACCCTTAGTCTATATCCATAAGAACTTAATTAAAATGAATGATTATTCCCAGATGGAGGAAGCCGAAGCTTTCATTCTCCTCCGCCATCTCATGTTCAGAAGAGGTCTCCGGAAACAATACCTTCCAGACATGAGCGCCTTACAAGTGCAGGTATGTCTTATAGGACGATACCGTACTACGATAAACTTCTTCTTCTTCATCGAGTGGATGGTGTCAGAGTTATTGAACCGCCTAAGGCCTCTGACATGGCTCATGTAACGACTACTATCCGTAGAAAGTAACCGGGACCGACGGCTTAACGTGCCCTAGGCTCCGAAGCACGGAATCGTCTTACTTTTCGGGCAATCAGGTGATTCAGCCTGCAATGCCCTAACCAAACTGAGGACAGTCTCACAAAGAGATTTTTTGTGAGATATTGTCCCCACCGGGAATCGATCCCGGAACCTGCGGATCGTGAGCCGAGCGCTCAAACCACAAGACCACGGAGGCTGTTGGTAATGGCTGTATGTCATTAAAATATCAAGGTTTTTGATAATGATGAGTACAGAATACTTTGTGATATAGAGGTTGGTCATCCAGTCGATGCAGGCTCGGGGCGCAGACTGCCTCGCACCAGGGAGACGCAGCTTTAAACCGAAGTCTATATTTTGCACATATTGTAGACGCTTTGGTAGTCGAATATGCATTCGCCTGCCAAGACTGAGGTCCCGGTTCAAATCCTGGGACGGGCGATGTTTCCTACTTTTCAAACATGGCTCGGGTTTGAGATCACCAACCCGCATTTGGCAAGCGTGGTGATCTTCAGTGAGGTGAGAGGCCTTTGCCCAGCAGTGGGATATTACAGGCTAATATCTTACCTTACGTATTGCCTCAAGTCGAGGTTCTTCGACCCGAGACTGCCTCTAGTGGATAACCAGCTCCTTCTCCTAGCCACTGTTGCTCTGCAGAATCTCACCCGCCATCTGCTTCCAGCTGTACCAGCTATCCCGTCTCCTCCGGGATCAGGAGCCGGAACTGCACGCCAAGCTGGACGAGCTGGACATCTCACCAGCTCTCTACGCTGCCCCCTGGATGCTCACCTTGTTCACCAGCCAGTTTCCACTTGGATTCGTTGTCAGGGTTTTTGGTGAGTTTGTGTTTTCAAAGTCGTTTCCCGACTTCACAAAGAAAGAGCTATAAATACGTCTTTTCATGAGAACGCCTCGGCAAATAAGTTGGAGTAGGTCGGTGGCCAACCCTGGAGTCGGAGTTTTTAGACCGCCTAAAGGCCTCCGACATCTAACGATTGCAACAACAAGGACCGACAATTTAACGTGCCCTCCGAAGTACGGCAGCGCTCAGATAGAAATACCACCATCGGCCACCCATCCAAGTAGGGGTCGAGCTGCACGTTGCTTAACAATCGCCATGAGATAACATCGCTTAGTCAAACTACGCCACGAGTGGTACACCTCGGTGGTCTAGTGGTATGTACTCATCTGCCAAGATTGAGGGGGAAGTGCTTTCTCTGCAAGCCAGGCAGTATCACCAATCCCAATTAATAAATTCCGTTTCTCATTCCAGATCTAATCTTCCTAGAGTCATTGGACGTAGTGTTTTCCATCTCGCTCGCTCTGCTCTCCGCGCACAGAGACGGCCTGATGCTGTGCGAGAGCTGCGAGGAGGCGGCCGAGTACTTGAAGCACAAGCTGCCGGACATGTCGCCTCAGACGTACCATAAGATCATGAAGAAGGTTCGTTGGATAAAAGTTAAAGTAAAGTATTAGCCTGTAATGTCCCACTGCTGGGCAAAGACCTCTCATCTCACCGAAGATATCAGTACAGTGAGGAGGATTAGGCATAAACACCACGATTGACAAATGCGGGTTGGTTATCTCAAACCCGAGTTATGTTTGAAAGTAGGAAACATGTTTTCGCTCGACCCGGGAATTGAACCTAGGACCTCAGTCTTGGCAGGCGAGTGCATATACCACTAGACCACCAAGGCGTTGGATAATCCTACTAATGTTATAAATGCGAAAGTTTGGGAGGATGTATGTAAGTATGTATGTTTGTTACTCGTTCACGCAAAACTACTGAACGGATTTGGATGAAACTTTACAGTAATATAGGTTATAACACATGGGATACATTTTATCCCGAAATTCCCAAAAAAAAGTATGTATAGCTTAACAGTGTTTGCACCCTTCTTTTACTTACGTTTATATACAACTAAAGATCTACCTCCACAGGTTCACAACTTGGATATTAGTCGTCAGCTGTCAGACTACGCGGTGGAGTACGCAGTGCTACGCGAAGAGATGCCACGCTTAGCCACGCTCACAGAGGAGAACAGGCTTTTGACCAATGACAAGAATCGACTGAGCGATGAGTTGGATGTGAGTTGTAATTATTTTAGTAACTACCCTCATGTTGTCATTTATATAACCTCTAGAGGTCAAAAGGTCAAACCAAGGTCAAACCTTTTGAATTTCTCCTAAATCAATTTTGATACTATTTCTGAATAGTTAATAGTGAGTTGGTAATCTCAAACACTAGTTATACTAGGGAACATTTTAAAACAAAAAA